>CM057455.1:1262770000-1263970000 GCA_016271365.2 Neoceratodus forsteri
TCAAAAGTTATTTAATTTTTAATTTTCAAGTTCTGATCATGCTCAGTTCACTCCAAAATTTATATGTATTTTTGATGAAGTAGGATTGGTCTCACGGTCAAGGATTTTGCCAGCTTGTGGACTAGGATTTTAAAAAAATCCTAGTCCATCAGACAAATTCCTTTTCCATGAGCCGCCATCTTGTTTTCAGTTTTCCCCCCAAACAAAAGTTTGTAGCTTTCTCCACGGGTGACGTTTGGGCCAAATGAGGCATGAGTTTTGTTCAGGGTGATGCCCTCTACAAAGCCATGCCTTTGGTTTGGCTTGTTTTGGTGAAAAAATAGCTTTTTAAAATGTAAAAATTCTTTGACTGTGACTCGCTAACAATCCTAGTCCACGAGCTGTCAAAATCCTAGTTCTTAAGACAATCCTCATTTGCGAGCCTACAAAATCTTTTGTCTGTCAGTTCATGACCAGATGGCCCTTCTCATGGACCAGGCTCAAGCTGATGGTCAAGGATTTTGCAGCCACACGAAAGAGGATTGGCTGGTGGAGCTGGTGGTCTAGGATTTTGTCAGCTCACAGACCAGAATTGTTTTTTTTAATCCTCTTTCTCGAGGTGACAAAATCACGGTCCACAAGCTGTTAAAATCAAAGTCCACTAGCCGATCCTCTTTTGTGAGGCTGCAAAATCCTTGTCCGTCACTTCATGACCAGATGGCCCTTCTCACACAACAGGATTAAGGTGACAAACTAGGATTTTGCTACCTCACCAAACAGGATCAGCTGGCAGACTAGGATTTTGTCAACTCATGGACCTGGATTGGTTTTTTAAATCCTCATTTGTGAGGTGAAAAAATCATGGTCCTCGAGCTGCCAAATTCCTAGTCTGCCAGCCAATCCTCTTTTGTGAGCCTTCAAAATCTTTGCCCGTCACTTTGTGACCAGATGGCCCTTCTCATGGAGCAGGATTAAGGTGATGGACTAGGATTTTACTACCCCTCGGATTAGGAATTTTTTAAAATGTAAAACGTTTAACATTGCATCGGTAATGAATACTTTCATCTTTTTACTAGCAGTTTTCAGGGTATTGAGAGGATGCCCTACAGGTGTGAATTATGCTGTTTAGGTGTTGTGGAATTAAGCAGTTCCATAGATATGCCATCACAAACTTGACATTTTCCCCATAGGATAACATTGTAGCGCCATTGCTCTTTTTGGCACCTATATCTCAGAAACAAAGTGAGATATAAACTTTTTGCTACTGTCAGCTTGGATCAAAGGTGATCCAACACACTGGAACAAGATTGGAGACCATAGACTACACCTGAAGTCGAATTTTTATGGTGGGGTGTGAGGCATTGCTAGGTAAGGCCATGCAACTTCTAAGTGTGGTACATTGTGTGCACCTGCAATCAGGGATGTGTACATTTGGTGTACATGGCTTCAGTTTTGCTGTTGATCTCCACTGAGCATGCAGTACCTGGTCAGGTGGGTGGGACATCTTGTAGATCATTTAGACAGTTGTTTTTTATTTCTGTCATCTGCTGCTGGTTGTCTGTCATTGGTCGTGTTGCCTTGGTCCTACCCCCTACTTGCATGTGTGTGTGTGTGTGTGTCTATATGTGTGTGGAGGTGGGGGGGTTGAATTCAGAGTTAGAGTTTTCAACCCTAACACCGAATTTCCTTGCTTTTGTCACTGTGGAACAACCCTAACTGATGCAGTAAATGGTGTTTTTTGCTATGAATATCCTATCTTTTGGAGAATGATAAGTACCAATACTACCTGAAAATGTTGTTGTGGCAGCACCACACATACATAGCCAAATGCACACAAATGAAGAACACAGTAAGTCATCTAGCAGAATTTTCTGTTATGAAGAGTAAGACAACATCCATCTCAACCATATGCCTCTTAATATTTATCTATTTCCTTTTGCTTATCACTGTTATGTCAATACTAGTTTATGGTGTTGCAGTGTTTCACTCACTATCCTTTTGCAGCCAATGAGACTATTCTTGTGGGACATAAACAATATGGCACTCTATTTCTCAGCACCACTGTTAAATATTTAGATATAGTGTATGGTGGAATATCGTTCTCCACCAAAATCCATCACTGTCGAAATGTTGTTCTCCTACACTAGTGACATTCACAGTGCAGCAGAACAATTTTTTCTACTGCACTGCGAATGTCACACACTGTGTCCCCGAGCAGCATTTGACAGTTAGGGCTCACTGCATAGACAGGACACATAGTGAAAGCAGCAATGTCAGTGGCAGTACTAATGTTTAGCGGTAAAACATTCAAAATAGAAAGTTCTTAAACAATTAAAATGTCAAGCATGCAAACATTCAAAATCTAAAGCTCTTTCTTCCTTCTAGTAACCCAGTAAAAATGCTTTGAAGCAGAGACATGCTGTAGTGATTTATTTTTCCAAAAAAATGATGTTCCACCATACACTATAAAGAAAAGTGCATGGTGAACAGTTGACAACAAGGCATCTTTCACCTTGTTGGCACTATGATGATGGATTACCTCGAGCATAGCTCTCAGGGAATCCATCATCATAGTGCCAACTTGGTGAAAGAATAGCCCTGTTGTCAACTGTTCCCCATGCACTATCCTATATATCTTACGTGGTCCTCTTCTGTACCTTTACTAGACAAAAATTCTGAACATAACTCATACTTATTAATGTACATACAAAAATGGTGTCATAACACTGCAAGATATGTAACACAATAATAATTTAAATGTGTTATCTGTTTAAACCTCAAACTTTGTGTATAATACCCTTGTTTACCAAACTAAGGAAACCGAATGCTTTCTTATAGAATATTTAACCAATAAGGCATGACCAATGGTTCTGTTAATGTTCTGTTAATCACCTGCTAGGGGTGTACTGTGGCACAAGGTGTAGGACCGCCACATGCACCTAGAGGGTGATTAACTGACCATTAACATAATCCCTGGGAGTGCCTTATTGCTATAATGATGAAACATGGTTTTAAACAGTGTTAAACATTGTTCCGCATATGGTTAAGCTCTACATGTATGTTAATAAAACATTAACATAAGGTTGGTAGAATGTTTGCAGCCAATCAGAAAGCTGCATTTTTCAGACCCTTTTTTATAACTATTGATGACAAAGATCTCCACAACTTAATAATACCACAAGAAAAAATGTTATATTCAAAAAATATTTATTTTCTATATCTATAAAAGTAAAAAAAAATGTTTAAATGTTCAAATGAAAAAGTCAGTCCTGACAAACAAAATTTTTAAATAAATTCAATGACATTGAATGCAAAAATAAAAAAAATTAAAACATATTGATTTTTTTATTTATCTCCAAAAATAAATAGTACATAAAAAAATAGATATATTCATTTATAAAAGTTAAAATAATTATTATGCAACAAATTATACACAAAAATATGTAAAAAAAACTATTTACAATATTAACAACAACGCTTAGAGAGAGGTGTACACTGCTTGAGGCAGCCCAACCTGTAAGTTGGACTCAATGTGGAGGCGCAATGGAAGTGGAAGCTGTGTCTTCCGGAGGACATACCGGAGCAGCTGTGGAGGCTGGTCACTGTGTCCCAGGGAAGCTGGATGCCACTGGTGGAGGTGAAGAGCTGGAGCTAGCCACGGTGTCACCAGCCACTGTCACCACAGACTCAAGCACAAGGTTGACAGTCTTCTGTTGCACTTTCATGAATGACAGCAATTTCTCCTGTCCTTCACGGAGCACAACATTGTCTCTTATCAGACTGTCAACCTTGTGCTCCAGTGTGCGGTAACAGCGGCAGTGGCCAGTGCACCACTTTAAGCGAGGGCGTCGTGCAAAGTGACAAAAACATGAATCAATATATCAGCCTCAAAATGATGATTACCTACCTGTCTTTCATCTTACAATATTGATATCTAATTCAATAATTTTAATACATTTTGCTGGGCACTCTTAAGACTATTTAGGAGTGTGATGTAAATCAGAACTCCTGTCTTGTCAGTTCTGTTATTATATTTTTTTCTACCACATTATGTTCTTCGTGGACAACTTGAAAAGATCTATAAGAACAGTATATTTTCTACACTGTTGTTCTATATCAGTTAGTATTTTGCAACACTCAGTACCTAAATGTTTTGGCATAATAAACAACACAGTCTGATATACAGTGATAGTAGCTCTTCAATTGTGTACGAACAAGTAAACTTGAACATCTGTACCTCAGTTATTTCTTCACACCTGCATGAGAATAATAGCACAACCTATACACCAACAGTACTATTTCCATTATCTAATGTTCATATAATCATCTGTTTAATAACTGCTACAAAAGAGACACACATGTCATATAGTTATTTATTCTGTGTACATATTTTCATTGATACAAATCACCTTTTACTGCTATTACATTAATTAAACAGTAACGTATGACCAAGGGTTATGTTAATGTTCTGTTAATCACCTGTACTGCTGTAGTGTGGCACAAAGTGTAACCAAATACCACAATGGCCTAGACGGTGATTAACCGACCACTAACATAATCTCTGGGAGTGCCTTATTCGTATTATAATAAAACATGTTTTTTAACGCTCTTAAACCCTGTTCACCATATGGCCAATTTGTACATGTATGTTAATAAAAGATTAACAAAAGCTGTTAGAATGTTTGCAGAGAATCAGAAAGCCCTATTTCTCAGACTCTTTTTATAATACTTGAAATAATCTTAAACGTTTACAAACCAACAACTCACTTACTTTGGCAACTACTTAATGTAATATGTTCTTTACACATCATGCTAAGAAACAGTGGGTTGGATATTCAGAAGTGTTGTGCAACACGCACAACAGTGTCATCATGTGCAACCCACTGATGCATACCAGTGTGATATTCAAAAGGGGAATGTGCCTGGTACAAATGCCGATGACTCAAAGCACAACAGTAATGTATGCATCACAATTAGGAGGGTCATTCCCATCCATGTTACACACATCCCGATATTCAGCCCAGGATGTACTAACACATGCAGTCACAACCCCTACTTGCACTGCACACAGTTGATCCCCTCATAAAAATGAGCAACAGCTGCCACCCACAGCTGAGCTGCCATATTGCAGCTTGCAATATGGCAGCTGACAGCTGTGAGTGACCACCCAAGCTACAGTGGCACCTTCATCTGGGCACTCCCCCAATGCTGATTGCAAGCATTATTATAGTAATAATGGTCCTATATCCCTGGTGGTCCAGTGTACCACTTGCAGGCCGATTGCAGGCATCAGTGCTATATTATGTCAAACCAGGCCATCCCTGGTGGTCCAGCAGTACACCCCTTCCCTCCCATCCACTTAGCCACACCACACCACTCCCCCCTCAGCAGCAGTCAGCGGCTCTTTACCAGCTTGCCACCCTGATGCCCCATGACTAACTCTGTACAGTAGGGCTGTACACCCATTAGGCCACAACATAAGCCAATGGCATGCAGATCGTACCATACTACACAACCCAGATATATGAATGGATCCATTCACATTTCTGTACTGTGTAGTATGATATGACCTGCACAACCATTGCTTACACTGTGGAACAATTGCTGTACACTCCTACTGTATGGAGTCAGTTGGCAGACAGCAGAGTGGCATGCAGATGATGTACTGCCACCTACCACTAAGGGGGGTGCAGAGCAGTGGGGCTCAGTACATGGGTGTACAGGGTAGTAACGCTGAGCCAGCAGTGATGCATTGGTTTCTCATTATATCTCACTTACAACCACAATCATGCTGTGAGTAGTCCACTACACCACCAAGGGTTTTGGGTCATAATTTCATTACATATGACCGCGATCAGGCTGAAAGTGGGCTATTGGACCACCAGGGTTATAGGAAATTGTAGTTTATCACATATCCCCACAATCAGTCTGTAAGTGTTCCACTGGACCATCAATGATGTTGGACTATTATTTCATTACATATTCCAGCAATTGTGCTACAAGCGCTCTACTGGTCCACCAGTGTTATAGGACATTGCAGTTTATCACATATACCCGTAATCAGTCTGCAAGTATTCCAGTGGACCAGCAGTGATATGGTTGTTTATTATTTATACATATGCACACAAAAGGGCGTCAGAGCATATTGCCAGTAGGAGCAAGGGGCGTCATTCCCCAACAAATGCAGCCTGGCAGGTTGGCAGGTACAAGTCATCGGGGATTGGCACATCTGCATGCAAATGGTGTCATCATGACATACAAATGGCACATTTCTAGCTTGCATGCATGATAGCCCTATTTGCATCTACACTTTCGTATATTACAGCAGTTTGCTATAATGAAACAAACTGCAACAGTAACTGATGCAAAAAAAAGTGGCCTGTTAACGTGTATAGTCATCAGTCTTCATTACTCACTCTGTAATCTGTGTCATATATATACCTGCATACTAACATTCCACTGTCTCTGTACAGGAGTATGGGTGTGAGCATACACCATAAGCAAACAACAATATGTACCCACATGCAGATGACTTGACACATTGCAAAGCATTACAGTACATCCATCATTTGTGAATGCAAGTACACCATATGACATATTCATTGTACCCCTCCGCTACCATTTATCACACTCTTACACTATGGTAACTAGCTCTGTTACTACATTAGGCCCTCTCCATTGAAGTGAAAACTTCTTTTGAATTTGTTGTGTATGCATTGTAGTACAGTAGGCCTTATCATCTTGATTATCACAAACTTTCTATATATAAATATACTTCTTATCCCAGTACACCCCCACCCCTTCATACAGTTACACTTATTATGACATACATGCATGACACACCAGTTCAGTACACTTCATCACTGCTCCACACATTGCAATAATTTTAACATACTCAGAATTGGCTTAGTACAGCTGCTGTCATGTGCCACACTTGTCTTACCACATCATAGATTCCCACTTGATGTAGTACTACCACCTCACCATGTACCCACTGAGAAACAAAAATGTAATCATAAGTATACCATCATAACGAATAGGGTACACTGTTCAACAAAATACCTCCCAGCTATGCATGGAGTGACACCATATAGTACAACTGTATGCATAGGAAAGGAAAAAGTAGGCATCTGAACATAGATAACAGACTGCATCACAGAATCTCAATATATAAATGATCCATTCACATGTTGAGACTGTGTACTACAGTACTGTTTGCATCCCCACTTACTCATCGCTTTCAGAAATAGCCAAACTGCTTTCACAGTTCCTAGCCATTAGTAGCTCTATGGCTGCCTTAGGGTTGACAAGGTCCTCCATACTACTGAACAGACATTGTGGGTGCAGGGAACTGTGACACTATATCTTGTGTGAATATCCTTTTATGATGATACTTACGCTGAGAGCTGGTGCCTGGCTCCTCCTTCACCTCCATAGGTTTTACAGTCACTGCTTCCCTGGCCTCTATAAAACATATACAGTAAGTAAAAAAATTATAACATATGCCACAATATATTAATCTAGCACTAAAGTTTTATTGTGAAATCCATTTTTTTATACTGTCTCATTGTGTAATTCAACCATGTACCACATTTCTCTTTGCAATGACACTTCTATGTTTCCATTGATGTTGTGTCATTCACCAGAAGTGACATCCATGCACCAGCCCTGCTTGTGGGTACAGCAACAAACTCACTTACATGAACAGTAACAGCAGTGCCACAACCGATCTTACAGAGAAGTTCCCACACCTTGCCAGCCACATCAGCACTGCACACCCCACTGTAATTCAGAAACTCTCTCTGTGCAGTACTGCACGTGCCCATACAGCTGTTCAGTGACACCCACCCCATTTTCAGTTACTACCCCACTGTTACCATAGACATACAGTACTGTCCATTTAGAAATGTACAGATTCTAGCAATATATTACGAGGACATAACATGCTCAATATCACAATCTCTTATGTATGCATGGATCAGCCCCCCAACCTCATTGACATATATTACTATTCTTCCATCCTCACATCATGTGCACAACACAGAATTCTCTTGTGTATAGTGTGTCTGGTGAGATCACTACATCTCAGCTAAGTGGGTAGTATATCAATATGCAAAAACACTTTACATACACCAACCAAGATCTAGATAACATATATTGGGCTGAGTACCTGTATTATTCATTTTGAACATGAGCTGACACAAAAATACAATTCAAATCTATACAAATATCTTCTTAGAGTTCAATGAAGATAAAATTTGCTTATTAAATAATAGATAAGAAATTCATAGGACTACAATACTTCACATGCCATTGCTGTCAAGAAATGTCATGACCAGTTGTGGATCATAGTCAGTTAAACCAAACTGAGATATATACAACTACTGTACATCTGGCTATAAAATATGTTCCTTTTGAATCACCTTTTATATAATGAAGTACCACACCCTTTTTTATAGAATTATTAAACAATATACCCCAACAGGGTGTTGGTTTACTGGAGGATGTACCACGGCTGCTGTAGTTCAGTTACAAGGTGCAGACGAGAGAGAGACTTAACCATGCCAAGAGTAGTAGATCCTCCAGTATACCCACTCCCTGGAGTGGTATATTTCAATTATACAAAGGGCTTATTTGTGTTTTTACAAAAAAAATATTTAAAACATCCATTTGCTTTCAAACTTGTTGCTCGTTTCTTTGCCATACATCCATTAGCTTTGCAGTGGTGTTTTTGCAATGAACATATGCATTTGCCATGGAGTTCCTGATCTTGCTGAGTGGTGGCTGGCACCTTTTACAATGAGTACCCATTAGTATTTACAACACTAAAAAGGTGCCAGCTAGACAATCAAAATTCAGAATTCTATTAAATTTGTTAGTGTACGTTGTTTTATTACAAATATTACATGGGTGATGGAAGTCATATTAACTTTCTGAAGAGTATTTCCTAAAAAGAAGTGAGTTAAGTAGTCCAGCTCACACCTTACATGATAGCCTCATACCACCCCAATTACGTAATACAATTATTTCAATCAGTATCTTACCATCTGACTCGACAAGAGTGACACTGTTGGTGTCAGAGTGATCAGCCTCCACAGCTTTGGACTGTGCTGGTACTACCTCAGCTGCAACTGGGGGAGCCCTGCACTGGTCTGTGAAAGAAGATAATAAGTAGCTCCACTAAGTTTTGCATGCAAGTGTCATGAGATTTTAACAACACTTTCTTTAAGCATTAAACATGTTTCAGGCACCTAACATTACCTGTAATCCGGTACCGCAGAGCCATTGCAGACACATAGAAAATCACAATTACTGCAAATATAGAGAATAATGGCTGAGGAGCAGGTGATAACAGTGTTGTAATCACCTTGAGTGGTTGCTTGGGCAACATGGTAAACTTCAAGAGCACAGCTCAAGAGGTTTACTGTAGCTCTAGCAACCATGAAAGGTGATTTCAGTGTGGTTCTCACCAGATCCCAAGCCATCATCTTTTATAGTGCATGGTCAAAAAAACACTGTTTGCATTCTATGTGTGAGAATTATGGAACTCTGGTGCATTCTGTTTTGTTATGCCACTATTTGGAAGTTCCAAAGTGTGGTTAACAACTTATTACATTCCAAACAGTGCATAAAAAAGCTGTGTGACGGCTGATTATGGTGGTTAGTAGACACTTACCATACATTATAAATATTTCATAAATAAAAGATCATAAGCTGACTCAGTAAACAATCCTTAATACTTATATATTATTCCACATGAAATGCAATTCTGCTTACATTAAATGGATACTGGATAGTAACTCCAAAACTATCATTGGGTGATTCATTCAAAAGCATCATAAAATACATGTTATACAATGGGGTATTAAAATCCAGTAACCTCATTGGACAAAACACATCACATAACAGTGATAAATCCTCCAGTATACCCACTGTAAAAGTTTTATATCACTATAAAGACAACAAAACAAGCTGAACATTGTATCATAGCAATATACCATGACAGGGAGTGCGTATATGGGTGGATTTACCGCTTCTGGTGTGGTTAAGTAACTCGGCAGTGCCTCATGACCGAACCACACCAGGCATGGCAAATCCATCAATATATCCACCAACAGTGATGATATAGTTCTTAATTTTTATCTAAGTCAATATCAAGACTCATGTATTGTATGAACATAAATATATGTAAAAAAAATGCATTGTTATTTAGTAACAGTTATAAATAGTTTTTCCCTTAACACAAAAAACAAAACAAGACAAAAAAAATGACATCTCTTGTGACAAAATATTCACTTGTTTGATACTACAGCAAGTTAACTCGTAGCATCTTATTGTGATACTAACATGGCTACAACAACAAAGACTTCAATAAGAAAAATACTTTGTTTTGTACCCAATTGTGTACCTGTACTTTAATATCATAGAATCTCAGGAATACTATTGAGTAACTTATGATGAGTGAGGCACTCCCCCGCAGCTGGCTTTCCTGCAGCCTCCCATAATTTGTATGCGAGGTAGTACCAGCACTTATCTCCTCCCTCTGCTTCAAAATGTAGAAGCGCTGGCACAACAGCTTCCACTTCCTCTTCAGCTGGACTATTGTTTTGTTTTTCACTTTCAAAACCTTATGAAGGAAACTGTTAATGCACCTCCACATTGAGTCCAACTTCCGGTTTGTGCTCCACATTAAAATGCAGGCACTTCCCCTGGCTTGGACTGCCTCAAGCAGCAAGCACACCTCTCTCAAGCTCCACTGCCTCATATTGATTTATCGATTCTGCAATAAAACATACACAAACATTCCATTACTGTCATGTCTCAGAGTCTATATATTTCTATGTATTATATGAAGTATTCTGATTAGAACATGGCAAGAACAGCATTTCTCAACCCTACCAAACCACTTCACACATAAATTATTTTTCACATGGGTTGTATTGTGGTACAGTAACACCCCTATGAATGCTTAACACATCCCGGTATTGATTCTGTAATAACATGAGCATCTGCAACCACAACTCGTACTTCTGCTGCACACTGTTGAAGCTCCCCAAACAAAAAAAGTTTTAAAAAATGTAAACCACATTGTACCTGCAGTATTGCACATTACAATATGCAGCCACCAGCTGTGCATGGCCACCCAATGTCTGGGGCTACCATGTGTTGGCATCAGCCCTCCCTCACCAACAGTGATTTTGCTATGGAAAATATATCCATGGTGCTCCACTGCACCCCACCCCCTCCCCCAATTGTGGGCTCTCTGTTTAAAAGTAACCATTGTGCTGTACTGCAGCTACCACTCCAGCTCAATTTAACGATGAAGTAGAGTTAACAAGGCCACAAGGGATACATTTTATACAGTTAACCCATTATAAGGTGAAAGGGTACAGTCCACTGTACTACCAGCAGTATTTTTTTATTGAAAAACCAAGATCTAGTTTTGAAATACATTACCACAAACCAATGGGGGGGTGCAACACTAGCCAACAGGTGCTGACTCACACAATACTCGTGACTAGTTTCTGATGAACAGCACAACTGTACACTAATGACACCATTATAATATGCAAATAGGTGTATTAACACCTTGCATGCATTATGGCTCCATTTGCATGTACAGTACTAAATACTGTAATACTTGAACCTACCACCAGTGCACTTCAGTGTTGTATCCCCCCTACTCCTCTCTGCCCACTTACACTCGTGCAGTGCTAGCGTAACATGCACAATGCAGGTTGCCAGACTGAAATATTTAACAATGCCAACAATGCACAGCACTGTAAATATCGCCTGACAACAACCTGCTGCATTGCAGTTGCACTTTGTCCAGCCTTTTGTTCCACAGCCTGGTACAGTTCGAATATTCCCAACCCATGTGTTACATCTGTGAGTGATGTATGCAGCTGTTCTATTTTTTGACACATTTTTGGTTCTGAAAAGAACCTTGTTTACACTTTATTATTTGTTCAAACAGTCTGACATTCTTAGAGGACTTGGAGAATTGCATCTCAAAGGTCTCCCAGGAAATGACAATTGCCAGCATGCTAGAAGTGTACACCATCTGGTAGGTATAGCCAATCATAACAATACTTAATTTCCGGGTGACGTATGGTGTACATTCCAGACATGCATAGAAATGCAGATATCTGTATGTTGACTTTTGTTCGGGCTCTGTTAGTCAGGTACATATGGTGTTCTGCTTGCCAGAGCCTATGCTCTGCAATATCCAAAAAAATTATTTTACAGGCAGGCAACATACTCATAATAGAAGCAAGGTCCAATTTTGCTTCTGTTACTAAATCTACCCAGTGTTTGGTTCCCAAATCATTGCCTCCAAGATGTATCAGCAATATGTCTGGATGAGGCTGAGTACTCAAAAGTCTGTGCATGGTTGGCATGAGGTGTCTCACTCATTCCACCCTACCAAACCATTTCTAACACAGCACCTGGGAGCTGTGTGGTTTCTCCTAAAATAACTATTTGAGCATACCAGACGCTGTCTCACAATACTGCTTCCAACTATCCACAAAGTCGTTTTGCTGTTTTCTGCTATTCTCAGCTTTTAAACTTAAAAGTGGACAGAGCGCTACCAAAAAAAGTCAGTGTTCACTCTGCAGTGCCTAAGCAGTAGTGAAAGTAAAACTGCTATTTTCCCTCCTAACTTCTAGCCAGCTTCAGTGGGCTGATCCATAACACACAAATAAAACAAATCAAACCAATGTAGTCTATGCACTGACTATCACTGCACTTCTGCTACAGCAAAAATGTGCAAAAATTAAGAGGTGGGAAAAATGCATCATTTTGATAGGCAGTTTTAAACAATTACAACTGTAGAAACTTGTCTGATTGGTTCCCTCTTCTGTTGTGGGTCCACGTGCACCTTTCTATCTCCCTCCATTTGCAGCTGTATCTGTGCAAGTAAGTACTAAACTACCATCTGACTTTAAACAGTTTTACCTAAATAATGCAGCATCCTAGGTTATTACAAGCAACATAGTCAAATAGAGCAGTAAAAAACATTTTGATTAATACTATTTACCTGTTACTAACACTTTTTATCATACTAGAAAAATGCTTTATAAAATATAATGTACTTACAGTTATAAATCTGCTGTCTCTCAGTGTTAACTAAGTTGGCTGCTGTTGACTTCTTCAGTGTTGTCTGTTTCCGATTGGTTGTCTCACATGGCCTACTAAATCTAGCATAACACTGGCAGAACTAGCTGTCACTCAAATAGCAATCAGATATGATTCGATAATAAATACAGTTGTCACACCCAAGCTTAAATCTGTGACACTTTCACATGCACGACACTACTTTTGTGACACTGTTGAATGCATGGCACTACTTTTTGTGACACTGTTGAATGCACAACACTACTTTTTGTGACACTTTCATGCACACAACACTGTTTTTTCCAAAACTTTCAATTTACAACAGAATTTGATGATTTATTACAAAAACAAGCAATTTTTCAATGCCAAACATTGTCACACTGGCATTGTCAGCTACAGAGGTGGAGAGGCATAGTGCTGTGAGTTTGTTAATGTACCCCAAAAGGTGATTTTTCACAGCGAGTATGCCACTGTGCAGCAGACTTGCGGGAACACATTTTTGGCAGTTGTTAAGCATGCTCGTAAAACAGACATTTTATGGAGTATTGTCACCAAATTTTCAACACAGGCATTTTAGGACCTCTGTTCATGAACAGTGTCACTGTCATTTCTTAATGTGCTCCAAACACTGATTTCACACAGTGACCACGCTATTCCATGCCAGAAGTGTGAAAACACATTTTGGACAGGATGTGAAAAATGACAGCTGTATGGTTCACAAGAAGGTGTGGTGAAATGCCAGTGTTGAGAATCTGGCATTAAAATAGTGTGAATGCGCTAACTTACAAATGTGTGTTGTGCTGTTGCTATTCACATCCATAAAACAGTCATTTTCTGGAGTATTGTCACCAAATTTTCAACACAGGCATTTTAGGACCTCTGTTCATGAACAGTGTCACTGTCATTTTTGTAATCTGCTCCAAACACTGATTTCACACAGCAACCATGCTAGTCTGTGCCAGAACTGCGAAAACACATTTCAGTCAGGATGTGATAAATGACAGCTGTACAGTTCACAATAAGGTGTGGTAAAATGGCAATGTTGAGAATCTGGCATGAAATTAGTATGAATGCGCTAACTTACGAGAGTGCGTTGAGCAGTTGCCATGTGCACGCGTAAAACAGTAATTTTACAGAGTATTCTCACCAAAATTTCAACATAGTCATTTTAGGATATCTGCTCATGAACAGTGTCACTGTCATTTTCATAATGTGCTCTGAACACTGATCTCGCATAGCGACTGCGCTATTCTGTGCCGGAAGTGTGAAAACACATTTTGGGCAGGATGTGAAAAATGACAGCTGTACGGTTCACAAAAAGGTGTGGTAAAATTGCGATGTTGAGAATCTGGCATGAAAAATAGTACAAATGCGCTAACTTGCAAGTGTGCATTGCGCAGTTGCTACGCATGCTCGTAAAACAGTCATTTTAAGTAGTATTGTCACCAAATTTTCAGCACAGGCATTTTAGTACCTCTGCTCATGAACAGTGTCACTGTCATTTTCATAATGTGCTCTGAACACTGATTTCACACAGTGACCGCTCTATTCTGCACCGGAATTGTGAAAACACATTTTGGGCAGGATGTGAAAAATGACAGCTGTATATTTCACAAGAAGGTGTGGTGAAATGCCAGTGTTGAGAATCTGGCATGAAAATAGTGCAAATGCGCTAACATACGAGTGAGTGTTGTACATTTCCTATGCACTCTCGTAAAACAGTCATTTTATGGAGTATTGACACCAAATTTTCAACACAGGCATTTTAGGGCCTCTGGCCATGAACAGTGTCACTGTCATTTTTTTTATGTGTTATGAACACTGATTTTGCACAGCAACCATGCTACTCTGAGCCGGAAGTGCGAAAACACATTTCAGCAAGGATGTGAAAATGACAGCTGTAATGGTTCACAAGAAGGTGTACAAAATGCCAATGCTGAGAATGTGACATGAAAATATTGCAAATGCACTAACTTAAGTTAAGTGTTTGAAGACTTATTAATCTGTCACCTCTTTTCAGAAAGATTTAAATAAAGTAATTGTTTGACCAGCAGTTTAACAACACTAGGTTAAAATCACTATACAGAATAACACTGATTCTGCATTGCTGAACAGTGAAATTGCGGAACAAAATCTATGTGCCATGGTGATAGTACTATACAAGACAGTGTAACATGAATGAAAATGAGACTGCCACAATTTGATCGCTAACTATTAAACATTTTATGAACTTTTTAATATTTTATATATAATCATCTCCTAATATACAATGTTAGATGATCAACATAGCATACTTTGTTGTCTTTTCTGTGTTTTATACAGGTGTCTGATACTTGTAACATTGGTGACTGCCACTGTGACTAATATTGAAAGATGCCTATTAAATACAGACATGCATGTGAAAAATGAAACGGATCATAGTACTCACTGTTGCAAGAATGATAAAAAACAGTATGTGAGTTCAGACGAAACAAACAGGGTTCTACTAGAAGTAGGCTCTACGGTAACTCATTCAACACTAAACTACATACTTGCTCAGCGGGCAAGAAAAATGCTGACTGATAGCGGTTGTGCATCTCTCAGATGAATACAACTGCTGCAACAACCATCAACAGACCTCTAAATACGCTAAACACACACCTGTGATTTTCATCTGAGAAAGCAAAGTATTTCGATCACTAGCAAGTTAGCTAAGATCAACAGGCTTATTGCTGCTGTGATGAGACATGAGCACAAAGACAAAAGTCATCTGACTTCGATGGTGTGTCTCAAAGTGCGCACATTGTTGTCAGAGCATTGTTGTTCTTAACATTTATGGTTAAGATGTCTCATGTGTGAACTATTCAGAAAGTGTTGTACACATAAAAAAGACTACAATGGTATCCTTGACTGTGCACATTTCTGTGATGTATTCTGGGTCACTGGATGCAGCACTCAGGGGCATGTTCTGGGAAGAATCTTGTATCTGGAGAAAAGAAAGCAAGTTCACTATTGGGAGTCTGCAGCTGGTCAATGTGCTCAGTGTGATGATGCAGCAATGGACACAAATGATGACTTGATGTAACCACTGTGTCCCATAAATGGCACTGTCTGTCATGGCCGTGATGAAACGTGCAACTGTAGGCAATCGTCATTTGAAAAGTATCAGTTTGTCAACCTGTTTGTGATAACAGATCACAAAGAAAGATACAAACTGTTTAACAAGATATTTGTGAAATTCATCCACATACTGGACTATGGGTCACTCACTAGCATGCCTCATTAGCGATGTTTGTGACGGGTCTTTACAACATGCAGATGCTGGGTGCATCAAACAGGCATGCAAAACTTTGTACAGGGTATATGAAGTCCAAGTTGTCAATCGTACACTGTTTAAATGACTTATTGCAGTCTGTGACATGTGGGTGCCATCACATTTCTCAAACAGTTGCAACATGTAACTCTGTGCCAGACACAACTGTTATCAGTCAGCAAGTTCTGCTGAAACATCTGTTTCTGTGTTAGAAACGACATACTGAAACAGTGCAGCAAAGAAATTGCAAAATTTGAGCTGTAAAGGCTCAGAAGTTGACTCTGTATGTGTGTCATGTGACCACCTGTGCTACAGTAAACAAACACACAGTGAACTGGGAACCTTGTCACCATACAATGACATGTGGGTCGCATCAGCATTTTACTGATAAATCTGACTTTCAGTTACAGAACACCATTCTGCTGTGCAAACTCTGTTTCTCCAAACTAAAGTCTAACATTTGCCACCAAGGTCACTGTTGAATAATATGGGCACATGTTACACTAAGGAGATTGGACACTGAATATGTTTGAACACATTCTAATTCAGACAATGAAACCATTTCAAACCATTCTCTTGGTTGAACACAAAACAGGAACATGTCACAGAAGAACTTGTTAGATCTCTAAAGGGTTTCAGATGTATCTCCACTTCCTCTACAGGAAAATGTGGAGGCAATCTCTATGGAAAATAATTTGGTGATTCTTAGCTCAGCAACGCACGTTCCCAAATGCAGCAAGCAGGGGCATGTGTGATTTTGTATTTTCTTGAAACTTGCTTCCAGCCAAATGCCCTTTAGTAACCTTGCCTCAGTGTTTACGCACAGAGGTTCTTTGTCTTTAAATAGTTTTTATTTAATGGGTTCACCACAATACATCCCAGGCACACTGCCTTAGGGGTAGTTGGTCCATTCCACTGGGGTGTCAAACAGATGAGGCATATTGATGAGTCCCGCAGGACGCAAACACGTGTCTATGTCTTCTGTTAGCACCCTTTGCAAACTGTGTGAGGGCTTCGCACCATGCAATTCTGCTTAAAGTTGGACCAGCATAACATTCTGTGGTGATTTAGCATATGTAGCCCATGATGCTTTGCATTGTGGGGGCATATGTGATTTTGTATTTTCTTGAAACTTGGCTTCCCAGCCAAATGCCCTTTGGGGTAACCCTTGCCTCAGTGTTTACGCACAGAGGTTCTTTGTCTTTTAAATAGTTTTTTATTTTAATGGGTTCACCACAATATATCCCAGGCACACTGCCTTAGGGGTAGTTGGTCCATTCCACTGGGGTGTCAAACAGACGAAGCATATTGATGAGTCCTGGTAGGACGAAACACGTGTCTATGTCTTCTGTTAGCACCCTTTGCAAACTGTGTGAGAGGCCTTTTGGCACCATGCAATTCTGCTTAAAGTTGGACCAGCATAACATTCTGTGGTGATTTACATATGTAGCCCATGATGCTTTGCATTGTGGGGGCATGTGTGATTTTGTATTTTCTTGAAACTTGGCTTCCCAGCCAAATTCCCTTTGGGGTAACCCTTGCCTCAGTGTTTATGCACAGAGGTTCTTTGTCTATTAAAAGGTTGTTACATTATGTAAGGACAATTAAGAACTAGGATTGATTTTTTTTTGTTCTTATCAATTGATGTAAAAGTACATAAAGCAAGGACTGTTAATGTGGAAACCTCAGATCCTGTGGCTGTTCTCATTCATTGTTTGACTGGAGAGAGAAATATTTCAAGACAAATTCCCTGGACATTAAATACCTTTTAATTAGAACAGGAAGAAACACAAAAAGCTTGGCTGGAAACTTTTAAAGCACAGTGTACACTGATTGCCAATTATGATAGTGTAATGGATTGATGGGAGGATACAAAGAGGGAATTTGTGTCACTATTTAAGAATCTAAGTAGGAAAATAAAAATAAAAATCTATTTGCATTATTTAAGTCTCAGGGCTCAATTACATAAGTTAATCTCACATACACAAGGTGAGGATGGGGATTTTGGGGAATGCATAGAGAAAATAAAGAGGAGATGCATCATTTTCAATATGAAAGAATTGTCATCTTAGAGAAGGAACTGAAATTTGGAACACAAAGTAAATCTCAGCATTTAGATATGTCTGCAGGCTGTTGCAAGGGAGTACAGAGTCACATTTTATCTGATTTATATGATCCTGAAAAGGAACGAGTAGTAACTTCACACAGAAATATTATGGATGTAATTAGCAGATACATCAGGGACACTTTTGGATGTGAAGCTGATTCAGTTTGGGACACAGATATTATGGAGAAATTATCTATACCTGAAATCCCAGTACATATTAAAACACAGCTCATACAACCTATTCAAGGTAGAGAGGTAACACAAGCCATAAAGACTTTGAGTAATAATGTTGCCCCCAGGGACTGATGTTCTATCTTCTGAATTTTATAAATGTTTTGAACAATATTTGACCCCTGTATTGTAAGTTATATATGATAAAATCTTATAATCTGGTACTTACCAGTGACTACAAGAGAGGCACTGATGATTTTTCTTTACAAAAAGAAGATCAGGTAGAGATTAAAAAACTAGAAACTGCTTAGTTTGCTAAATGGTGATCTAAAATGTTATCTAAGATTTTGTCTGTACTATTGGCAGATGTCTTATACCATTAACAGGGTGCTGTGATTAGGGCACTGTAATGTGTTCGCCTCAACAAGGGCATGAGTGACAAGGGTGATCTTGATTTTAGATCACTCTGCACTCGCACCATGTTGAGCGTCCACACAATTTCTTTGCCCTTCACAGCATGCCTGACCTGGAGGAGGTTATCTTTATATTTGGGGATGCAGGGAACAAAACTCCCCCTTCCGCACAAAACATGGCTGTGTCCCTGAATGGTGCTTTGGTGCTCTAACTCATGGGATGCACAATGCCAGCTGTGGTAATACCAGCTGCTATATTATCTGTGCCCTAATTGATGTTCGTCACATTTCTGGTGCGCCAACATGGGTGAACCATTTGAATTTGCTACAGTAGTCCTTGCTGATCTGCAAACTTATGCCATAAAGCAGAGGAGCATTTATAATAATCTGATTTTAATAAGAGAAATATGTAACAGAGGTCAGCAAGGTTTTATAAACATCTTTTTATTATTAATAGATTAAGAGAAAGCCTTTGCTAAGGTTCCTTACTCCTTTTTGACAAAAATATTCAAATTGTATGGTATTCCTAGTCACTTTTTTGAATGGATTATAACTTTATATAAAGGGTTATGGGTATCTTCCTATATCAATTAATGTGGGTCCTGTAGTTGAACTTAAGAGGGGTGCTAGGCAAGGCTGTCCGCTGAGTCCTTTGCTATATATTTTTAGCCTAGACCCTTTGTTTCAGATGTTACAACAAAATCGGGACATTCAGGGAAAACAACTGGCATCATACATTCTGGAGGTTAAGGCCTTGGCATATGCTGATGACATGTGTATTACTATGAAATACAATGCATCAGGTGATAAAGTACAAGATCCACTTGAACAATTTTTACCCTTTACCCTATGATTTGGATGTTACAACAAAATTGGGACATTCAAAGAATACAATTAGCTCCAGACATTCCAGAGGTTAAGGCCTTAGCATATGCAGATGACATGCGTGTTATTATTAAAGAAAATGCATCAGATGATAATGTACAAGAGCCACTTCAACAATTTGCTAAAATTGCAAGGGCCAAGGTTAATTATGATAAAAGTGCAGATTTAGTGTTTGGGCACTCATCTGGCTACCAAATGGTCAAAAGTGTGGCAGGCAACAGTATGACAGATGAACCTCTAAAAGTTCAAGGAATAAAATTATCACCAGGAAATATGACTTTTATTAATTGGAATGATAATATATTATAAGCAGAGAAAAAACTAACTCTATGGAGGAACAGACCTTTATCAAAACAGAAGAGTGTTTCTGTTAACTCATTGCCTCCTAGAATGCACCTGTAGGTGGCAGCAAATGTACTGTAGTGTGTCCCAGAATGACTACAGAAGTCACCTACAGACTTCCTGTGTGCCCTAGTAAAGTCTGGAGACATCACTCATGTGTTTTAATATTACTTGCCAGCCTGAATTGATTAGAATCGACTGCATAGTTAGAAAGGTAATGTTGGGTTGAACAACTTTGCCACTGACACTTTGTGTGTATCATGTTCACTTTAGGAGTTATTCACATTTGTTTATGACATGGTGTGTATGGCAGACATTTTGTCCATCAAGAACCACCTATGTACTTTGAAGAAAACACACATTCTGGGTATCTAAGCCAGTATAAAACAAAAACTGAATTGAGCACAGTTGATTGCATAGCACCGTTGGAAAGGCAATTTAGTGTGGAAAAACTTTGCTGCTGATACATTGTGTGTATCATGTATACTTTAGGGGTTCTATGCATTTGTTTATGGTATGGTGTGTATGGTTCAGATTCTTCTCTAAAACCTCACCAATGCACCTTGACTAAAATGAGGGAAAACTAGGTTTAACACTACAGAAATCGCTTTTTTTTATAAACAAATTATTAAAACTACATCTAATATCTGGATGCTTAATTTGATGTTGATATGTTACATATTTCCCAACAAAAAAAGGTTTATGGTGCATTTTTTAATGGAAATTCTTTCTTTTTTTGCTGTTTCGACCAACATAGAAAAAAAAAAAAACTAAATTACCTATTATTACTTGCATACCACTGTTGGAAAGGTAATTTTATGCTGAACAAGTTTGCCACTGATACTTTGTGTATAGCACTTATGGGGTTTTGTGCTATTAGCATTTGTTTGCGGCATGCCGATTATGGCTTGATTTTGCTTAGAAAGGCCCGGGATTCACTGTTAACAGTATACAGGAGACAAGTGCTGCAACTTCAGAGAGTTCCTGTGGAGGCAATGAGTTAAGACTCTTTTCCTATCATGTTTTTTATATGTAAGTGTAATGTTTCCTCTCTGTGTATCCCTTAAGACATGATTGTATAGTACTTTTTTCAGGGACTGTGGGGTAGTTGACTTAACCCTGTTAAAAGACACATTACTACATGGATTATAGGGAAGGCGGGGTAAAGATGGTTAACACAGTAGTATCTTTGTAAGCATGTTTTTGCACTATATCTTCTTGCCAGTTTTGGGTGGACATGGCAAATCTTGGGTATCCTTAGTGATGGACTGGATACTACCCTGATATTTAGAATGGCAGACTGAGACATGGAAGAGTAGTCTGAAAGACTATTTTCAGCTTCTTCCCACATACATTTTTAGTGTTTTAGTAAAAATTAGATTATTAAGGATAACACCTTACAGTATTCTGTACTTGACCAGGAAATAGTTATGTAGATATGTTCTATGTACATGTTTTGTTCAACCCTTGGAATTAAAATATTGCAGAACTGGGCAGGTGAGACTGGCTCTTGACCAGTTAAATCCCAGAGTACCTAGAGAGATGTGGGATATCACTTGATTAGGGATACAAGGCCAAATGGTGGTCTGGGATTCTCTGAAATATAATTACATTGATGAGAGAAATTGCCTTAGGGAAAGTAGTTTGAACATTCCAAAAACTCAAGCACATCTGTTATTGGTATGTCCATATGTAAAATCATTCTGGCATTAAGCAACATATGTAATGAACCCCTATTGAAGCAGGTTGATTATTCTCTTAAGGTTTAGGGGTTATAACATTGTCCATGGAATAAATATAATAAACCTACCTACATATTTGTTTTGCCTGCTGTAGACATTATATCTGGCAGGCAAGATGTGACTTACAGTTGCATCAAAAATATAATTGCCCTGAAGTAGTAAGTAGATTAATTACCCTTTTATGGAGGTGGGCAAAGTTTGACAACTTTGCTTTGCAGAGAAATTTGCTCATTTTACTGAATTCACAGAATCCTCCTTTAAAGCAAACTTCTACTTTGCCTTAAAGGAGAACTTTGTGAATGGTGATATTGTGAACTTCACTTGTGAATTTTGGCTGTAAAGTGAAGTTTGCAAGAATCCATGGGATTGGAGATCATATGGTGCTGCAATAAGCTGTTGTGCCATGCATAGGCTGAATTCAGTGCAGTGTGAAGAAGAGACAGTTGGTGTTAAATGTGTTATGTGTCTTTGTGCCTAAAAACTTTTGCAGAAACAAACTGGTTGGTACCTTTTATTGCACCAACATAGATGTAACAAAAAAAAACAGTGCCTAAGCTTTTAGACCAACCAAGTCCTTCCTCAGAGGCTTATGCCAGAAGTAGTAACAATTTTTGGAAAGCAATTAAAACAGGCAGTTTTTTTCCAACAAATGATTCCATCACATTTACTGTGCCTTGTGCCTTTAGATCACCAATTATTTGTAGCATTTTTCATGATTTAGTTAGTTTAAAGTAGTAATTTTGTTTTATGTATTGTGCAGTAAAGCAGTACTGCTGGTGGGAGGGGAGCTTAGCTGCAGCAACTTCCAGAAAGAAGAAGGCAGGTTAGACAACTTTTTCCATCATAGCTGTACTAGTGCTGTTGTAGTCCATGTTTTGTATGAATTTTATTCCTGTTTTCTTTGGTTTTTAATTTTAGTTCTGTAGAATAGCTAGGTGTGTTTAACTGAATTATTTTTGTCACTATAGTTTGATTGTATTGATTTCATTTTTGTTTATTAAGTGAAGTTAGGGGTTTTTCATATACACAGTAACGTCATTATAATTACCAGAGTTGTTACAGAGTTGTTGCATCTTGCGTGTTCCCCTTAGACCCTGAAATTCCTGTTGTGTATTGTTTGTGTAAAAAAAAAAAAACCTGGTGGCAGTGTGTGCACTGCAGGTGATTTATGGGCTTGCTCCCATGTGTGAACTGTGGAAGAGGTAAAGGGAGAAACATGTTAGAAGTACAACACAATATACAAGTCAAAAGTCAGCAAATTAAATACAAGGCAGTTGGTACATTCTGAGGAAATATCAAAAGTCATGGACAATCAAGGTAAATCACTGTAGCAGCCATGGGTAAAGTAAGTAAGTAATCAAAAAAGAATGTAGTGGTGACATATTAAGCTGTGATGGAACAGGTGTACAAGGAGCAGCAGTACACTTACAGAAATATAAGTGTGCTGTGTACATGCAGAATGCATGCCACATGCTTAATTGTGCAATGTTTGCAGTAGCAGGACATTGAAATAATTAATCTATCTGATGTAACTTTAAATGACACTCAAATCTGTTTACTTCACAAGGGATTATCTTTTGTTCCTCGAAAAACTGTTAATGAATTCAATGTTTACATCGACATTAAGAAGCTAATTAGAAAAATATGTCAAAAACAGTTTTTTTCACAGTGGCAACATGCTTTGGAGTGTCCCAATGGAAATATAAATTCTCCGTCATTGAATTTGGATGAGACGTTGATCCCCCTAGAACAGCTGTGGGAAGAGACAAATGAACATGGCTCTGAGAGTCTCACTGGGGATATTTCATGTATTCAACCTCTGGACAAATCACCTTTTAGGCCAAAATCTATATTTAATCCCCCTTCATCTATTTCATCTGCTATCAGTACTTATGAGTCCTTGGTAATGCAGGATTGTGCTGCTTTGTTTAGATCTATATGGCCAGCAATGTGGGACAATTTAACAACCAATGAGCAAGTTGCACTACAGGAATTAAGGAGTTTAAAAAATATTGAAATCAAAGAGGCGAACAAAGGTGGGAAAATAGTAATTATGAATAAAGTTCAATATGACGAAGAAATCTATAGGCAACTGGACAATATTCAGTGTTACAGATGCCTTCATGAAAATCCTGTGTGAATTATTAAAGCTAAATTGGATAGCCTGTTGGCTGATTTTGTTTCTACAGGCCATACTTCATCAAAGGAGAAAGAATATATGACTGCAGATTTTCCAGTTACACCTACAATATATATTCTTTCCAAAATTTATAAGGACCAGGTTAGGCCCTCCGGACAGCCTATTATTTTGGGTGTGGGTTCTCTCTCTGAGAAGGTCTCAACATTTGTTGATTATTATCTTGAACAACTAGTAGTAAAACAAAAATCGTATCTCAGAGATTCAATGGACGTCCTATCAAAAGTGAAGGGCCTGACCTGGTCCTCAGAATTTATATGGCTAACTATAGATGTAACCAGTTTATACATTTCTATAGCATATAATTTGGGGCTTCAGCATGTTGCTGCTGTGAAAAAAACCTGTTTTGGGGCTGGGTGACCAAAGTAGTAGATCAGAGAGGGGCTGTGGACATGGCCTACCTAGACTTTAGCAAGGCATTTGACTCAGTCCCACACAAAAGATTAATATACAAGTTAGCCAGCCTGGGAGTGGGTCCCAAGATGATAGCCTGGGTAAAGAATTAGCTGGAGAATAGGACCCAGAGAGTAATAGTAAATGGAGTCCACTCTGAAGAAAGGGGGGTTACTAGTGGGGTGCCACGAGGGTTCAGTATTAGGACCAGTCCTCTTCAATGTCTTTGTAAGTGACATTGCAGAGGGACTGAAGGAAAGTATGTCTCTTTGCAGATGACAGAAAGATCTGCAACAGAGTTGATAGACAAGGTGGGGTGGAAAGGATGAGAAGGGACTTGGCATGGTTAGAGGAATGGTCAAATGTATGGCAGCTTAGATTTAATGCTAAGAAGTTCAAGATAATGCACCGGGGAAACAAAAACCCAGGAGAAGAGTACACAATGGGGGGGTTAGATACTAACAACAACAAAAATGGAAAGGGACCTGGGGGTAGTCATATCAGATGACTTAAAGGTGGAAAAGCAATGTGAGAGGGCAGTAAGGAGGGCTGGGGGGATACTGTGATGCATAGGAGAGGCATCACCAGTAAAAAACAGGAAGTTGTTATCCTCTGTACAGACAGCTGGTGAGACCCCATCTGGAGTACTGTGTGCAGTTCTGGAGACCCAGTCTCTGCAAGGACATAGACAAGATGGAAGCTGTCCAGAGGAGGGCAACTAAATGGTGCAGGGTCTGCACCAGAAGACATATGAAAAGAGACTAAAGGAGCTTAATATGTATAGCCTCGAGGAAGGGAGGGGGGACATGATAGAAACGTTCAAGTACCTCAAGGGAATCAACAAAGTTCAAGAGGGTAGCATCTTTCAAAAAAAGAGGTGTGCAAGAACAAGGAGGCACAATTTGAAGATAGAAGGGGGCGGCTCAGAGGTAATTTAAGGAAGTATTTTTTCACAGAGAGGGTTGTGGATGCATGGAATGGCCTTCCAGAGTAGGTTGTGGAGTCTAAAACAGTGATTGAATTCAGGCATGCATGGAACAGCCATAAGGCAATTCTAGGGGGTGGGTGTTGAAAGAAGTAGGCTGCTGGTTAACTAGGATCTGCAGCTTAACCATTAGGTAGGGAAATGGGCAGACTGGGTGGGCCAAGTGGTCCTTATCTGCCATCAAATTCTGTGTTTCACACCCTAGAATATCATCTGTGTTCAAATAGTATTGCTGCTGGCTTTCCTCAAGAGTTCATTATGGAAGCAGTGAAATTAATTTTGTACAACAATTATTTTTTTATTTGACAATAAGTGCTATTTGCAGACCATGGGGACAGCGATGGGGACCACTATGGCCCCATCGTATGCAAATCTATTTATAGCCTGGTGGGAGGACACACTGATTTTTGATCCTATTAAAATCCCTTTAGTGGATATATTCGATTTGGGGGTAGATTTATAGATTATTTATTGGTAGTCTGGAGGGGTGATATAGTCTCTGCCTTGAATTTTGTGGATTTTCTTAATGGTAATGATGTGGGGCTCTAATTTACTTTTGATGCACATGTTCCTAAGATATCATTTTTGGCTTTATGTCTAGAAGGATAACATGGTGAGAACATTTCCAGCACCCTCTATAGGAAGCCTACTGCTGTTAATATGCTATTACATGCTGCTAGTGCTCATCCTATGCACATCAAGAGGGTATTCCATATTATGGACAGTTTGCCCATACTCGATGCGCTTGTACCTATTCATGTGACTTTGAGAGGGAGAGAGCGAATTGCTGAGAAGTAGATTTCTAGCTAGGGGGCTATTCTGCAATGCAAATTGTACAAGCCTATATTAAAGCTAGAGTTCTTGATAGGAGTACACTTTCATAACCCAAAGTTAAAAGTAATGATGATTAAATACCTGTTGTGTTTGTAACTGAGTATAATAGTGTCAGCGATCAAATTATCAATATTGTAACTAAACACTGGGAGGTGTTGCAAGAAGACCCTGATTTAAGAGAAGTGGTAGGGAATAAATCTCTGGTGTCCTTTAAAAGAGGAAGTAATTTATCATATTTGACACAGAGATTGTACACTAAACCCCAAAATGTAAGAACTTGGATTCCAAATAAGCCTCTGGGCTGCTTTAAGTGTTGCCACTGTAATGTCTGTAAGTATAATCAACAAGGTGCCCTGTTCCAGCATCCAGTCCTTGAGAACAAGAATAGAGAAATTGTTCACTTTATAAATTTCTCAATGACATCTGTGGTTTATATTTTACAATGCACATGCCCATGTATTTATGTGGGCAGGACAAAAAGGACATTAAGGGAGAGGATGCAGGAACATGTACGTGCAATTGCAAAAGATGATCCCAACATTCATGGGGGTAGATCATATTAAGAATAATGTTAGAGGAGGAAATAGACTTAATAAGTTGCCACAATGTGAACAAAAATGGATATATACCATAAAAGCTCTACATCCAACTGGCTTAAATGATTGTTTGGATATTACAGTTTTCCTTTAAGTTTTTTACTATGTCATTTTTTCCCCTTCTGCTAATACCTTTTCTGTTAAATAATATCTCTTGTTCCCTCATTCTTTCCCTCTTTTTTCAATGTTCCCCATACTTCTCTCCTTTTTCATTTTTATCTCCTTCTTTCTTTTTTCTTTCCCTCCTTCCCCTTTTTTCTCCTTTTATTATTATGTTTTCTTCACAGAAATGAAAGTTTTTCTAATGTAGTACATATTATGTATTATTCATTGTCTCTGTAAGACTTTAGCTGTTCAGTTTAATCAAAATGATATATAAGTTAGCTTGTCTGTAACCAAGTTGTACCTGCACTGATGTGTGCATGATTGCTGTTTTTCAACAAAAAGAGTTTTTTGATATGTTTTTTCATTATGTCTTTGATATTTGCAACAAAATTATTAACTGTTGCACTGTCTCTTTAAAAATGTGAAATAAAAGACAGCATGTGTAGCAAACAGGCCACTTTCCTGAAGGAAGGGTCACGAGCAGACCTGAAGCGCCGGGGATCCTTTAACCATGGGCTCCATGCTTTTGCACTTTACTTGTGTGTGCTGACTCTATTTTCTGTATTTTGCATATGTGCTCCTCCTTCATGTGTTTTGTTTTTGTGTCTTGGAATTTTTGGAGTGAGCACCAGAAGATTTTGAGTGCTCCCATAGTTGTGTTTTTTGCATGCTGCAAGCTTGACATGTGTGCAAAAGGTACGCTGGTGCAAACATCTTCAAAAATCATATCAGGTTTGGATGTTACATAGAAACATAGAAGTTGACGGCAGATAAGGACCGCAAGGCCCATCCAGTCTGCCCATTTCTTTTTCTACCTTATAAATGTGCCATCGGCCTTTGCTCTGTCAGTGACCTATCTATTCGTAGTCATTTGTATTGCTCCCTTATGCCTATCCCATGCCTGTTTGAAGCCCTGCACTGTATTCATAGCCACCACTTCTTGTGGTAAGCCATTCCATGCATCTACCACCCTTTCTGTGAAAAATAATTTCACATTCCCTTAATCGGCCTCTCTAATCTCATGCTGTGTCCTCTTGTCCTGCTATTTTCTTATATTTAAACATGTTAGACTCTTTCACCTTGTTTATGCCCTTAAGGTGTTTAAATGTCTCGATCATATCACCTCTCTCCTCCTTTGCTCAAGGGTATACATATTGAGCTCCGTTAATCTGTCCTCATATGTCTTCTGATGCAGTCCCTGCACCATTTTGGTTGCCCTCTCTGGACTGCCTCAATTTGGTTAATGTCCTTGTGAAGGTGTGGCCTCCAATACTGCACGCAGTACTCCAGATGGGGCCTAACTAATGTCTTGTACAGAGGGATTATTACCTCTTACGACTTGTGATACCCCTACTACACCCTAACCCCCCAGCTCACTCTACTGCTTTAGAGGTCTGCTTGGATGATTTAGGTCATCAGTGATGATGATGCCCAAGTCTCTTTCTTCCTTTGTGACTGCTAGCAACTCCTCCCAGCCTATAAGTGGCTTCGGGTTTCTCTTCCTATGTGCATGATTTTGCACTTCTTTGCATTAAATCCCAGTTGCCACTCTTCTGACCATTCTGCTAGTTTATCCAGACCTCTTCTTCATTCTGCCCACCCCATCTGGATCATCTACTCTGTTGCAGATCTTGGTGTCATCTGCAAACAGACAAGCCTTACCCTCTAGTCCATCTGCGAGGTCACTAATGAAGATGTTGAATAGGACTGGCCCCAGGACTGATCCCTGAGGTACCCCACTTGTGACTTGCATCTCTTCTGACTGTATACCATTTACCACCACTCTGTTTTCTGCCAGTCAACCAGTTTTCCACCCAGTTGACCAACTTCTGACCCACCCCGAGCCTACCTAGCTTATTTATCAATCTTCTATGTGGAACAGTGTCAAAAGCTTTGCTGGAAGTCAAGGTAGGCGACATCAACTGCTCCCCTGGTCCACCACTCTGGTTACGCAGTCAAAGAAATCTATGAGATTAGTTTGACAGGACCTTCCTTTGTAAACCCATGCTGTTTTGGATCCTGTGCCCTATGGATTCCTAGGTGTTGCACTATCCTTTCCTTAAGGGAGTGCCTCCATAATCTTGCCCACTACTGAGGTAAGACTGACCGGTCTGTAGTTCCCCGCCTCTCCCTGCTACCACTCTTGTGGAGTGGGATCACATGAGCCTTTCTCCAGTCTTCTGGGACCTCTCCTGTGCTCAGAGACTCACTAAACAATTCTGCTAATGGCTCTGCTAGTTCCTCCTTTAGCTCCTTAAGTACCCTGGGATGTATGCCATCAGGTCCCATTGCCTTATCCACCCTGAGCTTAGCAAGCTCTTGTAGGACCCTTTCTTTGTGAAGGGAGTAGTGCTCACCTCCCTCCCCTGTGTCCATGATGCTGGAGCTGTGGGCCCTGCCCTACCTTCTCTTCAGTAAATATTGAGCAAAAGTATCTATTTAGGATAGATGCCTTTACAGGGTCCTCCTCCTCCATGCTCCCTTTTCTCCCATTAAGCTTAGCAGCATCCTCTGGACTTTCTCCTTTCACTAATGTATCTATAGAAAGTCTTGTCACCTTCTTTTACTATTCGTGCTAGTGTTTCCTCAGTTTGGGACTTTGCCTGCCTTACTGCCTTACCTGCTTCCCTTTAGGGCAGTTTGGTATGCCTCCTATCTTCATCCCGTTGTGTCTCTAATAGTTTTCTGAAGGCCAGCCTTTTGGCTCTGACCTTTTCTGCTACTGTATTTGAGAACCAAAGTGGTTTCCTTCTTCTTTACACTTCCTTTTCTGTCTAACACAATGGGATGTTGCTTCAAGTATTGTATCCTTAATGCTTGCCCACTTTGCCTGTACCTCCTCACCTGTGTTTCTTTTGCCAGGCTAGCTTAACTCTGTTGGCCATCTTATCAAAGTCAGCTCCTCTGAAGTCCCATATTTTTGCCTTGGAATGGGATGATTTAGATGTAGTAGCCAAATTGAACCATACCATGTGATGGTCACTGGCCCCAGGTGACCTTCTACCTGGAGATCTGTGATCCCTCTTTGTTAGTCAGTACTAGATCTAGGATAGCCCTGTCTCTTGTGGGTTGCTGTACCAGTTGTTTGAGGTCCTCCCTGCAGGGAATCCACTATGTGTCTAGTTCTGGCCGATGTTCCTGCTGGTATTGACCAATCTGTATCTGGCATGTTGAAGTCTCCCATTATCAGAACCTCCCTTTAGCTGTCATGTTTTGTATATCTTCTAACAGTAATGTGTCTATGTCCTCCCTCTGGTCTGGGGGCCTGTAGACAACCCCAGTTCTTATGGCTGTCCCATTTCCTGTTTCCAGGGTGACCCACAGTTCTTCTGGCTCCTTATGTGTATTCTGAATTTCTGTAGCTTTGATATTTTCATTAACATACAGGCCACCTCCCCTTTTGCACCTCGGTCTCTTCTGAACAATACATAGCCAGGTACTGAAGTCTCCCAAGTGTGGTTACTGGTAAACCACATCTCACTAATTGCTACTATGTCCAGTTTAGCCTCTGACATTATTGCCTGCAGGTCTGGGATCTTATTTCCCAGGCTGTGAGCATTGTGTACATGATTTTCCATTGGCCAGATTTTGGTGTGTTAGTTGTTGGGTGAAGTTTGGCATTACCCTGTGCATCGTATGGGGAGACAAACCTTTTTCTTACCTGGTGATGCAAATGAACGCAAACACGCTGAATTCCTGTTTGACCACTAGCTGAGGGAGGGTGTTCTTCCCATTCGACGATGGGGTGCTGCACCCTCTCCCCATTTGCTAGTTTAAATATTCTGCAAAGACATCAAACTTCTGCCCCAATGCACTGACTCCTCTTTAGTCAGATGCAGTCCATCAAATTTAAAGAATTTCGCCCCAGAACTGTTGCCAGTTCCCACAAATCTGTGTCCTTTTTCCTGGCACCAGCCCTTGAGCCACGTGTTTAGCTCCCCTATCTCCCCTTCTCTGACCTTCCGTCCATCTGCTCCCCTCTCCCAGACTGGCAGGATCTCAGAGAAGGAGATGCCGGACAAAATAGATGATAGTTTGTCACCCAGCCTAGTCAGGTGTTCCTTGGTCTCCACAACTGACCGGCTGATAGATCATTAGTCCCTATGTGTACTAGGACATCAATGTTTTCTCCTGCTTTGTGAACAATTTAGCAATGCGGTCAGTGTCTCTCCATGCTGATGTACCTGGAGACATCTGACCATCACCCTGGCTGGAGATGGGTATCAACTCCCCGAATCATGGAGTCTCCTATGACTGAAGTTTTTGGATTTCCTTTGTGCTTGTTTAGTTTTGGTTCCTGATTTGGGTGAGTATTGTTGTGCCAGCTCCTGTGCCGCAGTGTCCTGCTCTGCAGTGTCTTCTGCCTCTTTATTTGATTTCAGAGATAGAGGCAGATACCTGTTTGTAGTGTTTATATGGTTTTGGAGGTAATGTGTTGAGAGCAGAGAGTGATGGGGCACCTGATTTGCTCCTCCTAACCACCTGCCAACCTCCTGGACCAACTACCCTCTGGGCGGTCGAGGTTTTCTGTTGGATGCTGGGGAAATGGCGGTGGTTCTTATAATGTATTTCCTCTTCAATATGAAATTTGAGGCGTGCAATCTCGCCCATGCTGCCCGGAGCTGAGACCTAAGATCTCCAAAGGCCAGCATGTGGGACAGTGTCCTAAATCCTGTAAGACTGTCCTTCTGAAAATTGTTCCACAGTACCTGCAGTTAATGAAATCCATTACAAATAAGTTGCTGGGTTTGTAACCTAGTCAGAGTAATTAGAATGAAAAAAATGCAAGTAATGGTTTAATTGTGCTTTGTTTAACTTGTTATAACAAGTTAAATTACTAGTGCCCTGTAAATGAGATCACCTTGTGGAGGCCCACTGATCCGCCCTTCCTGCTCTGCCACAGGAAATGTCACAACTGTTGTACCCTATAAAAGGAGTGTAGCGTGGGGTGGTTGTAGATGGGGTGGGTGGCTGGGCCCTTCCCTGCCTAAAAGAAGAACCACGGACGAAAGAACAAGGAGGTAAGAGCAGAAACAATCAGTCAACAACAAATGCAGTAACCCTGAAAGCTTATCCTAATGTTAGATAAAACTGTAAAACCTGTAAAGCACCACCTGTAATAATTTCAGAGAAGATATACCCTGTAAGAAACACTTTGCTCTCAGAGAAAAATAAAGCAGTAACAGAAGATATACCTTGCAAAAGACAATTTGAATCAGAAGATTACAGCAGTAATCTGTTAGCACACACCTGTAGGCACACCTTGTAATAATGCAGAAGAAGGTATACCAGCAACAACAATTTGAATCAGAGAAAAATAAAGCAATGAAATGTTAACAACAAACAGTAGCAATCCCTGTGAGTAAAAAATAAAAACACCACCACACAGTAAATCTGCTTAGCCAAACTAAGTCTTAATCCTTCTCCCTTGCTCTGGTAAGTTTCTCTACTCTGCCTTTCAAGCAGTCTTAGAAGGAAAAAGCTCAGGTGAAGCTAGGTGCCTTGGCCAGCAAACCAAGTCTTCTACCTGCCATGTTGCATGCTTGACATGAGTGCAGCAGTTAAGCCAGTGTGAACATCATTTAAAAATCACATCAGGTTCACATGCTGTACACTTGCCATGTGTGCAGCATCTAAACTGGTGCACATCTCATCTAAAAATACATCAGTTTCTATTTCTCATATACTGCTAGCAATTAGAACCATTAAAATACATTTTTCATTGATTTTCCATTAAAATTGGGTAAACTCATTAATTCTGATGCTTTTGCAAGTTGTTTTATGGATTTTGCTTTTTGTAATTGAATTTCCATTAATTTGTAAAGTGTTGTTTATTTACTACACTAAATGCCTCGGATATAGTCAGCCAACATCATCCATTCCAGATGTGTGAAGAAAGGCCTCTGTGTTGTGAAACCTGACCTTTTTGTTTTGGGACATGCAAATCCCCTTATGCATATTTAGTGCTACAAATGTGTTTCTCCTTGACTGTTTTGGCTCACTTACTTTCCCTTTATAATTATGTATGACGCATATACTGTTGTTGAATAGGGCTTTGGAAGCATGCACCATACCTCACATTTTGTCACTGAGGGAGATGGACACTCAAAATGATAGATAGTAAGGGTCACTAACTCTCATGATGATCAGGACACATTCAGAAAAAATGGAGATACAGTACCAAAGAACACAATGGAAAACATTGTATTTACCTGTGCTGATATAAGCACCTGAGAATGAATTTCTACCATAAAGCAGGAGTTCCATTTACATAGAGCAGAGGGGGACAGTTGCCACCTGCATTTGTGCCAAGGTTGTTTTTATGTTGTAGCAATAATGGCATTAAATTTGAATTTAATCTGTTGCACAATAAGTGCACTCCTGGCCTGTGTGCACTCATGATGCAGGTGTACCGCTGACTCAGCTGTATTTATAATATGCTGTCCACTCTCTCCACCTATTAGCAATGGAGCAATCACATGTGACTTGGGGGAGCTCCAGCTAAACAACAGCACATGAGTCACGTTAGTGCAACACTGTCTTTCCCACCACAGAGTAGACAGGCTGCACACAACAGCTTGGAGGAGTTGGTGACCACTGAACCCTCAATAGCAGTGTTGTGGTGGCATATTTTTGTTGGTCTACTCTTAGTGAGTCTCTGTCTCACCTGGTGGCTGAAGAGGCAGAGAGTGAGCTAGAAGCTAACTCAAGACTAGGCTACCTGCTTACTCTACTAGGCTTGCCTGGCAAAAAAAAGCACAACCCCCCCTGTGGCAGCAAGCTAGGCCTAGCAGCAGTGGTAACAGTGGAGTGGGCAGCCTTCATAAGACTTGATCAGAACAGTGTGGTAGCAGCCAAGTAAGAAGCAAGCAACACAGGTTGGGTGGGTTTGGTTGGTGAGGTGACTTGGTCACGGTCCACGTGGGAGACATGGGATGGTTGGTTCTAGCATCTAGCTTCTGGCAGAAAGACACAGGAAGAGTGAATTGAAAACTGAGCTGGTGACACACTGAGCCAGACTGCAGGTTCCGGCCAGATGGATGAGTAAGTAAAAGTAAATAATGATTTTTATAGGGGGAATGGGGAAGGGGGAAGGAGGGAAATATTGATGTGTTTTTCATGTTTCTGCACTTTTGGGCAGCTTCATGACCCATATGGAATGGGTATTGAATGGAATGGAGTAGAGAAGAGAAATCAGGCTAATTTTATTTTTTTTTGGGGGGCCATAACTTCAGCCAGGAAAAAAAATGGTTAGTAACTAGATGGGTTTAAGTCCAAATCTGATGCACTGCTCTGAGGTATAGACAGATGAATCTTATACATTTGAATTTTTCCTGATTGGCATACCTTTTTACAGTCACAACAAGTAAGTTTTACCTTGCAGAGATGTTCAAAACATTCTAGAGCTTGCCACATAGGGGCTAGCTAGCACCTGGCCTCAACTGGTTGTTGGCTTTCCCCTGCTGAAAGCTTAAATGGCACCCCTGCCATAAAGTCTAAATTTACAGGACATCCTCTGTGTGAGTAGTATGTTTTCCAGATGTGGGGAAACAAAAACCCAGAGGAAGATTACACATGGGGGGGAGGTAGTAACAACAACAAAAATGGAAAGGGACCCGGGGTAATCATATCAGATGACCTTAAGGTGGGCAAGCAATGTGAGAAGGTGGTAAGGAGGGTTGGGGTGATACTGGGATGTATAGGGAGAGGTATCACCAGCTGAAAACAGGAAGTTGTTATCCCCCTGTACAGACAGTTGGTGAGACCCCATCTGGAGTACTGCATCCAGTTCTGGAGACCCCATCTCCACAAGGACATAGACAGGATGGAGGCAGTTCAGAGGAGGACAACTAAAATGGTGCAGGGTCTGCAAGAGAAGCCATACGAGGAGAGACTAAAGAAGCTTAATATGTATACCATTGAGGAAAGGAAGGAGAGGGGGGACATGATAGAAATGTTTAAGTACCTCAGTGGAATCAACAAAGTCCAAGAGGGTAGTATATTTCAGAAAAAGAGATGTGCAAGAACAAGGGGACACAATTTGAAGATGGAGGGATGGCTCAGGGGCAATGTGAGGAAGTATTTTTTCACAGAGAGGGTGGTAGACACATGGAACAGACTTCCTGAGGAGGTAGTGAGGTCTAAAACTGTGGGAGAATTCAAGAATGCATGGGACAGACATAAGGCAATTTTTGTGTGGGGGTAGGAAGAAATAGGCTGTTGGTTAAATAGGATCTGCAGCTTATCCTCTAGGTAGGGAAATGGGCAGACTAGGTGGGCCAAGTGGTCCTTATCTACCACCAAAGTCTATGTTTCTATGTTTCTATGGATGAGGAGCAGTGCAGTTTTCAGGGATAAAATGAGGGCTATCCCTTGCATTGAGGGACAGTTGAATGGTATGGTATGCACAGACTATTGGAGCCCCACTATAGTCAGGCTTATCCCCCCAGTGAAACTGACCACTACATCCCCATGCTCAGGCACAGTATGACATAGGGTAAGGGAGACTGCAGTGACATGTATCATTGAAATTAGTTGGGGGTATTTTTTTATTACTATTTTACACATTATTGATGGAAAGTTGGAAATTAATGAAGGCTACCACTCAACTAACAATGGCCTTGTTAGTAGAACAGTGTATTTCATTATTTTCCAACTTGCCATCATAATGTATAAAATAATAATAAAAACTAACTCCATTCATTTCAAGGATGTATGCCCCAGCACTCTGACCCATGGACATCATCTGTTAAAGACTCCTGCCTCTGGCTCCCTAGTACTCAGGTAAGAGACTCTTGACTTATATTTATACTTAGTGGATTGTCTGTAGCAGCATGGCCACACCCGCTACAGTGTGCATGCACATGGGTGGACTGGCCATTTGGGTGGGTGTTGAGCTATTGCTACTTTTGTGTTGGCCTATTAAAGTCTGTTTGTATGGAAGCATTCAAAACTAAGGAGAGAAAATAGTAGGAGTACAGGCCACACAGAAGTAATTAAGTAGTTTTGCAGGTAAGTGTGTGTATTGTGGGTGGGAAAAACACATTTGCTTCCATTGGTATGTGTGCTACAGTTCTGCTGTGCAGCTGAGATGAGGGGGGAAAGAAAACAAAAAAGTGCAACAGTGGCTATAAGAATGCCGCATGTGTGCAGATGTAGGCAGATTTGTATTGAAGTACAAGTGAGCCATATGTGTGCAGGAGGCATAGCTTTGTGGTTAATGACAGTGGATTGCAAACCAGGAATCATGGAGACCTGAAGACCTGCGTAGAATCTCATTAACCCCCACTTGTATATGGTGTGACCTTGAACAAGTCACTTAGCTTTTCTATGTGCAGTTATCAGTAACCACTTGCTTTTTGCACACATGCCACATGCATGCAGTGTGTCCCAATTTAACATAAAAAGCATTCTTTCAACACTTGCTTGCTGCATGCATGCCACATGCATGCAATTGGTTTCAATTTAACATTTAAATCATGCTTGCAGCACGCATATCACATGGGTTGTTTTATGTGCACTGCATGAAAACTTTTCGTATAATTATTTCTGTAAGGGTAGGGGTGAAAAAACAGCCACTAAACAGCAGCAAGTACAGGAACATTTCTGCAGAAGGTGAGAGTGAATAAAGATGCCAGTTCATGAGGAGCTTGAACTTCAGCAGAGGGTGCTGCTGTTTTCACAGGGTGTGTCTGCTGTCCTACCATAACACTTCCATTATGCCCTCCATGCACTTCTTCTGGCACAGATGGAACACCACATCCACCACACCCATTTGCCACTTCCCTCTGCTTTTTTTCCTACTTAGCCCTGTGATTTGCCATGAGATGGTCCTCTGGCCCCCAGTACCCATGTGGGTCCTCTGTTTGCCCTAGGGATATGTTTATTGCACAGGTTGCAAGTAACCACACTAACCATAATGTCCCATAGGATAACAATTCAGCTTTAACAAGCCATAACTCCACCATTCTTTGGAGTTAAGAAACACTCTATACATTTGAACAAGGGTCTCAATGTGTACTACAATAGTAACACATAATACCCCAGAAAAATTCATGGGGTGTGCACAACACCCAAAAATCACCTCCCAACTTGATCATGGTGCCAAATCCACAATTTAAGTCTGATAATCATCAACAATGCACCACTTATGTACCTTATCTTGGACTACAACCACATTAAGTTTCACATAAAGTCAACAAAATGTGACCAAGTTATGCCTAAAAAAAACAAAGGAGTAGTTGGTGAAGGTCATTTTGATCGAACGTCACCTTTGTGTACCCCAAAAGGAGAAGTTACAGGCAAATTTCCTATTAAATAGAAATTACATCACTATGAAATTAAATGGCAGAGATCATGGCAGACAGGAGAGGCCAAGTAGCACAGTGAAGAAAAGTAGGTAGAATTTCTGCACACTGGAATGCCATAAGACAGTATAATTTGGATGTAAAATGTTTATATAGTTTAAAGGCTACAGCAATGATAATCAACTTTAAGTTGGAATTGAAGCTGAAGGAAAATGTTTAATAAACTGATGAGTAATTGTATTTTATAAGTTGTGAAACTTGAAAAATTGCACAGAATATGATTTTTTATATAAAAATGAGGATTACAAATATACATTTGTACCTTGATTACAGTTCCCCAGAAGAAGCTTAATCAGGTGAAACATAGCATTGTGTGTGTCTTCCTTTGTGAGCCAGAGTGGCTGCAACCTTTGACCTTCTTTCATTGCTTACTGGCTAGTGACCAGCTCCACCATTGTACTAAATGAACTATAATGTGATTTCCCTTGTGACCCTCATTTGCACCTCAGGAGTACATCTTCCTCCTTGGATTTCACTACAGTGTCAGTATTGGGTTTTACTACAAATTCCTGGTGTGGAGCTAGCATCCACATGCTTCTGATCTTCTGGCCACAGGGGTGAGTTTGCTGAGCAACAGAAAATGCATATCACAAGATTCATCTCTATTAGAGATGTGGTGAAGTTTAAATTCACTAGCGAAGTTTGCTTGAAGTGGCAAAAATTCACTCTTTGTGAAGTTTCACAAAGTTTTCCCAGACGTGAGAAACTTCTACTTCACCCTAATCACAAAGTTTTTGCCATGAAGTGTGGAATTTTGCTGTGAAATATGGAATTTTGCCTACAAAATTCTGCACTTCATGGTGAAACTTTGCATTTTGTGGTCAATCCATGCTACATAAATTGAGCAAAATTTGCAAATTAATTTGTGGAGTGAAGTTTTCAGACTTCATCCATCTAAAATCTCTATCAGTGAGGCTGCTACACTTTTGCTTTTGCAGTGTTAGTCAGTGGAGGAGATACAAACTTGATAAATTTTCACAGCTACTTTGGAGACATAATCCACAGTGTTCTTTATATTAGCAGCTTTTTTATACTTTTCTCATTCTTATTTAATTCTTTGATGCCTTTGGAGTACCTCAGTTTTTGTTTCTGCTATATTATATGTTTTGGTAGTTATAAACTTCAGTTAGAGATTCATACTTTCCCTTATGGTTACCTTTTTTTTTTCTTTCACTTTTTCTTTCTCTCACTCTCCTCTAACTCTGTCTCTCTCTCTTTTGTCTGGAGAAAGGGTCAGTGGGAGGGGTGATCCAGTAGCCCCCCCATAGCACCATAGTATCAGTTACGTAGAACCCTCCATTGCACAGAAGCCCCCAATTTCTTCTGCTTCATCGTCTCAGCCTGAACCCCCTATGCCCATCTGTGGTGCTACCACCACCACAGGCTGATCCCCCTGAGGACCCACCTGCCTAATCATCATCTTCCGTCTCATCAATGCCCCATTCCAGGAAGCATCCCAAATCTTCCCTTGTGTGGGATTCCCCAGACCCCAGTAATGACAGTGTGGTGAAGCATAGCAATGCAATACCCTTGCTAGGCAGAGAGGGAGGGCAGCCATTTAAGCACTGGTGGGCAGCATACACACCTAAAAATCCAGCACATGATAATTGGTGGCAGTGTTGGCAATGGTCCTTCTTTGACACTGAGGGGGCAGAGCTCTGTGAGGCCATGGCAGTCATGTGGGCAGTTTCTGGAGGGGAGTACACATGGGTTTGTGCTTGGAAACAGGCAGCTAGAGTGAGTGGTCAGTGTCAGGGGACAGCACCAGTGCTAGCACCATCAACATCCACCAGACCTGACCTGTCACAACTCTGAGTAGCGATTGGGTCCTCCACAGCAGAGTATCATCAATGGATCAACCTTTACAGAAGCTGCTAGAAAATCAGTAGGTTCTTCTGAAGAGAATGTCTGAGTTCATATGGTGGTGCAAGTGCTCTTCTCTGATCCTTAAAAAATATCCCCAAAATAATACTTGTTTTCAATATTTTCTTCTTCAGTACTCCTTACTGAATGTCCCTCTGCAACACCTCATCCTTAGCTCTAGCATTCAGATACTCACTCCTGTCTCCTTTTAGTCTTTCTTCACCCCGTTTGTTCATGATAAAAAAAAATGAAAGGTCAAAAATACAAAAAAATTAGAAACTTTTTTCCTCTTATTCTCTCTCACTATTTGACTCAGTTCTTTCTCATCTTGATTTCTGCTTGAGTGATCTTATGTAAAAAAAATCTATTTTCTATCTATGTTTTCTTTAATTGCAGTGTTTAGGCTTCATATGATTATCTTCTGTCTCACGACTGTTGTTGTTGTGAAGAACTGCTGGTTACATAAATAGTGAATTTGAAAAGCATCACATGACAAATTATCTTGTCCATGAATTTTCTTTTTAGTTCAATAGCTGATGCTATGCTATATCAGTTGCCACTCACACTCGGGAAATTATTCACCCCCCCATCCCATTCCCCTTCACAGCTACTTTTTTCACTGTTCTCATATCCCTAAAGTTTCTGTGGAAGAAGAAATTATTAAATCATAGTAGCCACTGCTGTACTGTTTGTCACCCTTTCAGACAGTATGTATTGTGATGCACTTTAGTTGACATAAGTGCACATGCATAATATATCAATTTCTCACTTCTTAAAATGTCTTCCTGAACAAGAAATCATTAAATTTTGGTAATGTACTACTGCTAAATGGTACTGCACTGTGTGTCAGTACCACCATCACAGTTGTTGCAATGCACTTTCATGGAAATCATGTAAAAAACACACCATACATAAATTCTATGCTCCCAAACTTTTTGTCAACTACCAGAATAAATATATCAGGCTGCTGCAGGCAGCTACATGGTACTATGCTGAGTGTCTGTCCCCCAACTACAGTTACTGTAACAGACTTTAGTGAAAATTGTGCAAAAAGGACAGCATACATAAATTCTGTATTCCCCAAATTTTTCTCAACTACCAGAATAAATATGAGATTCCATCACTCCTTCAGTAGGACTCTTCATAGCTCTGCTGGCCTACCTAGTCTAAAGTTAGCTGCATTATTTTACTTGTTCCAACCCCTAACTCATGTAGGGGGTATCAAACCTCACCTTGGACCCTATGGTCCACTATTCATGCCTCCAGTATCATCCCCACATATCAGACCAAATTTGAAAGACATCAAAATTGCACACTTAAATGCTCAAAGTCTCCACCCTAAAATGGCTGAGATACAATCATGGACTGATCATCATACCCCTGATATTTTGGGCACAAAAGAGACTTGGTTAAAGCCTGGCATAATCCAATATGAGGTAAACATCAAAGGTTACTTGAGCTTTATGAAGGACTGGGTAGGTAAAAAGGGTGCTGGTGTTATAATCTTGTGTATCCATCTCTGAAATCACTTCACCACTGTATATTTTCCAAGTGTAGATTCTCTGTTTTTATCCCTAACACTTGGGAATGTAAAACAATTAATTAATGGTTGTTTATATCTCCTGCCCAAAGATGCCACCAATATTAAACCCTTCCTTATATCATCCTTATCTGATCTTCCCTCACATGACTTGGTGCTATGTTGGGACTGTAATATTGATTGGATCTTTCCTAATAAAAGCAAAGTTCCGGCAATCTTATCTGACAATAACCTCACACAACACATAAACAACCCCACTCAATGAAACAGCACGACCAGTTCATCAATAATCCAGGACTGGATAGTGTCCAATTGCCCCCACAGGATTAGGTCAGCTGGTATACTCCCTGACTGTATCAGTGACAACTTCCCAGTCTATTGTGTATGGCGCAATAATTTTGTAGCTCCGCCTCCCAAAATCCTGGAGTCAAGAAATATGACTCACTTTAACATAAATTAGTTTTTGTCTTCAATTTATAATGCTGATTGGGGCCCGCTTACCAAATTGCCCACTATTGGTCAGACCCTTGACTATTTTATCACTACCTTTATCAACTTTATTAACAGGCACGCACTCCAAACTAAGTGTAAGTCCAAGGCATCAGAGCCCCTTGGCTTTCCACTGAATTAAGGGCCCTCATGAAGAGCTGGGATATTGCCTGGAAAGCTTTCAAGATTAGCCATCTTCACTCTGATGGGTTAGTTTATCGACAGTTGAGAAACTCTTGCAAAACAAAGCTATATGGAGACAAAAGAGCCTACTATCACACACTGAAAACAAAAAACCTTAATAACCCCCAAAGAATTCTGGAAACAGATCAACTTTTTAATTAAGGGTCAATCAACAGAGTGTCCTAGTTCAATTGTCTCTCTCTCTAATGGCAACTTCCTACAAGACCCCCCCCCATTACTTGGTTACTTGGTAGAGTGGACAAAATAAGGCCGAAGCTCATCGAGGATGTCCTCCACACATGTGGATCATTGTTCTTTCCAGGAGCCATTTGTCAAGTTTAGCTTTAAAGGTGTTTATATTTTGACAGTCAACAATGTCCTGTGGCAAATAATTCCAAATTCTCAGGGCTCTAATAGTAAAAAACTGCTGTTTTTTGTTTGTTCTGGTTCTGTTAATCACTATTTGTTTATTATGTATTCTGGCTACAATCTTTCTAGATGAAAAGGATAGTCCACATAAACTCATTAACGTAGCTGAATGTAAGATCTTAAATAACTGGAGTAAGTCACCCCTTAATCTTCTAAATTCAAGGGAATAAAGCGCTGTTCTTTGAAGCCTAGTTGCGTAGTCCAATGAAGAAAGATGTGGTATTATTTTTGTTGCCCTTCTCTGAACCTTCTCAATTCTAGTGATATCCATAGCCAAATAGGGACTCCAGAAAGGTGAACCATAGTCCAAGTGGGGTCTAATATGGGTCTTATATAGGGCCATAATACACTCCTCAGTTTTAAGAGTGAATGTGTTATTTATTCTGCAAAAGGGCATTAGTTTGATTTCCAACTTTATTACAATGGTTCGAAAAGGACAGCTTGTTGTTTACAAGAGTACCCAGATTTTTCTCTATGAAAGATTCCCTAACCATTGTGTTATTAATATAATATGTTTGCTTAATATTATTTTTACCCATGTGTAACACTGAGCATTTAGATATGTTGAATGACATTCTGTTAGTTGCTGCCCATAGTTCAATTCTCTTAAGATCATTTATAAAAGTATTCATATTTGAGTCACTGTCCACTGGTCCACCCAGTTTAGTATCGCCCGCAAATTTTGATATAGTATTATTTGATAAAATGGTGAGGTTGCTAATAAATATCTCAAACAGTGTGGGACCCAACACTGAGCCCTGGGGGACACCACTCAACACTAATCCCTCATCGGAATGTTCCCCATTTACCCTAACGGTCTGTGTTCTTTTATAAAGCCAATTGTTGACCCAGGAAACAATACAGTTAGAAAAACCTAGTGATATAAGTTTATTTATTAGTATGGAATGTGAAACCTTGTCAAAAGCCTTACTGTAATCAAGCAGTATAACGTCTACTGGAATATTTAAATCGAGGTTCATGCTGATTGAATTATAAAAAGCTAGCAGATTAGTCATACAGGAGTACCTCGCTTTAAACTCATGTTGCGTAGTATCATTTAAATTCAATGCCAACATCTCCTCTTCGATTAAATGTTTGATCTGTTTTTCTAATAGTTTACATGGAATAGAGGTAAGGCTAATGGGTCTATAATTTTCTGCTTTATGATGTAACCCCTTTTTGAAGATTATGGAGTGTAGCAGTTTTCCAGTCTGAGGTACATTGGACTCACTAAGAGATTTATTAAAGATAATGGTGAGTGGAGTAGCGATACAGTTATATGTTCCCATAAGAAATTTGGGGGTTATATTGTCGGGGCCAGGGCTTGTTGTAGATTTTAGTGTATCTAAAAGTTTAAGGGTGTCAGGTATAGTAATGGTGTAACTAGGTGAAGTACCAGATTTCGCATATATTATAGGTTCGATATCTTGTTCGAAAACTGAACAGAAATATTTGTTAAATTCGGTTGCAGTAACCTTATCAGAAAGAATGGTAGTGTTGCCTATGATTAATGGGCCTATTTTTTTGTTTCTCCCTTTTTACTGTTTAAATATTAGTATAAACTCTTATGTGAGTCCTTAGTGTGAGCTATTCTGAATTCTAAATTCCGTTTAGATAAGGTAATTAATGTTTTAAGGTCTTTAACTGCCTTCCTATATTCTAGTAACTTTCTCTCTAGTAGTTCAGGTTGACACTTTTTTAAACAGATGAATAATTTACGTTTATGATTACTTAGTTTTTTTATTTTATTATTAAACGAAGCAGGAATTTTGCCTTTGTTATTGTATTTCCTTCTTACTGGGACATATTGTTTTTCTAGGTCATATACAATGTCCTTAAAGGTGTTCCATGCATTATTGATATTAAGTGGTGAAAGTAATGAGTGCCATGGTATTACTGCCAATTGTTCATTCAATTTTATGAAATTTGCCTTCTCATATTGTTTTATTGTATATTTATTTATAGGGGTATTATGAGTCAGAGGAATGGAAAATTGAATTGTCATGTGATCACTGTTACTTAATGGATCCAAAACTCATTGGTTGGGCAGGGAGGTCTCCATATTGGTTATCACTAAGTCCAATATATTGGTCCCACGTGTGGGTTCTCTAACTAGTTGGGTGAGGCCAAGGTCAGCGACTGTTGAGATTAACTGTAAATCATACTGATTAGTACCTGATAGTGTATCCCAATTTATAGTAGGGAGATTGAAGTCACCCAGAACAATCACTGATCCTTTATCCGCTATTTGGGTAATTTCCAAGGTTAGTTGTTTAAGATATGCTATGTCTGAAGAGGGAGGGCGATAACATGTGCCAACTAGGATCTGGGGGTGACCATTGGGTTGTAAATAAACCCAGATGCTTTCAATCTGAGTCAATAAGGAGGGTTCAAAAGATGGTATGTTATTCGTAATGTAAAGACTCACCCCTCCACCCTTGTGATTATCAGCTCTGTTTTTATAGTAAAGTTTAAACCCTGGAATACTCGTTGTCCACTGTTTATCTGAGTTTCCCCATGTTTCAGTAATGGCAGTAAGTCCTATGTTAAATTCATGTATCTTTAACTCCAGTTCTGCCATTTTGCTTTTGTTAAGCGATCTTGCATTAAATGAAAGGACATTCAGTTTCTGTGATGGTGAAGTATTAAGAGATGGCATTGTTAGCCTGTTCTCCCCCTTTTTTGTTAGTTTAAATGTTGGTTGATAAATGATAGAAACTGGCAACCAAGAAGAGAGCTTCCCCTTCTGCTTAGGTGCAAACCATCCCAGCAGAAGAGGGGTGGATTTTCATTAAATTCCTCCCAAATGGTAAGGCAGGAGATGCTCTGCCTAAGGCACCATTTACGAAGCCATTCATTAAATGTTTTGATTTTATTGAGGGTATGATATGAGGCTCGAGGTACAGGGAGGATTTCAGAAATACCAATGCTGCATCCCCTTTCATTTAATATATTACACAGTGAAACAATGTCTTGTTTAAGTTGTTGCAGTGGAACCTTAGTAATGTCATTAGTCCCCACATGGACTATAACCAATGGATTATTACCTGCTGCCGATAAGGCTTTTTTAGATATAGATGTTATATCAGAGACTCTGGCCCCCCTGTAACTTGAACAGGTCCTATTTTCTTTATCAGGGTTACAGATGGCTTGATCAATGAACTTGATCATAGAGTCTCCCAGTACGAAGACCTGTTTAGGGGTGTTATTAAGAGGAGGGGGGTCAACCTGAATATTGATTGAATCCTGTTTCTGACTAAAGCTAAGATCGTCAGCTGGGGAGAGCTCAAGTGGTTCATAAGAATTGTGTAACACAACTGGAAAGGAAGTATTAAGATTTTGATCTACTTTCCATTTAGATTTGGAAGGTGCAATGGTGGACCAAGGGGTTTCATCTGGTAATAATTGGGGTATAGAGGGAGAGTATAAACAATAGGGAGTTGAAGCAATGTTATGTTCTTCGTTTTCTGGTAGGCTTGTTTTTGAAAAGCCATGAAATGCTGTAGTATTTGGGACGTCAGTGTGGGGGGGGAGTTGGATTGTTAGCTTCTAATAATAGGGACATGTGATCTATATAGTCCTCTAATGCCTCTATTTCTGGGTCAATAACTAGCTTAGTAGTGTCGGGGACCATTTCTACTTTATTCAGTAGTCGTGCTTCCTCTTCTTGCAGTGATTTGACCAATAAACACCTATCACAGATATATTTGGCAGTCTGTTTGCCAATGGCGTACATTTGGCAAGAAGTGCAATATTTATTAGCTCTCTTCATTGTGATGTAATTGTGTCTAATGAATGAGACAAGCAGAAATAATAATTTACCTTAGGTTGGTTTAGTTAGATCTCACAGGTGAGGTTTACTTATTGGCCGCATTCCTGAAGTATTCGATGGACACGATAGACACGCACTATGAGGCACGTGTCTCTGCGTCTCCATGCAGCCCGTGCATGCTCACTCTCCGCTAGTGCGTAGTTTTTATGAGATGAAATCGTAAGTATTACCAAGGTGATTCGTTTTCAGGTTACCAGAAGCTCACAATTTGAGCTTAAATCATTTAAAGGGTAAAGCCTTTAAAAGGCAAGTTTTCCAATGATGGAAGTAAACTGGGGACTATTCCCCCCTCTGTAGAACTTAGTTCAGCATGGGATACAGATGTAGTATGAAGATGGCAGGGAAACTCCCTTAGTCCTCCAGTATCCCACACTGATCAGGGTCACCAGGCAGGAAGTACAGTTCCCTTTTAACAAAATCAGTTTACAAGCAAGAATACAATCTAATGCAAGGTATATACAGGTCTAGAAGGTGTACCTTTTAAGGAGCACACGCCTAAACTGCAAGTATTTTATCTGAGAGAATATATTTGATATATACACACATATATATATATATATATATATATATATATATATACATTGCTGAGGGAATATATTTTCCCCATGGTAGTCCAGGTTTACACCCTGCATTCAACATAAAAAACACAACCAAAAAGGAAAAGCTGTTATTAAAGCTCAAAGAAGAGAGTTCCCCTGGCCATGATACCATTGAGCCCAAGTTCCTCAAATTAAGGACACCAGCACTTGCTGTACCAATCTAATAAACAGGTCATTCCTTTCCGAATCAGTTCAAAGCAAATGGAAAGTTGCTGTGGTGGTCCACCTCCATAAAGGTGGATCTCATGTGATTGAAAACTACAGACCTATTTCTATTCTGTGTCCCCAGGGTAAAACACAAGAGAGGATACTTTATAACCAATTACAGTCGTATTTGAAGTTTCATCACCTGCTCACTGACTGCCAACATGGCCTTAGGAAGAATTATAGTACAACTAACGGCCGATGTAAAACTGTCGGCAGACATTCTCAATGCAAGTGACAAAGGCTTAGTTACAGGAGCAGTGTTTGTTAACCTGATTAAGGCCTTCGACCTTGTCAACCACCACCTCCTTCTGAGACCATTAAACCTACTGGGTCTGGACAGCTTAACCATAACCTAGCTAAAGAGTTATCTCATTGGGAGATCCCAGAGGGTGAAGTGGTCCTATTTGCTGTTGTCTCTCAGGCTAATAACACATGGTGTACCCCAGGAATCAATCCTTGGTCTGTTACTCTTCTCACTCTTCATCAACTGTCTTCCCAATTTCTGCGGTGGTGCATCTGTGCAACTTTACACAGGTGACGTCATTCTATTCCACTCCTCCAATGACACGGACTGGCTTAATCAAAGACTTAACTCAGACTTCAATTCACTTGAATCTTGGGTCTTAGATAACCATCTAATTCTTAATACTAAAAAAAAAAAAACAAAGCCAAGGTATTTTATAATCCCTCCCCTAAAACCTCTAAAATTTGTTCACAATACCATCTCAATATCTGTTTACTCTCAGGGGATTCCATAGAAATAGTCCAAACCTTTAAATACTTAGGACTGTACCTTGATTCAGCCTTCTCCTTAGAGTCCCATTTCTCCTTGCTATCTAAGACAATCAACAAGAAATTAAATCTGTTATACTGTCTTTGTCCCCTCTTATCCACCCCCTCCTGCAAGAAAATTGGTTCCACATCCCTTCTTCTTTTACTCTGCTATGGAGCCCCGCTACTTCGCTCAGCCCAACCCTCATCAGTTTCCAGGCTCTGATAACTTTATCATAGAACTGGGCATTTTGCCTTGGGGCTGATGCTAGGAAGCACCACTATGACATCCTGACTACTCTGCAATTGCCAGATCATGATTCAAGGCTACAGTACCTCACATTATGCTTTGTATACAAGCTAGTGAATATTTGCAATCCACCATGTCTAAGAGCTATTGTCTGTCACAAAGAAGTAGTGCATCCACTCAGGTCATCCACTCTACCCATTCTAGGAACCCTTAAACTGCACTGTCTTGCTGGTAGGTGGTCATTTGCCTTCTCTGCCCCCATGGCCTGGACTGCACTACCACCTCATCTCCTCTCATGTCCCTTCCTATCACTATTTAAAAAATCACTAGCCACTCACATACTTGTACCTCCATCCTGCATTTGCTTTTGCTAATCCCTGTCGACTCTTATCCTATTTTCTATCAACCATACTGTCTCAGGTGCTTTAAACCTAGCTTGTTCTCTCCTTCTCTATTTATGTACAAGATAATCCTAATATTCTTCCATAGTATGCTGAATATATTCCAGCTTAACCTACTACATCTCTTTTGTACAATTGTATATAGCTCTGTAAATCCTGTAATGAATTTGTAATATTGTCTTGTCCTTCTCTGAATTGTACAGTATTGTTAGTTGTCTGCTGGGTCATGCCTGAAAAAGGGACTGCTTGGTCTCAGTGGGCTCACCTAGTTACCAAAATTCTAATAAATAAATAAATGTTAGGCTGCTTCATGGTGCTATGCTGTGACCAGAAAAGTGGCATGTACACCTTCAGTGGCAAGATGTCCTAAACCTCCAGATTTGGGGATATTTGGTTAAGCAGTTTTTTTTTTTGTTAAATAAGGGTGAAAAATATGAAACATCAGTTTTATGATGCTTTTTTAGTTCAAAATAAAATAAAAAAAACATAAAAATTTGAAACCTGAAGCTTTCAGTTTCATTACAGTCACTCTCAAAGGCAGTGAGTTATTAATGTTTTTGAAACCACCAGTTGCACATGTGGAAATGAATTTTTCAGCCCCAATCCTCTTGCAACCTCATGCAACAATATGGGGTTGGAGGTTCTATAACATAAATATGAAGAAGTTATAGTTTTTCAATATGAAACCTTTTTTTCTTTCAAAGTATTTTCTTTAAGTTTATCATCTAGTACCAATTTTAGAAGTAAATTCTGTGCCATGCAATTATGCCCAATAATTGCACTTTTGGTGTATATTCCTCATACAAGACAATGCACTTGAGGTGAGCAATTATTTTAACATTAATGGACAACTGGGAGCTGGCTTACTAGTATTTAATCCACCCACCCAGTGTGTAATGGTGCCCTGATGTACAGCAAGCTCCAGTGCTCTTGTAAATATTTTGCCTATCTGTAATTGATACCTGCCTGCTGCAGGTCACTGCCTCTATGACCGTATTCAGCTGCAGACTCCCAATCAGCAGCAGTGGCAGCACTGTGTGGGAGTGACTGGAGGGGCTTAAAACACCTTTTTACAACTGCAGTAGGTGGAGCCTGAAGCCATAATGCTTTGAGAAAAGGAATCCCTACATAATTACCTTCCAAACAACATGATAGAGTGTGACTAGACATTCCCATATATGTGAATGAAGTCATTCACATATTTGGGTCTGTCTAGTACAGTGTGCTTGAAGCCCATTGGTCCACATTGGACCAATGGGGGGTGGGTGGGCATGGGGTTCTGTGGGTGGGGGGTGCCAGTGGATCAGCAGTGACATGTTTTATGGAGCGATTATGGCAAAGGGTGGGGGGTACCACTAGACTACCAGGGCTCATTTAATCTACTTTACCCACTGATTGGGGACACTAGAGGGAGGGAGAGGAGTACCACTAGACTACCAGGGTATGTGGGTGCTTCATGACAGTGTTTTGGGTGGATGGCGGCCACCAACAGCTGGTGCCTGCTGTGTTAAGCCTTGCAAAACAGCAGCCTGCCTGTGGGTGGCCGGGAGTTGTTCCACTGTTTTTCGGGCTCAATTTTGAGCCCCCCATGCAGGGTAATGCAAGGGTGCACTGGCATATACACCCATCCCAGGCTGAATATCCGGATGTGCCACATATGCATGGTCATACCCCCTGCATCTGCACTGCATACATTTTCTTTGCCCCTGGGATTTGTGCTGCACGACGCAGCCTTCTCAATATCCTGTCGGGGCACAATGCGGGGTTGCACCAGTGCAACTCTGTTGTGCCAGGTGCAACCCCATTGAATATCCAGCCCCAATGTCAAAACAAATATTTTTAGCATCTCGCCATATACTGTAGTGTGGTCAACTACTGAAAACAATGTGTAGTTCTGGACAGTCTGTGTGTAAAATTAGCACTGTGCTTCATGTCACATGAATGGTGGGGGGACAAAAATGCTGAAATGAAAGAAAAAATCTATCAAGAGTGATGGTTTTCTCAAATAACAGTAAAAGCACAGTTACTGACAGGCAGTATCGTTAATTTGCAGGGGCCTTTGCAAATGCCAGCATGAAATGCAAAAGGAAAAAAAAAGTATACTTGTATCACTTTGTAGACGTGGGGGGATAGATGGAGGCAGACACCCATAAAATGAACTCAAAATAGCTTTTATTCAGCAAACATAACTCGATGAAAATAAAGAATCGAACTGTACAGCGACCAAAAAATAAAGAGAGATAACTGAAATATGTAGTAACAGACAAAATTATAGCATTTGACCACTAGGAGGAGCTAGGGTCCGAGAAGGAGTCAGACCATCTGCTCCCTACTCCTTCACTACCAAAGCTCAACTGAGCCCTCTATATATATGGATGGGTCAGGTGGTGTTATGAAGCTCCACCCCTTTTGAAAATTTAAACTTTATTTTGTTAAATGCACTTTATTATTTACTACTAAGCATCCTATATGCAGTTTAATTTAAACATCTTTCATTTTTCAGTGTTAGAACCATATTTAAATCATTCTATGGCATAATATGTTTGTTGAGGGTGGCTCCTTGCTGTCTTGGTTCCTCCCACATGTCTTCAACCCAATATAGATGGAAACACAGAGGCCGTCCGGCTCTATAGAAGGCTGGGACAGGAGAGGATCAGGCAGCAACAGGGCCACTCCCCAAACTGCAACTACCAGGAAATGCCTAAGTAAAAAATACTAAAAACACCACAGGTACTTTATTTTAACATTTCTTTCTTTCTAAACATTAATACCTCACTACATTTCCTCTCTAAGCATTTTAAATTCAGAAATATTGATTGTTTCCAAGTCAGATATACAGCAGGGTTAAACAATGTTTAAAACCTAAACAGCAGCCAAAGGCAAACCTTTCCTGGTAAAACATTGTTCTGAATTGCTTTCTTTGCTGGATTCATGTCATAGTAACCAGAAAACTATTCCTCCATTGGACCGCAAACAGTAGTAATTTATTCAGTATTTCATTGCCTGAATGCACTAGCTGCAATGCTGAACTTTTCTTTACTAAAAGCCCTGCCTAACCTGTACTGTTCAAAACACAGAAAAGTTTTTCCTAGTCAGGCAGATAGTAACACTTTCCTCAGTTGTGTTTAAACAGCAGCCTGTTTGCTTATTGCAAGTTACCACAAGGGACTTATTATTTTACAGACCCTGCCTAACCTGTGTTACTAACACACAGAAAACCTAAAGAGGTAGTCTAGAAGCTAAATCTCTGGTTTTACCCTGTTTCTTAGACCCTTTTATTATTTTAGTGAGTGCAACTTGCTTGCTCTAATTCGCACATATGCACATTCATGCAGGAATGCAAATTACTCGGAAGGATTGCAATGGGGATTCCTGGAATAGCCTAGAAAAACAGAGGCAGTAAAGAGCAAGAGAGCCATCTGACAGGTGGCCTGCCTGTAAGATGGGGGAAAAACACAGAAAGAAGAAAAGGGATAGTAAAGGATAGGGACATGCTGCTGCAACAGACTTTTTAACTAACAGATAGGATGTTCCAGGAATACTCCCTACTACACACTTCAGTTAGGAAATATAGGGAGACTCAACAGTTTTAGGGTAAGTTATTCCATATTGACTTATTTGCTGCATATGCATCTCAATTGCTAAGAGGTCCTGACCATGTTCACCCTTCCTCAAGCCAAGCTAGCTACAGTATGTCTAGCACTAACACTGATCAGAAGAGTATGCCATTAGCAAGAATCTCTTTAAATAGCCTTTTTTGGCAAATTGAAATCTCCTCCATAGTGTTTAATCTGGTTTGTCTATGGCTTGAGAAAAGTTAAAGGAAAACTCCACCCAATGTCCAGGTCTGGTGTGTTTGTGATTTCTCTGAATTTGCTAAACAAACTATCCTGCATATTTTGAGTCCCTCCATAGGAGACATCAATAAAGTAATCAAATACTACACACACACACACACACACACCTTTCCTAGGTTGCAAGAACAGCCTCGGAGTGAACATCAACATTTTTGACAAAGAAGATACGGAAAGTAGATCTTGCATCTGCCTGCATCATAATGTGATATAAAACTAAATGATCACCTTACTTTGTACTTTATGAATATCTGTATTGTCTGAACTTCTTATCTTAAAACAGTGTCTTTACAATACAGACAAAATTCTGTATTCAAAGTATAAAAAGAGAAAGCACCAAATTGCTCTGCATTTTAAATGCAGTTGGCCAAAACTGTAACTATAAAAAGAAATAAAAAATATATTTTTACTTCAGTTAGGCATCTAATGTCAAAAAGAATATTTTTAGCATCTTGCCATATATTGTAGGGTGGTCAACTACTGAAAACAATTTATAAAGCATGTGTGTGGCTCTTTTCAGGAAGATAAAAGAGATATCTCACTGACCACATGTGAGACATCACTTTTTGTCTTCACAGTTGGGTATGTCACAAAAGGTTTGGAACTCATTTAGAATGTTCAGCCTCAGTAACAGTACTAACTATATTCAAATGCAAATAACTTAAAAATGAAAAATTATAGCATTGTACTGTAAGCATGAAAGTTGTTCAGCACAAAAAGATCTACAAAATGAGTGGTGTTTCATTTATAGCTACCTTTAATTTTTTTATAATTAAAAAAAGCAAGAAATGTATTTTCTTTTCACTTTTTCAACAAACAAATGTAAATAACTTTAAAATGAAAAATGAGAGCATGGTACTGTGAGCACAACATTTCTTCAGCACAAAAATATCTATAAAATGAGTGGTGTTTCATTTATAGATACCTTTTATTTTTTTTTATAATTGTCAAAAAATGGCAAAAAATCTATTTTTTTTCACTTTTTGCAACAAACAAATGCTGGCTTGAGAGAAGTTAAAGGAAAACTCCACCCAATTCAAAGTCTGGTGTGTCAGTGACTTCTCTGAATTTGCTAAATCAATCAATCAATCAATCAAAATCTTTATTTATTCAGGCGAACATCATTGAGCAAAGCTCATTTACAAGATGGACCTGAGTGGTCATACAAATGAGGATACAAGTATTATTACATAGACAAGAATAGAATAAATAGCAATACAATGGCATGAAATGATTATATACAACAATTTACATATATACAAGTAACAGTAGAACCATTTAGCCTGTAGAAAAAAAAGGGGACAAAGGGTATAGCAGGCATAAAATATAAATTATATGGTCTAACTAGTTTTTATGAGAATATAATAGGTGATTCGGAAGAAAGAAATTGAATTAATATAATGGATGGAAAAAGGAAGGTGGGTCAGATAGGTAGGGGATTAGGCTTTATAAAAGCAATTGCAGAGCTCTGGAAAAAGGGCGGAGAACAATCTTTTGAAGGATGCCAGAGGTAGTAGGCTATCTAGCTTCATGGATTTTTGGAGAGAGTTCCATGCAACTGCTAAGGAATAGCTGAAAGCAGCCCTCCCATACCGGGTGCAGGCATTGGGGACCTTTAATATGATGAGTTTACTGATCCTTAAGGTGTATGGCCTAGTTGTAATTTGGGTAAAGCAATCAGTGATATAGGTCGGTAGTTTGCCTGTTAACGCTTTGAATATCCAGATAACAGCATTCCTATTTCTTCTGTGTTGCAATGATGTCCAGTTGACTGCCATATAAAGGGAGAAATGATGGGTGCTGGAGGGAAGGTCAGTAATAAATCTTATGGACCTGTGATACAGGGTGTCCAGTTTATGTAAGAGATGACTTGAACAATGGCAGTAGAGAAAATCAGCATAATCAATGAGGGATAGGAATGAGGCCTGAATTAACCTTTTTTTGGAATCACTGTTTAGGTAATGTTTTATTCTAAAAAATAGTCCGAGCCTCTGTCTTAGCTTTTTAAGTAGCTCTTCAATATGAACAGAATAGTCAAGCCTGTTATCTATCCAGACTCCAAGGTATTTGAAGTTATCAACAAATTCAAGTTTCTCTCCAAGTAAGGTGGATAAATGTAGGGTGTTGGATGCTGGGGTAGTGGTAGTGCAACTCTTTGTGGCAAAGAACATAGCTTTTGTTTTTGCATTTAGAAGTAGTTTTTGTCAAGTAGATTGTGCTGCAGAATGGAGAATTCGGATTGTAACAGTTCACAGGCTTTGGAAGGTGAGGATTGCTGACATATAATACAGTATCATCAGCAAACAGATGAATGTTAGATTGAGTGAGGTTGGCATCAATATTGTTTATATAAATAGCAAAGAGGATAGGGCCAAGAATAGAGCCTTGTGGTACGCCTTAGCAGTGGTTTTGAGGTGGATAGGTAATTTCATTTCTAACCAGTTGTGACCTATCTGAAAGGTAATCCTTAAACCAGTTGAGTGATAGGGAATCCAGGCCTATTGAGTTAAGGGAGGTGATTAATAAGTCATGATCCACTGTGTCAAAGGCTTTACTCAAATCCAGAAACACAGCACAGGTAAAATTTTCTTGTCCAAGTTAGTCTGCCAATCGTTGGTTACCTTGGCTAAGGCAGTAATGGTGCTATGCTTTGATCTAAATCCAGATTGTGCAGAATTTAGAAAGTTATTGTTATCCAGATAGTCCCTTAACTGAGAGTTTACTAGTTTTTCGAGCATCTTAGATAGTACTGGTAGGATGGAGATAGGTCTGTAATTGTTGAGATCCCTAGTATCACCAGATTTGAGTAATGTAACTACTTGAGCTGTTTTCCAAGTAGATGGAATGGATCCAGTAGTTAGGAAAGATTGAAGAGATGAGTGAGGGGGAAGATAAGACATGCAGGCAATTTTCAGGAAATAGGGATCCAGGAGTCTGCACCTGCACTCTTAGTGGTGTCTAAATTAGAGAGGAGATCTTCCACTTTCACGGATATTGGGATGAAGGAAAAGTTGAAGTGGCCATTTGTCCCACAGTAGTTTGCAGGTTCAAGGAAGATCTCAGGATATTTGCAGGTGATGAGTCAAATGCTAGGCCAGCAGTGGTGAAGTGAACATTGAAGGTATTTAAGATTTCTTGTTTACCTGTAATTTCTGTATCATTTAGTAGCAGTTTGGTGGTTAAGGCAGGAGTAGAATTTTGGCCCAGAAGTCCTTTTATTGTACCCCAGAGTCTGGAATAAAACTATCCTGCATAGTCCCTCCATAGGAGACATCAATAAAGTAACCAAACACACACACACACACACACACACACACACACACACACACACACACACTAGAGCATGAGCGATACCTCATCATTTCTATCTTTCCTAAAGGAAAAAAAAAAATTACTGAAGTTGGTACAGAAATGGAAATGTTAGTCCTGTAAAGGACATCATAGAAATAATCCGATTTGTGAAGAAGTTGGTAGGAAATTCATAGAAGAGTCACTTATGTCCGGCCGCTGTCGCAGCAGTGGATTTCCGCTATGACCTGGTGACCCAGGTTCGGAACGGACCCGAGTCGTTGGAGGGCTGGCTAGGGGAGAGGGATCGAAGGCCCTATGGACTGCTCTCCTTCTCGGGGAAGGTCGGGCAGCATCCGGAGCATTGGGGACCCCTGGCAGAGGCTGGGGCTCTCGACTGCTGCGCTTACACGGGGGAGGAGGGGCAGACGCTGGTGTCATTGCACGCCCCCGCCTCCGGGAGGGAGAAACTAAAAAAAACAGGAGAAAAAAGAACGAGGGGGAGGTCCTCCATCTAGGTGAAGCCTCCCCGGGGGCTTCAATTCACCCCTGCCACCGCACTCCCGACTAGTTACTGGTTCCATGACACTGGAGCTAGGGGGTACCAGTGCCACGGCCCCACCCTCCGGGGGGAAAGCCGGGGTGACCAAGAGGGGCGGCAAATGGGCAGGTGGTGGGAGCTCCGAGGGGCCGTGACTAGGCTGAAGGAACACAGAGGACCTCCAAAAAAAAAAAAGAAGAATCACTTATTTTGAGTTGATCCATGTAACAAGGAAATATTTTGGTTATGATTTATCAGTAGCAATAATGTAGTTAGCTAGTTAACTATTAGCCAATCGCTTTCAGTCCATAGACCCAGATTATATGGGTCTGGTTTCTTAGCAGTAATTTAAGATTGCTTATCTCCAGTAACCTCAGAAGCAAATGTTGGATGTGATACATCCAACACTGTAACATTGTATAGGCACTAAATACAAAGGCCTTGCTTAAGTTCATATCCTTTTTATGGAAAGTGGATTTGACATTGGCATGCAAGGTCCACCCAATGTGAATTACTGGGAAAGGAATTTAAAGTCATTTGCACCTCAGACAGAAAGTTTGATCCTGGCACTTGACATTTACCATTATTGTGTGAAGTGTCTGAAGGCTTTTTGATGTTAGCATTTGAACAGATTCTGTGCTTTGAAGTTTAATATATAGAGTGTAATAATGTCTTAGGCAGAGGAAGAGGATGGAGTCTGTAGGAAAAGAAGATTTATACAAAATAATGTATTACTCAGTTGTGTGAGTGAAGCATATCTGAACACTGAAGGTCACAGAAATTAAATCTACAAACACAGTATGAACATTATTAAACCTCAGTGTGAGTGAAGTATATCTGAACAATAATAAGTAAATAGACCTGCACTCAGCGGAGGGGGGTGTACCCTGTAACAAAAAAACAGTACCTGGAGGTTTAAAGTAATCCACAATAATGTTTACCAGATATTTCCTTCATGTAATGGTCACAGCAAACATTACAGGAAATGCTGTCCACAATGATCTTTCCCTGGACAAGTGGGGCATGTAGTGTTTATTTTGACCATTAAATGGAGAAAAAATTAAACATTATTGTGGATCTTTATTTATTAAGTAACCTGCGCTAGGGTTGATCTGTGACTCTAAGCCTCCACATATCTGAACACTGGTTATGTCAGAAAAAGGAAATCTAGAATGCTGTTGGCAGTATGACCCAAATTAAATATCAATCAATCAATCAAAAAACATTATTTAACCAGGCAAGAAACATCCTTGAGCAAGCTCATTTGCAAGACAGTCCTGGACAAAGTGATATACAATTAAGTATAGAGACTAATACATATGATACAGAGTCATTAAGATAAATGTACAGCATTATTAACAGTTGTAAAGGTAAAATGATGCATTAAGTATAAGGAAATAGGAAAAGGGTTGGTGAAGGGGTAGACAGGATAAGTGATTAGCTTAAAGGGGATGCTATAATAGCAAGGAAGCTCTGTTGTGTGAGTGGAGCATATCAGAACACTGTGCAGGTCACAGAAATTAAATCTACTAACAAACTTCAAACATTATTATTAAACTTCAGTGTGAGCGAAGCATATCTGAACACTAATGAGTAAACAGACCTGCTCTCAGCAGGGGTTGGGGGGGGTTACTCTGTGGAAAAACAAAACAGTACCTGGAGGTTTAAAGTCAAGGTACAACCTAAGGTGTATAACCTTTTGCAAAGATCAGTGACCTCTGTGTGTCAATGGCCACAATTACTGCTAAACATTGAAAGCAGACAACAGACAATATAAGCATAAAACATGGACATGGAGAAATTATCATTTTCAGGATAGAGTATTGGGTTGCTTACTGTACTGCTGTTTTTTTTATGTTTGCCTTGGTGCATGCACAAAAAAACATTATGTGACAGCTTAGGAGAGAAGTGAGGTTTTGGAGGTGTGGCACTGAGGCAGCCAATAACCCCACTCCATTTAGAGGCTTGGTCTTTTTTCCCCAATGCAGTGGCATGCTGCTGCTGACAATAGTTCAGCAAGCATGCCACCAACTTGAAATGATTTAGCTGCTGCAATGATGGTAGCACCCCCTTATTGCAGCACATGCCTTGCTTGGTGTCTCCTTTCAATAAACATGGTGGCAGCTGTCACCGTCCACCTCTTACAATCCCCGGAAAAGCTGACATCAGGGGTGCACAATCCCCCTGTCAGAATGCCCCCCCCAGTTGATTTTCCGATGGGGAAGCCCAATCCCTGTTGGCTTGATGCTCCCCTTCCCCTTTGTTGTGTGCCGAGGGGGTGCCCAATCCATCTCGACTGATGCACCCTCCCCCAAGCACACTGTATGGCTGATGGGGGTGCCCAATCCCCATCGGCTCCAGCCCCCCAACAAGCACCCAGGTAGCACACTGGGAACCCACCCCAGTGTGCTCATGCACTCCCCCACACACAATGTATGGCTGGCAGAGGTGCCCAATCCCCATCAGCACCATGACCCTCCCAACAAACTTCCAGGTGGGATCCCACCATAGCATGCCAAAAGTCCTGCATTGTCTTTTTTTTTTAGACCTCTTAAAAAAGAAAATGGTCCATCATTGCGTCTCTTGCCCCCTTCCCAACACACAACCACCCTCTACATGTCTCACCTCTCCACACCTCCCCCTCACCCCATACTTACCTCCAGAGCCTGGCACGACAATCTTCAAAGGATCAGGAACACATCTGCACTCTTCAAAGCTGACCACGAACTGAAGAAATGCCGGTAAGCAGTATAATGGCATAAATGTTTTTTTTTCAACTTTGGTGCATATCTCAGCCATTGTTATGAATTTTGGCACCACATTTTCTACATGGGGTTCTTGGGACCCCACCTCATGAAATTTAGTCACTGTCATCTTGTTATTTGGTCCCAAAAGGTGATTGCAAGTTTACTGCATGGAACCACCTTTTGGGACCAGTTAACAAAATGACAGTGCCACTGTTCATGAGGTGGGCTCCCAAAAAACCTATGCTGCAAATTTCGTGAAAAAATTCAAAAAAATGACTGTGTTATGAGCTTGCATTGCACAATTTCCATGTATGCTTGTAACTTCGAGAATTTTTTATATTTTTACTCCAGATTTTCAACATTGCCATTTTTTCACACCTCCTTATGAACAATACAGCTGTCATTTTCCACATCCTGCCCAAAATGCATTTTCGTACATCCACTGCATAATCGCATGGCTGCAGTAGGAAGCCAATATTCGGGACAGATAAAGAAAATCACAGTGGCACTGTTCATGAGTGGATGTCCCAAAATGTCTATGTTGAAAATCTGGTGACAGAATTCCACAAAATAACTATGTTACAAGTGTGCGTTGTGCAGTTTCCATACACACTTGTAGCTTCGAGAATTTTTAACATTTTCACTCCAGATTTTCAACATTGCCATTTTTACACACTTCCTTATGAACAGTATACCTATCATTTTTCACATCCTGCCCAAAATGTGGTTTCACCCATCCAGTGCACAATGGTGTGCTCACTGTGCGAAATCAAGGTTTAAGACAGATTAACAAAATCATAGAGGCAAGCCCACTGGCGCAGCAGTTGGAATTCCGCTTGCAGCGCCGGCAACCCGGTTCAGGAATGGACCTGGGTCGTTGGAAGGCCAGCCAGGGGGAGAAGGATAGAGCACCCCTTGGGCAACTCTCTTTCTCTGGGGGGAGGGTGGGGCAGTGTCCAGTGCAATGAGGACCCCTGGCAGAGGCTGGGAGTCACTCACGCTACTGGCACTTGGCATCAGGGAGGTGGGGTGGATGCTGGTGTTATTGCACTCCCAGCCTCTGAGAAAACCAGGAAAAAGATGGTGGGTGGGTCCACTGTCTATGTGAAGCCCTCCCTGGGGCTTCAATTAGCTGCCATCGCCGCATCCCTGACCAGATACCAGTTCTGCGGCACAGATGAAGGGAACCCATGCAGCAGCCCCGCTCTCCAGGTGGTGAGCCAGGGAAAACTAGGGATGGAGGCAGTAGATGGCAGTGGGAGCCCAAGGGGCCATGACCAGGGCTGAGGGTGACAGTGGACCAGCCAGGATAAAGAAGAAAATAAAAAAAAAAGAAAATCATAGTGACACTTTTCATAAGCAGAAGTTCCAGAATCCCAATTTTGAAAATTTGGTGAAAGAATTAAAAAAATGACTGTATTATGAGCGTGCATTGTGCAGTTTACATGCACGCTGGTAACTTTGAGAATTTTTAATATTTTTACTCCAGATTTTGAACATTGCCATCTCTTCACAACACCTTATGAATGGTGCAGCTGTCATTTTTCACATCCTGCCTTTATTTAACCAGCTGATCACCATTGAGCAAAGCTCATTTTCGAGGTGGGCCTGATTGAGCTGTGGTTTTGCACATCTGGCACAGAATGGCATGGTCACTGTTGGAAAGCAACGTCCGGGACAAATTAACTAAATCACAGTGCTACTGTTCATGAGCAGAGGTCCCCAATGCTTTCATCAGGTGGGGGTCACAAAAAGGCCATGTTGAAAATTTGTAGTGCAAATACCAACAAATGCCAGAAGCATTAGGGGTTTCTAACCATAATGTCCCACCCTGTACAGACTGACAGGCATCAGGGGTGTGCCTTTGGATTGCCGACTGTAATGCTCATGCCATTGCACCCCCACCCTGCAGCCAGTGACAGGCATTGAGGTGTGCCTTGGACTCTTCGGCCCCAGAGTTCACCCTATTCTACTATACTGCACCCATTTTAGTGTATATCCTTAAGGAATGGGGTGACTGTAAAGCCGAACACCCCAAGGCACACCTCAACACTTGTCGGTGTCTGCAGAATAGGGTGAGGTGAAATGGCATGAACGTTATGGGCGATGACCCAATTGCATACCTCAATGCCTGTCCGTCTCTGCAGGGTGGAGGTGGGGTTGGCGTGAAGTTCAATACTTCACAGCCATTCCTGTTCTGCATCTGTCTAACTCCTGCATTTCCAATGCTAATACCAATAAGCAAACATTCGGCATTGGCAAATGCTTGTTTCCGCTTGTGTTTTCTGTTGTGGCAGCATATACTGCAACAGTGAAATTAACCATCACAGTCAAAAATGTGTGCACTGGAAAAACTCAGCTGCCTGCAGAGTTCTTCCTTCCCTGACACACACACACATACGTACACACACACATACGTGTACACACACACACACACAGAGGTTCCTGCAGTGTTATGAATTTTACACACTTGGCAGAAGACCCTAAAAAAGTTCTCAGTAGAGCTACCAACCTCTGGCAGTTACAGAACTGCAGAGACTGATCATGCCATGTTGTATTTTAGGTATGCTTTTTATGTTTGTTTGTGTGCATTTGCAAGAAACATGTGACAGCTTGCATGAGTAGCAGTTTGTGGATGTGCTGTTGTGTTGTGGCCAATGCCCCCACTGCTCTGTGGGGCTTGTCTCTGTGGCAACAATAAATGACCATGCTGTCTATGGCAGCAGTGCAAAAGCATGTCACCAACTTGACAGAATGTTGCCACTGCAATGAGGGAGCATCCCCTCATTGCAGGGTGTGCCTTGCCTGATATAACATTTCAATAAACATGGTGGTGGCTGTTACTATTGACATCTTCCCCTAGTCCCCAGAAAGCTGATGTTGGGTGTGCCCAATTCCCCCTGTAGGCATGCCCCTTCCCCAGTTCATCTGCTGATGGGGGAGCCCAATCCCCATCAGCAAAATGGTCCACTGTCCAATAATTTGTCTGCCAAGGGAGAGCTCAGTTTCCCTCAGCATCATGACCCCCAAAGACCCTTTCTTCTTTGCCAATGGGGTGCCCAATCCCTGTTGATTCCAGTCACCCCATCCCACAAAACACCTAGGTGGCATGCTGGGAGCTCACCCCCAGCATGCCAAATGTCCCTGTAACAAAGAAAACCTTTCCACAGCAGTTTGTTTTTCTATTTTATTTAACCTGTGAACAACAAAATGGTCCCTCATTGTCTGCAGCATCCCTTCCCCCAACCTGCACCTACCCTCTGTGCACCCCACCTCCCCACCCACCCTCATCCCATACTTACCTCCAGAACCTGGTGCAAAGATCTTCAGTGGAGCGAGAATGTGTCTGCACTATTCAAAGCCAACCGTGAACTGAAAAAATGCTGGTAAGCTATATAATGGCATACAGTCAATGTATTTTTTTTCATCTTAGGTGGATATCTCAGCCAGTTTTGTGACTTTTGGCACGAAATATTCAACATGGGGTTTTGGGGATCCCACCTCTTGAATTCAGTCACTGTCATGTCAATGTTTGGTCCCAAAAGGTGATTTTGTGCTTACTGCGTGGAATCACCTTTTGGGACTGATTAACAAAACAAAAGTGTCACTGTTCATGAGGATGGCTCCCAAAATGCCTATGTTGCAAATTTGGTGAAAAAATCCAAACAAATTATCGTGTTATGAGTGTGCATTCTGCACTTTCCACCCTTGCTCATAACTTCAAGAATTTTTTATATTTTCACTACAGATTTTCAACATTGCCATTTTTTCACAGCTCCTTATGAATAGTGTAGCTGTCATTTTTCACATTCTGCCAGAAATGTGTTTTCACACACCTGGCATACAATGGCACAGTCATTGTGGGAAATCAATGTTGGTGACAGAGTAAGAAAATCACAGTGACATTGTTAATGAGTGGAGGTGTCAAAATGCCTATGTTGAAAATTGGGTGACAAAATTCCACAAAATGACTATGTTATGAGCGTTCGTTGCACAGTTTCCACACACACTTATAACTCGAGAATTTTTTATATTTTTAATTCAGATTTTCAGCATTTCTATTTTTACACACCTCCTTATGAACAGTACAGCTGTCATTTTTCACATCCTGCCCAAAATGTGATTTTGCACATCTGGAGCACAATGGGCACAGTCGCTGTGTGAAATCAATGTTTGGGTCAGATAAAAAAAATCACACTGTCACTGTTCATGAGCGGAGATCCCAAAATCTCTATGCTGAAAATCTGGTGTAACAAATCCCCCAAATAATTGCATTACATGTGTGTGTTGCGCAGTTTCTATGCAAGCTCATGACTTCAACAATTTTTTCAAATTTTCACTCCAGATTTTCAACATTACCATTTTTTTACACCTCTTCACTTTCTCCATACTTCCTAAACAATTCCACATAACTTCATTAACTTCATTATGCAGTCATGGTGGATATGACCAGAATTTGTTCTTGATGCAGTGGTGGAGAAGTGAGATGGTTAAGTAGGAGGAGTCTGTCAGTGGCAACCAGAGAACAAGACTCTAAGCCACTGAGTGCTGTAATCTATTCTAGAAAATAATTAAGAAGTAGATTTTCACAGCTTTGGTGTTTTAGCATTTATTAATGCTTCCAGTAACAGTAATTTTATGAAGCAATACTGAAGACTACATTGGAAACAAAAGGCATCCTTTACTAATTCCAAATTTACTTAGAAAAGATTAACTGAGTTATTAAATTAAAATCGTCCATGCTGATAAAGGTTCTGGAATCTCAAGAAGGGTTACAATTTATACTGTGACTATTTAATGAATTACTTGGAGACAGGTCCAAATATGTTTTAAATTTGAAGGAACCTACCTAGGAAAGAGCATTTTCTAGATGATGCCTCTATTTCTGCTCCTCTGGTAGTTAAAGTTTTATCTATTATCTACTCCTGACCCACACCTTCTTGAATTTACAGTAAGTGTTTAACATTAATAGGAACTCTGATTTATTTAAAAAAAAAATTAAGATTAAAACCAGGATGTATGTGGATGAACTAAATAAATGCCCATTACAAATGGTCAAGGGAGAATTGGCTTACCCAGTCAAAATATTATTTAGCCATTCACTGTGTTCAAGAACAGTCCCCATGGCTTGGAAAGGGCAACCGTAGTTTCCATTTAGAAAGCTGAAGAGGTTAGACTTGTTGAAAACTACTGTCCAATCTTATTATTGCCCTCATTGTCCAAGGTCCTGGAACATGTTGTTTTCAATCAACTTAATACTTACTTAAAGAGCAGCTGACGTCTTCAGGAGAACATTAACAAAACATAGTATTTAGTCATAGTTCAGCTCGTATTTCACATTACTTCTGTATTTCTCCTCCAGACTGTTTATTGCTGAGGTCATTTTCATGGCAACAGGATCATTGCTCCTGACAAGTGCATTTATTCCTGTTGCATTCTGCTTACCTGAGGTCATAATGTACCATTTGTGACATCACAGTTTCTCCCATAGCAACAGATTGTGATGTCACAAAAGAGGATCGTGACTTGAAGTAGGGAGTAAGCGATAGAGGCAAATGAGCTGTAATGGATAAAGATAATGTAGTCATGCAAAATCTCTCACTAATAAATAACGGAGGAGAAATCTATAGAATATATATGGAATGCAAGCTGAATTGTACCTAATATTATGTTTTTTAATTATTTTTGCTTTAAGATGTCTGCTGGTCTTTAAAGACATGTACTTTCCTTACCATTAAGCAGCAGTCCTTCAGAACCAATAATGGAATTCAAATGATCTGTTGTTTTGTTAACATGGTTTCCTCAGCAGGCCTTCAACTAAGGGACATAGTCATGTAAATTATTTTAGACCTTATTTGTTACTTTGGTGAGCCGTAGTCACCTACTGTCCAGGCATAGGGGACTTGGTTATCATGTAAGGAAGTGGACTGGTACACTGATTATTTGAAAGATGGACACTGATGTATCAAAAATAGAAATATTTTTCTTCTTTTGCAAGCATGAAGATGATAATGAACCAAATTATGATCTTTGGCCCCTTTTCCTTAGCTTGCATGTTAATGATCTACAAAATAAATGACAACATATTGATTCATTATTTTATGCTAATTACATTGACCCCATATTCAGTCATGGCCATTTGCACTGCACTAACCCTGCACAGCACTAAAAATAGCACTTGGCTGCCAGGGAGTAATATTTAGACATGCAGCATAACCTGTCCGGCCTGCACTACCTGTCTGAACTTTGGGTCATGTTAGCACCATGCACAGTGCTTATGTACATTGTTACCACAGCCCCCTGCAAGTAACAGGCTCCTAGGAATAAAGGGTGACAGAGCATCCCAAATGGGTTAGTGCCATTGCTTTGGAAAACCATGTTCAGCAGCCAGCATGCTAATGACAACATAGGGCATATGCAGTGTAAAGGGATCATTTGCATGTCATTATGTGGCCATAACCAGCTCTGAACAATGACAATAGGCACAAATGTGAGGAGGAATCATGCAGAGCAGAGCCTCAGCCATCACCACTCACACTGGAGCCCTATCCACTTGTGCCATCTCTTGCAGTCTAGTAGTAAACTCACCCCTCTGATGCCCATCATTATATCATCAGTTGTGAATCTCCTGTCCCTGACAGCCTAGTGGACTCCCCAACCCTATCCCCATTGGTACACTGGCAAAAATAATCTGTTCCTGGCAGTCTAGTGGACTCCTCTCACCAAATAAATAGTAGTACAGTGCCATAATTAAAATACTGATCTTGGCAACCTAGCAGTTCTCCCCACTCACTATCAGTAGAGTGCTATAATTAAGATCCAACCTTGGCAGTCTAGTGGCACCCCCAGACACCATTCATACATTAAAATTAATATGATCCCCTTGGCAGTCTAGTGGCAACCCCCCCCCCCACACACCTGAACATTGTGAAAGCCACTCCTCCCACCATGAGCACCCACTACCTCCAACCCCATCAGCCTGACTCACATGTCAAACAATTTCTGTGCCACCATCAGGCCCTCAGCTGGTGACTGGCACACATCATCCACTTACTACCTGTTCTGGTCACTGGATGATTGACAGGGAACATGCACACACGTACCATAGAAACAACTGTACTGATGCTGATTTAGTGAGGGAGAGAGGTTCACTGGACTGCCAGGGACTGGAGATTATTTATGGCACCATACTGATTTGGATCAGGTGGGTGGAAGTGGGTGTTGCTGGCACCACCTGATGGGGTGGGAGTTGTACACCACTGTGTGTGTGTGTGTGTGTTAATAAAAGCAGGGTTCTGTAAGCTTTCATCAGCACTGCCTTGATAACCTGTTAGTGCTTACAGAACCCTTTGAATATACCACTTCACACAGTATATATGAGGACACCCTCATTTGAATGGGAACAGTGGTGAATTCTGCATGTCAGTGCAATACACTGTGAGCAGTGCCAGGGGAACACTTTGAATATGGTTCCTGCCCATCCACATGCATTACGTCTGTGTAGCATGCTGCTATGCCTGTTAGTGCCACATCAAACTTCTGAATGTGGGTCAAAGTAGAAAAGAGACAAACTCACCCAATGACAAGCCATGCAGTCCAGCATAGGATTGCAAGCGCTGTTATTATATTCAGTGTATACCTAAGAACTGCACGTCAAACAAAACCAAGCATATGTGGTTAGGTGCCCTGCACTTCAACCAAATACTTCTGCTTCAGAGGTCCTCCTGAGGTAAGAGTGCCTCCTTTCTGTTTTGGAATTTGTGTATTTGGGGCTGTTAACTCCGAGGCTGCACCTGTGGTTCTGCACCAGTGTGAGTGTGTACGTGTGTACATCCAGGGTTTTTCTTCTGAATATGTGGGTTGCTGTTCTGCTCTCCATTGGCTAAGACTTTTCTTCTTTAAGAAGTTCTTTATAACAGATTTTGCATAAAATTCAATTTTGGTTTATTAAAACCAAACTAACTTTAAATGTAAAAAGCATAGTACATTTGATATCTAAATTGGTTGGCTTTCTACCCCTGGAGATCTGGACACTGGATTATAGTGTATTGTATATGGTTTTAATTTGAAACACTAGGGCTTAGTTTTGGAAAGTACCCTCTTTTTCAAGTTATTTTGACACTTAAGTAAAATTGATGATCTGTAGACTGGGCCTGTCGCATTTATTATTTTTTTCACTTCAGAAACAAAGAAAAATGCTATGTATAGCCTATTGTTTTTTTCTAATAGATTATGCCCTTATTCATACTGCAACAAACAAAAGAATTTTGAGTAAAGCTATTGTACTGCTCAATAATGTATGTAGAGTTATGGTAAATAAATAGTTGACAGACACATCACTGCAGTATACTATTACTGTATATCAGGAGCTGAACTAGTTGTCCTTGGAGAAAAGATGTTATTTTGGGGTAGCCAATGTATGGAACTTGTCACTAGATAATGGTCCTAAGCTTTGAAAAATATTTAGTACATAACATCTTCAAGTTACAGAACAGGAGCTGTGGATTGGCTATCCCATGACCTGATCACAAAATGGATTAAGCTTGGTCAAAGAGCTGATAAATTGTATTTTCTATTACTCAGATATGGAACTTCATTGTCACGTTTTAGAAACAGATACAACATGTTTAATTTCAAGGTGTGTACAAGTATTGTTTGCTGCAAAGCTCTATCTATAATTGTGATGCTTGATGTCTATCCAGTTCTATTTTATTGTATATATACTGTAGTTTTGCTGTATACTGCACCCAGAACCTGATGAAAAATTGACTTTTTTTGCCCTTGGAGTCTCACTCAGTTACTGCAGTTTTAAATAAATAAATAATTATATCTTAATGCTTTTATAAAAATGCACATATGTACAGTATATATATATATATATATATATATATATATATATATATATATATATATATATTAAATTTTATGTGTTTACTACACGTAGGGCCAGGTATTCAAAACTTTACCCTGGGGCTAAATTAGCACTGCCTGGTGGGCAAACTTAGCCTGGAGCACAAAGAAAGCTATATTCAAAAGGAATAGTCCAGGGCAAACAGCTTCTGAATATAGCATCGGAATGAGGACGTGCAAACTGGGTTGGGAGTGCAGGGCAAACATTGCCATGGAATAAGACAGCACTGAATACAGCAACCAGGAAGTGCGAACCTCAACAACAACACAGTGCACAGTGAAGTGAGGGTAGGTAGAGATGAACTATGTGGCCAATGTATGTGCCAGCAAATGTGTGGACCGAGTACAGCTGCAGACAGCAGCAGATGTGAAAGAACAGTGTTGAAAACTATATAATATTCCCTGAACCATTAGCGCCACACTAACATATTAGTGCAGCCTTAGCAAGGAGCTAAACTGTTTGCCCAGTGCAAACACATTTGCCCGGCGCTAAGATTTGCCATATTCAAAAGTGACATGCAAATGAGCCTACTTAGGTAGTTCATGGTCAAACATCCAGATTAGCATCTCATTATCGCATGGTCTCATTATGGTCGCATTATATGGTCTCATCTCATCTCACAAGTGTCAGTGGCTCAGTAGGTAGCACACTCGCCTCTGAGGCCGGGAGATCAGAAGGCTGTGGGTTCAGTTCCCACATCTGGCACTTGGCTTAATATCCCAGTACTGACACTGTAGTGCAGCATGAGAGGGGTGCTGCACTTCTGAGGTGCCGTCTTTCGGATGAGACGTTAAACTGAGGTCCCATCTGCCTGGATTGGTGATAGTTTTGGTGGATGTTAAAGATCCCATGAAACTTATCGAAAAGAGTAGGGGAATTTCCCCAGTGTCCTGGCCAAATTTCCCTCATTCACTAAAAAATACCACCAACAGCTTAATCTGGTTCAAGGTCAGTTGGCATTCATCTGTATCCCCCTCCCCCGGGTCGTGCTTGAAAATTGGCAGGATTTGTCTAGTGCACTTACCTGGTCAACAAAAACTAGATAAAATAAATAAGTTATGCCCTGATTTGCATGCAGTTTGCCCAGCGTTACTGCAGGGTTCCACAGCTCCACCTGTAGGTCAGTCTGACAGTGCATGATGGTTGCTGCAGGCTACATGTATGCAGTACAGCATAGCATTGTGTACCCCAGGGGACAGCGCAGCATATGCACAGGTGGTGGTGGTGATGCATGCAATTGTCACACTGTAGAGCATGCTACAGTGCACAGCAGACACCACAGTAGCAAGGGAACCAGTAGAGTGAGGGACACAGCAATACCTATGGTGTGTATGATAGTGAAGACTACTGCACTGTACACAGTGAGAAGCCCATTTTGCAGGTGTGTACTGTCAGTGCACGTTATTGTCACACTGATGTATGACCCACAGATACTGCACCTCTGGCATGGGATGCTCATAGTGGCATAGGCATGGCCGGCTGTATGTACTGTGGTGTATGTACAGCTGTGTAGTATGTGACTGGCGGGGCATGTACGATCGGACAGGCACACTAGTATTGAAGTATTCCCAATACTGGCCCATGTGCACTGTGAGCTGTGTCCCAGCCTTGTGGCCACACCAGGTCTGCGGTGAGGCCTGGCCACCCATACACCCTCCCTTCAGCACCCACCATGCCCACAGTGCTGCATGTGTGTTCTGGAATCTGTTGGTCACCACAGATATACGGTCTGCAGGTGTGTGTTGTATGGCCACACTACTATGGTGGCCCCTGGGGGTCAGGTCAGCACATACTGCCTGGTATGGCTAGGACTGGTGGCAGCAGTTAGCATTATTGTAGTGCCATCAGTGAGCAGCATGTTTCCTCCATGTCTTGCATTTTCTCTGCGTCATAGTCATATGTTAGGATTACGCAAGGCCGCTCTAAAGCCATGCTAATACCATGCAAGGCCACAATGTCACACAAAGCTGTTTGCCCAGAGTTAAGACCAGCTTTTCCTGGGTGGTAATTTGTACTGCCCAATGGGTCACTCTAAGTAGCGCTAAACACCTTAGCGCAGTGCTAGTCGCTGAATATCCCATAGCACCTGTATTCATGTTCAGTTTGCCCCTCCCATATATTGATGTTTTGCCCATTGCTAATGCGGTTTGCATGCACTATTTGGCCTTTTGAATATAGCAGACCCACGCTAATCCTGCACTAAACCCATGCAAACAGGTTGCGCACTGCCCAAAGCTTTGACTATCTGGGCCATAATTTCTAAAGACACTCATTATTTTGCACAATTATCCTTTTCTGACTTACAAATGATAGCTCCTTTTTGATCATCTCTGTTTCTTAAATTGAAGTCCAATGTGTTAGAGAAGATGTTCCTGTTTTATTGATTTACATATATTCTAAAATACAGGACTGTCATAAGCACAGCAGTAAAATACATTAGAAAATTAATTTTTAGGTTATACTAGTATTTATTGACATGTTACCACCCAAACTGTCCAAATCTCTCCTCTAATAGTAAAGTTGCCCTACCCCCACCCTGACCTTCATTCAAGTGGAAAAGAAATGGCAATATATACCTGCAAGCATTATTTGTTTAAATAAATTATTTTTTCCTCATTTTTTTAAATGGATCTGGCACACTTTTCCAATTATCTGATAATTCCACACCTCGGGCAGGATTCACAAAGCAAGTGTGCCAGCGCAACCCAGATGCACCGGCGCAAGTCAGAAATGTGCCAGAAGCTGATTCAGAAGCAGGGTGAAAGCAACAGCCCAACCAAAATGTCCAGTTCCTAACAACATGCACTATAGGTGCAATGTAATAACATGCAGTGCATATACAGGGGGGTGTACCCAAGCATACACAGTGCAACTCGATTCACAGAGCAGAACCAGCGTGCATCAATGGGGCAAAGCCAGCACAAAGCCAAGATGCACCATAGAAAGATAAGTAGAAAAGAAGACTTATGTCCAGTACACCTGCAGGTTGTGAATGGAATGACCGCAGCAGCACACAGCCAGAGGCAGAGGGCAAAAGGAAACCAGAAAGAGGGAGAGACACAGTCAGCCAGCCAGCCAGCAACAAAGCCAGGCAGCAAGCAACATCAGAGGGCCACATTGACAGTGGAAATGAACCTGGCAGCTGTCACCATAGCTGGTGCCCAAATGAGGAGGAGGAGGAGGTAGGGTGCTGGAAGGCACCGTAGGCGCCAGCCCCATGGTGATATCATGCCTGGTTGTCATTCAAGCAGCTCACAGAGGTGAAGACAGTCGGGTGATACTGCCTCAACAGGACCATGCTGAGGCAGCTTTGTGAGTAGTGCCATGATGAGATGCAGGCACCCACCGCACAAGGTCATGCCATCTCGATGGAGACCAAGGTGACAACAGTCATGTGCCTGCTCACCACGGGAACCTTCTAGAGGACTACTGGGGACACCACTGACATATCACAGGCCTCTACATCCCACCTCCTCACATGGTTTCTCACTGCACTGCTAGAGCATGCTTCAGAATACCATTTCCCTAGCACGCAGGCAGAGTGGACAGAAGCCATGCAGGAGTTCTACAGGGTGGCACGCATGCCAGGTGTCATAGGTGCCATCAACTGCACCCATGTGGTTATCCGTGTACCAGCTGGTGAGGAGGCCATCACATATGTGAATCGAAATGGGTGCCATTCCCATTCTGTGAATTGCCAGGTGGTGTGTGATGCCACTGAGCGCATCACCAATGTCTGTGCCACACACACTGGGAGCGCACATGATGCATTCATATGGCACCAGTCAGCACTCTGCATGAGGTTCGAGGCTGGGGACATCCAAAGTGGCCATCTGATAGGTACATGTGACAGGGCACCAACAGAGCAAGGTGGCACCATGTCCGGGACACATGGGGTGGGCCGTGAGCAGTGTGAAGCAGGCACATGGATCCTGGGACAGCAGAGGTGTGAAAGGGTACAAAGGCGGACACAGGGTGGCACACAAGCACTGTGCACCACATGACAGATGGGGGCATGCAGGTGCAACCGTGGAAGGGATGCTAGACTTCCAGGTATGTGGATGCATGGGCGGGAGAGCAGGACAGGGGGGCACACACCACAGTGGACAGGGATAGGGACAGGGCACAAGCCACAGTGTACCCCAGTCTACTAATGGAGACACGTCTACCCCCACAGGTGACACTGCATACCCACTGAGGTCCTGGCTCCTCACTTCCATCCGATGACCTGGAATAGTGGTGGAAGAACGCTACAATGAGGCACACATCGCGACATGTGCCATCATCGAGCAAGTCTTCGGCATACTGAAGATGCAATTCCAGTGCCTGTTTCAGTCAGATGGTGCCCTACAGTACAGCCCTGAGAATGCCTGTGGCATATTCCTGGCCTGTTGTATGCTACACAACATGGCCCATGAGTGTAGGATACCTGTCGAGGCCAGTGAGGGCGACAGTTCTGGGGAGGAGGAGGAGGAGGTGTGGGAGGGGGCAGACAGGTACCCCTGAGGTCCAGGGAGGTGAAACCAGGCAGGGATGCAGGGATCCCAGGTTTGCAGAGAGGGTATGGGCATACTGCATGTGTGTGGTGGAGGAACACGCATGCAGGAGGTGGAGTAGCTCTATACATAAGGAAAGGGATCAAAGCTACACAACTAAAAAGTAAAGGGGGAGGACAAGAGGCACTCTGGGTCACCTTGGAGACAGGGAATGGCATCACAATATGCACAGGGGTTGTATACAGACCCCCAACTCAAGGGGAGGAAATGGACAAGAAAATGATAGAGGACATTCTCAAAATGGCTGAAAAAGGGGAGATACTGTTGATGGGGGACCTGAATATGCCAGATGTTAACTGGATGACATGTACTGCAGCCACATCCAAAAGTAGGGTCATTCTCGATGCCCTGAAGGGGGCAGGCCTTAGACTGCTAGTGTTGGAACCCACTCAGGAGGGAGCAATACTAGACCTGGTAGTCTCAAATGGAGAGAGGATCACAAATTTAGAAGCCAGTAGACATCTGGAAACAAGCGACCACTGCACAGTGTGCTTCACAATAAGCACAGCCATCGAGACAAGCCATACAAAAACAAGCATACTGGACTTTAGAAGGGCTGACTTTGGAAAAATGGGTGAATACCTGAGGAATACACTAGCAAATGGCCAAAAAGGAGTGGTGGAAGAACAATGGAGAAAAATCAAAACTGCCATCATAGAGGCAACAAACCTTTGTGTGAAACAGATAAAGAAAACAAAGCGGAGTAAAAAACCACTATGATTCTCAAAAGAGGTGGCAGGGAAGGTTAAGGAGAAAAAGCTGCATTCAAAAGTATAAGGCATCACAGAAGGAGCACGACAGAGAACTGTATCAATTAAAGCAAAAGAAGTGGGAAGGCAGTCAGAATAGCAAAAGCCCAAACCAAGGAAAAAATAGCCAATTCAGTTAAGAAGGGGATAAAACCTTTTATAGATACATTAGGAGCATAGAAAGGTTAAGGGAGGAATAGTGAAGATTAATAAGGGAGAGGGGAGGTGGGCAGAGGGAGACAGTGAAAAGGCAGAGATACTGAGTGAATACTTTTGCTCAGTATTCACAAAAGAAGATGAGGAGTTACCTAAACCAGACAATAGAAGCACTCTGGGTAGGGGGGTTGACACCAGTCCATTTACAGAAGAAAGAGTCCTGAAAGAACTCCTAAAACTCAAGGTGGACAAAGCAATGGGGCCTGATGGGATTCACCCCAAAATCCTAAAAGAACTAAGGGTGGACCTAGTGACACCACTGACCACACTTTTTAACAAATCACGGGAGGATGGGGTGGTACCTGAGGACTGGAGGAGGGCAGATGTGATTCCCCTTCACAAAAGTGGGAGCAAGGCAGAAGCAGGAAACTACAGACCTGTAAGTTTGACCTCAGTGGTAGGGAAAATGATGGAATCACTTCACAGCACTCACCACTGCTCACTTTACACTGCAGTTGGATGGATCTCGTTTCAATTTAGAAGATACAGGAATGCAACACTATGGACTTGACTTACAGAGCAACATCTCAGCAGCTTCCAAATATATCTCAGACTGCTTCTTACAAGCCACATCAAGTAAATATGCCTTAAGAAGTCTGAATTTCATTATGCTTAAAGTGTCTAAATTCCACTCTCGCCATGGAAGATATGCCGTTAGCTATGTGTTATCTGCTTTATGGAACACGATGCAGAAGACACTGAAAGTGAACAAACTTATATCTATTACAGCCTTCAAATATCTATACAATAGACTAATCATAGAAAAATGTAACTGTTTCTGCCAACAGTAGATTAATCCTATTCCATCTTCCTCCCCAGCTGGTCAACTTATATAAGGAAGCTTTCCGTCACCCCCAAGAGCAGTCGCCTCACAATTCATATGCCCTTACCCCCATCCATTTCCCCATAATCATTATTTTACATAACCACCCTTATACCCTCTGCTATATACTTCACCAGTCCGGCCTCCTCCCTTCCTCCTAGACCCACTATTGATCCCTTCTACAGTACCGGCCTTCCCCCAGTCCCCCCCACACTAACGTTTTCACCCTCCCCCTTCCTTACCCCTGGCTACAACATCCGGTATGTTTTCAACCTATCTATCTCCTCTGCCACTGTCCCCTCCAGTATATAACCATTACATATCACTACTCGCAGAAACAACTTCCAGCTGTCCAGACAGCATATCATTCTAATTCATAAACATCTAGAAAACCCCTTACACTTTAAATCCTAACACCAAAAAGTGTTAGCTCACACTCTAAATACTAACACCCTTAAAGTGTCTCCTACTACCAACCTAGCAAGCTGGCTGCTTCATAAATCATGTATATATGTAGAATCTTTTTTGTATTGTAGTGTATCAATGTACTAGTGACACTGAAATGATGTATTGTATCAAATTGTTGTTTCCTCAAAGTGTGTGTATTTTGTATCTTATTATATTCTTATGTAAATTGAACCTTGACCTTACCAGGTCCATCTTGCAAATGAGCTGTGCTCAATGATGTTCACCTGGATAAATAAAGATTTGATTGACTGATTGATTGATTGATTGATTGAAAGAAAGAATTGTTGAGTACCTAGAGGCCAGTGGGGCACAGGACCCAAAGCAGCATGGATTTACAGCAGGAAGGTCATGTCAGATGCATCTAATAGATTTCTTTGACTGGGTGACCAAAGTAATAGACCAGGGAGGGGGCTGTGGATATGGCCTACCTAGACTTTAGCAAGGCATTTGACACAGTCCCGCACAAAAGATTAATAATAAATTTAGCCAGCCTGGAAGTGGGTTCCTGGGTGGTAGCCTGGGTTGCAAACTGGCTGCACAACAGGACACAGAAGGTAATGGTGAGTGGAACACATTCTGAAGAAAGGGGGGTCACTAGTGGAGTACCTCAGGGCTCAGTACTGGGTCCAGTCCTCTTTAACATCTTTATAGGTGACATTGCAGAGGGTCAGGAGGGAAAGGTATGCCTCTTTGCAGATGACACAAAGATCAGTAACAGAGTTGATACACAAGGGGGGGTAGAAAGGATGAGAGAAGGGACTTGGCAAGGTTGGAGAAATGGTCAGACATATGGCAACTTAGATTCAATGCAAAGAAGTGCAAAGTAATGCACCTGGGAAACAAAAACCCAGGAGAAGAGTACACAATAGCAGGGGAGGTATTAACAACAACAAAAATGGAACGGGACTTGGGGGTAGTCATATTAGATGATCTAAAGGTTGGTAAGCAATGTGAGAAGTTAGTAAGGAGAGCCAGGGGAATACTGGGATGCATAGGAAGGGGCATCACAGGTAGAACAAGCATTTGTCAATGCCGAACATTCGCTTGCAGGTATTTGCAGTGGTATTTGGCACTTGGACATGGCTTAAAAAAATCAGTGACAAAGAAGTACAAGCATTTGTCAATGCCAAATGTTGCTTGCTTCTATGTGCTGTTTAGGTATTTGGAAGTCATTGGAGTGCAAATATTGAAAATTCGCGAACTTACGAGCGTGCGTAGGAACTGCGCAATGCACGCTTGTAAAACAGTCATTTTTAGGAATGTTTTCACCAAATTTTCAACATAGCCATTTTAAGACCTCTGCTCATGAACAGTGTCACTGTGATTTTCTTAATGTGTCCCATACATTGAGTTCGCACACCGACTGCGCCATTGTGCGCTACATGGGCAGAAACAAGTTTTGGGCAGGATGTGAAAAATGACAGCTGTACTGCTCATAAGGAGGTGTGGTAAAATGGCAATGTTGAAAATCTGGAGTGAAAATATTGAAAATTCGTAAACTTACGAGCGTGCGTAGGAACTGCGCAATGCATGCTCGTAAAACGGTCATTTTTAGGAATTTTTCCACCAAATTTTCAAAATAGGCTTTTTGAGAGCCCACCTCATGAACACTGGCAGTGTCATTTCATTAATCATTCTGGAAAGGTGATTTCACACAGTGACTGTGAAATCACCCTTCGGGCCCGAATAACACCATGTCAGTGACAGCATTCATGAGAAGGGGTCCCAAAAACCCCATGTTGAAAATTTGGTGAAAAAATTCCAAAAAATACCTGAGATGTGCAATAAAGTTGAAAAACCCCTATCTATCCTATTATACAGCTTACCGGCATTTCCTCAGTTCATGGTCGGCTTTGAAGAGTGCAGACATGTTCGGTCCACTGAAGATCGTCGGCGCCGAGCTCCGGAGTAAGTGGGGTGAGGGGTGTGGGGGAGGCAGGGTGCGGTGGGGTGGGTGCGGGTTGAGGGAGGGTGGGGAGACAGCGATGGAATGTTTTGTTATTTACAGTATTTTTTTTTTTTAGTCAGACGATGCAGGACATTTGCCACACTGGGGTGGGCTCCCAGCGTGGCAGCAGGGAAATCTGTTTGGGGGGACGTGGAGCCGACGGGGGATTGGGCACCCCCGTCAGCCAAAACAAGATTTGCCACGCTGGGGTGGGCTCCAGCATGGCACCAAAGCTTTGGAGGGGGCGTGCAGACTTGAAGCCGACTGGGGATTGGGCACCCCCGTCGGCTATAACAGTTTCCTTGTTTTGTATATTTGTATATTTCTGCATGCCTAGCCATAAATAAAACAACGTCCAGGACAGCAGCAGGATGAGGAAGCTGGACGTATTTTGTTTCGGCAGCTCATACAGAAGCACTGCCAGCACTGATCGCAGCAGTGGTTTTCTTTAAAGTGAAGACCACTGCTGTCATACACAGCACCCGCATCCATTGGTGCAGGACCGCCATGCCTGCTCAATGGAGCAGTGGCTTGCACAGGACAGTCACACCTCCAAAGTGTCTTATTCTCCCAAGACGTTCCTTGTGCATGCGCGCAACTGAACGTAAAAAGGGAAGTGGTTATCCCTCTGTACAGACAGTTGGTGAGACCCCATCTGGAGTACTGTGTGCAGTTTTGGAGACCTCATCTACACCAGGACATAGACAGGATGGAAGCAGCACAGAGGAGGGCAACTAAAATGGTGCAGGGTCTGCATCAGAAATCATATGAAGAGAGACTGAGAAAGCTTAATATGTATACCCTTGATGAAAGGAGGGACGGGGGGACATGATAGAAATGTTCAAGTACCTCAAGGGAATCAGCAAAGTCCAGGAGGGTAGCATCTTTCAGAAAAAGAGATGTGTAAGAACAAGGAGGCACAATTTAAAGATAGAGGGGGGACGGTTCAGGGTTAATGTGAGGACATTTTTTTTCACGGAGAGAGTGGTGGATGCATGGAACAGCCTTCCTGGGGAGGTTGTTGGGTCTAAAACAGTGGGGGAATTCAAACATGCATGGGACAGACATAAGGCAATTGTAGTGGAGGGTGGCAGGAAGTAGGCTGTTGGTTAACTAGAATCTGCAGCTTATCCAGTAGGAAGGGAAATGGGCCAATTGGATGGGCCAAGTGGTCCTTATCTGCTGTCAAAGTCTATGTTTCTATGTAACACTTTGGGCCCCACAGATGAGTATGCAGGTATGTACGTGTGCAGGTGTGAGCACTGCGGTGTAGGGACAGCATGATGTGGGAACAGTGGAAGCCACATAGGAGTACACACACAGGTGCATGCACACAGTGGGGGAAACACAGACACATGGGCACCATGCATGCATCACCCGAGCACCACCCAGGCCATGCTGTAGATGTCACAGGTCAGTGTGCACTGTGGCCAGCACATGGGCACTGCAGGCACCATGACACACTCATCATTCCCGTGACACATGGCACTACAGCTCTACACACAGACACACTGGACAGCCTGCACAGGTAGCACAGGGTGGTGCCAGGACAGCCATAGGGCATGTGACCACTACACACACAGCCACTGGCACAACCCACAGGGCATCCAGTACACACGGGCATGCCATCCTGCCACCACAGGCCTCTGGACATGGGCATCACAGGGCAGCCCCATGGCCGCCACAGACACCAGGGTGGCCTCTGCTATGGCCACTGGTGTTGGGGGTGCCACCACCAGCCACAGAGAGCATCCCCAGTGACCCCACAGGGGTGCTGCACTGAGACTGTGAACAGGTGCCCAGTGGGGTGGCCCTCTGATGCCCACCAGCCAAGCCAGGGACAGTGGGTGTGGATGCCAGTGGCAATGGAGTCAGCAGCAGGGGGGTTCACCTGGCTTCACTGCCGGGGTGTACAGGATGTGATCCTCACCATCTGACTCGATGCACGATGTCCACTGTGTGCTGTGGATGTAGCCATCGCCTCCACAGCTGCTGCAATCTGCTCCAGAGCAGCAGTCATGCCCACCTGCAGTACGTATCTCTGTCAACATCTGAGCATGCCACGCTGCCGCAGACTCATGCTCTTGGACCATAACAGCCCTGTGGCTCCAGAACTCTGTACAGAGGGCCTCCTAACCTTCCACAGTCACCCACAGCAGGTCAAGGTAGGCCCCCATGTTATCATCGGGTGATGCAGCATGGTGGCAACACCAATGATCAGGGGATGGTTCAGCCTGACCAGGTGCATTCACAGGCGTTTGATGCATCCCAGCAGGCTGCAACATGGGCAAGGCATGGCTGGGCACTGCCACTGGCTGCCCATTGGTGGTGTCCTCCAGGGCCACTGGAGTGGGTGTGTGCACACAGGTGCCCTGCCTGGATGACACCAGAGGTGCCAGAACTGCACTGGGTAGTGGTGCAGGGGGCACAGCACCCACAGCCACTGGCAGCTGTGCTGCCACTGCACTGGAACCCAGCACAGTGGGAACATCGGTGGCACCCAGGGACCCATTTACAGGCAACCCTGTGACATGTGCACCACTGTCAGCCATGTCAGTGGCACTAGTGTCTGTCATATATGTGGTGGTGCCAATGCCCTCCCCCTGCATGCCACTGGTGAGCATGAGGAGGGCATCTGCAATGTCCACCTCCTCATCTAGGTCAGCATCAGACAACCCGTACAGGCTCCCCAACCAAGCGATGTACCCACTGGCTGTCCCACCATCACTGATGGAGGGACCCACAGGGCCCTCCGTCACAGGGGTGTGACCGATGTTGCATGGGACGTGGATGGTGTAGGTGCGGAGTCATCCATGGTGGTATCATCAGCCCATGGAACAGACTGCATCATTGCCCACGAGGGCATCACAGTCAGCCATGGCCATGGCTGCACCCTGGAGTCTTGATGGTGCTGTGGAGAGAGGAAAGGAGACCATGGTTAATGCACAGGACACACATGTCACAGTGGCGAAGCACAACTGAACACAGTGGTCCACACATTGCCAGGTCCGCACGCCTGTCCACAGCAGGGCCTGGGTGTGACAGGATATACAGCCCATGTTGTGGTCAAGCCTGCCACTGACCCATTGTTCACAATGCATAGCGGCAGCCTCACATGCCACACATGTGCACAGCCATCATGTGGCCTCTGGCATTGTGACCTAGCACCCACAGCACCATGGGGCAGCACATGCTATGTCAGGGACAACCATCCCAGGGACGCTGTGCCCAAGTGTACAGTGACAGTGCTTGGCACACAGGGCCAAGCTTTCCCACTGTGGCACATGGGTGGGTGTGCCAGTCCAGGGCACACAGCTACTCACCATGCTTTGATGGGATGACTCCTGTCTGGAATCCACCACCTGGGACACTTTGCATGGCTGTCCTAGACATACTGGTGGCCAGGAGGGCCTTGTTGGGGCCAAGCCATTCCGACATGCTGGGTCCACCCCCTGTCTGCCACAGGGATGCATATATGCTGGCCATCTTCTTCTTGGCCCTCCAGCAACCATCGTTCCAGTGCTTGCAGCACTCTTGCACCATGAGGTTGTACCATGCCACTGTATTCATCTGCCGGGCCATGTCCTCCCAGCCTTCCACACGTACCGTCTGGCTGCCTACCCTGCCAGTGAGTACATCCAGGCATAGGTGGCATGCCTCGATGAGCGCTCTCTCCTCATTCTTAGTGAAGTTTGGTCACCACCTGCTGGCGGCACCTGCTTACTCCAACATACTGTCTACTGTGGGGGGGGAAGCATCCAAGTTTCAGTCATGACTGTGGGTGCACATGTTCCCGCTCACTTCACCCTCAGTCTGTTGCCCCCCCATGGTCTGTGCCACCATTGATTTGGGCCATGGTCCATGGGTGGGCAGCCTAGCACAGGTGGCCATGCACCATGGTACGTAGTCCATGGAGGACACTGCACATGCCATGTGTGACACCCAGTCCATGGCTGTGGGAACAGTGTGGCCACCCCAGGTGGGGCACACTGTGCTGTCTGCCATGGGCATGTCCTAGTACATCTGCAGCGTGTGTGCTGCCACTGTGGTAACACATCCATCCTAGGAGACACCCATGCGATGGCCACAGGGCAGAAGGAGACTGACATGTGGCAACAGCCATGGTGTGGCTGGAAGCAGTGCGCGCGGCTTGGCAACAGTGTCATCGTGCCTGCATGTGACCTGCTGTGTGCCTCTGACCTACCTGTTACACATTGCTGTTCCCACCACATGTAGCTGGTGACACACAGTCATATGTACCACCCCTGTGTGCCTGTATACAGTGGACATCCCGGCTGTTCACATCACATGCCCTTCCTGTTCCACACTGCAATGCCTAGGCACACCGACAACTGTATCATTGCTCAGCAGACCTGTGTCGTGTAGGCTGGGATGTGTACATACCGGTTCACATACAGCCATTCTGGACATGGCAGGGAACAGTCCATTGGTGCCCTGTGCACCTTCTGTACTGCCCTGCCGCTGTATTCCACATTATGGTCCTGAGTGCCACATATTGGTTGTACCGGTCCCACATCTGGGGTACTGGGGTATTGCCTTGTGTGCACACTCACAGTCAGTCACCCCAGTGTGTTCTGTTGCCCTATAAACATTGCTGTGTACTCTCCCTCTAGGCACTCACTTCTCTCAGTGACCTGGTCTCAGCCAGTTGAATTGGGAGCATTTGTGGCTCAGGGCATGCAAATGAGGCCTGAGCCACTGGTAATGAGATGCTAATTTGCTGAGTTGCCCATGCATGGTTGATGAGGCTGTTTTGGGCACATTGTCTGTGAATTGCACAATTGCCCCCAGCTTATCTCAATTTGCACGCAGCATCTGTGGGAAGTGCCGATAGCCGTACAGTGCATCTCCGGTGCATGTGCATATCAATAGGTGCATTTACCTGTATCGGGGCACTGTGGAAGGTGCTTCTGTCATGCATGCATGGTCACCGTGTCTGGTGGCACATCTTCCATGATGCACCATTCCACCGCTAACCTGATGAGTCATTGCAGGCCTGCCAACCATGGCGCTGTGTACCCTATTGCACATTGTGTTCCACTATGCACCGTCCATGCTGCACTGTGCTTGAACTGCCATGGATCACATACAGTGCACAGTAGTAGTTCGTAGCACATGTCGTGCACAACATGGCACCTGCACCCTCATTATGCATGCGTGAACAGGTCCTGACCTTGCCACAACATTGCAGAGTGCATTGTGCATGCGTGGGCTCATTGTCTTTGACCTATCACGATTCATATTCAGTGCACGCTGTGCTGAACATGCCTTGGTGCTTCATGTGGTGCATAATGACTGCTTGACTGTGCTTTGCCTGCTTGCACCTTGCCACTGCCTGTACCCATTGTGTGATGCCTAGGGCAGGGAGACAGATGCCTAGGGCCATGAACTGGTCACAGGTGGTCTTGCTACATCTAGTGGCACTGGTTATGTCTGTGGAGGGGCACCTGTTTGGCCAGGATGACCTCCATGAGCCCAGGGCCCAGGTATGGGCCTCCATAGCTACTCAGCTTGTGTGCAGTACAGGGCTGCCATGCACGGGGAGCAGTGCAGGCATCGGTATGGTGACCTCCAGAGGTGGGACCTGGAGAGGCTTGCTCATCTGCGGTGCCATGCACACAGGGGTGCACTGCCAAGACCAGGTAGGTGTTGTTCATATGTCTCCTTTTGTGGCGTGTGCTGGGTGTGTATGTCATGGCCCTCATGGGGCACCCTCATGGGTCTCACAGCATCCTGCACACATGGCAGTGGCTGCACCTGTCCCATGCTGCCTTTCCATGTGTGCCATGTGGGGCTGAGTGTGGCTGTGTCTGCCTGCAGGCCACTGGGTGCTTCACGGCTGGTCATCACTGTCTGCTACATGGCCACAGGCCAGTGAGGGGGCTACTGTGGCACTGCATCCTGTGCAGTGGTAGTGGTCGCTCATGATGCTGTCTGTCGTGTTTTGCAGGACCAGATGCCAGGCAGTGGGCCGTGGATGCAGCTGGGGTGCAGATGTAGAGAATCATGGGTGCCAGGCACGGTGCCCTTCCAGGGGCAGGTGAGCACTGCATTCTGCTATTGCTGCATTTCAGATACTGTAAGGTTACTGGTGAGTGGGGGTGTTGTCCACATTCAGGCCCTCAGTGTGTGTTCTTTCTTTCATTGCTGTAGGTCTCCAGGCTCGCCATGCTGTGGCTGGTGGTGGTGGTGGTGCTCTTGTTGATGTGGACTGGAGGATCCATTTGGCCAGCCAGGTAGCCCTGCAGCCACTTTTCAGAACTGTTCTGCACCTGTCAGCTGCGGATCATGGTCCATGGCCGTGCCAGGGTGGTGTGTGGCAGGGCATGGCTACACTAGTGGACCCCTGCCTCTTCCTGGAGACTTCACATGTATATAGTTATTGTTCACTGACTACTGTTTCTGCCCCTTTTCTGCCCTCCTTCCCATCCCTGCACCTCCCTTTCCCCATCTGGTATTGTTGTTCTGCCTTGTTTTTCATATGTGTTGTACAGATTTTATTCTCTTACTCTTTTGATAAACATGTTTTTCTCAACACTTGTGTCCGTGGGTGTGATTGTTCCAGCTCTGTGGTTGCTTCTCATGCCCTACTGCCTGATCCACTTTCTCTGCATGGCTCCCCTGTGTAGCTGCAAGGCATCTGACTTGCCCTGGTGCATCTCAAATTGCGCCGGTGCATCTGCGGTTTTGCTATCATGTTTCATAGGGATTCACAGTGGTGTTGAGCTCGGCACTTCCCACTGCACATGCCTCTGTGAATGGCTCTGCTTGTGCTCTGTGATTCTGATTTGTGCCAGCACATTTGTGTAGCACCAAGCACATTCTGTTTGTGAATCCTGCACTTCATTTCTAAAAGAATCAATGTCTCTCACAGAAATTGATGCCAGAACAATTTTGCCCATCCCTATCCTCCCATCTGCTATATTAGCCCCCCCAACACACACGTTTTTGGTGAGAGCTAAATTATGATTATTGCACATTGCATTGTACATGTTGAAATGAAAGATGATAATCTGTTGTCAGTTAATGATTGGCTATTGTTTTGGAACAAAATTGTAATTAGCAGGTCTCTTTACATTACTCATGGAAGCAACTTTTAGTGTAACTCTGTATTGGCTTTGGGGGAAGGGGCTGGTATGTCAGCTGGGATGGCAGGCATGTTTAAATGTCTTTGCTGCCACATTGCAGGACAGATTTTCATAGTTTCAAAGGATGGGGTGAGTTATCCTATCAGTAGTTATGTGTGTCTTAGGTGTATTTTTAAAAATATGAATTTTTTACCCTAATAAAGACTGTAGTTTTCTGATGTATACACAACCTTTTCCTTTTCAGTGTTCAGAAGGTGGATATGAAAATTGAGCCACTTTATTATCACAAAAGAGACTTTGAGAGTTGTGGAGGTCATAACAGTGATGTGAGGGATTAGTAACCAACCTAAAAGGAAATCACTTATTTGTTTTACTGCTGTAATTATGTCACAGCTTGCGTATACAAGTAAGAGACAGTGTTTGAGGATATTCTTTAAAACAATAACAGCAGCAACAACAACAAAATGCTAAATTGTAGATAACAAAGTGTGTGCCTATTACAGCAGATAACTGTTGTTAAAGTTTATTCACTGTCTGACATGTTTTCAATGCAGTCTTTTTTCCTTTCCAGAATATGTATTGTATAGTACCTTCTTGTGAAGTGGCTCAAACTTCAAGTTTTTTAGTAGACAATGTAGTGACTTAAATTGTATGCAAGCAAACCAGGTTGTAAGTTTTTATTTAACCTTTTTATAATATCCCATACTCACATGCCTTGCTGTGTTTAATCGTTTACATATTCAGGACTCAATTTTCAAAGGATCAGGACTGGGTGGAAGACTAGGTTTGCTGGCCAAGGCACCTAGCTTCACCTGAGCTCTTTCCTTCTAGGTTGCTTGAAAGAACAGAACAAAGAACCTTACCAGAGCAAGGGAAAGGATTAAGACTTCTTCTGGCTAGGCAGATTTACTGTGTGTTATTTTTATTTTGTACTTACAGGGATTGTTACTGTTTGCTGCTAACATTTTATTGCTTTATTTTTCTCTGATTCAAATTGTTGTTGCTGGGTATACCTTCTGCTGCATTATTATATGGTGTGCCTGCAGGCGTATGCTAACAGATTACTGCTGTAATCTTCTGATTCAAATTGTCTTTTGCAAGGTATAGCTTCTGTTACTGATTCATTTTTCTCTGTAGCAAAGTGTTTCTTACAGGGTATATCTTCTGTGAAATTATTACAGGTGGTGTTTTACAGGTTTTACAGTTTTATCTATCATTAGGATAAGCTTTCAGGGTTACTGCATTTGTTGCTGACTCATTGTTTCTGCTCTTACCTCCATGTTTCTTTCGTCCATGGTTCTTCTTTTTCAGCAGGGGAAGGGCCCAGCCATCCACCCCCATCCCCAACCACCCCACACTACACTACTTTCATAGGGTAGCACAGTCATGAAATTTCCTGCAGCAAGGCAGGAAGGAGAGAATCAGTGGGGTATCCACACAGTGACCTCATTTACAGCAGCAATAGTAATTTAACTTAGTATAACAAGTTATACAAAAACAAACAAACAAAACACAAAATCAAACTTTTGCTTTAATTTTCTTCCTTCTAATTACTCTGACCAGGTTATAAACCCAGCAGCTTATCTGGAATGGATATCATTAGCTGCAGGTACTGTGGACCACTTTGCAGAAGGACAGTTTTACAGGATGTAGGACACTGTCCTACATGCTGGGCCATTGAAGATCTTAGGGCTCAGCTCCAGGCAGCATGGGCAGAGATTGCGTGCCTCAAATTTCATATTCAAGAGGAAATGTATTATAAGAACCACACGGCATTTCTCTAACATCCAACAGAAGCACCTTGACCGCAGAGGGCAATTGGTCCAGGAGGTTGGCAGATGGTTAGAAGAGGCAAATCAGGTGCCCCATCACTCAGTGCTCTCCAACATGTTACTTCCACAAACCATATAAAAACTGCAAACAGGTATCTGCCTCTATCTCTGAAATCAAACAAAGGGGCAGAGGACACGGCAGAGCAGAACACTGCAACACAGGAGCTAGCACAGCAAAACTCACCCAAAACAGGAACCAGAACAAAAAAAGCAAAATGGAAATCCAAAAGAATTCTGATGATAGAAGACTCCATGATTAGGGAAGTTGATACATATTTCCAGTCAGGGGTAATGGTCAGATGTATCCCAGGTACATCAGCATGGAGAGACACTGGCAGCACTGCTAACATTGTTGAGGAAGCAGGAGAAAACATTGATGTCCTGGTACACATAGGGACTAATGATCTCGCCAGCCAGTCAGTTGTGGAGACCAAGGAACACTTGACCAGGCTGGGTGACAAACTATCATCCATTTCATCTGGCTTCTCCTTCTCTGAGATCCTGCCAGTCTGGGAGAGGGGGGCAGATTCACAGAAGATCAGAGAAGGGGAGATAGGGGAGCTAAACATGTGGCTCAAGGGCTGGTGCCAGGAAAAATAACATAAATTTGTAGGGGAACTGGCAACAGTTTTGGGAGCGAAAGTTTTTAAATTTGATGGACTGCATCTGGCTAAGGAGGGAGTCAGTGCATTGGGGCAGAAGTTTTATGTCTTTGTGGAATATGTAAACTAGCAAATGGGGAGAGGGTGCAGCACTCCATACGTCGAATGGGAAGAACACCCCTCCCCCCTCAGCTAGTGGTCAAATAGGAGTTCAGCATGTTTGCAGTTCATTTGTATCACCAGGTAAAGAAAAAGGTCCAGCTCCCCATACGATGCACAGGGGAAATGCCAGACCTCATCCAACAACTAACACACCCAAATCTGGCCAACAGAAAACAATGTACACAAATGCTCGCAGCCTGGGAAACAAGATCCCAGACCTGCAGTCAATAATGACAGAGGCTAAACTGGACACAGTAGCAATTAGTGAGATGTGGTTTACCAGTAACCACACTTGGGAAACTTCAGTATCTGGCTATGTACTGTTCAGAAGAGACCAAGGTGAAAAGGTGGGGGGTGGAGTGGCCCTGTATGTCAATGAAAATATCAAAGCTACAGAAATTCAGAATGCAAATAAGGAGCCAGAAGAACTATGGGTCATCCTAGAAACAGGAAATGGGACAGCCATAAGAACTGGGGCTGTCTACCGGCCCCCAGACCAGGGGTAGGACATTGACACATTACTGTTAGAAGATATATAAAACATGACAGCTAAAGGGGAGGTTCTGATAATGGGAAACTTCAACAAGCCATATACAGATTGGTCAATATCAGCAGGAACATCTGCCAGAACTAGACACATGGTGGATTCCCTGCAGGGGAATGGCCTCAAACAACTGGTACAACAACCCACAAGAGACAGGGATATCCTACATCTAGTACTGACTAGGGAAAGGATCACAGATCTCCAGGTAGAAGGTCATCTGGAGGCCGGTGACCATCATGTGGTATGGTTCAATTTGGCCACTACAACTAAATCATCCCATTCCAAGGCAAAAATATGGGACTTCTGAGGAGCTGACTTTGATAAAATGGTCAACAGTGTTAAGCTAGCTCTGCCAAAAATAAATACAGGTGAGGGTGTACAGGCAAAGTGGGCAAGCATTAAGGATGCAATACCTGAAGCAACATCCCACTGTGTTAGAGAGAAAAGGAAGTACAAAACAATAAGGAAACCACTTTGGTTCTCAAAAACAGTAGCAGAAAAGGTCAGAGCCAAAAAGCTGGCCTTCAGGAAATATAAGGGAACACAGTGGGATGAAGATAGGGAGGCACATCAAACTTCCCTAAGGGAAGCAGGGAAGGCAGTAAGGCAGGCAAAGGCCCAAACCAAGGAAACACTAGCACAAACAGTAAAAAAAGGTTACAGTACTTTCTATATATACATTAGTGAAAGGAGAAAGTCTAGAGGGGGTAGTGCTAAGATCAAAGGAGATAAGAGGGCATGTGAGGAGGAGGACCATGTAAAAGCATCTATCCTAAATAGATACTTCTGCTCAGTATTTACTGAAGAGAAGATGGAGCAGGCCCACAGCTTAGCACCATGGACACAGGGGGGAGGGAAGGAGGTTAGCACTAGTCCCTTCACAAAAGAAAGGGTCCTACCAGAGCTCGATAAGCTCAGGGTGGACAAGGCAATGGGACCTGATGGCATACATCCCAGGGTACTAAAGGAGCTAAGGGTGGAACTAGCAGAGCCATTATCAGAACTGTTTAGTGAGTCTCTGAGCACAGGAGAGGTCCCAGAAGACTGGAGAAGGGCTCATGTGATCCCACTCCAAAACAGTAATAGCAGGGAGGAGGCAGGGAACTATAGACCAGTTAGTCTTACCTAAGTAGTGGGCAAGATTATGGAGGCACTCCTTAGAAACATAGAAGCATAGACTTTGACAGCAGATAATGACCGCTTGACTCACCTAGTCTGCCCATTTAAGGAAAGGATAGTGCAACACTTGGAATCCATAGGAGCACAGGATCCAAGACAGCATGGGTTTACAAAAGAAAGGTCCTGTCAAACTAATCTCATAGATTTCTTTGACTGGGTAACCAGAGTGGTGGACCAAGGGGGAGCAGTTTATGTCACCTACCTTGATTTCAGCAAAGCTTTCAATACTGTTCCACGTAGAAGATTGATTAATAAGCTGGGTAGGCTCGGGGTGGGTCAGAAGTTGATCAACTGGGTGGCAGACTGGTTGACAGGCAGAAAACAGAGAGTGGTGGTATTGGTATACAGTCAGAAGAGATGCAAGTCACAAGTGGGGTACCTCAGGGGAACAGTCCTGGGGCCAGTCCCCTTCAATATCTTCATCAGTGACATTGCAGATGGACTGGAGGGTGAGGTTTGTCTGTTTGCAGATGACATCAAGATCTGCAACAGAGTAGATGAACCAGATCGCAAGGGCAGAATGAGAAGAGATCTGGATAAACTAGCAAAATGGTCAGAAGAGTGGCAACTGGGGTTTAATGCAAAGAAGTGCAAGATCATGCAGATAGGAAAGAGAAACCCTGAAGCCACCTATAGGCTGGGAAGGGAGTTGCTGGAAGTCACAAGGGGAAGAAAGAGACTTGTGCATCATCATCACCGATGACCTGAAATTATCCAAGAAGACCACTAAAGCAGTAGGTAAGGCTAGGGGGATGTTAGGGTGTATTTGTAGGGGTATCACAAGTCAGAAGAGGGAGGTAACAATCCATCTTTACAAGACACTAGTTATGCCCCATCTGGAGTACTGCATGTAGTAATGGAGGCCACACCTTCACAAGGACATTAACCAAATTGAGGCATTCTAGAGAAGGACAACCAAAATGGTGCAGGGACTGCATCAAAAAACATATGAGGACATATTAACGGAGCTCAAAATGTATACCCTAGAGCAAAGGAGGGAGAGAGGTGATATGATCAAAACATTCAAACGCCTTAAGGGCATTAACAAGGTGAAAGAGTCTAACATGTTTCAATATAAGAAAAATAGCAGGACAAGAGGACAGAGCATGAGATTAGAGGGAGGCCAATTAAGGAGTAATGTGAGGAAGTTATTTTCCACAGAAAGAGTGGTGGATGCATGGAACGGCCTACCTCAGGAAGTGGTGGATATGAATACAGTGCAGGGCTTCAAACAGGCATGGTGTAGGCATAAGGGAGCAATACAGATGCGCATGAATAGATATGCCATTGACAAAGCAAAGGCTGATGGCACATTTATAAGGTAAAAAAGAAATGGGTAGACTGGATGAGCATTGTGGTCCTTATCTACCATCAACTTCTATGTTTCTATGGTTCAAGGGGCTTGTGTTATGCAGAAATGGCACAAGGGGCTCCTTGCACCGCACCTTGCATGAGTCCTGATTTTCAGACACCCCCTGTGGCAACTAGGGGTCTGCTTGTGCGAGCTGAACTTGCACTGTCCTTGCAATGGATGCACCAGTGTGGCATGGCAGAGGGGTGCTTGTGCCACAGAAGTGCTGCAGTATCCCTTTAATTGGGATTCTGCAAACCCAAGCAATGGACGATTACACCACCAGAGTTAGACCAAAGAAGAGCTAGTCTAATGGCCCATGTACCACTCCGAGGACTCTGATGTGGTGGGAGGTGGTCTGTACTCCCTGTTGTGGCACCAGCCAAGGAATTCCTGCTGCCCTCCCACACCTGGCCAAGGGTCCCGGCAGTGGTGGGGTTGTGGCTGGCTAATTCCAGGGCCCCCCAGCAGCAAGTCACAATACCACTCCCAAACCCTGTGTTACCATGGCCCTCAACCGTCCGTGGCCTGCCTTCCATGGACCCTACCAGCCTCCAGCTGCACAGCTAGTGGGTCCCCACAAGGCTACCAATGCTGCCCGAAACTCCCATAGTCTGTGGCATTCCCTGCCTGTGTGACAGTTGTTCAGAGCAGAGGATGACTTGCTGGAGACTTGCAGAGTTTTGTGCTGAGACCCCAATTTTTATAAAATGTGGCACAGGGTCCCTGGCACACCAGAGTTTGCCACAGTCAGAGTTTCAGTGTAAGCTATGCTGATCTAACAGGGTTTGAAAATTAAGCCCCCAATATATTAACATTTGCATAAGAGCAACTTCAAAATTAACTAGACCTAATTACCTTCAAAGAAGTAATGTGCCAGTTAACAAATGTTTGTAGTGCATAGTAAAACCCTGTTATGCACTGAATTCCATGCCTGGAATATGCTTGTTGTGCTGCAGTAGTGACATTACTGCAACAGCAAAACAACTTAGATTGCTGTCACACATCCAGTTGAGTTGAACGTTGTTGTTTTTTTAAACTTGAACTTACAGGAAAAGCTACATCACACTAAATCAATAGTCAGAACTTACTGCCCCTCATGTGCCTCCCTCCAATCTCCAGTTCACTGAAAGGAAGCAAAGTGTCTGAAATGGGAATGGATGCCCAACAGTATAAAAGATAATGTATAATTATCCATACACAGGCAAGTCTGTGTCTTCATCTCAATTTCTATGGGAAACAATGAATCTCTCAAGCTTCGCTCTTGAGATTCCTAGTTGCCATAGAAACCTCTTGATATAGACACAGGCTTTTGTGCATGGCTGCCCATACATTATTCTTTATATTGCTAATATTAAGGGTGTGTAATGATTCAGATTAGAGAAATTAACGACTCCACAGCAAGGCTGAAAATTGCTCATCTAGCTTTAAGAAGTTTGTTAAAACAACTAGATGAACTCACACTGTGGGTAAATTGTTTCACTCCTGATGTCCTTGGAATTTCTGAAACCCAGCTTAAGCCAAATGTATCAGAGACCTTTTCTGCCTTGCCTGGCTTTGCATCTATCCTGGCTATAACTTATTAAGGTGCAATTGGACCACATCTATGAAAGGAGGAGGAACTATGATTTATTACAAAGACCACCTAAATGATTCTGCCAATAGCTCTCCCCATGAATTTGGTTCATAATTTGAACTGTGTCATGTAACCTTCTTATTAAGTAACTCAAAAAAAAATGGGTCTGTGCATATATACCTCTTGCTAGCAGTCACCAGACATTTCCATTCCTTATTAGTGTTGTGGGCCTTCTGGTACAAAATAATGAATTTATACTTTTGGGAGATTTTAATATTGATTGGCTCAAATGCAAAAGCAAGAATATTGAGTTAACTCTTAACAAGCAACAGCTAACCTAAATTATTTCAGATCCCACAAGACACTCTAACAATGGACTGTGTGCCACCCTTATAGACTGGGTTCTTGTGTCCATGTTGGATATAATATTCTGTTTAGTGTACTCTCTGGTGCAATCAGTGATCACTCCCAAGGTTTCTGTCTGTGGAGGGTAAAGCCTCCAAATATTCCCCTATAAATAACTCACTTTTGTGATTTCTCCCACTTCAAGCAGTTCAGTTCAAATGGGAAGTTGCTTGCTGAGACTGGGCCTGTCTATGGACCACTAATGATATTAAGCTGACTCTTTTATATTCCAACCAAACTTTCACTGGTCTCCAAGATAAATGTGCTCCCTGAACCACGAGGTGTGTCTGTGGCCAAGTCAACAAATGGCTGGACCTCCTCTTTTGTTTCTGATAAAAAGTCAGACAAATGCTGAGCTACTTTTAAAGTTACTAAATCAGCCTCATATTGGGTAACCTATGGAACCCTTAGAAATGTGTGCAGACAGGCCACAGGGTGGAATACAGTAAATGTCATCACCATTGGTAATTCAGGCCAGTTTTGGAAGTGTATTAAGCAGACCATGGGCCAGGCCATCAATTTCATCCCCATGGATATTGACACTGGACAAAATAATTATATGAACCTGACCACAACAGCAAATTTTGTTAGTCACCACTTTGCTGACCTCACAGCATATACTGGGATCCCTTCCTCTCCTCACAAGCTAGGTCTTCTCTTTCACTTCCATGCTTGAGTTGATGCAACATCCCCCTTTTTTTCTCAAAATTGTTTCTCAAAAGTGTCAGGATCTCTAAGGTGTGTAAGCTCCTGAAGCAGACTCTGGTAGCCAAATCTGTTGTCTTTGATGGTTGAGCCCAAACTTCTCAGGGTTGCTGCCAATGAAATGATTTCCATGATCACTAGAAGTTTTAACTTATCCCCATCTCTCACACCACAAATTGGACTCGACCTCTGGAAAATGTCTCATGTTGTACCTGTTTCTAAAAAGGAAATTGTAAAGAGATTTTTAATTACAGATCCATTACTATCCTTCTGGTGCTCAATAAGAAAAAAAGTGTTGCCACCCAACTCTTTAAGTACAGATTTACCAATAATCTCCTCTCCCCTGCTTAACATGGCTTCTACAGGAACCATGGAACTACCCTACTATCACTCATCAATAATGTTGCTATTGAAAAGGATGGGGGTGAGTTAATGGGTACTGTTTTCATTATCCTAACCAAGGCATTTGGCCTGGTAGGCCACTTAAAGTATTGGGCATATCTGCCACAGCTCTCCCCTGGTTTAAAAGCTAGCTGCCAGACAGGTATCAGTGTGTTAGGTTTTGACCCACCCTCAAGGACCTTGTCCCCACCACAGTTGGGGTCCCTCAGGGATCAATAGTTGTATTTCTCCTCTTCTCCCATCACATTAACTCTGTACACCACTATCTCTTGCATAGTATGCCTATCCTATCTGCTGATGATTTAAGCAATGAGGCACAACAGGGTGTGGATTACAAAGGGTTTACCCACACCTTGTATGGTGTGTCATGAGGTGCAGCCGAGTGACTTAACCACACAAGAAGAGGGTAAATCTCCAATAACTCACACCCTGGAGTGCCTTATTGCAATTATACAGTGGACCCATTTGTAAAATAAATATAAATGTGTTTAATTATGTTTTTTATAAATGCACTTCCTCAGCCATAGGTAATGCAAGATTTACTCACGGTCATGTGACAAGTTTTGACCAATCAAGTTACAGGATTTTCACACACCATTGTATAATTGATGTTCTTCTTGAGTTCTCATAATGTGGCTGATATCAACAGAAAACTGTCTTTAGTTCTTCAGACTGGCCTAAGCTGGATCATTGTAAGAAGACTTCTCCTGAATACAGTGCATCAAACTCATTTGGTTATGCTCTTTGGTTCAGCCCCTAGGTTAATGAGCTGATAATTTCCTATACCCATTTTATGCAATGATGGCACATCCCTTGCCTCTGTCCCTTCCTTTAACTACTTGGGTGTCACATAAGACCCATCTTTGGATTTCCCATTACATATGACCTCCACTTAAAAGACTGTTAACTCCAGATTAGGGCTGTCCTATAAAGTTAGTTATAACCTCTCCCCTAAAGCCTGAATTGCCATAGTCCATGGCATTCTACCCCCCAAACTTATGTACAGGTTTGTTGGTTATCTATATGGCATCTAAATCTATGTTACAAAAATGCAACGTGACATATAAAAACATCTGTAACTTCATCCTGACCCTAACCAACATGTCCATGATTATACATTATATTCAAAACTTGGTTGGCTTCCACCTTCTGCCCTATGAGAACTCTCACTGGGAGATATTGTTTACAATATTGTTCAAAACCAGACACTCTCACCCCTTGCCTTGCTTCTTCTGCCTCACAGAAATTCCTATTCCCCATAATAAACAGATCATGACCTTTTTATATGTGCTTGCATGTGCAGTGCACAAGAACCATTTTGATGTAGTAGAGCATTGCAGAGGTGTGGCAGTGTTGTGGCCAATACAGCAGATGCTGTAATGGATGCGTCCCTCAGCCACCAATTAATGCTGAACCTGCTGATGATGGCATTTTCAGAGTGAGAACTGCACTTGAAAGAAATCTGCCACTGCAATCAGGGCAGTTTCATCATTGCAGTGGCAGTCCCCCTCCCACCCAGCCACACAGCAGGATGACAAATTAAACTGTTAGCTCCCTCCCATTGCTACTGCCTGCCCACACCTCCCTTCTCCATCCCCTGCCAACATTGGGGTGCTCAATCTCCATGTCAGAATGTATCCCCTCCCCCATTAAAGTGGCACACTGGGAGCCCACCCCATTGTGCCACAAAATACTTCTTTGATGTTTCCAACACCAGGATGCCCACTCCTGGTGTCAGATGCACTCCTCATGCCCCTATGTTCTCAGCCAACTTCAGGGTGCCCAATCCCTGGGTCGGCATCCCCTCCAGTACTCTTGCACACTGGGAGCCCACCCCAGTGTGCCAAAATCTGTTTTGTTAATATTTCAACTGTAAAAAAGAAAACAATCCCAAGACGTGTTTTGCTATTAAACCTGAAAACAAAAACAGTCTCTCATCATTCCTGTCAGCCTCCTCCCCAACCTGCACCTTCTCTCTGTGCATCCTACCTTCCTACAGCCACCTCAATATTCTCAGCCAACCTCAGGGTGCCCAAACCCAGGGCTGGAATTAATTCCCAGTACTCTGGCACACTGGGAGCCCACCCCAGTATGCTGAAATCCATTATGTTAATATTTCACCTGTACAAAAAAAAGTGCCATAACGTATTTTGTTTTTAAACCTAAAAAAAAAGAAAACAGTCCCTCATCATTCCCACTGGCCTACCTCCCCCAACCCACACCCTCCCTCTGTGCACCCTACCTCCACATCCCCCCTCAATGTTCTCAGCTGACCTCAGTTTGCACAATGCCCAGCTCAGCATTGATCCTCTCTCTAGTACTATAGCACACGGGGAGCCCACCCAGTGTGCTGAAATCTGTTTTGTTAATATTTCAGCTGGAAAAAAGGAAACATTCCCACAACATGTTTTGTTTTTAACCCTGAAAAAAAAAACAGTCCGTCGTCATTCCGCCACCTCCCCTCCCCAACCCGCACACTCACTCTGTGCACCCTACCTCCCCACACCCCCCTCACCCATACTTACCTCCAGAGGTTGGGAGCAGCAATCTTTTGTGGACTGGGAACATGTCTGCACTCTTCAAAGACCAACCAAGAACTGAAGAAATGATGGAAAGTCTTATAATGGCAGGCAATGGGGGGGTTCAACTTAGGCTGATATCTCAGCCAATTTTTGGACTTTTGGTCCCAAATTTTCCATGTTTTGTTTTCAGGACCCCACCTCATAAACAATGGCACTGTCTTTTCATTTCTCAGTCCAAAAAGGTGATTTTGCATTTGCTGCGTGGAATCACCTTTCAGGCCCAATTAATTAGGTAACAGTGCCACTGTTCATGAGGAGAGGTCCCAAAAAGTTCTTGATGCAAATCTGGTAAAGAAACTCCAAAAAATGACCATGTTATGAGTGTCACTGCACAGTTTCTATGCACGCTCGTAACTTCATCAATTTTTAATATTTTCACTCCAAATTTCCAACATTGCCATTTTTCACATCCCATTATGAACAGTCATATTTTGCATCCTTCCCAAAATGTGTTTTTGAACCTGTGGTGCAGAATGGCATGGTCACTGTGCAAAATCAACTTTCAGGATAGATTAATCAAGTTACAGTGCCACTGTTCATGAAGGGACGTCCCAAAACGTCCACGTTGAAAATGTGTTGAAAATATTCCAAAAAATGACTGCATTATGAGCATGTGTTTCATGGTTTCTATGCACACTCGTAACTTCACCAATTTTTCATATTTTCACTCCAGATTTTCAACATTGCCATTTCTTTACACCTCCTCATGAACAATGCAGCTGACATTTTTCACATCTTGCCCAAAATGTGTTTTTGCACCTGTGATGCCAAATGGCGTACTCACTGTGCAAAAACACCTTCTGGGATTCAGTAATAAAATGATACTTCCACTGTTCATCAGGTGGGGTCCCAAAAACCCCATGTTGAAAATTTGGAGCAAAAATACCAACAAACACTTGGGGCATTAGGGTTTCCAACCATAATGCTCACCCCGTACAGACTGAAAGGTGTTTGGGGTGTGACTTGGGGTCATCGACCATAATGTTCACACCATTCTAACCCCACCCCCAGCCTGCAGCCACTGACAGGCATCGAGGTTTGCCTTGGGGTCTTTGGCAGTAACTCTTACTCCATTCTCCTATACTGCACCCATCTCAGCTTATTTCCTTATGGAATGGGGTGAGCATAAGGACTGAAGACCTCAAGGTACACTGCAACACCTGTCAGTGTCTGCAGGGTGGAGTGAGGTGGAATAGCATGAGTGTTATGGCCAACAACCCAACAGCACACCCTCAGAGCCTGAGTGTCTGCAGAGTAGGGGTTGGCACTACTTCAATACTTCACTGCCATTCCTATTATGCATCTCTAACTCCTGCACTACCAATGTCAACACCAGCAAGCAAACAATTTGGCATTGACAAATGCATGTTCTATATTTAAGACTAGAACCAAAGTAAGTGAGATTGCTTTCTGTTTAACTGTTCCCAAAATAGGGAATATGATTCTGGCTAACATTAGACAATACCTTTCAGCCCACCCTTACCAAATGTGACACAATGGCAACACCATGGCACCACAATGGCAACACGGTGGTGAGCTACAAAATGTGCAATGGTACTACCCAGTGGTACCCTGGTTGTACTATGGTAGTTTAAATTTTGATTATTGTTGTTGATATGGTAAGATAGTGGTACAATGGTATCACAATGGAATTGAAACAAACCACTGTGATACCATGAAAACCTTAGTGGTAGTACAGTGGTAATCACAGTGGTATTGCAATGGCAAATGAGTGGTATTACAGTGGTATTGTAAATAACTTTTTGTAAGGGTAGGCTTTTTGTAACTTCTTCCATTCCTATCTGCATGAGTTGGCTGTGTGTTCTTGTTTCAAGCTGTCTTTTATTGTATGGATTCCTTCAATTTTATGCTAGACATATAGGTTTTCATTAGCATTGAATGCCTTATGCACTTGTCACTTTGTAAACTCTGTTATTTATTATGTATGTTTTTGAAACTCTTTACCCATTTTAATTATTAGTTTTATGCTGTATTTACTACATTGGACTCTGCAACGAATGCATTTGTTATTGTCTTTTACTGTACTGCTCCCTGTTGTAATCTCTCAAGCCATGTCTGAAATTAGGCAAACATTTGCCTAGTGCACCTACCTAGTAACTAAATGCAAATTATCAAATGAATCCTTAAAAATAAGCAACTGTTTGCCTTGTATATGTGTGCTAAAGTGTCTAATGCACAGGAAACAGACCAGTTAATACCAAGTGGGCATTGATACCAGTGGTACTGCCCACAAGCCTCCCTAAAAAAAAAAACTTCAGCCATCTTGGATTCTGCCAACTGTGGTTCAAACCCAAGTGTCAGCTAGTCAACATGTCAAGTATGTCAGAAACCAATTCTGAACTTAATCTCAGTGAGGATTTCCTAGCATTCCTTCAGCCTGAGAATGAACCCCTTGATGGACAAAATACAACAAATGAAACTGGCACATACACAACACAACTTCTCTCTGAGCCCACAGTAAGTAATTAGTAATAAAGCCTGAAATAGCCTTAAAGTCATTTTTTTCTAAAACATACTGAGCTTTCAGTCACACTTATGCCAATTTTATTTTGGTTTTCTTGCTGGAAACAGGAAAATAATTTGAACTAAATACCACAAATGAAAGTGCCACAGAAACAAGTTAGCCTCCATCAGTGCCCACAGTGAGTAGGAGTGTTAAATCATACAACGCTATACAGCTAGACTCTTTAGAGGTACAGAGAGATGAAAAAATACAGAGAGGAGCAGCACAATGGGCACTTCATGTGTTTGGAGAGTGGGCTGCCTCAGCACAAACTGTTGTGGACTGGAAAACTGTTTCCAAACAAGATTTAAACTGCATACTTAGAAAATGTTATGCTGAGGTGTGGAAGACCACAAGACAAAAATATACCATATCGAGATTTTGCCTTCTATGCATGGTGCTTAACCAACACCTCACCTCCGATGATGTGGGTCATCCTATAAATCTACTAATGGACCCTATGTTCCTCTCCAGTAATGCAATGCAGTTTTTACTGCCAAAATGAAGAACTACAGAAGGGCTCAAAAGGACACCACTCAACATCATGAGCAACTTACACAGGCAGATCTCCATAAGCTGAGAACATCTGCTGCTTTGTCCCTCTGAACCGCACCCGGCCAGTAAGAAAGGTGTGGGTAGACATTCAGATCTGCATGGCCAGGCACAGCAGAGAAGGACTCTGACAGCTCAAGTTGGAATGCTTTGTAATAAAAAAAGGATGAAAATGGCTGTGAGTTCATTGTTTTAAACTTCAATGAACACATGAAAAACCACACAAATCCTCTTGAAATTGGAAAACAAGGACACAAGGCATTTATGTATGCACAACCTGATAACCCCTGAGCCCTGTTGAAAGTTTCAAGCTGTAGAGTAAAAAGTTGCCTCCAAATCCCCCTGCTCTTTACCTACACCCAAGGAGGCTTCCCCAAACCCAGCTGGATCAGTTACCTGTATGGTATTCCTTGGAGCAGATAGAGGTTCATTTTCTCTCCACTCTTATGCCCTGAATAAGCAAGGAGAGGGCACTTAGTAAGAGATACACAAATCATTGATTGTGTGCAACAGCAGTGCAGCTGCTCTATGATGCAGATCTGGAAAGCAGACAAATAATGTGCATGACAGAACACCTGAATGAGAGTAGCTTGCAAAGCTACTGGAGACCCAATACTGAAGATCACCAGAAATGGTGTCATATCCTAGCACCCAAAGAAATACAGAGCAGCACAGAAGAAAAACCCTGCTGTAGCATAGCACATCAGGACCAACAAGACAACCTCTAAAACAGGACAGTGACACCCGGAGGCCAAACAGAGCAAAACGTACCAGGAGTCAACATGAACCAATGCACTCTCAACTTCCAGGGCCCAGTCAACTTCAGAAAATAAAGCATCTATAAAAAAACCACACCTGAATCCCTTCATGGCAAAGCTTGAGTGACTTATTTATTTATTTAGATTTTGATAACCAGGTAAGCTCACTGAGAATGGAAGCCCCTTTTTCAGGATCAACCTGGGATTAGTTACAACAATGGGACATACTGTACAATGGCAGGAGTATACAAAATTACATTTGTTGGAAAGGCATTGAGTATTTACAGAGTGTGACAGTACACAATACATATGACAGCTTAACACATGAGTATTTACAGAGTGTGACGGTACACAGTACATATGACAATTTAACACATGAGTTAAGAGTGTGTAGTAGTAACAGCAAGAGAGATGCAGGGTATTATATTCAGACCATCTAGCTTACATGCAGAAAGCTAGTGATTGCAGCCACAAAGACTAAGCTTAAGTAGGTACACTTTCAAGCCAGATTTAAATCCATGAAGAGTGAGACAGTTGACCAAGTTGTCTGGGAGAAGGTTCCAAGAGTGTGGAGCCACATAATGAAAGGATCACTTGCCTTGGTTAGTGCCTACATGCGGGATATCAAGGGGATGACCAGCCAAAGACCTAAGGTCACGGCCCCAGACTTTGGGATTGAGCAGGCCATGCAGGTGGGGAGGAGGGCCTGCTCTGCTAAAATTAAAGGTCAAACATTGGGAGGAGAATGCCAGTTTGTGCCACAGGGTGGGCCAGTGGAGGTCCACAAGGTCCTCATAGTGGTGTCTCCAGGGGGGAGCTAGCAGCTAAATGAACCACCCTGTGATAGTGGACAGTCAATTTAATTAATTCACCCTAAGGAACTATAGCAAGGGAACCCCATAAAGAAGAGAGGGGAGCAGGGTGCAGTTAGATATGGCATACAGAACCTCAATGGATAGAGTTTCCCAGCCTGTAGAGAAGTCCACTCTTCTGGTGAGTGGACTTCAATAAGGAGTCAATATAAAGTTTGTAGTATATCTCCTGGTCAAGAAGGGTCCTAAAGTATTTGATCTTATCAGTGACCTCTACTCTGTTCCCTTGGGCTGTGTGGAGTTGAAGCAAGACCTGCCTGTCAACTCCAAGGCATCTAGTCCTGAACATAATAGCCTTCATTTTCTCTTCATTCAGCCGGAGTGAGCTAGTGAAGAACCAGGCCTCAAGTGCCGCAAGACTGGTCTGGAGGTTGTCATTGATTACATTTGGTAGTGGATCACTGCAGTAGACAATGGTGTCATCTGCATAGAGGATAAGGTTGTTCAGCCCACAGACCCCCTCCATGTCATTGACAAAGAGAGCGAATAGCAGTGGGCCCAGGATTGAGCCCTTGGGTACTCCAGAGGTTACTGGTTGAGCACTAAACTGGGTTTCACTCCATAGGACTTTCTGAGTTCGGTTGAGCAAGTTACTCTGAAACCAAGAAACAGAAAGCCTGTCCAGTCCCAGTAGTTGGAGTTTGGAGAGGAGAAGTTCATGGCTGACCAAGTCAAATGCCTTGGACGGGTCAATGAATAGAGCTCCCATTGGGGAGCCCAATCCATAGCATTGAGGATGTCTGATGTGAGTGTGAAGAAACTGGAAAAGTTATCACAAGTTCAGTGAAAGTTAAGCTAAAGCACAACACAAAGCACTTTTGTAACCTCAATTAATTGTTGTTCAGCACAAGTTAAACAACAAGTCAGCACCAAAATTAATTAAAGTTCAAAACACGTTTCAGATAATTTTCTTGTTCTTCCCCTATCTCTTCAGAAAACAGGGACTATTTTATTCAACATAGGGTTATTTCTCCAAATAAATCAATATTTGTCATATTTAAAAAGTTTTAATGTTATTTTTTCTCATGTGTATATTTTCTAACCATTTCAAAAGTGCAATAAGGCACAATGGTGTGTGTGTTAGACAGTTCTAATGCATGGTTAGGGGGCTGGTTGCACTCGACCTGTGGCCTTGTGCCTCACAATACCCCCTAGCCATGCATTAGAACTGTCTAACACACACCCCATTGTGCCTTATTGCTTACTCATGAAATGGATCCTTATAAATAAGCAACCTGATTGGTTATTACCTATGTGCTAAAGTGTCTTAATGCACAGGAAAAATACCCAACAATGCCAAGTGGGCATTGATACCAGTGGTATTGCCCACAAGCCTCCCTGAAAAAAAAAACAGCAGCCATCTTGGGTTCTGCCAACTGTGGTGCCAACCCAATGGTCTGCTAGCCAACATGTCAAGTATGCTAGAAACCAACTTTGAACTTAATCTCATTGAGGATTTCCTAGCATTCCTGCAGCCTGAGAATAAACCCAGTGATGTACAAAATACAATAAATGAAACTGGCACATACACAACACAACTTCCATCTGAGCCCACAGTAAGTAATTACTAATATAGCCTGAAATGTCCTGAAAGTAACTTTTTTTCTAAAACACAGTGATACTTCAGTCACACTTATGGCAACTTTATTCTTGTTTTCATGCAGGAAACAGGAAAATCACTTGAACTAAATACCACAAATGGAAGTGGCACAGAAACAAGTCAACCTCCATCAGAGCCAACAGTGAGTAAGCATTTTAAATCATACAACGCTATGCAGCTAGACTCTTTGCAGTACAGAGAAATGAAAAAAATACAGAGAGAGCAACACAATGAGCACTCTGTGTGTTTTGAGAGTGGGCTGCCTCAGCACAAACTGTTGTGGACTTGAAAACAGTTTCCAAACAAGATTTAAATATCATACTTATAAAATTTTATTGTGAGGCGTGGACAACCGAGCAGGGCAAGAATATACCATATCGAGCTTCTGCAGTCTCTACGTGGCACATAACCAACACCTCGCCTCCAATGCTGTGGATCAGCCCATAAATCTACTAACAGATGTTGAGTTCCACTCCAGTAATGCAGAGTTTACTATCAAAATGAAGAACTACAGAAGGACTCAAAAGGATACTGCTCAACATCATGAGCCACTTACACCTGCAGATTTCCATAAGTTGAGAACATCTGATGCTTGGTCTCCCCGAACCACACCTGGCCAAGTAAGAAAGGTGTGGGTAGACATTCAGATCTGCATGGCCAGGCACAGCAGAGAAGTACTCTGACAGCTCAAGTTGGAATACTGTGTAATAAAAAAAGATGAAAATGGCTGTGAGTTCATTGTTCTAAACTTCAACGAACACGTGAAAAACCACACAAATCCTCTTGAAATTGGAAAACAAGGGCACAGGGGATTTATGTATGCACAACCTGGTAACCCCTGTGCCCTGTTAAAATTTTCAAGCTGTATATTAAAAAGTTGCCTCCAAATCCCCCTGCCCTTTACCTACACCCAAGGAGACTGCCTCAAACCCAGCTGGATCAGTTACCTGTATGGTATTCCTCGGAGCAGATAGCGGTTAATTTTCTCTCCACTCTTATGTCCCGACCAAGCAAGGAGGTGGCTCTCAGTAAGATACACAAATCACTGCTTGTGAGCAACAGCAGTGAAGCTGGTCTCCGATGCAGGTCTGGAGGGCAGACAAATAATGTGTATAACAGGTCATAGAGATGAGAGTAGCTTGCAAAGCTACTGGAGACCCAATCCTGAAGATCACCAGAAATGGTGTTATATCCTGGCACCTAAAGAAATACAAAGTAGCACAGAAGAAAAACACTGCAGCAGCACAGCACATCGGGACCTACAAGACAACCGCAAAAGCAGTACAGTGACACCTGGAGGGCAGACAGAGCAAAACTTACCAGGAGTCAGCATTCACCAGTGCAATCTCAACTTCCAGGGCCCAGCCTACTTTGGAAAATTAAGAACTGTAAAAAATGCACACCTGAAACCCTACATGGTAAAGCTTGAGTGACCTGAAGAAACCAGAACAGTTATCACAAGTTCAGTGAAAGTTAAGCTAAACCACAACGCAAAGCAATTTTGTAACCTCAATTAATTGTTGTTCAGCACAAGTTAAATCATAGTTGGCACCAAAACTGATTAAAGTTCAAAACAAGTTCCAGATCATTTCTTGTTCTTTCCCCAACCCTTCAGAAAACATTGACTATTTAATTTAGCATAGGGTTATTTCCCGAAATAAATGAATATTTATCATATTTAAAAAGTTGTAATGTCATTTTTTCGCATGTGTACATTTTCTGACCACTTCATAAGCCCAATAAGTCACTCCTGGATGTGAGTTAGACAATTCTAATGCACAGCTAGGGGGATGTATGCACCCTAGCCATGCATTAGATCTGTCTAATGCACACCCTGTTGTGCCTCATTGCTTACATATAGCAGAATACCCATACAATATAATTTCATGTTGAAGAACCTGCCGGCCAAGGGTCTGGAGCAGCTGCATGAGGCTGGTAATGCAGAACAAATGTGAGGTTCATTAAAAAAGGCACTCACAGCAGCCACATAGGTCTGCATATCTATAACTTATAAGGGAAAAAGGCCAGTAAGTGGGCCCATGGTTCTACAGGGACCTAAAGCAACTGATTCTGAACAGAAAATATCTGTGACAGCTGGAAAGAGATGAACTGTCTTTAGGCCAGTCAGGAGTACAGTGTACCATTGAGGGATGCAAGACTAGAATATAGAAAGCCAAGGATGGTCTGGGAGCCAGAATAGCAGTACAATAGAAACACCAGTGTTGCATACACAAGTCATAAACAAGGAGGATTGCTAAATGGCTTGGGGGAAGGAAGCAAAGGGCTGGGGGGACAGGCACTACTCTAAGGGGATTGGGTACACAGTAGTGTTCCTCAGGGGTCATTGCTGGGGCCACTGCTGATCAACATCTTCATCAACAATTGGAAAGTTGTGGTCTCCAGCAGGCTGTGTCATTTCACTGATGTTACAGATGACCAGGTTGGTAACTGTTCCTGAGGATGGGGACATACAGAGAAGGATGTGAATAAGCTGGGTGATGCCTTGAACTCCTACAGACTCAGATTTATTGTAGTCAGTTATGAAGTACAATGCATATGGAGGAAAATCAGAAGTAGGACATGCAGTATATGCTGCATGGGGCTCCTCTTGTTGCAGTGGAGGAGAAAACTGACATGGGGTCATAATAGATAAGGGTAGCAATGATGAAAAGCAGTATGCGGCCACTGTCAGGAAGGCTAGCATAATGATGGGATATATCAAATGTGGTGTTACCAGTAGGGCAAGTGAAGTATTGATGACACTTCCCAAGGCCCTGGTCAAGTCCCATCCAAGTACTGCTTGCAGATCTGGGGTCCTCAATGCAAAACAATATCATGTCAGTCATGAAGGTGCTACTCAGGGCCATCAAAATAATTAGGAAAATATGTGAACAAAACAATGCTCACTGTGGAGAAGAGGAGACTAAGACGGGACATTATTTCAGTGTTCTGCATAGACAAGGATATCAGCAAGAGTGAACAGGCAGATGTTTGAAATTATTTCCTCTATCAGAAGTTCAGGGTATGCTTGGAAGCCCAGACATGATGTACTCAAGAGTACTATAACATTAGGTGGGATTTCTCCTTTCAGAGGGTTATGAACTAAGATAGCATCCTACCAGTAGAGGTAGTAACATGTGAACAATACAGGCTTCAAGATAAACCCAAACAATATTTTACTTACTAAAGAATCACAGGGTAACCTGAGAAGTAGAGTGGGTGGAACGTCTTTAAAATAGTACAGGTCTGCACAGGATACCTATTATTCCCTGTTTATGATGTGGTGGGGTGGTATGCTAGACCTAGAGTCCCTTTCAACATTAAATTGCTATGTTACTGTTGAATGCAAACTTTATTAAAGTTGTGCAGAAACACAGTTATGGATAAAGATTGAACAATCAGTTCTGCAGTGGGGATCACAAACAACGTTCCTATTGCCTTAAAACACAGGTGTATTCAGAGCTAGGTAAATACATTTTGGTGTTTACATCCTCTGGGCCTGAGTCTGGAAACCATGCAAATATGGGAAAACTTTCATAATGTACATTTAAAGTTAGGAGACTCAAGTCAGTTAAATTATTTTGTTTAAAATTGTTTTTTTATTTCAGATGATAACTTAATTGACAGCACAGTTCATATTTACAGGAAATCAGTTACAGATGTAATGTAAGGCATTCAGTAAGCCTAAATGCAAACCTCTATTGAGTAGGACAAATTAATAAATAAATGTATAAGTAAATCATGATATAGGTGTGTTAAATGCAACACAACTGGTTCTACCTTGGTGTCTACAACTTTGCTCAGGTTTTCAAAAATCAGTTTGCACTATCAAGTTATATACTCAGGGGATTTGTTAGGAAGAGAGGCCCGGGGATCTACCCCAAAGTGGTGAGTGGGCGGAGTCGCCACCCCACCAGGGTCTGAAAGGTTTCAGAAAGGAAAGTAAGGTAAAACAACTGAATAGGTAACTTAGAATAAGGACTGGTACAACTCCATCCACTGGGATCTTCTCCATAGCAAAATTTTCCCATAGGAGTTATGGTATCTGTTCCAGTCTAAGTTGTGCTATGTGTAAGAACCATCTATTCCATCAGTTCATTAATCCAGGAACCTTATTTTGAATTCTGGCTGTCATATGTTCTAGTTTATAGATATCATATATTGTGTCTTCCCAGGCTGTGATGGAGGGAGGGTCGGTGTTGAGCCATAATCTAGTTATGCATTTTTTAGCTGCTCCCAACAAAATATTAAGAAAGTATATTTGATGTGGATCCCTGAAACAGTGGGGATAATGAAGTAGGAGCCTGATCGCTGGTGAAAATGGACCTAAAAGAGGAAAGAGGTAGGAAACCCTGTCTCCAATAATAGTCCAGTATTGTGTCAGGACTGAGCAAATCCAAAAAATATGGGAATGTGTTGCTACTTGACAGCCGCACTTCCTCCAACATGAGGAATCAGTTCCCTTAAGGAACTTAGCTGTGATCTGGGGTGTGCAGAAGTATCTGGATACCACCTTCCAAGAATAATCTCTCCAAGTGGAGGTTTTGTGTTGTCTCTGCCAGATCTTATGCCAGTCCTCCCAGGACAGTGCAATCTGTATTTCTGCTTCTCAATGAAATTGTACCAGATCCATGGCTTGGGATGGCATCTCTTGTAGGGCTTTATAAAGATGGGAGATCAAATGACTCTGATCTCGGCCTCTTTCCAACTGGATCAGCAGAGGCGGGGGAGGGGAATGGTCTGGGCAGCAGAATTCAGGCCTATCTTTGAACTTAAGAAATGATGTAATTGTAAGTATCTATAAAAATCACTTCTCAACAAAGAGAATTTCTGTTTGAGTTGGTCAAATGATTTGAACACTGCATTTTCATATAGTTGGTATGTGTGTTTTAGACCTCTACGAGCTGAAGATTAAAAGGTGGTATCCAAACGTGTCGGGACCCAGTCAGGGTCGTCCGCTGGAATTCCTATCCAGGATGCCATAAACCTATAAGCAGGGTGAGTTAGGAACTTAATCCAAGAATGAAGTATCTCTTTCATAAATCTGGATGCCTTCTGTAGTTTGATGATGTTGTTAGGTTGGAAGACTGGAGAGTGAAGTAAGGGGCAATTTATCATGGTCTGTTCAATTAGATGCCAGGTTGGTGCATGAGATGGGTATAGGAGCCATGTAATTATATGTGTGAGCAGTGAAGCCATGTTGTAATGTAATATATTGGGAAGAAATAAGCCTCCATTATCCTTAGATTGTTGGAGTTTAACCATTGCTAGTCAAGGTCGCTGGTTCATCCATAAAAACCGACTAATAAAGTTGTCCCAAAGTCAAACATCCCTCCATAATAGGGGTAAGGGGATATTTTGCATAAAGTAAAGAAGTTTTGGGAGGGAATTCATCTGGATAGATTGAACTCAAGTCATTAATGATAAAGGGAGAGGACTACATCTCTGTAGGTCTGAGTGTATTTTAGAGATAGTGGGGGGATAGTTCGAGCTATATAAGTCTGATATCTTAGATGAGATTTTAATCCCCAGATAAGTCAAGTATGATTTATCCCACTTGTATGGGTATTTATTAATGAGATCATGGGGGAAGGGAGGCTGTACAAGCTGGGCTTCTGATTTGTTTGGGTTTATAATGCATCCTGTAAGGTTCTCTATTTCTGTTAGTAAAGTAGTTAAGGTTTGTAATGATTCTTCGGGGTGGGTGATATATAGAAGAAGGTCATCAGCATAATATGCTATTTTATGGAACGCTAAGTCAGAGACTCTATAACCAGGGAGGCCAGGATTCTGTCTTAAGATCTGGGCTATAGGTTCCACAAAAAAAGTGAATAAGTATGGGGAGAGGGGACAACCTTGGCGGGTGCCTCTATGCAATGAGAAGCGGTCGGAATATGAACCATTTAACTTCACTACTGCCTCTGGATCTGTGTATATGCCTTTAATCACATCCATAAGTAGGGTAGGGAATTTACATTTTTGTAGGGCTGCTTGTAGAAAATCCCATGAAACCATGTCAAAAGCCTTTTGGGCATCTAGGCTTAATATCAGGAGGGGGGGACTTTGTGGACTAAGTGTGGTCTATAAGATATAGGGTTCTTTTGATATTGTCCATTGTCTGCTTTTGATAAATCCAGATTGATCTGGGTGTATCAGAGAAGGGAGGATATGGTCGAGCTGATGTGCCAGAATACTTGTATAAATTTTATAGTCCTGATTGAGGACCAAGATAGGGCGATATGAGTCACAAAAATGTGGGGGTTTTTTTGGGCTTCAAAATCATTGAGATGGTTGCTTGTCTCCAAGAGATTGGAAAAGAGGAAGTGGTATGAGTGCTTTGTAGTGCCTGGAGAAGGGGAGTTTGCAAAAAGTTCCATGTGCCTTTATAAAATTCCGCTCCATAGCCATCTGGGCCTGGGGATTTTCCTTTTTTGAGGCTATGAATTGTGGTTTGAAACTCTGATTCCATGATCGGGGCTTTTATTTTGTTTTTTTGTGATTCTGACAAGGTAGGGAGATGGAGCTGAGAGAGGTAAGTTGAAATTTTGTGAGGATCAGGGGCCCTCTGAGAGGAATATAAGTTCTGGTAATATTTCTTGAAGGCATCCAATATATGTGAAGTTGGATATCTGAGCTGACTGGAAATGGGATCCTTAATTTTAGTAATGGTGCATTTTTGTATTTGATTTCGGAGGTGGTATGCCAAGAGTCTGGAAGCTCTGGCCCCACCCTTGTAGTATCACTGCCTCAACCAGGCCAGAGCTTGCTCAGTTTTGGCTGTCAGCAACTGTTGGATTTTGTTCTGTGTTTGGACTATCATAGGTAGAAGATCTGTATTTCCCTGCATATGAGCCTGCTGAAGGAATTCGAGTTCCTTCTGTAGGGCTATTAATTTATTCTCGGACTGTTTTTTCTTATGGGAAGCAAAAGCTATCATGTCACCTCTGAGGACTACCTTTAATGTGTCCCAGAGAATTTGGGGGAAGATCTGGGGAGAAGTGTTATCTCTAATAATTTCGGGGATACGTTTCTCAAGTAAATCTTGGAATTCTTTACCTCTGAGTAGGGATGGTTTGAAGCGCCATTGGGTGTTTAATCTCTCTTTTTGAATATTAAGGTCCAGGATGATAGGGGCATGATCCGATAAAGAAATATTTAAAATCTCAGCTGATCGGATCAAGTCCACATGTTCCTTCCCTATACAGAAGTAATCAAGTCTTGAGTAGTGTTTGAAAGGATGAGAATAACAGGAGAATTTCCGATGTGCAGGATGTAACTGCCTCCATGTGTCTATCAAGCCCACATCCCAAATAAGACCTCGTAGATGCTTTTGACCAGATGTCTGTGGGGAAGGATGAGCTGCTGAGGAATTGAGTGAGGGATTAAGCTGACAATTAAAATCACCCCCTATAATTAAAGTACCCTGTTGCCTGGTAACAATGGTGTCTACTAATTGTTGGACAGTTGAGGCATCCGAGCCCGGCGAGATGTAGAGACCGCACACTGTTAAGAGTCTGTTGGTTCAGTTTGACCACTGCTAATGCCAGCCTGCCCTCTCTGTCAGTGTACTGACCAATTAATTGTAGTTTTGATCGTTTTGGAATCAAAACTACTGAACCCCTTTTCCTGCCCCTCTGATAGGAGGATTCTGTTATATGCGAAAATCCAAATTTGAGCAACTTTTGATGCTCCATGGTGGATAAATGAGTCTCCTGAAGTAAGAGAATACTGGGTTTAGTTTTTTAAGTGCTTGAAGTGTACGATCCCTCTTGATAGGCCCGACCAGTCAGTTTACATTATGAGATATAAGTTTGAATGGGCTATGCATGCTTAACTTATGATTTTGAGTCTGTTTGACTTCCCACCCCCCATTAAGGTAGCCCTTCTGGTAATCTGTTGATTCTTAATCCTGTCTCTAATAACATATAGCATCTGAGTTATTAGCAGTTTTTTGATAAACTGTGATTCAAAAATAAAAAAAGAACAATAACTAAGTGGGAATTATGTAGGGAAGGGTATATCAACTAGGTGTACATAACTACATACTGAACAACAGTGATAACTATATACAAACCCCAATTAAGGGGAGATTCTGTGACTTCCAACCATGCCTGCTCAGATGGAGCAAACATTTGGGACAGATCTATCAATTGTCCGTGAGTGGACCTCCTATCAACCAAGTGATGTGGGATCCTGGGGAAACTCCTGCCCCTAACTCTGGAAGGTGGAATGGAAGAGATAGGAATAACCAATAACAGGAGTGCCAAACACACTAAAGATAATGGTAATATGAAAGAGTTTGGGAAGGGAAAAATATGCAGCTCCCTTATAGCATGTATCTTAAATAGCAGCAGAGTGTCTGTCCCGCTCCTCCTTTCTCAAATAAAAGTGAGGAAGGGGAATAGATAAGATTTAATAGTTTAGCCCTGTAATAAATAGTCGATATCAGGGCCCCGGAGTTACGTATTTCAGGGTGTGCAAGTCCCCAACTCGGCATTGATGGAAAGTGGAGAAGAATCACCATGGATCAAAGCTTTAAACTGGATCATAAGCCCAGGGAAAACCCTCCCATACCACCACTTCCATCATTTCCCCATATAGTAACCATGTTTGTCCCACAATGTTAATAGGTAAGGTCTGATATGATCAGGTCCTTCATGGTCACTCATTGCAGATTTTCAGAATGGTCCATAGGATCTAAGAAAGTGAGGTGTCCAGGCATCAGGCTTCTGGTTCTGTGGCCTTTCTGGTCAATTGTTTCCCATATCTATATGGTTTTCATCAGTGTCCTGGCCAAGTCTTGGGCCCCTCGAATGGAAGTCTCTGAGGATGTGAACTATCAGCAGGGACCGAGAGACTAGTTACATGGAGTGTAGGCAGGGGGATGATGAGGCTCAGGGGATGTACCATGCCAATCCCAGGAAGCAAGAATGATGGAGAACAGTGGAAAGAGAGTGGGCCCCCAGAAAACCAAATCAAACACCTGGCCCAAATCACAAGCTGTAAGACTCCTCTCTTTAGAGGGATAGATCAGGAAATGAGATGCAGGGCACTACCCCAGGCCATAATTTCCTTGTGTTTTTTCATAAAAAAAACGGGGGGATAAGGGAGCGAGCTCGACCAGCCAGTGAATATCTAGTACTCCTTTATTAGTAATTCCCCTCCAAGGTCGTCTGTGGATTATATTAGATTTGGATAATGCTGAGGGTACAGGTGTGTTTGGGTAAATAGAAAGAAGGGGAAAACACCCTCTTTGAGGCTGCCAGGCCATGCCAGGCTGAGAAGACCCAGAAGCTGTGCCCTTTTTTAGCTGGTATTCACATGGCTGCCAGTTGGGTTTGCTTAAGTATATCCCCCGGCCTCCCGATAGGCGTCTGGGTCTGAGCAGGCTTAAAGACTACTCCGAGCCCACTAGCCCTCGGTGGTATCCCGGATCCTCTATTGACACTTATTTAGTGAGGACAGAGTAGATATATAGTGCCCTCCTGGTCAGTTAGGAGAAGACCAGATCAATGTTCTCCTAATCGGCTCAATCCAGCAGCTATTTATCAAAATAGAAGGTCCACGGCTGAGGAGCATCGAGACCAAGGCTGGGACAAGTCCACCCCCCCCCCAAAAGAAGTGAGCACTGAGGAGGCACCACACCTTCCCTCCCCGGGCCCGGTCAAAGTATACAGCTTAAAGCCGTGAATCGGGTCTGGCCCCCCAGGGCAACCCCCCCAAAACAGTAAATACATCTTGGATATTTTTTCTGGTCTAATCGATTCCAGTTAAAGCCTCTCTCTTGAGGCGAGCACCCGTCAGCTCGCCGTAAGCTACCCACAACCCGACCCTGCCAAACTACTCACTGCGAGTCAGAAGTTCTAATTCCAGAAGGAATTCAGCTGTTCTGCTGAGAAAACTGTGCCAGCAAAGTTTTGATTGAGTCAATAGTTGCTTGCTGATCTGGCAGTTGTTTAGAAGGAGTTGCTCTGAGTGTGTGTTTGTCATCAGGTGTTCTCCATGGTGTTGGAATCGTGGCTGGTAGGGTGTACCCCCTATTTCTCAGGTCTGTGAGGCTTCCTCCATGGATTCATAACATTGCTGCCCTGATGGAAACTGGATCACCATTCTGCTTTGGTATGGCATCCTGAATTTAAGTTTCTGCTGTCTGAGATAGGGGAATAGCGGGATGTATGCCCTCCTTCTCTGCATCGTGGTGGGGGCGTAGTCATTATCTATGAATATGCGTTTGGCCTCATAGCAGATGTGTGCTTTAGCCCAGGCTTGTTTCAGGATGAATTCCTTTATTTGGAATTGTAGGACCCTGATGATTATGGATTTAGGGCGGGCAGTCGGATGGACGGGCATTAGGCCTAAGGCTCTGTGTAGCCTCTTTGTCTCAAAATTGTAATCGGGGCCCAGATTTAGGGAATCTCAAAGGAGGAATTCCATAAAACTTAGCAGGTCTGATCCTTTACTGTCCTCTGGTACCCCGTATAAACGTATATTCCGACGGCGATTGCGGTTCTCTGAGTCCTCCTGGTGTTCCACTGTGAGCTGGCAAAGGTGAGCCACTTGGTTCAGGGTGACTTGTAACTGAGAAGTGGTCAAGGCCTGTTCTTGTATCTGCTGATCTATTTATTTATTTATTTTATTTAGCTTTTGTTAACCGGGTAAGTGCACTAGCCATAAAATGAATATTTTCAGGTACGACCTGGGAAAGTACAGACATGCAGAAACTTGTCAGGATAACAAATTATAAGTGCTTTACATATAATGAGTTAAAGAGGATACAGTATATCAGAACATACAAAGTAAAGCGCTTTACATACAATGAGCTAAAGTGGATACAATATATCAGAGCCATACAGAGTAGACCATTCATAAGTTCATAGGTGCCTACCTATGCAATGAATAGAGAGGACCTTGGACAATAAATTATCAGGTGACATACCATATGAACAGAACAAGTTACACAAAAACAAAAACAGGTAATACAAAAGGAAGAAATAACCATTGAGAGCAGGCAGTGTCATTAAGGAAAGGTCGGTAAGTGAGGAAGATGGGATCAAGCCATGAAATTAGATTATATGAGTGTATATAAGTGTAAGGGAGATGCCTGCAGTGCAATATTGTATGTTGGCAGGGAAAGGAAGCCGGGACAGGCTGAGGCAGTAAGAGGGTTTTATAGAGGTGAGGAAATACTATTGTATGGCCAGAGACATCAGTTATTCGGTAGGGTGAAAGCAGGAACAAGCATCAGCAATCAGCAGATTCGAGCACAGTTTTCTCTTAAAGCATGTGTGGGAGCAAGAAAGTCTAATGTCAAGTGGAAGGGAATTCCACAGTCGTGGAGCTGCATGCTCAAATGCAACAGTTCCGTTCCTAGAGCAGCACCTCGGCAAATTCAGAAAGGATTTATCAGCTGACCATAGACCATGGAGTGTGTCCTGAGGAACAAGCATAGCTGCAAGATGACACCTAGGGGTTTGATTTCGAATTATCGAATCAATAAGAGAGCCAAGGTAGCATTTCCTACTAGCTAACGGAGACAACCAACCAAGTTCATTATAAAGCTGACAGTGGTGTTTAAGCCGAGGAGCAGAAGAGGCATAGCAACATATGTTGTTATATGTAATATCCCATCTGAGTAGGTCAGTTTTATGAGCAGCCACAAATAAGGGAACCCCATAGGTTAGGGTGGGGAGCAGAATCCCCCTCGCAATGGCCATTTTAGTCGATGGCATGAGCATATAACTAGTCTTATATGCAACACCCAGTTTGGAGTTGACAGCTCTGCAAACAGGCTGTACATGAAGATTAAGATCAAGGGATTGATCTAGCAGGATGCCCAGGTACTTGAAAGAGGTCACACATTCCAGTAATTGACCTTCTAAGTCCTGCACCATCAGTGCTGTTGTGCAAGCCCGGAGCTTTGGGGCCGATCCAAGCAGCATGGCTTTAGTTTTGCTAGTGTTGACAGCCAGTTTATGGTCGTATAGCCAGTTTTGGATATTGTTAAAGTCAGAGGAAAAGGTTGTGTTGATTGTGTCTATATTAGTAGAACTTGTATAAATGACAAGATCATCAGCATATGGAATAGCAGAGCAGGATTTTAGAGCAGCTCCATCTAGAGAAGATACTGTGGCGTGCAGCTCTGTCAGATCATTTTGGAACTTTTCCTGAGTTTGCCTGAATGACTGAAAATCTGTTTTAAACTCCTGGACCTCCTGTAAGATTTTATCTAATTTAATATTCATATTGGTAGTTTACTTAGTTTTTGATTTGTTCCATCTGCACAACCTAGATTGTGGTACCTGGGTTGAGAGCATGGAGGTCCCTGAGTCGGTCATGTCTCCGTCCGAGTTTTCAGTGTCTGGGTGAATTATCATGAATCTGTTGACTCCCCAACGTAGATTGCTAGCTGCCATAAATTTTCATATAGTAGATCAGTGGAATTAGAGAGAGAAAGAGCTGCTAATTTATTAAATAAAACTAGGAACACAGGAAGAGAGCTCAAGGGCTAAGCTGCCATTTACTGGAAGCTGCACCGGAAGTCCAAGTCAGTTAAATTAACTTTTTAAGATATACATTTTGGTAACACAAATGATAAAAAGTGTTAAGATTTTGAAACCTGAAACTTTCACTTTTATCATATTATTGCCCAAAAGTGGTATAGCTTTTATGAAGCATAATTTAAAATAAAAGAAAAGTATACATTTTTAAAATTAGTAAGCTCAACATACTTGCTACACTTTTCCTGAGGATCTTTTATGAGATCATTCTTGCATGGCGGAAGCCTATTGGAATGTGACATGTATGTTTATTTGATTCTAGGCTTACAAGTACCTTTGAGCCAAGACTCTTTTACAAAGGTTCCACGTCTCAAGTTACAGTAGGCAACATAAATTGCAACAGAAAAACAAACATACACCATACTGTGCTTGGCGGAGGGGCAAGGGATAAAGAAAGAGGATGGGAAGGAAAAAAGAAATAGGGGGAGTATAGGTTAATAGAAGGAAAAAAGGTATGGGATAGGGGAGGTGATGGGAGGAATGGGGCAGAATGTGAGGTGAGGTCAGGGATAGTGGGGTCGAGCTGCCAAGGCGGCATTGTCTGGGGCATAAGAGCATGAGAAAAAATCCTAGGGAGGGCAAGTGCAAGAGGGGGTCAAAAATCCACACAATGGGTAACTGGAGGAGTGCTGAGTAGTTAGCCAGTGCAGTCACAGGTGCTGGATACAATGAGATTGTTTTGGATCTTGTATTTGAAAACACCGAGCAAGGTGGTACAGGTAGTGTCACTTGCAAGACCATTTAGCCAGGTGGGGGCCCTATAGGCAAAGGATCTTTGGCCTTGTGTTGTGCAGCAGTGTGGAATTTGAAACAGCTGTGGCTTTGATCCCCTGGTGGTTTGACTGTTGGTTTTCAGTTGAAGGAGGGTACAGACTCCAGGTGGAGCAAAGCCCATCTGGATTTTCTTTGCAACCACTCAGGTCTGATATTTTATTCTATTTTACAGTTGCAGTCAATTTGTTTGAGTGTAGAGGTCACACGTGTGTCTGAGATGTTTGGCACCAGTGATGAGTCGACAGGCCTTGTTTAGGGTGGTAGTTACCTGTCTGAGTGCTGTGACAGTGGCGGAGCCATAGATGACAAGGCCATAGTCAATCAAGGAGATGATGGAGCTCTGGACAGCTGCTGCAAGGGCCTCTTGTGTTAGGTGTTGCATGAGGCAGTAGAGCAGGCCCAGTCTGGAGTTTGCAGATTTGGCAACAATAATTATGTGGGCCGCATAGGATAGATGAGAGTGTAGGGTAATCCCAAGATATTTGAAGGATTGGACCTGATCCAGAGTGCCACCTTAGTTGGTGTTTATGGAGAGATGGAGATCCTTACGTTTGTTATGGGAGCTGCTGAAAACCATGGTCTTGTTTTTTTTCTGGTTAAGGATCAACTTATGTTTTAAGAACCAGTTCTTGACCAGGGTGAAGCCATGCTAAAGGTTTAGTTGTAGGTGGTTAGAGTCCTGATGGGAGGCAAGAATGACCGCGTCATCAGCGTACAGTATGATTTGTTGGGAACAAGAGTCAGGGAATGTGTTGATGAACAAGCTGAAAAGTAGCAGGCCCAGGATGGAGCCCTGGGGAACACCAGAGCGGACTTCTTTGGTATCAGAAAGCACATCCACAGTTTTCACACATTGGGACCAGTTTCCCAGGTAACTTTTGAACCAGGCAAAAGATTCCGCAGGAGAGCCCAGCATTCTGTAGTTGACCAAGCAGGAGTCGGTGGTGGACGGTATCAAAAGCCTTGGTCAGCTCTATAAAAATTGCTCCAGTTAGAAGACCATTGTCCAGAGAGTTGTGGGTAGCACCTGTGAACTCAAGTAGGGCAGTGGCAGCACTGTGACCTCTTCTAAAGCCACATTGCTGCCGGCAGAGAATGTTATATTTGCCCAGATAGTCGATGAGCTGGTCAGCTACTATCCATTCAAGGGCCTTGGAGAGAGGTAGAAGGATAGAGATTGGGTGGTAGTTCCTGTGTGTGGTCCTATCACCACTTTTATGGATTGGAGTGACTGTAGCAGACTTCCATTTGTCTGGGAACAGGCTGAGCGATAGGAAGAGATCAAAAAATCCTGGTGAGAGGCCCCAGGACTTCCTCTAGTGTGAGAGATAGAAGCTCGATGTCAAGTGTATCATCGCTTGTTCTGGAGTTGCAGATGGCTTTGGAGATGCACTTTCAGACTTCATTTCTACTTACTGCTTTGAAGTAGAAAGGGGGGTGGTTGTTTGTTGGAGGGGGAATAGCAGATTGAGAAGAGTCATCATTGTTGAAAAAATCTGGGGGGAGAACACTGCTAAGGTCAGTGAATACATTATTGAAAGTGTAGGCAATGATTTTATGGTCTAAGGTAATACTCCCATTGAGCTGGAGCATGGTTGGTGGTGATCTGGATTGTTTCTCAGTGACCTCTTTTATGTTGTTCCAGAAAGCTCTCCCATTTTCCCATGAATCAGTGACAGCTTTCTTGTAGTAGTCCGATTTTTGTTGTCGTATGGATTTGGATTCTGAGCGCTTTTATATTTTTGGATGTCAGCTAGTTTCCTGGTGGATCTAGTCAGTTCCCAGAGATGGTCCCTATGTTTTAGCTTCTTTATGAGGGCACCAGATAGCCACGAGTTGCAGAGAGATTTGATGTTGCTCTTTTTTAAGAGGGTGTAGGTTTTACAGGCTTCACTGAACAAGAGGATGAATTGTTCCAGAGTGGAATTTGCATCAGTGGCCCTGTGGATGGGATACCAGTCTTGTTGGAGTAGGTGTGATTTTAGGTGGGATAGGTGACCCTGAGGCAGGACTCTGCTGAGGATGATTTTTGATGGTGGTTTACAAAATTTGTTTGACCAGGTACAACTGGTGGGGGAGTGGTCGCTGAGTGAGTCAGGAAGGACGGCAGAGTTTGTGATCCTAGTGGGGTGGCTGGTCAGAATCCAGTCCAGTAGGGTGCTGGTTCCAGTTTTATAGTTCTTTCTGGTTGGGGAGTCCAGCACCTGGGTAAGATTTGCCGATGTTACAGAATCCCTGACAGTACCTGCCTCAGCTCCCAGTCAGTTTACGTTGAAATCACCGAGGAGGATGGTTTTGGAGTCAGGTGGTAGCGTTTTTATGAGGTCTAGTAAAGCGTTGAGGCCAGGTCCCTGTTCTTTAGGTGGGATATAAACGGTAACAACCGTGAGAGCTTTATTATGGGCACCAAGTGGAATTTTGATGTATAGTAGCTGAGCAGAGGATGTCGATGGGTCCATGTGGACAGGGTGCTCCAGAAGGTCATCTTTTAGGTACAAGTACAGTGCACATCTTCCCCCTCTTTCACACTTCCTATCGAGCCTAAAGATATTATAGTCTGGGATGGAGATTGCTTGATCAGGTACCAAGGGGGTGAGCCAGGTTTCAACTACTGCCAGGATATCTGGGTGGTGGAAGCTTGCAAAGGCTTGCAGTGGATCAAGCATCACTAGTAAACTACAGATGTTCAGGCATATGATTGAGAAAGTGCCTGATTGCTTGGTTTGACTGGGAACCCTCGCTGTCCTTGGACCTGGGCTGGGGTGAACATTTCCCGATAGTAGCAGGGGTAGGAGCAAGAGTTGCAGGGTGGCCAGGCGTAATTCCCTGAGGGAGACCTTGCCAGTCTTTTTTGTGAAGGAGAAAGCTGAGGATTGGATGCGGAGGAACAGCAGGAGCATTGTGTAATGAGAAGATAGCGGGGTCCAGCGTACACTCATAAGAAGGTGCAGATTAGTGGTAAGGTGGTGTCCCCTGTGGGCAGAGCTAAATTCGTAAGGAAGAGTGCCAGTGCAGCTATTGGAGCAATTTGATACATATCTTTGGAGAGGGGATGGGAAGCAGGCTGAAGGATAATGGAGCAGAGGGGGGAGGGCAATGAAGAAGAGGAGGAGGTAGAAAACTGAGGTGGTGATATGCATATTTAACAGAGGTAGAGCGGGGCGAGGGGGGACAATCTGTGGCAGATGTGACCATTTGCCGCAGATTGTCAGTAAATTAAAGAGCAGGGGCTAGATTTTCAAATGTAGCCCGGGAGCTACGTGTTGCATGCCCCTGCTAACTGGGTTTTGTGCCCAAGTTGTGCATGGTGTATATATTCAGACACCCCCCACAGTGTGGCCAAAACCTGTTAGTGCTGGTATGCTAAGTTACCACTGTGCCTATGTACATGAAAAGCTTCTCCCTGCATACCAGTGCAGCAGTATACTGAGAGGTTTGCACAGGTTGCAAATGCCACCTGAACAGGTGCAACTTACTGCCTTTGCAAACACCCACTTAACAGGGTGCAAGGTCCTGGTGATGGGCACAGGTATTACAGGTGGCCACCCCAGCACTGTCCCATTGCATCTATATGAGCCCTGGTGTCTAGTGGAAGACCCTGCCCTCCAATTCCTGTCACTGTAATAGTATAGTTATTCCTTGGTGTCTAGTGGCATCCCCACCCCAAGCACACATCCCAGCTGAGATCCTGTGTTCCCTGGTGTCTAGTGGCCCCCTGTACTGCCCACATTGAGCAAACCACCCTGCTACCCCCTTTCCCTCTGCAACCAGTGATGCAGGCATCTGATACGGTAGCCAGCACAGCCCTCCTCTCAACACCTTGCCCAGCCATCCAATGCAGTGACAGGGAGCACATGCATACTGTCTACATTATAGGATGCATGCCCCTCTACTGTTGACAATACATGCGCAGTCTCTCATTGCATATGGTGACTGGCTAAGGTGGTGAGAAGAGGGCTGGGGTAATTTCCATATCAGATCCACACAGCACTGGTGACAGAGGAAAGGGGGTGGCAGGGTCCTTTGCTCAGTGTGGGTGTGTGTGGGATCTGCTAAATGCCAGGGAATATAGGAGCTCAGCTGGGATGGGTGTTCAGGAACAGGGGATACCATTAGACACCAGGGAATAACTATATTATTATGGCAATGGGAATCAAGGGGAGGGGTGCCACTAGACACTAGGGAATAACTATACGATTATGGGGACATGGATTGGAGAGTGGGGGGTGCCACTAGACACTAAAGAGGTCATGTACCTTGCAGGGACAGGCATTCTGGATGTAGGGGGACTCATCACCTTGCCTGACGTGGTGGGTGGCCTCCATAGGGGCACAGCCTTCAGCTGCTTCACATGCAAATGTGTCCAAAATGGGCATGCATATGGCCCCTTATCACCATGAAAGCCCAATGGGCTTATTTGCATGTTGCCAGCTGAAAATCATGCAAGGGCTTCTGGTGCTAGTAGGTCTGTGGGCACTGTTCTCTGACCACCCCTGTCAGGGCAGTGCTACCCGATGTCATGCTGTGCCAACATGCACCTAGAATCATTTGGATAATGCCAGTGTGCTATCTGACAGAATATAGCATCCTCAGCATCATGCGCATGGGCAAGTGCAGCACAAACCTTTGCATTATGCATTGCACATTTTCTAATATCAGGCCACAGATACTTACTTCCTTCTAATAAATATAGAAGTGATTATTTTATTTCTTGTATTTTGATGTGTTAGTAATTACTTTATAGTTTTATACTAAAATATTTGCTAGGGCAGTGAAACTAGTGGGTTTTTACCTTTGCTTTTCGCATTGCTAGTAAAAAGAATGTAATGAAATGCTGATATTGTGACATCAGAAACTGGCAACTACTTAGGTGCCCAGCGTATTTCAGTGAGAAAATAAATATAGTTTTCTGTCTTTTTCAAAATAAATAAATACTTCTTTCAGCAACAAACTTTGACTTTTATAAGTTTGCACTATTGTGGTCCACCTGTATGATTTTGTGATCTTTAAAATAATACCTGGCTTCTCTTTTCTTCTTTTTAAATGAAAGCTGGTTATGAAAACATGTCACCTAATACATTAAAACAAAGGATCACATGTTATCAAAATCACACATTTCTATTAAATATATATTTTAGTGGTAGAAAGTGTTATTTTCTATAAACAATCTAGAACAGGTTTCCAGTTTCCTATTAAAATGCACTGCCAGCCTTCCATTAAAACTTTTCTGGCATCATAATACAAGAATTCAATTGGATTCTTTTTTAATGGTTGGCAAAACACAAATAAAATGATGAAAATGTAATTAAAGAAACAAGTAAAAGCAAAATAAATTATTACAGAGGCATCTAAAGGTCCAAAACCTTCATTCTTCAAGATATACATCCTTACCAAGCACTTGGTTTTTAATGGAAACTCATGCCCTTTCCCATTGAATCACATTCCTTCCATTCTCCTCCTCATAAAACCACTGGTTCCAAAAAAACAGTGATCACCTCCACCCTTCCTGCTGCATACTGTTACCTTCCTGTTCCATAAGCACCAGCCACCAAACAATGATCCCTCTCCCTTTCCTGCTGCATCACTATCTCTTCCCCCTGCACCCCCATGGTAACAAGCATGGCCTTCCACTAATATCCATGTTCCTCTAGTGAGTACAAAGCACTTCATCATTTATGAATATTAAAAAGTTCATGACTAGTAACTAATCATTCTTTTAATATAAAATAAGGCAGTGTGGTATTTTTGTTAGAAGATAAACAGCCATGGAGGTGATTGGATGACTGCATTGGTCCCCATCATAAGGAGAAAAGGGTGATAGAAAGTAATAGGGTTTCTGTGGAAGCAATGTTGGGGGTTTGAATAGACAGTTTAGGAGTGACTTGTGTGATGGGTTCCACTGAGCACTAACAAATGCTTGGTATGGGATGGTGAGAGACGGGTTGCCTCTACACACCACGGAATTCTTGGAATAGGATATGAAGGGGTCATGGGCTGACACTGGATATCAGGGGAGGTACTGTAGGGTATGGGGAAGGAAGGGAAGGGAAGGGGCACTGAACAACATGAAGTGCTAGAAATGGGACAGGGATAAGCTTGTGTCATCAGATATGATGGAGTACTTTGAAAAATGGGAAAGGGTTCTATTGTATACCAATGTGTTTTTTGAATAGGACAATGGGGAGGCAACAACTGGAAGCCAGTGTGAACAGGAATGGAATGGGTATAAGATGCAATTGGTACCTCTTGAGAATATGAAGTGAGTGGACTGGGATGTAAAGGGTATGGTGGCCCCTGGACACTAGGAAGTGCTTTGAAAGGCACTGGGAGGTCAGGGAACAATATTAATGGACAGGAAGAAGGAACCACTAGTCATCAGGGAGTGTTTGGAACAGTATAAAAAGAGGGAGCAGATGCACACAGGGAGTGCTGTGCTTTTACTGTCATTGTCAATAAAAATTAGTGTGCATCTGTTATTAAATAAACTTTTGTAAAAATGATGTAAAAAGCACTACAACTATGGCAAGCAACAATTAGGGTTCAAATTCAAAGCCAAAAAATGAAGAAAAATTCCACACTTGGGTATAAATACTGCTAAATCTTTGTGATTGTGTGGTGTGGTATTCCTTTGGTTGAATGATTGTATGAAGCAGTTGTGGTATAACCATAACATCGGCACAATCCAACAAAGCATAAAAAAAGGATTCATTGGTTTCTCAATAAATTATCCCTACTTTATCCAGAGTGGTCAAGGGACCCTTTAAGAAAATGAAGATGACAGGAAGTGCCTGTCCACTCGGGGCTCAGAATTCGATGCACATGAAATGAAGAAACTTACTCATTAAATCATAAATTATCTCTAGTTTATAATATGGCAATGAAAAATCAACCTAATTGGTTACCCCTGTTCCAAGACATATACTTTTATTTTGAATTATCCCGCTACTGTGAGCTTAAATGCATTACCTTATAAATAAAACAGTTATATAATTTTAGAAGTGCAATAAACACACTCCAGGGTGTATTGCCATTGCATAATAAATGCACTTCTCAAGTGGATAAATGGCACTTGAATATGCCTCCTACAAAACAACCACTTGAAGTATGAGTGTACTCTGCATGACTGTACACCCTGTGCAGGACACTGAGAATGAGGGTGGTGTACAGGCCACTGGCTCAGGGGATTGACCTAGATAGGGAATTGGCTGAGTAAATTAGGAGGCTAAGCAGGAAGGGGAGCACAGTGGTGGTGGGGAACTTCAACCTACCAGTGATGGAGTGGGGCACCCCATCCACCATGAGTGCAAGAAAGTGAGTCCTGCTAGAAGCTTTTCAAGACAGCTTTCTGACACAGCTGGTTCAGGGGCCGACTCAGTTAGAAAAGTACTTTTGACCTTGTACTGGATAATGGGGAAGCTGAAAGGAATCTGGAAGTGGAGCAACCACTGGCTGGGAGTGACCACTATTCTTTGTGGTTCATGCTCAACATGGGGAAGGAAACAGGGGACACTGGTACATGGATGATTGAGTTTGGGGGGGTGGACTTTAAGAAGATGGGGGAAAGTTTGGGCAGGCACCTGGCAGGAATGCAACAACACATAGATGCAGACCAGAAATGGGATATCATAAAGAAATGGCTGGCAGAAGCAACAGAGTCTTGCACTAGGAAGCAAAGCAAGAAACGAAAGGCCAAGAAACCCAGTTGGCTGACACAGGAGGTTATGGAAGGGGTGAGGGCCAAGAAGGCAGTGTTTCTAAAGTAAAGGAAATCAGGGAGGGGTGAAGATAAGGATATGTACATGGAGAAGTCTAGGAAGGTTATCAGACTGGTCCAGGCAGCCAAGCATTCTGTGAGCTGAGACTGGAGCAGGGAATTTAAAGTGGAGAAAAAGACTTCTTCCACTACATCAGAGAGAGAAGAAAGAGCATGGACCAACTGGTGAGGATTAAGAAGGATGGAGGGGTGGATGGAGAAAGGAACAGAGCAGGCAGAGGCACTGAACGAATACTTCTTCTCTGCATTCAAGCAAGAGAAGGGGGGGTCACATAACCCAGGAAAGGGGTGGGTGGGTGGGGGAGGGATGACAGATGTAGGGATTACAGAGAGCAGGGTACTAGATGGGTTGAGGGTATTAAGAGTGGACAAAGCACCTCGACCTTATGGCATTCACTCTAGGGTACTAAGGGAGTTTGCAGAGGTCCTGTCGGGGCCACTGGCTGACCTGTTCAATACCTCCCTGGACCCAGGATGTGTACCACAGAACTAGAGAATGGCCCATGTGGTGCCCATCCACAAAAGTGGCCCAAAGGATGAACCAGGAAACTATAGGCCAGTGAGCCTCACATCAATTGTGGGAAAGCTCATGGAGAGCATACTAAAAGAGAGGCTAGTGAGCTTCTTAGAGGAAAATAGTCTCCAGGATGGTCAACAGCATGGGTTTATAATGGGGAAGATCCTGCCAGACAAACCTTGTAGAGTACAACGGGGTGATGTGGGAACTGGACAAGGGCCATGCAGTGGATGTCCTGTGTTTGGACTTCAGCGAGGCCTTTGATTCAGTGCCACCTGGGAGGTTGTGGGGGGGACAGGAATATGTGGGGTGGGACCAAAAATGATGAAATGGATCACAAACTGGCTAAAGGAAAGGCTGCAAAGAGGTGGTGGAGTAGGACCTCTCGTCACCAAGAGCGGTGACGAGTGGGTTACCACAGGGATTGGTACCAGGACCGGTGCTGTTTGGGATTTTTATTGCAGACATCTCACATGGGATCTGGAGCAAGATCAGCCTGTCCACAGACGATACCAAGATGGGAGCTGTGGTTGATGACATGAAGGGGTGGAAGGGGTTGCAGGAGGACCTGACTACGTTGCCAGAGTGGATGGAAACATGGCAGTTGGGGTTCAATGGCAAGAAGTGCAAGGTTATGCACTTTGTAGCCAGGAACTGGGAGAGGGATTATCACTTGAATGGGGTACAGTTGAGGAGTGCCACAGAGGAGAAGGACCTAGGAGTGATCATTACGGGAGCATGAACAACTCTGCTCATTGCAGGAAGGCAGCAGCTAAAGCCAACAAAATGCTGGGGTGTATTGCAAGAGGGATCTCCTCCAGAAGGAGGGAGGTTATCCTGCCAGTGTATAGGTCATTGGTCATGCCTCACCTGGGAGTACTGTGTGCAGTACTGATGCCCATTCCTGAAGAAGGACATCAGATTGTTTGAGGGGGTGCAGCAAAGAGCCACAAAGATGATCCAGGGATTGGAGAGCAAGCCCTATGAGGACATGCTGGGAGAACTGACTATGTAATCACTGGAGGAGAGGAGGGATAGGGGGAATATGATCAAGACCTTTAAATATCTGAAGGGGATAAACAAGATCAACCCAGAAGGGATTTGTCAGATGAGAAGGGGGAGGGACATGAGAGGGTATGGAATGAGATTGGGGGGGGGAGATTCAAGAGGGCAATGAGGAGACGTTCACAGAAAGAGTGGTGGACAAATGGAACATCTTACCAGATGAGATATTGTCCTGTAAGACAATGGGCAGTTTCAAGAGGGGTTGGGATGGGGTAAAGAAAAGGGATACTGGGGAGGGATGGCAGGAGGGGGCAGCTGCATGATGAGGGGCTAGCTGCACACTCCAGCAGACTCGATAGACCATAAGGCCTGTTTCTTCTGGCAATTTTGTGTGATCATATGTTCATATGAATGGACTTATTGTAAATTCAAATGTATTCACCAACTGCATGACCAGTGGTAGAAATGAGAGGGAGCTCAGTTCCAGGTGTGAAATTGAAAGTTTGGTACAGTTACAAGAACAAAATGAGGAGGGATTGCTCCTTTGTAAAATGCACCAAGGCATAAAACAGACTAAATAAAGGCAAAAATGCAGCATATGAAGAGGAAACTTATCTTCAGGCCCCCATCATATATGTTTGATCCCACATCAAAGGTAGTGGGCTCCCCCAGTAATTTATTTCCATTTCCAACACTGTGCTCAACCAACATTTCTTGGACTGTGCTCCACTTCAGCAGGGAGGATGTCAAATTATTCCATCAATACTTTTTTTAAATGCTTGTACAGAGATGTATTGCAAAGAAAAGCATATTTCCTCCACACTGGATAGGTTGCAGATCAATCTAGAGATGAAAATATTATACAGTGTTGGCAAGGAGGCTAAAGCAATGTCCTGTAATTGAGGCATAAGGTGAGACACTTATCATTCATGGATTCCATTGAGGGATCCTGGCAATTGCCAATGCAGGGTCTGCATCAGAAATCATATGAAGAGAGACAGAGAGAGCTTAATATGTATACCCTTGATGAAAGGAGGGACAGGGGGGACACGATAGAAACGTTCAAGTACCTCAAGGGAATCAACAAAGTCCAGGAGGGTAGCATCTTTCAGAAAAAGAGATGTGTAAGAGCAAGGGGACACAATTTAAAGATAGAGGGGGGACGGCTCAGGGGTAATGTGAGGAAATCTTTTTTCATGGAGAGAGTGGTGGATGTGTGTAACTGCCTTCCTGGGGAGGTTGTTGGGGCTAAAACAGTGGGGGAATTCAAACATGCAAGGGACAGACACAAGGCAATTGTAGTGGGGGGTGGCAGGAAGTAGGCTGTTGATTAGCTAGAATCTGCAGCTTATCCAGTAGGTAGGGAAATGGGCAGACTGGGTGGTCCAAGTGGTCCTTATCTGCCGTCAAAGTCTATGTTTCTATGTTAACCCTCATCTCACAAGTGGCAGTATGGCATTCTGCTGCCACTGCTGCACTACTGGTACAGCCATTTTGTTATCTTATTTGTACAGTGTTTTCCTGCATATCACTGCCCTGCATCACATTCCTAGACTCAGACTGGCAAACAGTACACTACTGGTAACAATTTCTTAAACACATGCAGCCTGCCTAGCTGCCCAGTGTGAACTGCAAGGGCATGTGAAGCATTCCCAATGCAAAGCTACGCTAATAAATTATTCCTGCTCCCTCTTTTCAGGATAAAGGTGAAGCACCATGGTATATGGTTGTTTCAGCCTGCACTAGATGAACATTAGTAGTATGTGATCCATTCATGATGAAATGGTACACTAATGAAACAATGACAGCTCCCATCATTCCAGCAGATGGTATATATGCTGGAACTATAGCTGACTGTAGATGGCAATATGGTTGATTTACTTAAAAGTACTATCTGTCATACTGTTACACTGTATGAGAGGGAAGCACATGTTGGACAGACATTCTGGGCCAGTAGGAAAAGCACTGAACTCTGAAACAGTTGTTTACAGGTTTGAGTTCAACCTCAGGCACGGTTTTAGTGAGTAACCATAAGAAAGCCATCTAACCTTGCTGTGCTTTAGCTATCCCAGCTGTAAAAATCTGGGCAGAAGCAGCGCCCAACAAGAAATGTGGTTGTGCTCCTTAGTCAGACTATACTGAGTTAATACACAGCAAAATAAAGAAATGAAAGTTTTGGATCTCTTATCAAAAATAAATAAACACATGTCTTGGATTGTTTATATAAATCAGTCAATTAATGAATATATCTGTTAATCAATCAATAAATAAATACTTGTATAGCTTGGATCTCTTATATGGGTTGGGAACCCAGACAAATTTTAATTCAGTGTTTTTTGTTAAATTCTCCACAATATCTAGTTCTAGATTAGTACTCTTAGAACTCAGAATTGAAGATATATTATTAGAACTCAAAATTAAAAAAATATTATATGTCATTACAAATAAAAAAGAGCATTTTAAATTATGAACTGAGAATACTGAATGTTAAACAGAAGCTGTCTTGCAAATGGGCCCTGGGCATGTAGGACCTAATACTCAACTGATGTTGGACCTGCTGTTAGGCACATCAGCCTGTATGCTGTATTTCTGCATTTAACCTGTAGAAGAATGGCTGCAAAGGATTTTATTTATGTAGTGGAATTTGTTGACCAGGTAGGCCCATTAAGACAAAATGTCCCTTTTTCTGGGGTGGCTAACAATTAATTACAAACAGTAACAGAAAAAGAATACATTACAGGATAAGATGCAAAGGAAACAGATGAGAATTTACAATATAGCACAAGTGTGGACAGCATTATTGCAGCTTATGCTGGGCCGGGGAGAAGCTGGCGCTGAGAGTCTGAGCTGCAGGCAGGAACGAAGATGAGTAGCGCATCCTGTGCAAATGTGGTGGACTCACGATGAAGCTGTAGACAGCTGCTCCTGACGAGGTCTCCCAATGAGGGTCCAGTCCACGGAGGTCATGAGGGTGGAAGGTGTCCCTCCCCACCCCTGAAAACCACCGTAGCAGATAGCTGCTCCAAGTGGCTCCCGATGAGGGTCCAGTCCACAGAGGTCATGAGGGTGCAAGCAGGCACCCTCCCCACCCTGAAAACCACTGCAGTAGATACGGATACACACCGAGATCTTGCCCACTCAAAACATTACAGGAGGAGCGGAGTTTTCCGGCGAACATTTTTTTTTTGCCAAAATACAAACTGGGCTAAAAGAGTATGACCGCTGCCATAATTTTAACTGTTGTCAGCAGAGCACTTCAGAATTTTTGCTCTGCCTGTAAGGCTGCTTTTTGCCTGTGAGGGCTGTTTTTTATTTTAAAGCATTGTGCCTGAAAGGGGCTTAATAATAAATTAAAGTCTTCAACTGTGCCTGTAAGTGTGGGGGATACTTTACTTGTTCTGTAATTTCCACATCAGGCCCTAACTGCATTCCTTCCCCCTTGGCCTGGCTCCACTGTATAAATCTTTTCACCTGCATCTGCTGTTTCCACAGATAGCTACTCCCAATGAGGGTCCGGTCCATGGAGGTCGTGAGGGTGCAAGCAGGCTTCCCCACCTCAAAACCACCGCAGCAGGTACGGAGACACACACCGGAGAACTTGCCCATTAAACATTACAAGAGAAGCAGAGTTTGTCCCCGCCGAGGCATTGTGTTGGCTCCACCTCCCCACCACCACCCTTGGTCAGCATGGTCTTTCATAGGATTGCTGAGCCAATCAGCCCATTTTCTCCATTAGCAGCCTATCTCAGTCTGCCACCAGAGGCTGCTCAACTCACTCCTGCAGAACTCTCACCTTCCTCCTTTACTTATAGCACTATGCTCCTGCTGCTGCTAACTCTGACCACTCACTGTTCCCAGTGCTGATCCTCCCCAAAAAATCTTCCCCAAGAATCAACCTCCCTATGCCCCTGACATCTGCTTGTCTGCACTACAGCTCTCCTCATGGCCATCTATCATCCCCATTAAGGCTCTGCTGTCTAGATAACCTTAATGATCTGATATCATCCTCCCCTCCGAAGGAGCCAACTTCCTGCCCACCTTCATTACAATCAGCAGTCATGATCTCTGTCCCAGACACACCCTCAGCGCCCTGCAAACCCCTTTCCCCTTGCCACTACCTCTCTTGCTGCCTACTCTCCATTCCCCCATCCTGGCCATACCTGCCCTCAGCTCTCTACCATTCCTCTGTACCCTCTACACCAGATCCTTGTATATATGTAAATAATTGTACATCTATCTCACTCATAAATGTTTGTATTTTGTGCTATTTCAATATCATGTTTTTGTATACACTCTGTAACCTTTTTTGTTATGACCACTCAGGTCCATCTTGTAAATGAGCTATGCTCAATGATGTTCGCCTGAATAAATAAAGATTTTTGATTTTTTTGATTGATCCTCAAGCCAGCTCCAGTGTAGCCGCTCCAGCCTTCGCAGCCCACTGGTCAGACTAATCACCCTACTTTTTCTGCTCTCCAGGAATGTTCACCCCAACCCTGGCCCTGGGTCATCTGTCCCCCCTCTCCCTGCTGGATGTGGCCTATGCATTGCCTCAATGAGCATCTGCAGTCTTCCAAAGAAAACTGCCGCACTGCAGTGCTGGGTCATGCAACACAGGCCCAACATGGTTGCCATAGTGGAGATCTGGTTCTCAGCATCAAACCCTGGCTCTGCTGTCTCCCTCCCTGGCTTCACCATCTTCAGGGAAGACAGAGTTGGCAAGCATGGGAGCGGATGCGCTGTGTACCTCCACAACTCTCTGCTTACCTGTACTCTCCCTACCCCCAAGCTCGATCATGGGGCCCAAGCTATCACCATAAAAATCTCCCCTGACCCGAGCAGGGGCCCTCTCAATCTCACCACTGCATACATTCCTCCATGGAATCAGGGACTAGCAGTCCACTCCCTTACCATCTATCCACCCCACCCCATAAAGTGAGCAGCTCATCCTAAGTGACCTCAATGTCAAATTGGCTTAGCTCCACCACCGTATACATAAAAGACACTTTTATCGCCTTGACTTCTCTCAATTAGTCACACTTCTGACCAGGTTCAGTCAGTCGAGTGGCACCAACTCCTCCTTGACATAATTCTTCCAACAAAAATAAAGGATGTTAATATCTTACCTAACTCACTCAGTGACCACTCCCCCATCCTCTGTCACTGGTCTTCACCCACACAAAAACCCATGCCCCCAGTCAACTCCCATTGCCGCTTTCACCCAGGAGGCCTCAATAAACTGAAGCAACACCTATCCCATATAGACTGGACCCCAATCTCTCTCGCAACTGACATAGACACAGCACTAGCCTACCTCAGCAGTGCTTTCTGCAAAGCCTGTGACCTCTTTGACCCCTTTACCAACACCCTCCCCAGTCGACAAAATGCCCCTTGGATCTTCCCCGTTCTCATTCAACAACTGAGACAGAGAGACAACCTATGGCATATTGCGGTGGAGTCGGGCAGGCCTGTGGACAGACAGGCCTATAATGCTGCTCGTAATAAATGCACCTGGGCCATACAGCAAGCAAAAGCCAAACACTACAAAGCCACCCAGGCCTCCTCCTGGGGCTCTGCACACACTTTCTGGGACAATATTAAGGAGCTCAATGGAAAAACCTGCTCCCCTCCCATCCAAGATAGCAATCAATGGCATTATCACCACTGACCCCCTACATATTGCTGAATGCCTCAACACGATCTTCTCAGATCTCAGCTCAGTCCTGCCTGCCCATTTCTTTAACCCAGTCACTTCTTCCCTCAGCCTGGATGGGCCCCATTTCTCCTCACTTTCCCATCCCCATGAAGCCAAACCTCTCCTGCTAAAAGCCCTCTCCAGCCACAATCCCAAGTGTGACCCGATCGACTCCAGGATTCTCCGGCTACCTGTAGACGTCATGCTAACCCCTCTCACTGACCTTCTAAACTGATCCCTTTGTCTTGGTCAGTTCCCGAGCACCTGGAAGTCAGCTGAAATCACCCCAATTCATAAGAATCGAGATTGCAGAGTACCAAATAACTACAGGCCAATCTCCATCCTTCCCCCTCTCTCCAAAGCCCTAGAAAAAATAGTCTCCACCCAACTCATGGAATATCTCACCAAATACAACATACTGTGTCCAGAGCAGCATGGCTTCTGCCCTGGACACAACACTATGTCGGCCCTACTGGAGTTCTCACAGCACATACACTCTGCACTTTTGACTCTGGTGACGTTACCAGGGCAGTGTTCATAGACCTATCTAAGGCCTTCGACATTGTGTGTCACCCCCTCCTGCTCGACTCCCTCCACAAACTGGGTTTCTCATCTACCCCTCTTGCCTGGTTCTCTAGTTACCTCCATGACAGATCCTGACGGATCAAGATAAACGGTACCCTATCAACCGCACTACCTGTCCGCTCCGGTGTTTCCAAAGGGTCCATCCTGGGCCTCACTCTGTTCAGTCTCTTTCTCAACACCCTTCCCAGCTCCTGCTCAGGCAAAATGCTCCTATGCACCAATGATGTGGTCCTTGTCTTCTCCCACCCTGACTCTACTACCCTCCAGGACTCCCTTCAGCTCGTTTTCAGCCAAGCTGAAAAATGGTTCCTTGACCACTGTCTGGTCCTGAACCTCAAAAAAACTAAATGCATGCTCTTCACCCACCATCATAACAATGCCAGTAATGCCCCCCAGCACCAAACACCCCACTGAACAGGTACCAGTACACAACTACATGGGCATCACCTTTGACACAGCACTCACCTTTCACATCCACCTCAAAACCCTGTCCACCGTAGTACACACCCGGATTGGTCTCCTCTACCACCACAGAGACTGTCTCCCTCAGACTTCCCTCTGGCTGGCTATCACCTCCTCTATCCTGTCTTTGGTTGACTATGGGCTTCCTACCTATGCCACGGCTGACAACACTGTGCTCACCAAAGTCCAGATCTCAATAAACAAGGCCTGCAGGCTCCTGACAGGTGCCCCCAGCAGAACTCACTCATGCCAGCTCTACTCCTCCTTTAATCTACTCACCTTTGATGAGCACCTACGCTGCCACACCTGCATTCTGGCCAAAAAATCACTACTTGGGCTCTCCCTCCCTGGGGTTACCTCATCCTAAAATCAGCATCCCAGATGGCTGCCACCTGAAGCGCAGCCAAGGCCACCTTCCAGGTTCCAAGAGCCAGGACCTCACTCACCCAAAGGTCCTTCTACCACAGAGCACCCTCCTGGTTCAACTCCCACCCCCCTCATATCACTAGCATCTCCAGAATTGGCCCTTTTAAAATCACCCTCCAGAAACACCTCACAGACACTTGGATCTGTAAGCCCCTGACTGCCCTAGAGACTGCACTCTTCCAGCTCTCTGTATCTGACAACGTCCCTCTCGGATTGCCTCTTCTACCCCCAACCCCCGCTAACTGGAGGCCACGGTCTTACTCTCCCAGGACTTGCTTCATAGAAACACTAGAGCAGGCCTATTACCTTATGAATGTTGGTTGAATATGTAATTAATTGCAAACCTCTGATTTTCCTCATATATGTATTATTTTGAAATTGCTGTGTATTCTCTCTTTTCTGTTCCCCACCTGTATCGTCCCCCATTGTTTTATTTCACTATCATGTGTTGTATACCCTCCCTGGGATGAGGTGTCTTTGTAAATGAGTCTCTGACTCAAAGGTTGTAAATCTGATTTATAAAATAAATAAATTATTGCATGAAACGCCCAGAATTAATTACCAACAGTAACAGAAAAGGAATACATGACAGGATCAAGGTGTACAGAAAACAGATTAGGAATTATAATGTTGCACAAGTGTGGACATCGTTATTTCATGAAACATAATACAGTGGCAAGTCCAGGGTAAATTACACTTTAGGCTATATTGCACAACTTAAGAACAGGTTTAGGGATCAGGGTTACAGCATATATGCTGTATAGCTGACCACTCTAGTGCCCACCAACCTAAGTCACTTGTTACCATATAGAGAGTACAGACAGGTATTAGGAGGCACAGCCCAAGTCAATGATTACAATTGCAGTGACTACCACCAAGCAAATAGGCTTTGAGGGTATTTTTGAAAGTGGATACAGAAAGACAGTTTAGCACTTCTAACAATAGGCTATTCTAGAGGGATGGAGTAGAAACAGCAAAAGTCCTGACACCTGCACATGCCCTGGTCCTCAGAACCTCAAGTGCTGGGTAGACTGAGGCTGCACAGTGGATCTGCACATGACCACCACTGGGTGCAGCCTGCCATCATGGAGCATGGGCATACCACCACACCAGTTGGCAATCCCATGGAAACACATTCTGTAGGCATATGAACACCAACACAAAGTATGAGATGCACTGCCTGCAGGATGAGAAGTCAAGCCAGGCTCTACAAAGAAGAGGGGTCTGCATTAATGTTCCCCTTGGCTGGTCATAGAGCAAGCCAGTGATGTCAATGCTGTGCGGCATGGCTACCATGCAGAGGCAGCAGCATAGTGGGGATTGAGAAAGCAGCACATGTCCATTGGGCAGGGGGTAACAGCATGGTGGGGATTGGAGAATGGATAGTAGCAGCACAATGGAGATCAGACAAGTGGCACTTACAAGACAGGCAGAACACCAGTTACCTGCTTGCTGTCTTCCCCTGCCCACTCCCCTGTTACCTATGCTTCACATGCAGGCACCAATGTCCAGTGCTGTGCTGGGCAAAATTATGCTGACTGCAACCACATGGCTATGCAAGCCACCTGTGGATCCATATCAACAGTGTCCCATCAGCATCTGTGCAGGGGGATGACCCACAGTGACATATTTTGGGGTTTTATGGTTGGGCTGTGGGTGCTGCAGGGGCAGACTTTGCCCCTCACACAGAGCCTAGGCAGCTGGTGTGTGACTCTATACATGGATCTCTGCATGTGTTATGTAGGCTGGTTCATGCTGTGGATCCAGTATCAGCCATGCATATTCTGAGGCATGCAGCTGCATGGGTACAGAGGTAGACTGCATGTGGCTTTGGGATGCAAACTGTGAATTGGGCCCTTAGTCTTCTACACAATATGGTTGTCTTCACTAACAGTTTGGAAAGCTGATATAACCTAATGTTTAAGCTATGTGTTCATGACCATGTGGAAAATTGCAGAAGAAGGATTTGAAGAGAATGGATGGGGTGAAAGAAAACAAAGGGAACATCTGGTTATATGAAATATGAGACTGCCTGAAATATGTAACAAACTACTTTTTTTGAAAAGGGGAAGCCATAAATACCCTGAAGATCTTGAACTCAGACTTCCAACCAAAAAGATTTAATTCTGTTCTAAGACCTCAAACCTGTTGATGTTAGGTGAGTTCTAATTTCTCATAGAACTTCCAGCCAAGAAATTCCTTCTGATGAAGCAGTATTGGACAGACATGATGGGCTTAGTTTTTCTTCTGACATTAAAATACTACAGTATGTTACTACTGTATCCAAGTGTTTTCTTAGGCTTGTAATCTCATTGTTGCTGTGTAGACATGACCAACACTGCTGGCACTAAAACTCTGTCCTGTGTATTCCTTCTAAATTTTTTGTGTTTGATTTACGCATCTAGCTGAGAATGTGGTTTGAGTTCAGAAAAGACTATCTAAAACATGTCAGCCTGCAAACTGAGCAATACAAACTCTGATTCACTGGCTTGTTATGTACTGCAAGTTAATAATTTGCTTCCTTGGAGCACGTAATGCAGTTTTTGGGAGTTACTGTAACACTTCAAACATAACCCATGTTACTAAGCACTTATAATACTGTGATTCATTTTTTCCCCAGTATGTGATCTTATTGATCATGACTGCTGTGACATCAGTAAATAGCAAGATTTCATTGCCAGAGCGACAATGTTATCCCACCAGCAGTCCTGTTCTAGTGTGACGCTGCAGTGGGATTGTGCTGGCCCCGTCTGGTAATATTCTGGGATTTATCAAATTTGTAGTGGTGCAGGGAGCCTACTTCATCCGATGGCTGCATTTGCAGTATCTGTCAACAAAATCATAGTTGTGTAGGATGTGTTCCTCATCAAATAGGAAACATTTGTTTTATATTACAAAAATGTTTTTTTTTATCTGTCTGCACGTGTGGAAACTGTCATTCTCTACACTATGCAAACTTTAGAGGTATGAAGGGTGGGGTAATTGTGTAAGGATGGTGGGACTTAATCCTACAGGATTTGTTCTTTATTTATTTATTTCTCAATATACAGTCATAATAATGAGACATAGCACTTAGAAAGCTCAACTAGTCTAGCAAGAGCAAATGCATGATTTGTTACTGTTCTATAGTACATAATCAAATTTGCAGAATAGGTGTTAAAGGTTCCATTTTCAGCAAGCAGTGACTGAAATGCTGTAGCAAAACATGCAGGAACATGAACAACCCCCAGTAATTTCTTGTGACTCAGCAGTGGACTGATGTGCTATATATTTAGTTGTTCTTTCCAAACAGGAAATGAAAGGATGCATGCTCACTACCTTTAATGGGTAAGTAGCTTCTACACAGCAGGGGAGAACAGCGCCAGACCACAGGTGTATAACAGATGACAAAAAATGCAGAATCAACATGATGTTACCATGTGTCACACAAAACGACAACTGTGTTCAACAAGAAAGGCCTTTGAGAAAATATATCTGCATTGATTTGTTTTTGATACTGATAAAGACTTTAAGTGCCATCAAATGTAATGTTATTTTAAAAACACTATAGGACTTGTCATGATACTTATTTTCTAAAAGTGTTCTCACATGTCATGTCAACACATGTAAACAGGTTAGGAACAGCTAATTATATAGTGGTTATATATGGGTATTGATGTTCAAATGATATAGAGGCCTGTATGAAACATTTGTTTCACTAAAATTGTTTTTGATTGAGGGAATATTTTAAATATGGTCATACTTATGTTTGAAGCCCTTTGTTGCACAGTGGCTTCAACAACAGCTATGAATTGCCTAAGGCAGTATAGTGCATGGGTAAGGCTCTGAGCTACAGATCTAGAGACCTGGGTTTTAATCCCACAGCTGCCTGGTGAACAGTGTGTGATTCTGAACAAGTCACTTAACTTTCTTATGCTCCCAGGTCACATCTGGAAACAAGCTTTGGCTCAGTGTGCTACTGCTGGTTAAAAAATGTTCCCTTTACCCAAACAATGTTCCCCTAAATCTATGCTTTGGAGGGTTATTTTTATAGACAGAACTCTCTCCTTTTTCTTCTTAAGGATAAAATGCCTTGCCTTTCCTTCTTTGCTCAAAATATCATTATGGGCCAGTCCAGTGGTGTGGAGGGCTGAGGTACTAGCATCTTACCTTCTGCCACACCAGCTCCCCTAGATCCTCAGGGTTTGGCTATGGCCTAGTTATTCCCTGGGTATTGAGGTGCCCCAGCATTTATCTCCAGTTGTGGCCACTGGGAGAGGAGCCTGGTGAGCCCGTGTTTGTCGCTTTCAGCTGACCAGATCCTTTGGCTGTTTTTTCATGGAATTTGGATTACTTTGTGGATTACCTATACTCCCTGGATTTTCTATATGACTCAGTCCTGGATTCATAAAACATTTCCGTGTTTGGACAATGAGAGTGTCCTTCTGTGGTTTTTCCCCAGTGGTGAGAGGGACCTGGGTGTCCACATTGTACTTATTTTCTGCTTACTTCTCAAAGAAGACTTTTATGTTCTGGATTTTTAATTTTATAATGACCCGCTTTGGGCAGACTCTGGATTTTTAACTCTGGGCAGCCAGAGTGTTTTGACTTCTCTCATTCCCAGGCTGTGAGAGGATCTGGGGGTGGGGGGTGCTCATATTTTCATCTACATTACAGTGAGAGGAGCCTGCGGTAGATCTTTTATTATCATTTGGTTTTATTTTATCATTTATTATTTTTTGGTTTATGTTTTCCACGTGCTGAGTTTTGGGTTAGGGAATCCATCTTGTGTAGGAGTAGGTTTTAGTTTTATTGAATTTTATTTGTTTCGGGAGGGTTTTTGATTTATTTTTTGTTTTATTTTGTTTAGTTTGGGTAATTTTAAATTTTATTTTTCCAGGGTTCTTTTCTGGGTCAAGTACCTGGGTGCTGTGTAATTTGATAGAGGTCAACCTGTATGATGTGTAGGCCTCCCTCTTTGGTCATGCACTATTTGACCTCTGCCCTCCATTCCCTCCATCCATTCTCTCCCCTTCCTTTGAAGCTGTCAATTTACCAGTGCTGTAGGGAGCTGGGTATTGCTCATGGGGAGGTGGTGGGGGGTGTGTACATCGGAGGGCAAATGAACGGGGCTCTCGCATCGGGGTAGTTCGGTCTAGAATGCCCTGGGGTGAAATAGAGTCTGTAACATGGTCACCATGTCTAGTCCCCATACTTAAGGGCACCATCACTTTTGGTGGGCAAGTAGCCAGGGCGGCCCTCAAAACCCGTCCAGCTCGAGTGGTGTTATGCAATGCCAGATTGGTTAAGAATAAGACTGCAATTATTGCAGATCTTGTTGGAACAACTGATCTGGCTTGCATCACTGAGACCTGGCTGGATGAAAATGCTGACCCCATAATGGAAGCTGCAGTACCAGCCAGGTACTCGGTGATCCACCGCTTGAGATTGGACCACAGGGGAAGGGGGCAGCGGTCTGTTTCCAGACCGAGTTGGGCCTTACAAGTGTACCAGTTGAGGGGGCCGAATCTTTTGAGTGTACCATGGTGGCAGGTGTGGGCTGCAGGATAGCTCTTGTCTACCATCCACCAGGGGATGAGAAGCAGTTCCTGCAGGAAGTAGCTGACTTCATCATTGACATGGTGCTGGAGTCACCTAGATTGATAGTTCTGGGTGACTTTAACACCTGGGTCAATGACGAACTCTCGCAATTTGTACAGCAATTCTTCCAGTTGATGACATCACTGGGCATCACACAGATTGTTACCTCTGCCACCCATCAGCACGGTCACTCTCTTGATTTGGTTTTCCTCCTGGGAATTGAGGCCTCTGACTTGGGGGTGGAACCGTTCGGATGGTCCAATTGCCACACCGTGAGGTTCAACTTCTGCACCCTACTTTGTAGGCCTGCCTGTGTGGAGATGGTCAGTTACTGTTCTTACGGGAGGTGAGCTCTGAAGCCTGGTGGTGGTTATTGACCTCTCAGAGTTTCCGTGGATAGCACGAGTTCAGAGGCTTTGGTACTGGCTTATAATAAGGCCATCTCCATGGCCCTGGACCTGTTTGTTCCTGTCTGTGTTTGTCCTCTCCCTTTCACCTTGGGCCCTGGTTTGATGGTTCCTTGAGGGAGTTGTGGCAACGCAGCACGAGGTTAGAGCCACGCTGGTGAAATCTGCCCTGGAGGATGACCACCTTAGATTGGTAGAGCATTATCCAACCTACCAATCAGCAATCTCCCATAAGAAGTCAGAATTCCTGTCTGGGGAGATTGCTGCTGCTCAGAACTGACTGACTTAGCTCTTCTGGACTGTGGACAGGTTGTGCAACCCAACCTGTCTGAAATTCTGCAGACCTTTTTCACAAGTGGAGTGCAATGAGCTTGCTCGATTCTTTGAGAATAAGGTGGCCGACATCAGGTCAGAGATCCTCTTGACTTGCTTTATGGGGGAGGCTGTTGTATGGTGCCTGGTCACCTCACCTCATGTTTCCTGGAGTTCTTTTGACCTGCCGGAGTTCGCAGATGTCATGCGGATTGTCCAGTGTATGCACCCTACATGCTGTAGTTTGGATCCAGGTCTAACCTCCTTGATTTTGGGATATTGTGACATAAACGGCCCAGGCCTGGTTCAGATAGTTTGGTGCTCCCTTGATTTGGGTGAGTTCCCAAGCTCCCTGAAGGAGGCAGTGGTAATACCTCTCCTGAAGAAAGCTTCTTTGGATCCCAACTCTCTGGCTAACTAGCGACCAATCTCTAACCTCATTTTTATAAGGAAGGTTATTGACAAAGTAGTAGTGGTACAACTGGAGAACCACCTGACCATCCATAACATCTATGAACCTCTCCAGTCTGATTTTCAAAAGAGGCATAGTACCGAGACTGCACTGGTATGGGTGCTCAATGATCTCCTGATGGTGAGAGAACAGAGAATCAGTTTAATTCTGGTGCTCCTTGATCTCTCTTCAGCTTTGGACACTGTGGAGGATGGGGTATTGCTTGGGCACCTGAGGTCCATCTCTGGCTTGACATATACGGTCCTCAGGTGGTTTACATATTTCCTCACTGGCAGAACTCAGAGAGTGGTGTCTGGAGTTTTTACCTTGGACCCATTTTCTCTGTCATGTGGGGTACCTCAGTGCTCAGTGCTTCCCCCATGATGTCTGCAGTGTATATGTTGCCCCTCAGAGACATTGTAAGATGGTATGGACTGAGGTTTCACTGCTATGCTGATGATACCCAGCTCTACCTGTCTTTCGCACCCGACCAGGATAGTGCTCTCTTGGTATTTAACAACTGCCTGGCTGAAATCCAGGACTGGATTAATTCGAGCTGGCTAAAGTTGAATGCAAAAGACTGAGGTGATGGTTGTGGAATCAGGTTGCCGGACAGAGGGGTTGAGGACTGGTCAGCCCTCTGGAATGTATCTAAGGGTGCCAGATCCTTACCTCTGAATGGGTGTGGGACCTGGGGGTAGTGCTTGACAATAGGCTGACCTTACAATCTCAAGTGTCGGTGGTCATCATGTCTTCCTTTTACCATCTTAGGAACATTGCTAGGATCAAGAACCTTGTTCTATCTGGAGATCTTCCTACACTTGTTCATGTCTTTGTGACCTTGTGCCTTGATTACTGCAACTCACTGTACTTAGGGCTTCCGGGGGTTGATATCCACTGCTTGCAGCTAGTGCAGAATGTGACATCATGATCATTGACAGGGGCTTCTCAAAGATCTCATATTACCCCTGTTCTGCACAGTTTGCACTGGCTGGTAATTCAGTGGTTGATCACCTTTAAAGTTGGTTTACTGACATATAAAGCCCTACATAGACTTGACCCTGACTACTTGAAAGATCTTCTGGTTCCCTATCACCCAGAGCAACAGCTTTGTTCTGCCAACGAGGGGTTGCTTGAGATCCCGATGGTGTCTTTGAAGTCTTCTGGGGCCCATGCTTTTATGTACGTCACCCCCTACCCCCTGGAATTCTCTACCCCATCAGCTGCGGGAGTGCACGGCAATGGTAGCCTTTAAGCAAGTGTTAAAAACTTTTTATGGTGCCAGGCCTTTAATGACATTCAGTAGATGAACCCTGTCAGAGTGTTGTTCTGTTTTATACTGTACTTATTCTTCTTACTATTCTTATTTTGATCTTTTGTAGAGCCTTGATACTTGAAAGGTGCTTTTATGAAATAAAGTTATTTTTATTATTATTAAAAGTTATTACCGTGTTCAGTGAAGAGTATGGGTTGATGGGGTGAGCGGGGGGCTGGGTGAGGATTGAGTGGCTTCTTGGCAGCTCTCATATCCTGGACTGGGAGCTCCTGGTTTTTACTACCACCATATGGTGGCTGGTGGTGGTGCAGTCATAGAGCAGAGCCAGGTGCTAGGCCAGGTGTGGGAAGAGCGAGTCACTTGGGCCAAGGCATGCATGCTCTCCTCCAAATGCACGCCTGACCTTGCCTGGGGCTCCAGGGTAAATGGGGAAAATAGATGGAAAAATTGGGGGATGTGGCTTGATGAAGCTCCCACAGCTAGCACGGACAGCCTACAAGAGATTGGAGGTGGTGTTACTCAGGATGGGTGTGGAGTTGGAATGGGAATGGGCTGATTCAGCCACCCAGACTGGCCAGGGGGAGAATAAAGGAAAATATGAAAAAATATATATCATTATGGAACAAAAGGCAGTTTGTGAATCACATTAATGATTTACATCTAAGATGTTTCAATGGCCTATGCAACCATTATAGTGTTATACTTCTGCAACTGATTTACTCTGTTGTGGCATTCGCACTCTCTATTCCAAAAGAATTACCACCCTGTAGGGTACAAAAGCAAGGGACCGCTCAAGAGGTTTGACTTCTAGAGGTGCCATGGGAAGTTCCCTGGCTAAAGGTGCCTTATGAGGACCCTCTAGAAGAGGCAAGCTTGCTGGAGGAGGGAGGATGGTGAGTAAAGAAAAAATGCTTCAGAGAGAGGCTGGGAGGAGCTGCTTATATAGCTCAGAAAGGGGGCATGGCTGTTTTTTATTTATTTTTATTTATTTATTTATTTATTGAGATCTTGGATTAACACCTTTGAGCAGAAAGCTCTTGTGTAGCACAACAAGATGACGGCCACACTGGGCTAAGCTGTCTCCACGCATTTTTAGAGAGTGTATTTTTGTTCATTTTTGTTAACTTATGTGTTCTTTTTAGAGTAGTTAGCTAGGGGTAAAGAAGTGAGGTTTTAGTGTTAGGATTGTCTTTTATTTATCCTGTGTAGCGATACTGTCAGGTGTAATTGGTATTTGGTAATTCGGTTTACGCACAGAACTATCTTGTTTACATTATATACCATCATCTTTAAATCACCTGTATCATTTGGGATTTTTCACCTGAACCGAGCTCGAGGAAGATGAGACTGTGGGAGCTGCCCGGTGATTTGAGGCGTAATATCCTCTTGGAGTGGAAAGAAGAGCTACGGTCATGTTTTGTTATTCTCGGCTGCTGCTGAACTAAAGAGGAGTGTTGGTTTGAAAATGGAGTGGAGTTGTGTGGAGGGAGTGGAAAGAAGGTGCTGCGTCATATTTTGTTATTCATGGCTGCTGCTGAGCTAAAGAGGAGCATTGGTTTAGAAAACAGAGTGGAGATTCTGTATCGGGACGGGCTATTGGGATTCTGTGGAGGTCGGGTTGCTGTGGGGATTGTTCCTGCTGTTCTGACTCCGTTGAGCCAGCTAACTGGTTTATCTATTGATTCTTTTTATTCCTGAGACATTTGGTAACTTTACTAATGATTTATCATTCTGACCTGAACTTAGGGGGTGCTTTTGGAGGAATTAATGGTGTGAGGACTTGACCAGCATTTGTTGGAGGATGAACAGCTGGTGTGTGATCCTTGTTGAGCTGGGTAGGGGGGCTGAAGAGCCTATCCCTCACCTGGATCTATTACACTTTGGTCCCTGTTTTAGTGTTTCTCTTGGGGGACAGTTGGTCGGTTGGTAGTTCTGAGAAGATTAGAAGATCAGAAGAGGAGCAAAGAAGTGGAGTCTAGTCTGGAGGCTCATTATTTCTGGACTGATGCCCACAGCCCTTGAGACTGTTCTTAGTGTATAATTAAGACCTTTTCCTATAATGTTGGTGTACAGTGAGAGTTCTATGTTCTCCTACAGACAGTTTAAAGGACATATTGTGGACAGTGAGAGTGTCCTGTTTATAGATTATCTGAATGATATACTGTACCCTAGCCAAAGTGATAGTTGGTTTTGGGGAGGCAATTTTATGGTGAGGTGAGAGTCTCCAGAAGCCATAAAACTGTATGCCAGAGAGAACTGGGTAACTTCTTTCTTGAACCCATGTTGTAACTCATAATCTGCCCTGTTTGTTTGTTTTTGTGTTTTTATTACTGATTGGTATGTAGCGTATGACTGTTAGTTGAGTGATTGAGTGCAGTGGTGTTGTAGCGTGAACATATTGTGAGTGTTTTGAGTGTGTAAGGATGTGTTGGGAGTTGCTCGGATGGTCAGGCATTATTCTCCCTCTTTAAGGACCTTCACCCTTTTGTTGTCCTTCACTGTCCCTGGAGGTATACAGATGGTGTAGGGCCCTGGGGATTTTGAGGAGGAGGAGGGCGATGGTGGGGACTGAAGGGGGAATGGAATGGAGAGGACGAATTGGGATAGTGGGGATGAGAAGATGCCCTGGGGTGAAATGGGTTCAGGAGAGGGGTTCTCCCTGCCTGATTCTCATACCCAAGGGTTCTGCCTGTGGTAGGCAGGTAGCTCGGTCTTCATCAGCAACTTATCCTACTCGGATGATGTCATGTAATGCCAGGTCCATTAAAAACAAGACTGCTATAATAGCTTATCTTGTAGGGTCATTGGACCTGGCATGCATCACCGAGTCCTGGCTGGACGATAATGCTGGCCCTATTTTGGCTTCAGCTGTACCAGTCAGGTTCTCTGTGATAAACAGTCCGAGGTTGGATCGTAGGGTCGGGGGAGTGGCAATCTGTTTTAGAACAGAACTGAACCTTATGGAGATACCAGTGGAAATTACCAACACCTTTGAATGTATCCTGGGCGTAGGGGTGGGCAGGAGATTCTTCATTTACAGTCCACCAGGAAATGGGAGTGTTTTCTGTGGGAAGTTGCAGACTTTATTGGCGACATGAAATTGGCATCCTCCAGATGGCTGATCCTGGTGGATTTCAATGACTGGGTCAATGATGAACACTTGCAGTTTGGCTGGACTTCTCCAGCTGATGAATTTGCTGAGCTTCACACAGGTTATTTCCTCTAACCATATAGATGGTCATTCATTGGACTTGGTATTCTCCTGGGGATGGAGATATCTAATTTGGTGGTGGAGCCAGTCAGATGGTCTGACCATCAAACCATTGGGCTCAGTTTCTTGGCCCACCCTGGTAGGCCGGCTCCTAAGGAAATGGTTCAGTACCGCCCTTTAAGGGGTGTTACTCTGGAAGGCCTGATGGCAGTACTGGATCTATTAAGTTTGCCGAATGAATGCATGGATCCTGGGGACCTGGTTCTTGCCTATAATGAGGAGGTAGTAGGGGCCCTGGATTCCATTGCTGCTGTTTGTGTTCGTCCCCTCACCCTTCACCCCAAGTCTCCTTGGTTTGATGAGACATTGAGGGAGTTCAGGAGAGTGGGAAGAAGGCTTGAGAGATGTTGGCGGAAGTCGGGTCTGGAGTGTGACAGGCTTAGTTTGATGGACCACTATCAGGTCTATCAATCAGCAATTACCCATAAGAAGGCAGAACTCCTGTCCAGGAAGATTGCTGCTGTGCAGAATCTACCAGCCCAGCTCTTTCAGACCATGAACAGATTGTGCAATTCAATCTGTCTTCAGCCCAAGAAAGCGTTTTCACAGGAATGGTTTGAGGAGTTTGCTCAATTCTTTGCGGATAAGGTTGCCACAATTAGATCTGACCTCCTCCTAACTGTTTCAAACAGAAGTTGTGATGGTCAGCAGGAGATGTCAGACACCCAGTTTGTGTGATTTGACTTTGACTGGCCCACAGTCAATGACATAGTGATGATTGTTCAGTCGTTGTGACCGACCAACTGTAGTTTGGTCCCAGGCCCCACTCACCTGTTTAGTAGGATGCATGGATAAAATAGGCCCGGTCCTTGCCAAGATAGTCTGGTTGTCATTGGAGAGGGGGATCTTTCCTGATCCCCTGAAGGAAGCTGTGATCCGGCCCCTTCTTAAAAAGCCATCCTTGGACCCGGACTGTCTGGCTAATTACAGGCCTGTCTTTAACCTGCCTTTTGTAGATAAGGTTATTGAGAAGGTGGTCGCATTGCAGCTGGATGATCATTTGACCAGCCACCATGTCTATGATTCTCTCCAGTCTGGATTTAGGAAGAGACATAGTACCGAGACAGCCCTTGTTCGGGTACTAAATGACCTCCTAACAGTGAGAGGTCGAAAGACCCATTCCATCTCGGTCCTTCTTGATCTCTCTGCGGCATTTGATACCATGGACTATGGAGTGCTTTTAGAGCATCTGCGGTTTATTTGTGGACTATCAGGCCAGGTCCTCACTTGGTTTCGATCATGCCTTGAGGGTAGGACTCAGAGGGTGGTGTCTGGGATTTTTTCCTTGATATCACTCCCCCTATCTTCTGGGGTACTGCAGGGCTCCATTCTGGCACCCATGTTGTTTGCAGTGTATATGCTGCTGTTAGGAGTGAATATTAGGTGGTACGGCTTGAGTTTTCACTGCTATGCAGATGACACTCAGCTGTATATGTCCTTTGTGCCTGACCAGGGAGATGCTGTCTCGTCTTTAACAACTGTCTTACCAACATTCAGGACTGGATGACTGTGAGCTGGCTGCAGTTAAACCCTGAAATAAATGAGGTGTTAGTTGTGGACCCAGGTCATCGGGGGTAGGTTTGCTGAAGGGGTCACCTCGGTCTTTGGCTTGGGGGGACCCAGTTAGCTACCCTCAGACTGGAAAGGGGCCTGGGTGTTACATTTGATGATTGCCTGACCCTTAAACATCAGGTGTCGGCAGTTGTCAAAACCTCTTTTTACCATCTGAGGAATATAGCCCAGGTGAAGCATCTGGTTCTCACTGATGACCTTCCAACGTTGGTCTACTCCTTCATTACCTCTCACCTGGACTACTGCAATGCCCTGTACCTAGGGCTACCAGGGGTGGATATCCACCGCTTGCAGTTAGTGCAGAATGTGGTGGCCAGGCTTTTGACAGGTACTTCTAGGACCAGTCATATAAAGCCTGTCCTCCATGGACTGCACTGGCTGTCAATACAGTGGCAGATTACCTTCAAGGTCGGTTTGTTGACCTATAAGGCCCTTCAGAATCAGGGACCTAGCTACCGTAAGATCTTCTTCATCCCTACTGTCCCTCTCATCCATTCCAATTCACCGATGAGGGATTGCTAGAGATTCTCAGGGTTTGTTTAAAGACATCTGGGGCCAGATCATTTAGTTTTGTGGCCCCAACCCTGTGGAATTCTCTACCTCATCGGATGCGAGATTGCCTGACCATTCAAAGCTTTAAGTCAGCATTGAAAACGTATTTATTTAGCCTGGCGTATTTCGATTTTTAAGTACATTTTGTTCATTGATTTTAGGATGTTGTTTAATTTTATATATTTGACTTATTTATTGTTAAAGCGGCTTGGTTTTGGAAAGGCGCTTTTAAAAAATAAAGTTTTGATTGATTGATTGATAGGTTCCATGTCAAGTATGATGCAACAAGATTACAGATACTGGTTTGTTCCACAGATACAGATACAGCAAGAAACAATTGAAAACTGTCTCCAGGCATAAATTCTATCAATAGTTACACAATCTAAGCATGTACAGGGTGCAGAGTCAAAACAAAGGCTAACATTTCACAAGGTAACGGTAACATAACATGAGGACACTTGTTTAAAAAGTAGAATTGTACTGTACAACTAACAACATAAGCAGATAATTGAATTGTGCCAGAGTCAAAGAAATAAGGAAGGTCTCATACCAGTAGAGAGGGAAGGGGAGGGAGGAAGGAAGGAAGAAAATGCGGGGAGGGAGAAGGCAAGCAGAAGTGGGGAGTAGGACGGGGATAGATAGGAGGGAAAGGGAAGAATAGCTATGTAGCCAAAGTGGAATAAAGGGGGAGGAGGGTGGGAGGAAAGGAGTGGTGGAGGAGAGTACAGAACAGGAAGAGGTGGAGTAGATAGTGGGGTGGTGATGATGAAGATGTATTAAGGTGGTAGGAAGGAAAGAAGTATGGAATGATGGAGGGGCAAAAAAGGGAAGAGGAGATGGAGGGAGGTAGGAGGGAAAATAAATAATTTAGGCAGGGGTAGAAAGCCCATGAGAGTGTTAACTTGCCTGGAGGCCCAAGAACTAGACATGAAGCATAACATTTTACTAATCAACAGAGATCACAGAACTTGCAAATGGTAGGAGCAAGGTAAAGACAAATTAGCAGTAGAAGTCACAGGTTGCCAGTGAGATTAGATGCTGACAGAGTTTTTCCTTAAAGGATCCCAGCAAAGTCGCATTGGTTATGTCAGGAGGCACAGCATTGTACCACTGTGAAGCTCTGCATGTGAATGTACATTGTCCAAAGGCGGTGTGACACCATGGGATTCTGAAAGCCTGTTTGCCAGAGCTTCTGGTACTGCGTGGGTAACATGCAGGGAAAAAGGCCATTATGCCAGGGGCAGCAGTCCAAAGTGACTTTTGCAAGCAGGCACACTTATATTTGAGCCTGCTCTCAAATTGTAACCAGCTAACCTGGGCATAAAGATGAGGTTTGTGGTCAAGCATGCAGCACCAGTAAGAAGACAGCATGCTTTATTTAAGGCCATTTAGATACATCAAAGGACAGTGTCTGTAGCTGCACCATAAATGACAATACCATAGTCCATGAGAGAGACCACAGAACTGTGGATGGCCGTGTTCAGTGCTTCTGGAGTGAGATTATGTTTGTTCTTGTATAGAACTCCTAAATGCTGGTTAATAGCTTTGGCTGTTTGGTCGATGTGCTGGGTGAAAGACAGGGTAGAGTCAATAGTTTTAGCCAGGTACTTGAAATCATGAACCAGTTCAAGAGGGGAGCCAATGTCATTAATGATGGTAAATGGGAAGGTTTTGTGTCTGCTTTGGAAGGTCAAAAACAACATTGTCTTAGTCTTGTTATAATTAAGGATGAACTTATTATCCCAAAACCACTTCTATGCAGATGTAAAGGATTTCTGAAGTTGGTCCTGGAGAAGGTGAGAGTCCATGTTGCTGGTAAAAAGTACAGCATCATTGGTGCATAGAAGTATGTGGTCACAGCAAGCTCCTGGTAGTGAACTGAGGATGATACTAAAAAGCAATGGACCCAAGATAGATCCCTGCGGGACTCCAGAACACACAAGCCTACTATCAGACAAGGCATTACCAATTTTTACCTGCTGCATTCGACTGTTTAAGTAGCTAGAGAACCAGCTTGTAGTGTTGGAGGAAAGATCAAGGGAGGAGAGTTATGTGATGAGGAGATTGTGGTTGACAGTGTCAAAGGCCTTGGTAAGGTCTGTGAAAGTTGCCTCTACCAAGAGCCCTTGCTCCAGAGAGTTATTGATAAAGCCTGTACACTCCAGGAGTGCAGTGATGGTACTATGCCCATGCCTGAACCCATCTTGCTGGGGACATTGGAGTTGGTAGTTATCCATTTACTCTACGAGTTGGTCAGCCACAATGCACTCGAGGGCCTTAGAGATTGGGGGAAGAATAGAGACTGCGCAGTAATTTCCCTGCAATGCTCAGCTACCACTCTTGTGCACCGGGGTGACCACTGCTGCTTTCCAAACATATGGAAACTGTGACTGATAGAGTGACAGGTTAATTATTTTGGTAAAAGATGTGAGGATTTCCTCGAGGGTATGGGTAACAAACTTTAAGTTCATACTATGGTAGAGAAAAAGAGCTAATAGGCAGAGGCCCATAGTGCTCTTATACTAGGCCAAAGAATATTACGACAAATTATATCTGACATTATCAACTTGTCAAGACGATGTTTAAACAAATCTTTAGTTTTACTCATAACTACAAATGATGGGCATTTATTCCAAGGACCAATAGCTCTTAAAGTAAAGAAAAACTTGTGATTATTGTGTTTAAAAGTTTTGTCAGTCAATTGCAGTGGGTGTCCTCTGGTGTTATGAACAGCTGACCTAAAAGATATACCTAATTCGGACATAACATAAGGATCATGAACAACATCATATAAGAATAGAAGGTCACCTCTCAAGCATCTAACAGCAAGAGACATTAGTTCTAAAGAATCTAACCTGTATTCATAGGAAGTGGAATGTAAACCTGATAATTTTTTAGTATACCTTCTCTGTACTTTTTCAAGGGTGTTACAATCTGATTTTTTAAATGGGCACTATAACTGAGATGCATACCTGACATAGGGCCTAAACAGGGGCAACGACACCTCACAATCTCTAGATCTAATATTACGGAGGATAGACCAAATAACCTTATTGGATGTACTGATAACTGAGTGCAGATGCTTAGAGTATGTTAAATCATTGGAAATAGTAATTCCCAAATCCTTCTCATCAGTAGTTGCACACAGTGTTAATCCATCCAATAGATAATGAAAGTTTGAATTATTTGAACCTAATGCATAACTTCACACTTAGTAGAATTCAGTTTCATACCCCATTTGACAATCCAGTTAGAAACAATGGCAAGATCGTGCTGATACAAGATATCTGATCTAGGTTAGAACAGGGTTTCCAATCTTAACGTTATCTGCATATTTTATTGTAAAGGAAAGGCAATTTTTTGTTAGATCGGCAATGAAAGCTTGAAAAAGACAAGGGCCAAGGACAGAGTCCTGCAGAACTCCACTCCAAACTCTGCCAGAGTTGGAAATAGCACCATTATTAATCACCCTTTGTGCCCTATTACAAAGCCAATTTGTAATCAAAGCAATTATATAAGTGTTAATGTTAAGTCCCCTAAGTTTATGAATTAAAGCCCAGTGAGGCATAGTATCAAACGCCTTACTGAAGTCAATAAATACTACATCACAAGGTATCCTGTTGTCCAACAGAGAGCTGGATTGTTCATAAAAACAGAGCAAGTTAGTTAAACAACTTTTACCTCTCTTAAATGTTGTTGAAAATCATGTGCATTGATGACTGGGGCAATGATGTCTTTAAGGAGACTTTCCAATACTTTACATATGGAAGACATTAAACTGATGGGCCGATAGTTTTCCCAGAGATATTTAGATCCCTTTTTATGTATTGGGACAACTAAGGCCTCCTTCCATTCTAAAGGAATATATTTTTTTTTTTAAAAATTCAAACAAAAGTTTTAATGGATAAGCAATATGGTCAACCAAAAGATGTAGTAAGTGGTCTGCTATATTGTCTGGGCCTGGACAAAATTTACCTTTGAGTGTATGTAATTTGGTAAGAATAAGATCCACAGTAAATGTTATAGGGGAATCAGAAGAACTGATGATAGACTGAGGGGTTTGGTCATCTGGTGTTAAAAACACTTTATAGAATTCTCTATTGAAAACATTAGCCATAGTTATAGGTTCATGAACAATGGTGTTGTCAACGACAATGGCGCCACCATACATGGTGTTTTTCTAAGAGAATTTATATATGAATAAAAGTGCTTAGAATTAGATTTACTAGCAGTCTTGGCCAACTTCAATTCCCATCTAGATTTAACCTTTCTAATTACTGATTTACATTTTTTATTAGATATTTTATAAGACTCCCAATTGAGTGTAGTTTTATGTCTAAGATATTTACGGTACTTTGAATTTTTTGCTTAATCAAACGCTTAACGTTATAATTCATCCATCTTGGAATCTGTTTGCCATTTTGCGTTTAATTTTAGAGGGGATATAAGTATCCCAAAGAGAAGATAGAAGTGACATAAAAGAGACCCAACTCTGATGAGGTGATTGATTAACAAAAATGAATGACCAATCAAAATCATCAAGATACTGTTTAATGGAGTGAAGATCAGCTTTATCATAAAAATATATAAGAGAAGAGTTATGACTGTAAATAGTATGAATCTCTAAGGTGAAAAAAGCTAGAATTATAATCACTGCCACTGATAGGTGAAGAAACTCTCACATCGCTAACATCCAGCTCAGCGCTACCCAAGACGAGGTGTAAAATGTTGTTACCTCTAGTAGTGGAAGTAAGTTCAAGGAGTCCCCATTGAATCTAGCTTATACTGATGACAATGGAGGGCTTCCTAAGGAGAGAGGCAATGGCAAGCAGGGTCACCATCCACCTCCATTCAATGGTGGAACTTACCTGAGTAAACCTGGGAACACCACTAAACCTAACTAATTATTATGACTTTTGGCATGGAGGACAGAAAAAAAAACCTGCAGGAAAAGGGGATGCCTTCTTACTCTGCAGAAGAACATATTATAATTTACAGAATGCCTCCTCAAACTGCAGTAGAAGGGAACACCTCTTCACACTGCAGGAGAAGGGAATGCATCCTCACGCTGCAGGAGAAGGGAATGCCTCCTCACACTGCAGGAGACGGGAATGCCTCCTCACACTGCAGGAGAAGAGAATGCCTCCTCACACTGTAGGAGATGGGAATGCCTCTTCACTCTGAAGGAGAACATCCTCACACTGCAGGAGAAGGGAATGCATCCTCACAGTGCAGGAGAAGGGAACCCCTCCTCGCACTGCAGGAGAAGGGAATGTGCCCTCACACTGCAGGACAAGGGAACACCTCCTCAAACTGCAGGAGAAGGACTTTAATTTGCAGAATGTTGTCATTGTCAACTGTTTTTTCAACATAGTGCTGTAAGGGCCAATAGGCCCAAAACAATTTTTCTATAAAATAGTATTGCAATGTCTGGTATGCTAACACTGTCAACCATTTTTACAACATAGTGTTGCAAGGGCCAGTATGCCCAAAACAATTTTTCTATAAAATAGTATTGCAATGTCTGGTATGCTAACACTGTCAACATTTTAGCAACATAGTGTTGCAAGGGTCAGTACACCAACAAACTGTTGTTACAGCATAGTGTTTCAATGGCTGGTATGCCAGCTCTATCAATCATTTGTACAAGATAGTATAGCAATGTGCAGCATGGTAAGCAGATAATACATTGAAGCACGATAAGCAGTATGAAATGAACAAACAGCTCAGGCAAATCTGGTCTCTTATCCAGTGTAAGGCCCTTGCTGGGCAAAAATTACAGGACAATCAGTACAAGTAAAGAGGAAGGAATACAAGCTAACCAGTCCATCAAGGAATGCTAATTTAAAGGTGCCATAAATACTCAGAGGATTTTAGTGGTTAAGGCAGTATTCAAAAATGAGGCATGTGAACTATACAGGACCACGACTCTCCACTATAACACCGCTGTTCTCCAATATAGGAAAAAACAAAGAAGCCACAGTAAAGTGCCATGACCCACATGCGGATTTTAAAACTAGTTTTCAGTGACCGCTGTATCTGAGCACACCTCCAGAGTATAATGAAGCATTATACAAAAATAATTAACAGATTCCAGCAGTAATTTGTTATAGTTTCTAGCAGTAGCTGAGCGAACAGTTAAACAAACCTAGGATTTTGTAGGCATAGGCAATAATGCACTGAAAACAACAGTCATAATTGCTTGGTACAACTGCATGTAAACAAGTTTGAATTCCATGGAGAAAATAATATAGAATGGCAGCTGACACAGGTTTGATTCCCACTAGTGCAAATAAATATGTTTGAGCAGATGTAAATCCCTCAAAAGGTTGTATGACAACTTAAGGCTTATAGAAGGAAAACATAGTAAAAAGAAAGTTGAGGTATGGAAGCAGGAAATAAACATTGCTGGAATGCAAGACTGCTGAGGTAAAATAGGCCTCAGACAAAATAGAGCATGGTGGGTAAAACTGGGAGTAGATGTAGCTAAGCAGCAGGCCCACAGCCAGGTGCAATCAATTAAGGGAAGCACAGGAGGTAGCAACTGCAGTGGAAGCTGAAACATGTAATAAAAGTGCAGGAAAACTAAGATGAGGTAGGAGCCTGAAGCACAGGCACGAGAAACACAGTGCAAACAAAGGGCAACAAGATGCTAAAACTGAGAAAGCCCCAAAAGAAAACACAAACCCAAAAACACAAACACTGCAAAACAGAAAACTAGCACACAAGGAAGCACAAAGCAGCTGTAAGGAAAACAAAACTAACCAAGGCAGGAGAAATACATGAACAGAATCCAGCTGAAACCAAGCAGAGCCCAGAGCACAAGCAAAGCTGGTGGGGGGGAGGGCAAGGCCCCAAGGGAGAAGACAGACCAACAGAGCCTCTGGCTGGCAAAGAAAAATTATTCAGAGGAGGCTGGGAGTAATTGCTTATATAAGCGCAGAAAGAGGGCATGGCTGGTTGCTCACCCATTGAACCACAGGCATAGCCTTTCAAAATCTGTAAATTAGCAGCCACAACATCTCTTGAAAACACAAAGGTTGAGATTTTCAAAACGCCTTATCTATTTTACCTATGCAGCCACAAGACATTCCACTGCACTGGTAGATCACCTAAATGTGGTCTACCATTTGGGTGCAAGTCACATCAATGCATTTTTAAAAATGATCTACATTTTATGCATGTGTCATTTTTTTCTTTAAAAAGCAGCAAGTTTTGAAAAAGCATAAGGATGTTTGTTTATATGCTGCAAGCATCCCAGTGCATTTGCCAGGTTATAGCATACATCTGAAATACGGATGAGTGCTGTGTCCCTATGTCTGAAAATCCCAGCCAAAGCATTTTTGTGTCTGCAAATGGAATCATGAATTGCTGTAACGAAGCCTGCCAATAACTGATTTAAACATCTCTTTCATGGCACCAGCTATGTGTAATTCTGCATTTCCTGGGATAAGATCTGATGTACTTTTACAATTAATATTCTGTATTGTTAGGTCTCCTTAGATATATTTGTGAGCTGAGATAAGCATGCTGTACTCCAGACACCTCATTGTCCACTCTTACCACCTGATCATGACTTATCTCCTCTTATCCTGTCTGAAAACACAATAAAGATCAACTGCTTTAACTCACTTCACTAATGCTACCACAGTTATGCTGAAAATTTAGTACTTGGCATTTTCTTTCCCATTCACTTTATAGCCTTGCTCACACAGTACCAGGCCTATGGACACAAGAATCCTAACTTCACATTTAGACAGTCTAGAACATGTTCCTCTATTAGAAGCAATCTTACTTTACTCTTTGGAAAGTGTTTTGGAGATACAATACAGAGTTTGCCAGTAAAATAAACCACCTGGAGCTTTTTAAAACATAGGACAGTAACAGATGTATTAAAATAAAACACTTATTACATGATATTAAAATAATAAATCAGGAAACAGAACACATTAGGAAAGTCAAAGTAAACAAGCAGTACATGATAGAAAAATACAAGACAGAAAAGTTTAAACTAATGTGTCAGTTTTCTTACCAACACAGATACTTTCCTCATAGAAGATTTCCTTAATAGTTTTGTTTGGGCCACTTCACCTATGCAGGATTTGGAGTTTTGGACTACTCTGAGTCAAGCTGTATAGCCTACAGGAATAAAGACCTGTGTCTTTATTCCTGCTTCCATAGGATCCAGAATATTCTGCAACCCATGGTGACATATAGAACAGAATATGGGGTGACAATCCACAACAAGCACAAAGTTTCCATGAGGGGATGTGATGACATCACAGACTCTTGAGATGTAAGCTCAAGAGATCTCATGATGGCATCACATTCCACAAGAAGGAAACATGGCCTTGATTGTGTATGGTCACCCATACACTGGTTTATATAGTATATGGTTTCCATGAGATTTAAAAGTATAATTTTACAGTTTTATACTGTGAGTTCATGCTCTCACTTGCTCCCAGCACTTGAGTCACTACCGAGTCACTGTTAACAGTCGTTCCCACTCCTGACCCTCTGGAGATTCAAGGTGGAAATGCTTGTTTAAAAAAAAAAGAAAACTGATAAATACAGTCGTTAACATGAAGCTGACTATGGCTGTCCATATCCAAACTGTCTCAAACCTCTCTCTAAGCAGCACCACCGTTTTGTATTGACTTCTTTGTGCATAGTACATTTTCATCCAATCAGCTGGCATGAGAAGAGTGACAAGTTGTGGCATCGTTGGGAGGTAAGAATGGTACTGCAGCATCTTTCTGTGGCCTTTGAACTGTCCCACAGCAGCTTTTAGAGAGCCAAGGAATTCTATGCACAATAAGCACAAACATATACTATAGGATGGGCTGCCTGTCAGATAGTTGGATGGGTAGGTCAGGTATCTGTGTTTTTGATTGGATAGGGTAGTTCAGGTAATTTACTGCCCTACCTTATCTAACAGTGTACTTTGCAGGTTTGGTACTATGGATATGGGTAACGTGGCAAGTAATGGGTAATTAAAAAAAGGCATTTTTCAGACAGCCCTTGGGGTCCTGGGACTCTTCCAGACCTCTAATTGAGCATTACAGGCAGCCTGTGAGGCCCTCACAGCAGACAGGAACACATGACACCAGCGTGATGATCCGATTGGTCAGTACTGATGTCTGAGCCCTGTCTGCTGTGTGCTGTGTGAGCATGCAGACTACCTCTGGAGCTTGGTGGGAGGGAACAAGATTTGGCACTCATTGCAACAGTGGCAAAAGCCACAAAACTAAAATACAAAATAAAAGTTAAAACACAACTTTTGTCCAGGAAGGAAGGGGAGCAAGGGTTGGGGACTGAAGAAGGAAAATAATCAGGGTGGGAGTAATCAAGTGTGGCGGTGCTCAGGAGAGAAGGAGAAAGGAGAGGTGCACATTGCTGCTGGCAGCAGCTAGAAAGTTATAGGCTGTATACATGCTGTCTGTTGTTATGTGCCCTGAGCCCTATCTGTGATATTTACTCTGTGTCTCTCTCACAGTATAGTGAAGCCATTTAGGCTGTATTGTACAGTGTCTGTTAGGTGACCTAAGCCCTGCTTGAGATATAGTTACTCTGTCTCTGCAGTATAGTAAACACCATTTAGGCTGTATACGCACACTGCCTGCAAGTGCCCTGAGCCCTGTCTGTGACATATACTGTGTGTCTCTCTGCAGTATAGTGAAGCCATTTAGGCTGTATTACACAGTGTCTATTAGGTGGCCTGAGCCCTGTTTGTGATATAGTTACTGAGTCTGTCTCTGCAGTATAGTGAATGCCATTTACGCTGTATACACACACACACTGTCTGCAGGTGCCCTGATCACTGTCTGTGACATAGATATTACTCTTTGGCTCTCTGCAGTATAGTGAAGCCATTTAGGTTGCATTACACAATGTCTGTTGTTTGTGCCCTAAGCCCTGTTTGTGATATACCTACTCTGTGTGTCTCTGCAGTATAATAAACACCATTTAGGCTGTATACAGTATACACACACACATTGTCTATAAGTACCCTAGCCCAGTATGTGACATATACTCTGTGTCTCTCTGCAGTACAGTGAAGCCATTTAGGCTGTATTACACACTGTTTGTTGTTGGTGCCCTAAACCCTGTTTGTGATATACAGTAGCTGCTCTGTGTGTCTCTGCAGTATAGTGAAAGCCATTTAGGCTATATACACACACACTGCCTGTAGGTGCCACAGGCCCTGTCTGTGACATATACTCTGTATCTTTTGTCAGGGGTCTGGTACAAAATCCTGACATTTACAATCATGACAAACAAAAGCCTGACTCCAAAATTCCTTCTGGTTCAGAATCCTGACCTTCGTAGTCCCAACCTAGTAATCCCAACAATCCTTTACTCTCTTGTGGTCAAACAACTCAATGGTAAAGTCAGGTTTTTACTGTTACAAGCACACAGTAAAATTTGCCATTCAGCTAATGCCCTTATTTAATTCAAGTATACATCTCTACTATCTTAAATTTTAGTCTTAGTTGTTGCTCTCGGAACTAGGAGCTTTCAGGCATTGTAATCTGGAAATCTTGAAGTCCACTGTGCTGTTTGTGCTGTGTGCCTTAGGACTGCCATATAATTAATATGTCTAACAAAAGTAATATCTTACTATCACTTTGCAATCCACTTCCACAGTCCCAACAGGACAAATGGGCAGATAAAGGCAGATAAAGGCAGTGCTTTTAAGCACAGTGCTTAGTAGTCAAATGTAGATTCTCCTAAAGGACTTCACAGTGGCACAGCGAAAACAGCACACAGTACAAACAGTACAGTGTAATTATACAACAGTCCTATAAGCTACTATCTGAGCACTACTTAACCTTTTCTCTGCTCATCTTCTGCTTGCTTTTTGTAGTCTTTTAGAAGAGAAAGGAACTCAAGATTTTCCTTGTTAACTTCCTGGGAACTGGGGACGTGGAGAAAAACGGGTGACCGAGATTTTTTTTGCCAGCCTGCAAGAGATTTGCAACATTAGCAGAGCTTTGGTAGTTTTCACCAGCATCTTCACTTGCTCATGCATTTGCAACAGAGCCAGCACCTCTGAGAGGGAGTCTGAGGGAATCTGAGATAGAGACAGCTGCTAGTATAGTGGTAATGAACTTCTGGCCAAATCTCTCGACTTTTGTCTGCTGCTACTATTCTTAACTTTTATTGCTGTATTTTTTTTTTTTTATCTCTGATCACATATTACTATTAGTATCAGGATTTTGAATGTCCGGACTATGAGAGTCAGGATTCTGAACCTGATGAGATTTCAGAGTCGAGCGTTTGTGTGTCAGGATTTTAAGTGTCAGGAGTTCATGCGGATCCCTTCTGCAGTATGGCGAAAGCCATTTAAGATGTATTATACACTGTCTGTTAGGTGCCCCAAGCCCTGTCTGTGACATAGCAGCTCTGTGTCTCTCTTCAGTATAGTGAAAGCCATTTAGGCTGTATTACACACTGTGTGTTGTTGATGCTCTGAGCCCTGTCTGTGATATAGCTACTCTGCGTGTCTCTGCAATATAGCAAAAGCCATTTAGGCTGTATTACATATTGTCTATCAGGTGCCCCAAGCCCTGTTTGTGAAATAAATACTCTGTGTCCCTCTGCAGTATAGCAAAAGCCATTTAGGCTGTTTATACTGTCTGTTAGCCTGTTAGGTGACCTGAGCACTGTCAGCTACACTGTGTTGGGCTTTTCTCTCTGGCATCGTGAAAGCCATGGCTGTGTCTACTATGTCTCGTTTTCACAGATTAAGTCTACTAAAAGGAAACACAGTGCTGGTGGATGTGCAACTGAAAATGATGTGGACAAAATGAATCCTAGCACTAATGAAGAACATAGCGACAATAATAACGATAACATCACCAGAACTAGCACTAAATGTCATCCTAAACTAAAAAGCATATTCCCAATGAAATGATAGTAGAGTTTCAGAAAGAACTGACAGAAGTTGCTAGTAGACATACTGAATGTTTTGCTATATGTGCCTAGGAGACTTCCAGCTGTTGAAGCAGCATGAAAGGAGGGGAGGCATCCTCCTCAAATATAACCTTAGCTGCTGAGTCAACAAATGCTGATAAAGATGATGGTGATAGTGGGACTGGAAATAGGATAGCCCAGTCTATGTACCACCTGATGATGACAATTTCTTCTTCTGAATCTTGTGGCAATGAGGTTGGCACTAATTTTGATGAGTGGGTTGAAGGCGATGCCGCTTGTAGGGCATGAGAGGCAAGTGCAGAAAACAAATCATATGCTAAATGTAAGACTAAGAAGATGACCATGAAAGGGAAAAAATCATGTGAACAAGGAAATTGCAATATAGGGTTAATTCCAGGTCCCTTGACTGTACGAGAAATAGTGCCAGGCACTGTACTACAAAGCACAAAGGGTATATCTTTAGTGTGGAATTTATTTTATATTGACCATGCAGACAACTCTTGAGCTGTATGCAGTCTGTGCAAGAAAGATTGTCAGTCATGGTGGCACAGCAAGACATTTTGGAACATCAGTAATGATACAACATGCAAAAGCAAAACACCCAATTGAGCAGTGCAGGGCAAGGGACAGTGTGGTTGGTTTGGGTGGTAGTGGAGGTGGTGGTGACAGTGACTATAGTGACAATGAACTGGCAGCAGGAACTGACATTGAATCACTTGATGTTCCTTGAAGTTTTCCCAAACATAGATTTTCTTCTGATACATCAAGTACTGTAAAATTTCACAGTAGTACTCAAGTGAAGACGGTGTGAAAATACAATCCCCCAAAATTAAAAAATCTTGTCCGTCTCATTAACCTAACATTAAAAGAAAGTTTTGTGAAGATATCACATCACCTGCAAGCATCCAATATGCCACCTGTTAAATAGAGCCATTGCAGAGCTTTTGACCGATCTTCCTTTGCTTTTGTTGCCTAGAAAGGTTTCCTGAAGTTCATGAACCAGAATGAACCATGGTACACCTTTCTATCTCAAACATATTTCTCAAACAAGGCTATTCCACAGTTGTATAACTTGGTGTATAGTGCTGACATTAAACAGTTGAAACTCAGAGGTGAAGCAGGTTTAAATACCCACAGATATATGGACCAGCAACAAAACAACTGATTGGTCTTGTTTTAGTCAAAAGTAATAATTTCTAATCTAACATAAGTGGTAGGAAGAAAGCTGTATTATGTGTCACCACTTTTGAAGAAAATGACACTGTTGTGAATATTTTGCAGGAGCTGCAAAATCAATTTCAGAAACGGCTTACTCTCGTGTTCCTTTTTCCAGGGTTCATAACGCCAGATTTATTTATTTTTATTTTATTTAGCTTTTGTTGACCGGTAAGTGCACTAGACAAATCCTGCCTATTTTCAGGCACGCACCCGGGAAGGGGATACAGATGAATGCCAACTGACCTTGAACCAGATTAAGCTGTTGGTGGTATTTTTAGTGAATGAGGGAATTTGGCTAGACACCGGGAAATTCCCCTACTTTCTTCGATAGGTGCCATGGGATCTTTAACATCCACCTGAACTACCACCAATCCAGGCAGATGGGACCTCAGTTTAACGCCTCATCCGAAAGACGCACCTCAGAAATGCAGCACCCTCTCATGCTGCATTACAGTGTCAGTACTGGATATTAACCTAGTGCCAGATGTGGAACTGAACCCACAGCCCTCTGATCTCCGGCCTCAGAGGCTAGTGTGCTACCTACTGAGCCACTGACACTGCACATAATGCAGATAATGGTGCCAACTTTGTCAAGGCTGTTAGCAATGGCAACTACCAACACACACTGTGTTTCGCACATAGTATAAATCTTCTCATCCATGGTTTCTTAAATGGAAACATAAATGTTGAAAACCTGTTAGTTCTTGCTAGAAAAATGTGTGTGCATTTCAGCCACTCTGTGAAAGCTCAAAAAATCCTGAAGGGACTGCAGAAGTCAAACCACTTACCCTTATATACATCACAGCGGGAAGTTCCAAACTGCTGGAATTCAACATTTTGCATGTTGGAAAATCTTCTTGAACAGAAAAAAGCTGTGCATGACTACACCATGAAGAATCAAATAGGTAAAGTAGACATCATGCTTAGTTCTGGCAGCTGGACTCTGCTGGCATCTTTGTTCACCTTATTGGAGCCATTTGAGGCTGCCACATGTGATGTCAGAGTGCAGACAGTGCAACTCTGACTCAAATCCTTCCTCAGATCAGAGTTCTTCACATTTTCCTTGGCGACATAAAGAAAGACTTTCAGTCAAAAGACAACACTACTGCTGTTATGCTGGCAGATGACTCAAGTCTCAGACTGTTAACTAATCAGAAAATAATTGCCATGTTTAAGAATCACACCTTTGTGTTGGCTGCAATGCTAGATCCCCACTTCCAGTGGAACATTGAGGCCATCCTTCCTGAAGGAGAAGACATTATGAATTGGAGAGATCTTCTGTTAACTAAATGAGACATTGCCCTTCAAACACCACTAATTGATGTACAGCAGTCGAACCCTGATGAACCATCATGGTGTGCCTCTGGCACAGACAATAGCACATCTATCAATTCTTCATAGTCAGCAGTGTCATCAGCAAGGGAAAGGACATTTACAGCTACTTCATGGGCATCCTATGTTCAGGGTCAGAAAGGCAAATCATTTCTGAGTTGCCTGCAACAACATGGACTGATATCCTCTAAAGAAAGTGCAGCAGGCTCATCTGCCAGACTGATAACCATCTCACACAGCACAGTGTTCCTAGAGTACTTTTCAGACCATACTGTGATTGGTCTCAAGGAAGATTCGTGGCTGTATTGGAAGCAAAAGAGAACAATATGGCTAGATCTAGCAACTCGTGCAATAATGTACCTCAGCTGTCCATCTTCAAGTGTATATTCAGAATGCATATTTAATGCAGCTGGCGGAATAGTCACTTACCACAGAACATTGCTAACATTTCTTAGAATGAATGCTGACAATTTCCCAGTTGTCACAAATACTGATTTATGTGAGTCTGCTCTTGAAAATGAACAACAGCCTACAAACAGTGATACTGAATATGATGGCTAGATTGTGTACAAAACAAATGGAACCATCAGCACTGCCACCATGCCAGTCACATGTGCCACACTAGTACTACTCTTAGTTTTCTTTTGCCAGTCATCAGTTTATATTATGTAAATTTGATCGATGCCCACCATGGGAATACATTTTTAAAACAGTAACAGGCTCAATCACAGCAGCTGCACCTGTCGTAACTAACTCAGCAATTCCTGCCATTGGTATAATTTTTTTAAAATAAAAGCAAGCTCAATCACTGCAACTGCGCCTATCGTACCTACCTTAGAAGTGCATTCCATGGGTATCATTTTTGGATACAGTAGCAGGCTTGTAAAATGAGATCCTACACCTCTCATACCTGCCTCAGCAATGCCTGTCATGGGCATAATTTCTGGAAACAGCAGCAGGCTCAATCATAGCAGCTGTGCCTCTTGTACCTGCCTCAGCAATGCCCGTCATGGGTAAAACCTTTGTAAACAACAGCAGGCTCACTAAGTGAGCCTGTGCCTCTCATACCTGCCTCAGCAATGCCCTCATGGGTATAACAGATCAGGGCACCTAACAGACAATGTAATAGTCCCCCAAAACAGTCTTTACATGATTTTTGTTATGGTCATGATTGGGTAATCTGGTAGTAGAATGGGTCAGGTAGTGACTACCTGACCTGACTACTCAGTTTTCATCTGAGATTTTGGACGGTAGATTTGTGGTACCCATGGGTTGTCTTGGTGCTGGATGGTTAGGCATTTTAGTACCCTCCCATTCCAAATACTATAAATTGCTTTTTTGTGACATTTGGCCAGATCTCCTTCCCCCATCACCCATAACCAGTGTCAAAAGGATCAGTAAAGAACTCACTACTGAAGAACAATAGCGACATCTGATATATTCACATTTAAAAACAAGAGTTGCATAGACTTCTGTTCTTACAGACTGTCTTGTTCACACTGAAAACTGTTTCTGGCTTCTTGGGCAAGAGATGCAACACAGATATTTTTGTCTACTGCAGCCCAGACAGACCTATGACTCTTGTGACTTCTTGCTGACAGTCTTATATGACCATAAGGACTGCTTAGCTTCTAACAGAAGGCCATATAGAGTAGAACAATGACCTACAACATTTCCAGTAAAGCACCATTTTCCCACATGGCAGACATTTTAATAGTCAAAGAAAGGAAAATGGAAAACAGTAAATTCATATATATTCTAAAACACAATACTTTATTCAATATTCCTGGTAACATGCAGTATCAATACAAACTGTGCTAAAGTAAATTAAAACTCTTAATACTTGCTACAGGTTATGGCAATGTGCTTTTAAGGGCTGCAGTGGGTGTAGCACTGCAAACCTCTTGCTATGAGCAAAGGACTCCCACATTCCATCTGACTGAACAGCATTTTGGAGTTTCAACACAGTCACCTCTGCATCTGTGAAGCACTCCACTTGCTGTCTCTGTGTGCAGTTACACTAAAGGCTGAGATTCTCAGTCACACACACACACACACACACACACACACTGTTCACATGTGGCAGTGCCCTAGAAACTTCACCCACAACAAAACTTGACCAGACTCAATTAAAAAATAATCCTGCTTTGCAGCACACTGTTTAGTTCTTGGAAGGACCCCGAGCCACAAACTCAAAACTTCACCAAATAAATGGGCATGCGGCTTTCTTCACATGCACTGCCTATATAAATGGCCAGGCTAGGTCATAGCTTTTAATTCCACCCCGATGAAATTTATAGTCAAACTGTCTGTAACTCTTCTATGCTCCCATGGCTGCAGCTGGAGAAGCCAGCCGGCCGCGCGCCATCCACCAGCCCAACCAGAAGTCCTTCAAGCCAGATCTAAGAAGCCCCTGACCAGGCAAATGTCTTTACGCTCCTGTGGCTGCAGCTGGAGAAGCCAGCCGGCTGCTCACCATCCACCAGCCTGCCCAGAAGTCCTTCAAGGTGGATCTAAGGAGCCCCTGACCTGGCGACGCCTCACGCCCCGCTGCTGCAGCTGGAGAAGCCAGCCGGCCATGCGCCATACACCAGCCCCAACCAGAAGTCCCTGCTGGGTAAGCCTGCTGAAAGCATCGGGAACAGTTGTGGAGCCCCGATTGGCCCAAACACTAGCCGGAGTCCGCCTGATTGGCTGCCGCTTACAGCTCACCTTGTGATTGGCTGCCTGGTGTTTCAGCTTGTGGCTGCTTGCACTTCTCCTGCTTGTGCACTGTACCTGCTTCTCTAAATTTTCTTCCCACACCACCCGCCCTGACCCCAGCCTCTATTAAATGCTCACTCCTGAGAGCTAGGCCAACTCCTCTTACTCCTATTGCAGCAAATCAGATTAACCACGCCAATCTCCTACTCCACCTCCACCAAACAGGTCCGCCTCTTAAAGCAGTCACCCTACACTTCATCCTATCCATCCTGTACAAATGAATTATTCTAGGTGGCATTTTCACTATCAAACAATGCCACAAATCAAAACTATTCTGTTGAGCTGCCTATTCCTACTAACCTATGCTCCAGTCATAATCCCAGTAGCAAAATGCACCCTGGCCAAAGCTCCTCCCCAGCCAAGCTCTGCCAACTCTTAATAAACAATGGCAACACACAGAGGGTTCGAACACCTAGGGCCTCACCCTTCCTCACAGCAGGCTCCGACCAGAGTTTATGTAAGAGTGCTCTAGGCTGTCAGCTGGAATGATTATCTATGCTGTTTCCTAATCCACTATGCTGATAGACCTTATTTATCCACTACCAAACATACCTGGACCAGGCAAATCCATAAGCGGCTAATAAGCAGGCTAATTCAATACCTCAAAAAGCTATTATTGCTTCTCCTACTCTGCTCTGGAAATGTTGAACTGAACCCAGCCCTGCCTACTGCTCTAAGCACACCAGCAGACCTCTATCAATGCAAAGGGATCAGCTTCTTCCTCATGAATGTTTGTAGCCTCCTCAAGAAACTTGACTTGATCCAGACCTGGCCTCACATGCATCCCCTGATTTCTTTATGATTTCAGAATCTTGGCTCACACCGTCAACCCCAGATGAACTTATTAACTTACTGAGCTACAGCACCTACCGTTGTGACAGACCTACTGGGGGAGGGTCATCATATATGATAAGAGTACATTTTTGGTCACAGTTGTCGATTGCACCTCAAAGGCCAAAGAATTTGAATGTCTGGCACTAAAGTTAGCCCTTTCCAATGAAAAGGCACTCCTTGTTGCCACATGCTACCACCTGCCAGCTGGTGGCCTAGCCCTCCTGCAGCACCTCCAAAGCCTTATCAATTCAACTAACACTGAGCTTATCATAATGGGGATTTCAACCTAAACTGGAACAGTGAGAGTTTTAAGAAGCTCATGGATGTCTGTGATACAAGTGTGTTGTCACAAATAACTCCCGAAATCACCAGACCCAATGTAAAGAACCCTGAACGAGGCTCCTTACTAGACCTCATGTTAGTCAAAAAACCTCACAACTTTTCGCATACTGGCATCTTCTGTAATGATCACTGAGCCATCACCTGCATCAGACATTCACCCCAAATAAAATCTGCCTCTATTTTCACCTTAAAGGGGTGCCTGAAATAGTTTTGCCAGGATGCCTTCCTGAGAGACCTGGATAACATCAGGTGGCAGGATTTCTATTTCCCTCACACTTACTGAGGCCTTTAGTATCTTCCATAGCCTCACGAAGACCTAATAGACAAACATGCCCTCTTAAGGCTGATCAAGTCTAAAAGCGACCGCCTGGTTGATTCTCCTCTACTCTGAAGAAAGCTCTCAAGGATAAAGATTTTGGTGGTAAAGGGTGAGAAAATCCCAGCTGGAGGCTGATTGGAAAGTATTCTGTACCTCCAGAAATGCTTGCACTAAATTTATTAGATCTGAAAATCTAAATCCTTCCAAACTGTGTTGGAAGGCAATAAAATTATGCTACCAAATTTTGGAGCATACTAAAGAAGTTGAAGGACACGCTACTGATGCCTCCCTTCCTCACAAAATAGCGTCCAATGGGTCTATTTGCATAGACAGGTCTGCAATATTAGACTGGCTCAATGAACACTTCTCCACAGCTGAGCTGGCCTTTGACATCTCGCCAATCAATAAGCTCAGCCCGCCAGGGGACCCCATTGCTGTCCCTATTGCTAACAGCAGCCACAACCTATCTTATCCCTCCTCTTTCAGCTTCGATACAGTCATGTTTAAGCAAGTAGAAGACCTCCTACTGTCACTTGATACAAAAAAGTGTGCCAGGGCCGACAATATTGAACCTTATTTCATAAAACTGGGCCATTGCTACTTAACGTGCCCCATCACCCACTTATGCAATATCTCCTGATGCATGGCGAGCTACCGTGCTCTGGAAGACTGCACATATCATACACTTGCTTAAAGCTGGGGATCAGAGTGACCTGAACAATTACAGACCTATATCCATATTATCTACCCTATCAAAATTATTGGAAAAAATCGTCAACACCCAAATTAGAGGGTACCCGGAGTCACAGAAACTACTTAATCCTGCACAGTGTGGATTTAGAGCCAAACACAGTACAGTTACTGCCCTTGAAAAAGTAACCACTGACTGGCAAATTGCCCTAGACACTAAGAAGTATGTGTATGACCTCTTTCTTGACCTGAGTAAGGCATTTGACACCGTGTACCATGATATTATGCTTACCGTGCTGTGCAATATCGGCCTTGATACGACTGCCATTAAATGGTTCACCTGTTACCTTACCAACAGGTTACAACAGGTTAAAGCATCAGGTGAGTTCTACCCATTAAAAACACTTCTATGAGGTGTCCCCAAGGATCCATCCTTGGTCCGATTCTGTTTGCAATTTATATTAATAACCTTGATGCCCAACTGTCCACAGCTAATGTGCACATATTTGCAGATGATACTGTCCTTATACTTTAGCCCATCCCTGATTCAGGCTTCGGGACCTACAGCAAGACTTTCATCTCTCCAGCATAACCTTATCAAATATAAGCTCCTACTCAATGCAGAAAAACAAAGCCATGATCCTCTCATCTAAGGCAGCACCGACCAACACATAAGCATATGATTCTAACGATATTGGATGAACCTTTGAAATAGTAGATACCTTCAAATACCTAGGGTTCTGGCTTGATAACAAGCTCAACTTCCTGTGACGCCTAAACGTGGTTTCAAAAAATTAAGGCAGCGACTAGGCATGTTCTACCATGTTAAGCACCCACTTACCAAAGAAGCTAGAAAGAGATTAGTACAATCTGCATTTTTACCCTTACTAGACTATGTTGACTTTCTCTACATCCATTGCCCCTCTGCTGTGCTCAGCAAACTTGACACGCTCCACCACTGGGCCATAAGGTTTACCCTAAATTTGCCCTCTCACACTCTCCACAACAGACTGTACCAAGAGTTGGGATGGTCATCCCTCTCTACAAGGAGGAAAAGGAATACCCTTCTTTGGTTCTCCAGAGCCTTATCCGACAAACTTCCTGCTTACATTTTGAGCTTCTTTGAGCCTGCCAAGGAATCTTATGGATTGAGATGCTTTTCCTTACTCTGCTATTAGATACCCAGAGTAAAAACAACCCATGGTGTGGCTGCAATCAATTTATCTCTCCCATCCTTATGGAACACCATATAAAGTACATTTAAATTTTCAACCCTTCCTGGTCCGTTCACTCTTAAAGCTCTATTACCTAAATACCTTAAGGAAACCTGTAGCTGCTTTTACTGACTGGGCACCTCTAGCCCCTTGTATCATTTCCATATTTGGCATCACCACTACCACCCCATTTACCCCCATGTTTGGGGGTGCCTAGCACTTCTTAATCTCTCTCCCCTTTCCTCTGCCCTCCGCCTCCTCCCCCTTCCTGCCCTATATACATGTTCCTATTTTACCACCTGTATTGCCTATGACTCCAGTATCACTGTAACCCACCCTAGGCCATCTCCCCTCAAGGGACCATCTAGCAATTATTAGCCTCTCCCTTCCCCCGCCCTCTTCTGCCCCTTACATTCTTCCTCCTCTCCCTTGCATAGTTTGCTTCTTATTGTTATAACTGATTGTTACTGAGGACTATGTATGTTGCCTCTTGAAATCTAATTAAGACTTGACATCGATGATAGTTATGTATGTATTGGCATACAAGTTTAAGACTTCAGCATTTATGTATCCTATATGAGTTACATATGTATAGGCCTTAATACTCTTCCAAATGTATTATGTCTTTTCCCAGTCTACCCTTTTTGTTGCCCTTGTTCTGTATTTATGTCCAGGACCACTTTGAAAATGAGCTTGCTCAATGGTGTCTATGCCTGGTTAAATAAAGTTTGACTGATTGATTGATTGATTGATGTGAACAGCACACGGTGTTAGTTTCAGTGATAGAGCTGAACTGATTAGACATGACACTTGTTCCCTGAGTTAATCTTTGCACCCTGCTGCTGGATCACTCTCACAACAAATTTCTAATGGATTATTGAATCCCTTACCTGCCATAAGTGCACGGCAATGCTCCCTACCCCCAGGACCTTAGTGTGTTTTTTGCTGCCCTTCCCTGTTGTCCTCCACACAACCACACCCCCCTTCGTGGGTCACTATTTTGTTTTCACCAAGTTCAACAAGAATTAAAATGTGCAATAATGGTAAAGGCTGAGGCTCTTGGCCACACACACACACACACACACACACACACACACATATAGTTTTCACATGTGACAGTGCCCTAGAAACGTCACCTACAACAAAACTGGACCAGACTCAATAACAAAAAAAAATCCTGCTTTGCGCCACACTGTTTAGCTCTTGAAAGGATCCTGAGCCACAAACTCAAAATTTTACCAAATAAATGGGCATGTGGGCTCTCTTGGCATGCACTACCCATCAAAATGGCCAGGCCTGGCCATGGCTCTTAATTCAGCTCCCAATTAAATTTATAGTCAAACTCACTGACTCAAACAGCATGTACAATGTTAGGTTCATTCCTACAGTATATCTGAACTGGTTAGACATGACCCTTGTTCCCTAAGTCAATCTTTATACCCTACTGCTGGATCACTTTCATAACAAATTTCTAATGGATTACAGAATTCCCTTAACTGCCATAGGTGCACAGCAATGATCCCTAACCCAGGACATTATATTGTTTGCTTTCAGTAAAAAAAATAACAATGCAGGTTTGGTTAAATCATCTCTGCTTGCTGAATGTGTCCTTCAAAACCAGAGCTGTTAAAAAAGAGGATTGTTTTTTAGAGCACTAAGTTAAAAAAAAAATCACCCTTGATGTCGTACCCTTGTATTGTATTTTCACTGATTTATTTCTTTCAATTATAGTGGCAAGCATTCTCAAGCACAACTGATTGGGAAATGTTCCGTCTGTCAAATAAGTGAAACTATGTCACTGGTTTGACACAATCATAACTCAGTGACTCAGTGATTACTTTTTCTTTTGTTAAATATTCTGATAACTGCTCTCCACATGTTTTGTGAGTTCAGTATGACATTCAGCCAAGCTCAAACCTCATATAGATGCTGAGGTTACAGAGATTGGCTTTTTTTCCATTAGTCACTGAACTGCAAACAGTCTGGTCAGCAGTGCAAGCCTTTGAGGTGCTGTTGACTCATCTGTATTTGAAGCTTTGTTGTCTTACTAAAAAAAAAGATTGGCTCCTATCAGGGAACATGCCCCTTTGTTCTGTAAATACCACATAAATATAATTTGCATATGAAACACACCATAAATGAGAATACATAAGACCCTCTATGTTTGTTATGTTTTTAATTTGTTTTCATGTTGGACTCTCACTTCAACATTTACATTTTTTTTGCTCTTTACTCTGACCATAATGTGGGATGCCTCTGCTTGTTGTCACTGTGTCCTCTACAACCAGAGCTGCTAAAAAGAGTCTTGTCTTAAATAAGAGTGCTGAGTTTAAAAAGAGTCTCTCTTGATGTCATACACACACATTGCACTTTCACTGATTTATTTGTTTAATTTACAGTGGGCAGAACTTGCAAGCACAACTGATTGGGAAATGTTCAGTCTGTCAAACTAGTGAAACTACAGGATGTCACTGGTTTGACGCAATCATAACTCAGTGATTACTTTTTTCTTTAGTTAAACATTCTGGATGTTTTGGTCACAGCTCTCTGCATGTTTTGCAAGTTGAGGTTGACTAGCTCAAAGGTCATACAGATGCTGAGGTTACAGAGATTGGCTTTTTTTCCATTAGTCACTGAACTGGAATCAGACTGGTCTGCACTTCAAGCCTTTGAGATGCTGTCAACACAGCTATATTTGAAGCTGTGTTATGTTACTCAAAAAAAAACAAAAAAAACAAAACAGACTGCATCTGATAAGGGAAGTGCCTTTCTTCCTGCAAATACCACATAATAGCAATGTTTAAATGAAACACTGTAAATGTGATTACATAAAACCTGCTAAGTTTGTAATGTTTTAAGGTGTTTTGTGTTGGACCTCATGTCTAGAGCACTAGAAAGGAACTGAATTGTTGCCAGTTATTCCTGTCACAAACTAATCCAGCTTTCTTGTTGCATTCTAACTGCTTGATGCATCACTGTCTGGTGCACAACAGTCCTCCTCTGGTTTTATGGCAAGCTGTTAGGGACATAATTCATAATCTCTGGCTGTATAGTAAAACACATGCACTACATAGTGAAATGCATATATCATATAGTGAAATATATGCATCATATAGTGAAATGCATACACAATGTAGTGAACCATATACACCATCTATTGAACTACATACATCATATAGTGAAATACATATACTGTATACTGAAATGCATATATCATATAGTAAAACACATATACTATATAGTGAAATGATTACATTATATAATGAAATACTTACACTATCTACTGAAATCTACATACTGAGTACTGAAAAGCCACATACACTATATACTGAAACAAATGTACTATGTATTAAAACATATACACTGCCTATTGAGATACATACACTACAGACTGAAATATCCACATAAACTATCTACTGAAACAAATACTCTATGTATTGCAATACATACACTATATATTGAAAAAAATCTGCATACACTATATACTGAAACAAATACACTAAATACTGAAATGCATACACTACACATTGAAAAAAGCACATACACTGTCTACTGAAACAAATACACTATATATTGAAACATCTACACTTTATATTGAAATGCATACACTGTATATTGAAATAAATACACTGCGCATTGAAAAATCTGCATACACTATATACTGAAACAAATACACTATGTATTAAAAACACTTACCCTCTCTACTGAAAACTTTTGCATACTCTATATACTGAGAGAAATGTATTACATACTGAAATACATACACAGAATATTAAAAGAAACACATACATTATATACTGAGACAAATACACTACATGGTGAAACACATACACTATGTATTGAAATGCATACACTGTAGACTGAAAAATTCACATACTCTATATACTGAAACAAATAAACTATATACTGAAATGGACTACATTCTGAAATGACCCTTCCCCCCTTGCTTGGCCTGGCTTTGCACTCCTATCCTGTTGCATTCAGGGAGCTGCCGGATTCATGAGAGGATGTCTGCTGCAGAGCAGAAGGTAAACAAAACAGGGCTATCTGTTATTCTACTTCTTTATGGGGTTTTACAACTTGTTTTGTTTACACCTTTAATCAAATTTCAGAACATTGTGATGTGACAAGAAACCTTTAGAATTAATTTTAATTGATGTAGTTTATTCTTTTAAATAAAGTGCTACCTTCATTTACTGTTAGACACATTTATATACTGTAGGCAGCTAATGCTGGATATTCATAACAGATGATAGGGGACTGAATGCATTTTTCCAAGTTAAATTTTTGATCAGATTTATGTGTATTAATTACTGTGTTAGTCCAGCTACTTATCTGAGCTGAATGCTTGTGAAGCACTTCAGCTGTGATAGTGTGTCAAAAGCTTTGCTAGTTTTTACCTATGGACTATGTTTTGATTTAGTTTTTGTTTTTATTTTAATGTTTTGTTTAACAAAAGTTTCTTGGTTAAGAAACAAAAATAAATATTTTTGCTGCAACCCCTCAGGGTCCAGTTCTCATCAGGAGTTTAGCTGGCAATGCATATAATTTGCATTGTTTTTATACTAAATAACTTTACTGTGATGCCTCACTGGAGGCATTCACAGTCTGTTTTGGGGTTTGAGCCTAGACTGAACTGTGTTTCATTTCTTTTTATTTCCCATAGAGATTTTTATCTTGTTAGTCACCCTGCTACCCTTTTGCCCACTGACATCTCCAGCTCAATCACTCACCATCCCCAGGACATACTTGCTCTGAGATTCTCTTCCCCCCCCAACGCACACACATCCCCATGTTGGGGCCAGGAGGGGAAGGGCCATTGACAATGAAGCACATATTCAGATAGGAGCAGAGCCTGGATAGTAGTGCAGATTGGTTGCCATTGTGGGGGGTTCTACCTTTGGTTTCATCCCTTGGGCAGCCAAGCATGCAATGATTCAATTGCATATAAAGGCACATGCTTACTTTGTGCCTGCCTGAGCCCTCCCCCTTACGCAACTCCACTGCCCTGCCCGCCCTCCTCAGCTATGTGGATGTTGAAGATCAAGGTGGTCAGACTTCCCCTCGTTGAGAGGAGAGCATTCCCCGAGATGCTCAATCATATCTCCCCCCAGCTAACCCCTGAGCAACCCAGGTCCACCCCCAAAACTGGGCTACTGGCAGGGGAGGCAGTGCAATCACCACCAAGCTGCTAGGCCACCCCACCAGACTGTGTTATTATAATTAAATAAAGACAGCATTTAAATAAAAAAGGAAAAAATGTATTTTAACTAGTTTGTTATAGTAGTTTTAAGTCACATCATAATGTTTTGAAATCGGATAAAGGTTTTGCAAGCAAAATACAATAAAACAATACATAAAGAGATCGATAAGATAACCCTTTCTTGTTTACCTTCTGCATCTTAAGAGGCATCGGCCAGAATTTTTAGTCAATTAGGGCCCCATTTTCAGAAGGTTAGCATGCAGAGCTACATTACACTATGTGGGAACAGCATGGTTGGATGGGTGTCATATTCAGCATCACCTGATGCTAACCTGATCATGTGCATATGTACTACTATGGCCATGCAAATGAGTAATCCTCTCCTGCATACAGAGCACGGTGCTATATAAAAGGTTTCCTTCATGAACGTATGTACCTCCCCCTACATTTTTCACTCATCCTCTAGGTTTCCATTCCCTAGATGCTTGATTTTGCACTTTTTGACTTTGAACTCGAGCTGCCATGTCCTGTACCACTCTTCAAGTTTTCTAAGGTCCCTACTCATTCTCTCCATCTGCACCTATCAATGCTATTACAGATTGTGGTGTCATCTGCAAAAAGGCAGATATCCCCTTCCAGTTCTTCTGTTATGCCACTTATAAAGACACTGAAGAGGACTTGTCCCATTGCTGAGCCCTCCGGCACCCTACTGCTCACTCTCTCCTCATTGTAGTGAGTGCCATTTACCACCATCTTCTGTGGCTGTGCACTGTCTCAGGTGCAGCACTTAGGAGTGCACAACACTAATCTGAAAATGGGGGCCCACATACCACTGTAACAGGATTAGCACTGCAATGTGATAAGCATGGGTGGTACTGTTATAAAAAGCATTCTTCTGTGCAGTGCTAACCTGTTAATGTGGCACTATTTTTTTTTTTTTTATGCACAAGATTACTAACTGCAACCAGGTGCCCATACAACTAGGGGTTACTCTAATGCATATAAGGTGTACAGGTATATTAAATGCTTTCTGGAAGTGCTAAGACACTGCCTGGTTAGTGCTAATTAATGATTTTGGGAATTGTTTTAACTGTACACACGCAGCCTTCCAGCAACCCCACCCCCCACACACACTGTCAGTCCTGGACACAATAAAAAATAATAACCTTTGGTAGTCTGGTGGTCCCACACTCACCTAATCCAGGTAGTGCTAGAACATTTATTCCTCATTCTGCTGCTGATATACTACACATATTTCTCAGCCTGTCTGGTGCTGGGGAAACAAGTTTCAGCATTAGCAACCGGCTGGAAAATAACTAAAATGCTAAATCTGGTGTTGGGCCATCAAGGAAGAGGCTGCTAAAGAGTAGAACTTCATGAAGACTCTTGGGAAAAATACTGGGGACACCCAGTTTTTCAGCAACCAGTGAGGTGTCACGAACCTTGTACATGTTATTTTAAGGACAGTGGCTCTCGGCCAAAGGGGAGCTGCCAGAAAGCTCCCAAGGAAAAAGAACTTTAGTTTCTAAGTTCAGTTTGATGGGAAGCCCTCCACAGGAGGGGTCTCCAGCCTAGGGAGAAGGTAGGGTTGTAGGCTGTGAGGGGCTGCCAGCCATCTGAACCCCATAGCTGGCTGTGCCTTTCCCCATCTAGAGAGAAAAGATTTGCAGAAGCAGCTCTGCAGAGAGAGAGAGAGATCTCGTGTATTCTATTACTGCAGAGAAATTGCACCACAGTGGTGAAATTGTTAGAGTCAAGGTTAAATGGATTGAGAAAAGGATTAAGAAAACGGATTTGTGTCAAGAGGATGGGGAGAAAGCTCTTCAGTTTTATCTGTGCCAAATTGATGAGACACAGATGATCAAAGATTTTTGATGAGAGAAGTAAGAAAAAGTGTAAAAGAGCCAGCCCGGTGGTGCTAAAGGTTGAGGCGCTGGACACCACACCTTGCGCTATGCCGGTGGCCCGTATTAGGCAATGATCCTGGGTCATCGGGGGTCGGCAGGGGAGGGATAGGATCGAGTGTCAGTAAGACTGCTGTCCTATCCATGGGGAGGGTGAAGTGATTACACTGTGCTGTAGCGGCCCCTGGTGATGACTGGGGGGCACTGTCAGCACTGGTGTACATAGGGGGAGTGTGGTGGATGTTGGCATGTTGTGCCCGAACATCATTGCATGTCCGCACTCCAGTGGGCAAGGGAGGAAAAAGGATGGGTGTGAATGAGCAGTATGATGGCCATGCTTGACCCACCTGGACGTCTGTCATGGAATCACACTGGGGTGGTGGTCTCGGCCGCTGCCAGGTATAGGGAGTCTCCCAGCAGGTCGGGAACAGCTGTACTGATCCCTATTGGTTGAGGGCCTGCTGCCCTTCCGGCGGCAAGCTGGTGGCTGGATGCTCACCGCCTTCTGCAAGGCAGAAAAAAATTTCGGACGATTAAAAAAGAAAAAGTGTAAAGGTTCTGTCTGACCCTGCAATGACAAGAAGGCCAACAGGAAAAGGGAAAGACAAGGTTAGTTGACTGTTTTTGGCAGAGGAAACTGGATTGTAGAAAATGAATATGAAACCTGGATTTGAATCCAGGTTTTAAGAAAGCTGACAAGACTTCTCTGTCTGAGTCGATCAGCACCTGCACGGGTGAGAAAAGGGACTTTCTTGATGTATTTCTGAAAAGAGTTGCTGAACTTGTGTGAGCCAGCACGAGTGGCCACTGTGTTGGAGTTGAAACACTGTGGGGATAGGGGATGAGGGGGTGCTGTCTGGGTGGGTGCCTGCAGTCTGCTCCTGAGAGACAGCAAGACAGGAGACTGCTGTGTTAAATTTTGAATTTTGGACTCTCACAGTCCCCCCAGAGTCTGATATTCGAGATGGTAGCCAAGACTGCTTGATTACACACCTTAGCTGGTAACTGAAGAAAGAATGGAAATGATCTGAAGAATCCATCCTAAATGTGCCAGATGGGGAGCTCACTGACACCCATCAAGTGGGGCTGCTGGTGGCAAGGGATTGTGGGTTTGTGCCCAGGTGCTGGGGTGCTCTGACCTGTGGGGGAGCCAGATCATGGGGATGCTCCCATGTCTGGATCCCTTGTGGCTGGTGGGTCTTGTATGATGCCCTGCAATGGGACAGGGGAGGAGGGGGCCAGGCTGCAAGACCTTGGATCACACTGAAGATCCAAGCTGCAGCTTCTACACCTTCGAGTGTTAAGCATCAGGCCTGCTTCTGCTTTGCTGATACATCTATCCCAGGACTTCAGTTGGTGTGTGTTATCCTAGGATCATCAGCAGAGCTGTGAGTGAGGGCGGAATTGCCCTGCACTTGGGGAATATATATACTGTATGTAGTTATCTGTGTTCAAGTCCACTGGCGCTGAAAGCCAGTTCAAGATTTAAAGCAACTCAAGGGGAACATGTGGGTTGTTTGTTCAGGGGGTGTGCAATGTTGGCCGACCAGCTGCACCTCAGGCCTGCAGCTTTGCATTCAGGTACTCAGGGACAAAAGTCAGGACATCTTTCTGAACAGATACCAGTGGGTTTGGGTTTGGTACTACTTGCAGCAGTTAGATAGTCAGGTAGTTTGGTGGCTGTATTATCAAAAGGTGATTTGGGTTAAAATCAAAAGGGGGAATGCTGTTTGGGAAATTTTATTTCTTTTTTTACCGACTCTTCTTCCTCCGATCACCTAAGATGTGGCCTCTCTCAGGCGTCATTCCCAGTGCCCCCCCACTGGGTTCCCTTCCCGAGGCTCCGCTAATGCCTACCTCCGCCTGGCAAGAGACCTCCCTGTCTTACCCATAGGGCGGGGCCACCACCCTTCTGGCACCCAAGACATCCAGTACCATCCAGGTAGAAGAGGCACGCAGAGGACAGGAACCTACGTGGGCAGGGTCTGGCAGTGGGCAAGGGACCAAGGTGCTTCATCACCAATCACAACTCTGGGGTGTTTCCTTATTCATTTAACAGTTACAATGGTTTTGAAAAGCCCTAGGGCAAAATATTCAAGCTTTTTTGTGAGTGTTAGACAGGTTATCAACTTGCTAATCCCAATTTGCACCTCTAAAACAGGATAGCACTGCACAGGGTCATATGATTGCTTGGTTACTCTGGTCACTAGCCCATTTGTAAGTGGCCCAATCCATCCTTGTGCAGCTATGTAAAGCAGCTGACAGTACCTTTTACATAGGCACTATCTGCATGCTGGGAGATTTGAGGAGGTATAGCTATCTATTAGTGCAACACTAGTTACTGGTTCCCTGCCAGGTGTTATGGATCAGCGTCCTCACACTACTGACACCTGGCCACTGTCAGGCTACCACTAGCCTTCGCCTCTCCACTGGTATATGGCATAACTGTCCAGGCGTCCAGTGCCCCACCCCAAATTGCATGCCTGTGTAAGAAAAATTCTGTCCCATGTGTCCAGGTCCAGTAGACAGCAGACTCCCCACCACTGATCAAATGGGCCCCAATCAGACATGTGATAAGATCAGTAATTCCTTTGTACCATTTGCCTGATATCCAGACCAGGGTTCCCCATGTGCCCCAATTAGCAGTCTGGCAAGAGCTGTAATTCTTCCATACTACATCTTTGGTGTTGAGTGATTTGCCTGCCCCATAAGTATAATATCTACCCCCCTGACCATCCCACCCAGTAACGCTACAACTGTTCCCACTTCCTGCTCAACCTGTTGGTGGCGGTGACCAGCACAGACCCTCCACTCACATCCATAGAAGCCACCAACTGAATGACACTTCACAATCAGATGCCTACTTAGTAAAAGCTGTTTCTATAGTAGGGTGCGATCATAAACATAGAAATATGAGCACTGAATCTGTCATCAGAAAAGGACCGCTTGGCCTACCTAATCTGCCTAGATGTTTCCTGTCTCAATCTTTCTCCCTCACATGCTGTCTGATCTCCATTGACCCTCCCACCTTTTCTAATATACCGCTATATATACTGCCACATGCTTGAAGCCTCTATTGTTTTAGCCTCCACCACTTCAGCTGGCAATCTGTTCCAGGCATCTACCAATATTTTTCACATCTCTTGACCCTCCCCATTTTCATTGTATTCCTCTGGTCCTGGTTTCACATTTTAAAGAGACTCCCTGGACCCTGTTCACTCCTGAAAGATACTTGTAGGCCTGTATCATGTCACTTTTCTTTCCTCTATTCTGGGGTGTACATGTGAGATCCTCTGTCTCTCCTCCTAGGCTTCTCATGTAAATCCTGCACAATTTAGTTGTCCTCCTGTGGACTTCTCCACCCTGTCAATGTTCTTCTGAGGTTTGTTCTCCAAAATTACATTGCATTCCAGGTGGGTCTGGCAACACCACCTCCATCCACCTGTTGGAGATACTTTCCTACACAATTCCCAGCATCCCACTAGCCCTACCCACTGCTTTGTCATGTGCCACTTTGAGGTCCTCAGACATAATAACCCCAAGATCCCTTTCCTGTTTATTGACTGTCAATACTCCCCCAATCCTATACTCAGCTCTTGAGTTCCATGCTATAGGTGCATGATTTTGCACTTTTGACATTGAATCCAACTGCCATACTTTTACCACTCCTCAAAATTCACAAGATCCCTTGATCATTCTTCCACCACCCTGGGTGCCGAATTCTATTGCACTTTGATATCATCTGCAAAGGCATACCTTCCTTCAGTTGTTCTGTGGCATCCCCTATGTTTAAAAAGACTGGTCCCAGTACTGAGCCCTGTAGTACCCCACTGCTCACTTCCCATCATTTGAGTGAGTGCTGTTAACCCCACCCTCTGTCTCTTTATCCATTAACTAGCTACAGCACTAATTGGAAGGCTACAGTCTGTAATTCAAGGGGCCGGTGCAACAGGACACACCTCCATTCAGCCCATTTTGAGGGCTGCTCTCCTCACTCCACTCACAAGTATTTTTTCTTTGCCCCTCCTTCCACCCTTCCTCCTCCAGCAGCATGCCTCTCTTTCTTATGGGTTTCATCCTAAGGTACCTCTAGCCAAGAGAATCACTCCTGTGGCATCTCAAGGAGTAGCACCATCCTCTAGGGTTCCTTCCCTTCATACCCATACATGGTGGTTATCCCATGAATATAGAGGTGAACAGCCAAAGATTATCTGTTACACAAGCACAAAACCAGTTGCACAGGCACATTGAACCCAATTAACCATTTGTGATCTCACGCCCAGGCCATTCTAGCTCTATATCAGCCTCCTGTGTGTACAGAACTGAAGGCCTAGCTAAACTCCAGATCAATCATGTCCACTGCTCTCCTTACCCATTTCCCTGGTCATTCAGTCAAAGAAATCTACCAGATTCATTTGGCATGACCTTCCCCTGTGAATTCAGGTTGCCTGTGGTCTTGCAGCCCACTGGATTCAAGATACTCAGACAGGTCTCTTTTAGTATGGATTCCATTAATTTCATGACTAAATAAGACAGACCAGACTATATTTGCTAGCCTGCTCCTCGCTGACACTCTTACAAAATGGGGCTATGTCTGCTCTTCTCTAGTCCTCTGAACCACTCCTGTTTCCAGTGAGTTGTTGAATAAGCATGAGTAGTGCAGGAAGCACCTCCTGCCTAGTTCCCTTTAATACCTTGGATGTATCCATCCAGTCCTATGGCCTGTTCACCCTAAAATTTGAAGTCACTTCAATAATTCTCTCCTTGAAAATGGACTTCAGTCCACTTCCTCCAGTGTTTGTGCTGCTCTGGTGGACTGTCACTGCTCTCTCCACTGTGAAAACAGTAGAATTATCTGTTCTGGATGTACACTTTTTCTGATCCTCTGTGCAGTCTCCTTGTCATCATCCTTATCCTCAGAATCCTCCCTTGCCTTCCTTTCCTTGCTTATGTACCTGAAGAAAGTCTAGTCTTCTTTGATACCCTTTGCTATGCTTTCTGTCTGAGCCGCTGATCCTCTCATTACCTTACCTGATACACCTCTCATCCTCATTTTTCTGTGTTTCTTCATACCTCCTGAATGCCACCCTTTACAAGCTTCCAAAGATGGCTATTCTGGCATCTCCCATGTCAGTGAAGTCTGCCTTCTTGAAATCCAAAACATTTGCTCTTCGTGAATGAACTGGGTCCTGGTCCCATGCTAAACCACACTATGTGGTGGTCGCTGATCCCAGTTGCCCCTCCACACAGACATCATGCGTTCTATCCCAATTGGTCAGTATCAGGTCAAGAATGACCTCTTCTCTGATCAAGCATGCTGCCTGAGACCCGTCCCTGTAGGGAATCTAGTGCTTCCACTTGGCTGAAGCAGTTGCTTGGTGGACCATCCACCATGTATACTGAAATCCCCCACAGTGGACTTCACCTTTGTTGCCATATTGTATTCATCCACAAGCTCCCTGTCCACTTCTTCACCCTATGCCGAAGACCTGAAGATCACCTCTGTTCATATTGCTGAGCCTTTGCCAGGTTCAAGGGTGACCCACAGTGCCTCAGCTCCCATCTACCCTGCACCTCTGTCACCTTTATAGCCTCTGAAGTACAGGGCCACATTCCTCCTTTTTAGCCTCATCCTCCTGAACAGAGTAACCTGGTACAACAATGTCCCACGATTAACAGTGTACCATGTCTCAGTTATTGCTACTATGTCCAGGTCTGCCTCTACTATCAATGCTTCCAGGTCTGGGATTTTACTTCCCAGGCTGATGGCATTTGTTGCCATGCTTTCCATGTTTTGTATCATATCCTCCTTCTCTTGCTGCTGCTCCTGCTTCTTTCCTCTCCCATCCTCGGCTTCTGTCCTCCCCAGTTTCTCATGTGGCCTAGAATTCACTGCTTCCCACTCTCCTCCTGCTCTCAGTGTCCCAGACTTCAACTCATTTTCCTGCATGTTTTATTTTTATTTATTCATTTTATGTTTGCTGCACACATGTGCAAGAAACATAGTGCCATCATCCGAAGCTGGAGGTGTGGCAGCCCTCTTCCATCCAGGCAGTGTGTTTGCAGTGCTGCAGTTCTCCACGCCTGCTCTGAGCTGTCTAATGACAGCCCCAAAATGTAGGTACATACAGTTGAAAGGGGAGTTACGCCCAGTGAGCAGCGATAAGATATCACCTGCTCATGCACACTCCCCTACACACGCACGCATACTGCGTGCCTCGCCCCCACTCACTGTAGCCAACGGGGTGCCTAATCCCCATCGGCTGTGCTGCACCCCCCAAAACAGAGTTCTTTATGCCATGCTGGGTGCCCACCCCAGCGTGGCTACACATCGTATAGCTGACGGGGGTGCCCAATCCCCCGTCGGCTCCACTACCCCCCCAAAGTACAGGGTACCACGCTGGGAGCCCACCCCAGTGTGGCAACGCATGCTATCACCGACGGGGGTGCCCAATCCCCTGTTGGCTCCATGGTCCCCCCGCCAGCCATCCTTGTGCCACTCTGGGAGCCCACCCCAGCGTGGCAAATGTCCCGCGCCGCCGTCATTTTAAAGGAAACCACCTGAAACTCAAAATGGTCCCTCGCTGTCTCTGCCACCACCCGCACCCACCCACTGCGCACTCTGTCTTCCAACATGCCCCTCTCACCCCATACTTACCTCCTGACTCTGGTGCAACACTCTTCGGTGGACCGGGAACATGTCTGCACTCTTCAAAGCCGACCCAAAACTGAGGAAATGCCAGTAAGCTGTATAATGGGATAGATAGGGTTTTTCCAACTTTGCTGCATATCTCAAGCATTTTTTGGAATTTTTGCACCAAATTTTCAACATCGGATTTTTGGAACCCCTTCTCATGAATGATGTCACTGTCATGGCGTTAATTGGCCCCAGAGGGTGATTTCACAGTCACTGCACGAAATCACCTTTTGGGACCAAGTAATGAAATAGCACTGCCACTGTTCATAAGGTGGGCTCTCAAAAAGCCTATGTTGAAAATTTGATGGAAAAATTCCTAAAAATGACTGTTTTATGAGCGTGCGTTGCGCAGTTCCTACGCATGATCATAAGTTCGTGAATTTTCAAGATTTTCACTCCAGATTTTCAACATTGCCATTTTACCACACCTCCTTATGAGCAGTACAGCTGTCATTTTTCACATCTTGCCCAAAACGTGTTTCCACCCAGGTAGCTCACAATGGCGCAGTCGGTGTGTGAAATAAATGTATGGGACACATTAAGAAAATCACAGTGACACTATTAATGAGAAGAAGTCTTAAAATGTCTATGTTGAAAATTTGGTGAAAAAATTCCTAAAAATGACTGTTTTATGAGCGCGCATTGTGCAGTTCCTACGCACGCTCGTAAGTTTGCGAATTTTTAATATTTTCACTCCAGATTTTCCACATTGCCATTTTATTACACTTCCTTATGATCAGTGCAGCTGTCATTTTTCACATCTTGCCTAAATGTGTTTCCATTCATATGCATTAATGGCGCAGTCGGGGCTTAAATCAATGTATGGGATATATTAAGAAAATCACAGTGGCACTGTTCATGAGCAGAGGTCTTAAATGCTATGTTGAAAATTTTGTAAAAAATTCCTAGAAATTACTGTTTTCATTTAGTGTGCTATGGTTCCTACGCACGCCGTAAGTTTGCGAATTTTCTATATTTTCACCCAGATTTTCTACATTGCCATTTTATTACACTTCTTATGAACAGTAGAGCTGCCATTTTTCACATGTCGCCCAAAATGCATTTCCGCACATGTAGCACACACTGGTGCAGTCGGTGTGTGAAAGCAATGTTTGGGACAGATTAAGAAAATCTCAGTTACACTGATCATGAGCAGATGTCTTAAAATGGCTATGTTGAAAATTTGGTGACAAAAGTCCATAAAATGACTGTGTTATGAGTGAGCATTGTGCAGTTTCCATGCACCCTTGAAAGTTCATGACTTTGTAATATTTTAAGTCCAGATTTTCACCAGTGGCATTTTTCCACACTTCCTTATGAACAGTACAGCTGTCATTTTTCACAACATGGCCGAAATGTGTTTTCACACTTTCAGCGCAGAGATGTGTAGTCGCTGTGGGAAATCATTGTTCAGAACAGATAAAGAAAATCACAGTGACACTGTTCATGATCGGAGGTCCCAAAATGCCTGTGTTGACAATCTGCTGTAAAAAATCCCCAAACTAATTACATTACGGGTGTGCGTTGCACAGTTTCTATGCATGCTTGTGACTTCACCAGTTTTTTTAATATTTTTACTGCAGATTTGCAACATTGCCATTTTTTACACCTCCCCATGAACAGTACAGCTGTCATTTTTCACATCCTGTTCGGAATGTGTTTTGCACCTGTGGTGATCAATGCCGATCGCTGTGCATAAGCAGCCGCTAACAAACTGATATTGCCACTGTTCATGAGGTGGGGTCACAAAAAACATGTTCAAAATTTGGAGTGAAAATACCAATGAATGCCTGAGGTGTTAGAGTTTCAACCATAACACCCCACCCTGTAGAGAATGACAGGCATCAGGGTGTGACTTGGGATTCTTGCCTGTAATGCTCATACCATTCCACACCCTGCAGCCAGTGAGAGGCATCGAGGTATGCCTTGGACTCTTCGCCCCAAACTTCACCCCATTCTCCTATACCACACCCATCTCACCGTATTTCTAATGGAATGGGTCACATAAGGGCAAGACCCAGGCACACCGTGACACCTGTCAGTGTCTGCAGGTAGGGTGTGGTGAAACGGCATGGCCGTTATGCCTGACGACCCAAAGGCACACCCCAATGCCTGTCACCTTCTGCAGGGTGGTGGTGGGGTTGGTTAGTTCAGTAGTTCACTGCCATTTCTGTTATGCAGCTCTGTAACTTCTGCACTACCAATGCCAATGCCAGCAAGCAAACATTCGGCATTGACAAATGCTTGTTTTATTTATTTGTGTCTAGGATTACCTTGTGCCCCAGGGAAGGGGATACTAAGTCACCTGTTCTTCCTGACTCCCCCTTCCCCCAGCCATTTTAAATGCTTGTCACCGAAGCATTCATACTTCTTACTCGGGTCACCTTCCCTGACGGATGCAGGCCATTATCTTTATACAGGCTTGCATCTTTCCAGGTGGGGCCCCAGTCCCCCATGAAGCCGTAACCCTCCCTTCCACACCATTCCTTCAACCAGGAGTTGAGTTACTGGATGTAGAGTGCCCTAGCCTCTCCCCTGCATATGGACAGGTGGCACCTCCAAGAAGGAGATGGAGTGTTTTTTTTTTTAACAGAAGAGACACACTAAGCTGAAGCTTGTTTACAGGTGTGACCTGGGAGCACAAGGAAGTTAAGTGACTTGCTCAGGGTCACACAGTATGCAAGTGGGAGCTGTGGGATTCAAACCCATGTCTCCAGGTTTACAGCTCAGTGCCTTAAACCACTGTGCTATACTGCCTCCTTGAAGTGTTCTGCTTGCTTTAGGTTGCAGCCAACTTCCTGAAATCTTTTTGGATTCTAGCTTTCACTGTGTCTCCTGCCAGGTCATTCATCCCCAGGTGGATGATAACATCCAGTTCCTCCCTCCTTGCCATTACCCTTGTGATCCTATTAACCCACTTCTCATCCCACCATGCAGTGCCTTCTGAAATGCACTTTACCTCCCTGTCCTTTCTGCTAGGTTCCCCTAACTTCACTCCTCAAACAACTGAGTCCCCCACCAGAAGAAACCTCCTCCTCCTGCATCCTGGGGAATCTGCCCATCCACCTTGGTCTTGGTTGGGTGCCATTGTGGGATATCCCACTTCCCAAAACAACGTGGGAATTGCTTGACCGGACCGGGTTGGGGATGCGCTTTAGACACCTTCATGGCCACTCCCCACAGTACCATAATGGTTTTTATGTTGTCTTGTCACGACAGCTCAGACAACATATTGTGGGTGGCAGGTTTTGGAGGTGCGGTCGTGTTAGGCCAATGGTGCCACTGCTTTTTTGGTCTGGGCTCTTGTGGCATGAATGAAATAGCACGCTGTCTAACCAACACTGCAAAAGCATGCCACCAACTTGAAACAATTTCACCGCTGCAACAAGGGTGCTCTCTGTCATTGCAGGGCATGCCTTGCCTAGTGTAACATTTCAATAAACATGGTTGCAGCTATCACCGTCCACCTCTCACAATTCCCAGCAAGTCGACTTCGGGGGTGCCCAATCCCCCTGTTGGCATAGTTAACCCCCCCAAGATTGTATGGCACACTGGCAGCCCACCTCAGTGTGCCTCCGTCTTCAAAAGCCAGTTGTGTCAGCATTTTCCTGCCCCTTTCCACCACAGTGTGGCTAACATCACACCGCAAACTCATAGGACACAATGGGAACCACTCCAGTATGCCCAACATTTTCCTTACACCTGTAAAAAATAGAAAATGTTCCACAGTGTTCTTTCTTTTTTATTATAACCTGAAACAAAGAAAATGGTCCACCGCTGTTGGGTCCCCTCCCCCAACCTGCACTCACCCTCTGCACACCCCACCTCCCAACACACACCCCTCACCCCATACTTACCTCTGGAGTCCAGCGCTATGATCTTCAGTGGAGCGGAAACACGTCTGCACTCTTGAAAGCTAACTATGAACTGAAGAAATGCTGGTAAGCTGTATAATGGCATCAATGGGGGGGTCAACTTAGGTTGATATCTCAGTCATTTTTGCAAGTTTTGGCTCCAAATTTTCAACATTGGGTTCTTGGGACCCCACCTCATGAACTTAGTCACTGTCATTTCGTTATTCGGTCTAGAAAGGTGATTTCATTGTCACTGAGCAGAATCACCTTTTGGTACAGAGTAACGAAACAGTGCCACTTTTCATAAGATGGGCTACCAAAATGCCTATGTTGAAAATGTGGTGAACAAATTCCACAAAATGACTGTGTTATGAGTGTGCATTGTGCAGCTTCCATGCACGCTCAACTTGGAATTTTTATATTTTCACCCAGATTTCAAATACTGCCATTTTTTCACTCGTCCTTATAAACAGTAGAGTCATTTTCAAATTCTACCAAATGTGTTTCTGCACATCTGTCTCAGAATGCCACAGTTGCTGTGGAAATCAACGTTCAGGACACATTAACAAAATCACAGAGCCACTTTTCATGAGCAGAGATCCCAAATGCTTTCATGAGGTGGGGTCAAAAAGCCCCATGTTGGAAAATTTGGAGGCAAATAATTTCTAACCACAATGTCCCACACTGTAGATACTGACAGGTATCAGTGGGGGGGTGACTTTGGATTGTCATCTGTAGTGGTCATGCCATTCCACCCCACCTTGCAGCCTGTGACATGCATCAAGGTGTGCCTTGGACTCTTCAGCTCCAAAGTTCACCCCATTCTCCTATACTGCACCCATCTCAACATATTTCCTTATAGAATTGGGTGAGTGTAAGGCCCAATGACCCCAAGGCACAACGTGACACTTGTCAGAGTCTACAGGGTAGGGTGAGGTGAAATGGCATGAGCGTTATGGCAGATGACCCAAAGGCACACCTCAATGCCTGTCAGTCTCTGCAGGGTGGTGTGGGGTTGGCGTCACTTCCATACTTCACTGCCATTCCTATTATGCATCTCTCTAACTTCTGCACTACCAATGTCAATGCCAGCAAGACAACATTCAGCATTGACAAATGCTTGTTTCCTTCTGCTTTTGCTCACTTCCTTCATGCAGATGCTGGTTGCCTTCCCTATGTCTTTACTTAATTTTCTCCACTGTTCCTCTACCCCTCTCTGACAATACTCCCCCACTAGGCTGCTTCTGAAGAAGTCTCCCATTTCTTTAAAATCCAACCTACTAAAGTCCAGGACCATCGTCTTTTTGTGGCTTGCCTCTGTACCCATTTTAACGTTAAACCACACTGTACAGTGATCACTGGTTCCCATTGGATTGCCCACTGTGACATGACTAGGCACTATCACAGCCTCCAGTAGGACAGGGATTCAGAGGAACAAAGGGAGTAAGCATGTTCCAAATAGGACAGCACCTTTACCCCATGAGTCATTTTCAACTCTCAGCATGCTAAGTCCATAGGGCAGGAAAGGTGCTAATGGGACATTTGCTAGCCTGTATGGGCTAACTAACATCTTCGCACAATGCCTCTGTGCATCACTGCATGGAGGACTTGTACAGAGCATTCTCAGCCCCCACCTCATGATCGCAATTCAGATGCCCCTGATATTATAATAAAATGATACCTGGCATCTAGTAGTTCCCCCCAGTCACAGTCAGATAACCCAATTAGTAAAATAATCCCTGGCATCTAGAATTTCCCACCCCAATCACCATTCAGATGCTTCTGATTAGTATATTAAGAGGATCCTGGCATCTGGATGACCATGATTAAAGTCTGAGCCCTTCCCAATTCCACCCATTAAGGTCTTCTCACCCTCTCCCCATGGTGGCTCATAAATTACCCCAGCTGCTAGTCCTCTCCACAGTGACAGTGACAGGTCCAGCCCTCTGCTCACCACATTGGTTGGTTACTTCGAGTGACAGGGAGGAGCACACATCTACTATAGAAACAGATGTTTTAAGTAGGTGCACACTCACCCCTTTCACTCAGACAGTTGTCAGCCAAGGTAATGAGCTAAGATGCTGTACCAATCACAGTCACAGGGAAGTGGTTGCAATCTTAGGTAAATGGGAGACCAGTGGGGAAGGGTGTGAGGGACCTGGCTGGATGGCTTAGGAGGGGGCTCAGATTTGCGACTGGCGGATGGGGCTACTAGATGTCAGGGATCGAGAAAATAGAAACACAGAAACATAAACAATGATGGCAACAAAAAATGGTACATCCTGTCTGCCCCTATTTATCCTATTAAACCTCAGAACCCACTGTCCATACAGGGCACTCAGCCTTCACTATTCACTCCCTGTTCCCTCCCTACTACTATCAACCTGAGTAACCATTACACCCTTCACTTTGTCACAGCCATGCTTGAAACCATTTATGGTTTTGGTGCCTGCCATCTCAGTTGGCAGACTATTCCACATTTCCACCACCATTTCTGGAAAATAAAACTTTCCAATATCCCTCTTGAACCTCTCTGCTATCAGTTTCTACTTGTTCCCCCATGTCCTTGAACTGTTACTCATGCTACTGTAAGTAGTTCTTCTCCACTCACTTTGTTTATTCCTTATAGGAACTTGAAGGTCTCTATCATATCACTCCTCTCCTGTCTGGTCTCTAGTGAAGACATGTTCAGTGCCTCAAGAAGATCCTCATACAATCTGTCCTGTCAGCTCAGAATCATCCTGATCACCTTTTGTCCTTATCTTTCCTGAGGCGAGGTCTTCAGAATTCTGAACAGTAAACCAGGTGCAGCCTCAACAATGATCAATAAAGAGGCAGTAAACCTCTTTTCTTCTATTATCAGAACCCTGTCTGGCACATCCTGGTATCCTATTTGCCTTACTAGATGCCTCAATGTACTAGCTTGATTAAGGGAGTCACTAATGATGAATACTAGGTCCCTTTCCTCAGCTGTAGTGCTCAGCTCTACCCCTTCTATCCAGTACTCTGTCCTGGCGTTCTTGTCCCCTAAATGAATCACCTTCCAATTTTTGGCATTGAATTTCAACTGCCAAACCTTAGGCCACCTCTCTACTCTTTACATGTTGGTCTGCAGTTTCCTACTTCCCCTGTCACTGTCACCCTTCCATGAGCTTGGTGTCATCTTCAAAGAGACACAGCCCCAGATTCATTCTCAAACATTGTTAATGAGCATATTGAAGAGGGCAAGAGTCAGGATGGATCCCTGTGGCATTCCACTCTTGACTTCTCTCTTCTGATTTGATGCCATAATCACAACCCTTCCAACCTCTCATTCAACTAAAGCCCCTCACCCACACCAAAACATGCTTATATTTTCCTTCAACTCCTGGACCTCACCCTTGCACCATGACCTAAGCTGCTCTGATTGGTCCCCATCTCACTGGCCTGCTCCACTGACTCCATGCTAACGTATTTAAAAAAAATCCCGAAATATAGGACTGCCACCCCAACCCCCACAACAGGACATGAGAAAAAGGTACCCCACCTCCCAGATCATGGGCAAGCTCATAGCTTTTTGAAAGTGCATGATTTGGCCCAGTCATAAGAGAAATGTAACCCATCCCCCATGGCATCCAGAGGTATTATCACCTCTGCAACACCTGTACCAGGGCAATAAGGCTTGCCAAAGCTGAGTATTTTACATCTACCTTCAGTACCAACATTGGTTACCTATCTAAATTTTGGAAGGCTGGCACAATCTCTTCTCTTCTCCCCTCCCACTCAATCTCCTTTGCTTGTCATCAAAGTGAGTGACACCCCTATCTTTAACCCCTCCATCACCAAAGAGGTGTAATTCATTTTTATCACCTCCTTCTCACCCCTGCCAGCCTGCATGATTGTCCTTTCCTTCCTTCCTTCCCTCCCTATTGTTTTTTTATCTCCAGTAACTCGATCCTCCCATCACCGACACCCTTTCCGCCCTTACTCCTTCCAAGGGTAGGAGCCCAGATGGCTTGGATAGCAAGTTCCTCCAACTCTCTGCTTCTGCAGTCTCCTTCCCATTGGCTGACCTCCCTAACCTCTCTTTCTGCTGTTCCTCCATCCCTGCTGACTGGAAGATTGCCAATGTCACTCTTCCTCCAAAAGGTGGTGACCCATCTGTTACTAACAGCTACCGACCCATTTCTCTCCTCCCTCCAAAATACAGGAACAAATTATCTTGTCACAACTCTCTCTCCCTTTCTGGACTCCTCTTCTTCTTCACCTAATACAAGTCTGGCTTATGCAAAATCACTCCACCACCATCTCTCCTGCTCAGGCTCACCAAATCCTTCCACAATGATATTGGCTCACAGCCTATTCACCTTTGCTATCTTCGTCGATCTGGCTAAAGCATTCAACCCTGTCTCCACCCCAATTATTAGCCAAACTTCAGGCTGCAGGCCTCTCTGACTCAGCCATGGGCTGTTCCACTCTACTGCATAGGTAGGTCCCAAGCAGTCAAAATTGGTGACCCCTCTCATCCCTGCCTATATCCACTTAGGTCCCACAAGGATCTGTGTTAGGTTCTTTACTTTTCTCCATTTTCCTGAATGATCTCCTCTGTATGTTTGTCTGCATCCATTCACATGTATATGGATGACACAGTCCTCTCACAGCAGGTCCACAGACTCCAGCTGAACTTTGATCAAGCTCAGCCCTGGCAGCACACAAATCAGGTTTTCCTCAAGGCCAAGAAGACTGTCTCCATGTCCTTTGGTACAAGGCACAGACTCTCTAGGCAACCTTCCCTTCCTACTATCCATATCCTGGATGGCTCCCCTGTGGAGGATGTTACCACCTTTAGTTATCTTGGTATCTATCTAGACCAGCACCTAAACTTTTCTGAACAAGTGAATGCTATAGTCAAACAGCTGCACCCCAGTTTGGTGCACCTTACAGGAACTGTGACTATATCCCACCTCCAGCACACCACACTATTATAGAGAGAATGATCCTGCCAATCTTTGAATATGGTGATGTGGTCTACATCGTAGCTCCAGTCACTACCCTTGCCAGACTGGACACAGTCTTTAACTATTTCTGCCATTACACTCTCAACTGTCCTCCTAGGACTCATCACTGTTCTATGTATAAATCTCTCTCCTTTTCTTCTCTTGTGGACAGAGACCATGCCCACTGTGCCAGCTTTGTGGGAAAATCTGGTTTGTTTCCCTACCCTCCTATCTCTCCCACCCCCCCACAGCCATACCATCTGAAGCTGAAATATTCGAAACCTAGCAGTCCCTTCAGTTTCCATAACCTCCATCGGCAAAGCCACATTCAGTCACCGCTTCCCTAAAATCTGGAACTCCCTCACCCTGGTCATTCACCAGTCTCCCTCCACTGGATTCTTTCAAACCACTTCAGAGGTCTCACCTTTCCCTCCTGCACTTGCTCTAGTTTTCCCTCTTGCTCTCCTATGACTTGTTTCCAGTTTAGGTACAGCTATAATTTGGCAATTTATGCTTCCACTTTAGGCATTATGCACAAATGTTTACAGCTAGTGTTGATTTAAACTACTCTGTATTTGATTACCAGCATATGTTTGTGGCTCCTGACTGCGCTGTATGTGCATTGTCGATTGTTTGCTTGTCACTCAAGTTCTCACGCCTTGCATGTATTATTCCCAATGTAATTTGTAGTTGTGTACCACTCTGCTCCATGTATGTTATGTATTTTGAACTTTTGTGCTACCTAAGCCCCACTTGTAAATTCCCCTTCCCAGGATGCATCTAGAAATGAGCTCCCAGCTTAGTATACCTGGGGGGCACTAGACACCAAGGATCATTTTACTATAATAACTGGAGCTATTTAAACTGCAATCAGGGGGTAGAACCTTATATGCCAAGGATCATTTTGGTATACTATTTGGGAGCATCATAATGGTGACCAGGGGTAGGGTAACAATATTCACCACTGTGTGCTCGAATGAGGGCAGGATTTTTGGAAGCAGTAAACAGTATTGCAATTTCAGTTGTTAAGCACTTTCAAAACCTTTTATATAGCACTGTGCTCTGTATGCAGGAGGGAATCCCTCATTTGCAAGGCTTTAGTAGTACATATGCACATGCACATGATCAAGTTAGCATCGGGGCTGCTGAATATATGGCATCTGTTCAGCCATGCTGTCTCCCACATGGCACAGTGCTTAGGTATTTAGCAGTCCACTAACCTTTTGAAAATGGGGCCCTAACTGACTAAAATTCCCCCTGCCAGTGCCTCTTAAGATACAAAAAGTAAACAAAAATGGATTATCTTATTCTGTATCTTTATATATTATTTTATGCTATTTTCCTTGGAAAACTTTTATCCAATTTCAAAATATTGTGATGTGTCTTAAATATGAATAACAACTGTAGCTAAAATACAATTTCTTTTTTCATCTGAGTACTATTTTTATTTACTTATAAAAATACAGTCTGGTGAGCTGACTTAGCAGCTTGGTGGTAGCTGTACTGCTTCCCATGTGAGTGGCCTGGTTTTGGGGGAGAACCTGGGTCAAACAGGGGTTAGCTGGTGGGAGAGATGATTGAGTATCTCGGGGACTGCTCTCCTCTCAGGGAGGGGGAGACTGACCACCCCGCTGTTTAACAGCCACCTAGGAGGAACGCTGGCAGGGCTTCAGAGTGGCATAATGGGCAGGGCTCAGGCAGGCACAAAGCAGTACTAGCCTTTAATTGGATTTACATCATTGTATGCTTGACTGCCCAGGGGACAAACCAAAGGTAGAAAACCTCCAATGGCAAAATAATCCACCAACCTGCCACAGGCTTTGCACTACTAACCAGGCTCTGCTCCTGTCTGAATATGTGTCTCCTTATGAATGGCCCTCTCCCTCCTGGCCCCATCATGGGGGGGGGAGGCCATGGGAGATCTCAGAAAAGGTAAGTCCTGGTGATTTTGGGTGATGGAGATGGACAGGCCGGTGCACAAGAGGGTCAGTGGATGACCTAGAAGATAAACATCTCAATGGAAAAAGAAATAAAACACAGTTTGGGAATCTCAAACTCAATAACACAGTCATACCATATAAATAGCATAACTATGCACTATGCGGCTAGACCTGTGCAGGTTTATTAGTGGAGACCAAGTGCCTGACAAAGCTCTGTCCACCTTGCAATGCTCTGCAGATATGTAATGGGGAGGTTAGGGGCTCTGAGATCCACCAGTGAGGAACCACAGTGAAGTTATTCAGAACAGAAAGTGCAAATTATGCATATGCCAGCTGAGCTCCTGACAAGAATTGGGCCCTGAGCGATTGCTACAATATATATATATTTTTACTTAACCAAGAACCATTATTAAACAAAACATTCAAACAAAAACTAAATCAAAGCTAACTTAGCAGAGCACAAACTAGCAAAGCTTTTAGCTTACACTTTTACAACTCCTGCAGTACTCTTCCCAAGCATTCAGCTCAGTAAGTTGCTGGACCAACACAGAAATTAATAACACATAAATCTGATCAAAACTTTGACTTAGAAAAATGCACACAGTCCCCTATGTTTATATGGTATGAGAGTGATATGTTAGCAATATCCTAAGTATTAGCTTTCAATACAAATGTGTCTGAGTAAATGAAGACAGCACTTATTTAAAAGAATAAACTACACCATTTTAAATTAGTTCTAAAAGTTTTTTGTCACATCACAATGTTCTGAAATTTGATTAAAGGTGTGCAAGCAAAACAAGTTGTAAAACCCCATAAAGAAGTAGAATAACAGATAGCCCTGTTTTGTTTACCTTCTGCCTGCAGCAGACATCCTGTCATGAAGCCGGCAGCTCCCTGAATGTAGCAGGATATGAGTGCAAGCCAGGCCATGCAAGGGGAGGGTCATTTCAGAATGTAGTCCATTTCAGTATATAGTTTATTTGTTTCAGTATATAGAGTATGTGAATTTTTCAGTCTACAGTGTATGCCTTTCAATACATAGTGTATGTTTTTACCATGTAGTGCATTTGTTTCAGTATATAATGTATGTATTTTTTTAAATATACTGTATATGTATTTCAGTATGTAATATATTTCTCTCAGTATAGAGTATGCAAAAGTTTTCAATAGAGAGGGTAAGTGTTTTTAATATATAGTGTATTTGTTTCAGTATATAGTGTATGCAGATTTTTCAATGCACAGTGTATTTATTTCAATATACAGTGTACGTATTTCAATATAAAGTGTAGATGTTTCAATATATAGTGTATTTGTTTCAGTAGACAGTGTATGTGCTTTTTTAACATGCAGTGTATGCATTTCAATAGATAGTGTATGTATTTCAATATATAGTGTATTTGTTTCAGTACATAGTGCATGCAGATTTTTTTTCCATATATAGTGCATGTGTTACAATGTATAGAGTATTTGTTTCAGTAGATAGTTTATGTGGATGTTTCAGTCTGTAGTGTATGTATCTCAATAGGTAGTGTATATGTTTCAGTACATAGTACATTTGTTTCAGTATATAGTATATGTGGCTTTTCAGTACTCAGTAGGTAGATTTCAGTAGATAGTGTATGTATTTCACTATATAATGTAATCATTTCACTATATAGTGTATGTGTTTCACTATATGATATATGCATTTCAGTATACAGTATGTGATTTCACTATATGATGTATGTATTTCAATAGATAGTGTGGTTCACTACATTGTGTATGCATTTCACTATATGATGCATATATTTCACTATATGATATATGTATTTCACTATGTAGTGTATGTGTTTTACTATATAGCCAGAGATTATGAATTATGTCCCTAACGGCTTGCCATATGGTTTAATGTGTACACTTGGTATTTGAGCAGAGTATTGAGCTGACAACATATAGATTGCTTGTTCTTTACTCTGACCATAATGTTTCTATGCCTAACTGTCTGATACACTGCTATTACTGGTATCAGTTTATTTATGTGAATGTCAGTTGCTGGAGTGTTTGTGGTGATGGGAGTGTGGCTGGTGGTGGGAGGAATTTTGGTTGTTAGGCAATACCAGTGTAAGGGTGACAGTGGGACAAGGAGGGTTCATACTAAGGTTGGGACTAAAAGGCCTTGATCAGCCCATTATTTGCTCCTTTCCATTTACCCATAATATGCTATACTATTTCCTTCTCATATGTGCTTATCCAACCTTCTCTTAAACTGTGCCTTTGTATTGCTATTCACCACCTCCATGGGCAGCACATTCCATGGCCTCACCACCCTCTGTGTAAAGAAATCCTTTGTTTACCTCTGAACTGTAAGGGGTGCCCTCTGGTACAGATTTCTGTTTTTTTAATGTACGGTTTAAATCCTTTAACATTATCTCATTTTGTATTATCATAACATTAAACCCAGTTTCCAACCCTATCCTCATATGGAATCTCTTATGTTAAACACCATTTTTGTGGCCTGCCTCTGCACCCTCTCCAAGGCAGACAACCCACCCATTGATATGAGCCCCCATACCTGACTGCCATAGTCCAACATTGGCCTAACATATGCTCTATACAGTGACATTACCACTGCCTCGCTTCTACTCCTGAAGTTTATTTTTATTGCCCACAGCACTCTATTTGCTTTAGTTATTTGAGTTGGGTTGGATTCTAACAGGATTGAAACAGTCAGGCAAATGCAGTTGCTGTCATTTGATAGAAAAAAGAAAAAGAACTTTATAAGCAACATGAAAGAAATGCATTTATAGAGAATAATGGCTGTGCAGGTGTGTGTTATGAGGCTTTTCATGCACCAAGAGGGTGTCATAATTTATAAACCATGAGAGCAAAGCTTGAGGGGATTATGAGACTATCACACACCGAGGGTGTATGAAAAATCCTCATAAAACAAACTTTGCATTAGCATTATTTTTTTATAATAACTGGTGTAAGGTTTCAGAAAAAAAAACTGTGTTTGTGATAAATTTTCCCTGAGCAGTTGCTATACTTGCACAAATACAGTGTGCTCTCTTTCACACTTCAGTGAAGTAAGAGCGTGAGGAGGAAAATTCTGTAACAACCCACTATCGAAGTTATTACTACGGCATTCCGCTTGTTACTACAGCATTTTTTTTCAAGAATGGATATCCAGTCATTATAGGGTTACCAGTTTTATATATATATATATATATATATATATATATATATATATATATATATATATATAAAATAAAGGTGCAGTCACACCCTTATAGCTAGGGTTGAGTAAGTGGTTTAATGTTAACCCAAAATTTTGCACCTTAATAACTTTGCAACCGTTCAATGGATTTGCACAAAATTTGGCATGCGCTGTCCTGTTGGGTAGGTATTCTGATGAGCCAAATTTTCTTTTGATCAGATGTGTTTTTGCTTTCTTTCACCAATTTTTCCTGAATTTTCCTCATTGCCCTCTACCCACACCATTTGGAATTTTAGCCTGAAATTTTCAGGATAGAAAGAGCTTGCCCCAAGTAAGAAGCCAGTATTGGTTTGATGAAAAAATATTAATCCGATCTAAAGTTATTTAATTTTGAAAATTTGGGTCCTGGGCATGCTCAGTTCAGTCTTTTCTATAGTTGCACAGCTGCAAAACAAGGATTTTGGCTCGTGAATGGGAATTTTGACAGTTCACAAATGGGGATTCATTAAATCCTCATTCGTGAGAAGAAAATCCCATTTGTGAAGCCACCATCTTGTTTTTACTTTTTGCCCAAAACCAACTTTTGTATTTTGCCCCACAGATTTGTTGGGAACAAGTGTATGGGTTTTGTTCAAGGCAATGCCCTCTACAAAACCATGTCTTTGGTTTCCCTCACTGTATTAAAAAGAAGGCAGTTTTTTGCCATGGAAATCCCTGTTCATCACTCGCTTCAAGTCCCCTTTCATGAGGTGTCAAAATCTCTGTTCATCAGCCAATCCCCATTTGTGAGCTGTCAAAATCCTTGTTCCTGAAATAAGGACCAGATGACCCTATCTCATGATCGGGGATTGGCTGTTGAATGGGGATTATGACACCTCACGAATGAGGATTTGACTGAGGAATGGGATTTTGACAATTCACTAATGGTGATTACACAAACAAAATCCCATTCGTGTGGTGTCAAAATCCTCATTCATCAGCCAATCCCCATTGGTCAGGTATCAAAATCCCTGTTCGTGAAATGAAGCTCAGATGATCAGATATGGCCATCTGGCCGTGAGATGAAGACAAGATGGTCTCTAAATAATGAAAACCATCCCCCAACATCTTTAATTTTTGTTTTTATACCTGCAAAAGAAAATGGTCCCTTGTCATCCCCCAGTTCTCCATCACCCATCCCACCCTCCCACTGAGCACCCACCTCCCTGCATGCCCCTTACCCATACTTATCTCGAGGGCAGGAACAATGATCTCTCTGGGCCGGACACGTCTGCTCTCCCCAAAGCCAAACTGCAAACTGAAGAATCAAAGGTAAGTGCCATATAATGGCAGTCAATGGAATTTCAACTTAGGTTGATATCTCAGCCATTTTAGAATTTGACACAAATTTTCAACGATGGGGTTATTGGGACCCGCCTCATGGTTACTGGCACTGTCATTTCATTAATTGGTCCCAAAAGGTGATTTTGTGGTCACTGCATAGAATCACCTTACAGGACAGATTAATAAAACAACAGTGCCACTGTTCATGAGATTGGGTCCCAAAAAGCCCATGTTGCAAATTTGGTGAAAATATTAAAAAAATGACTGGGTGTCTCGAAGCATGTGTTGTGCAGTTTCTATGCATGCTCATAACTTCACCAATTGTTGATATTTTCGCCCAGATTTTCAACATTTACATTTTTCACATCTCCTTATGAATAGTATTGCTGTCATTTTCACATCCTGCCTGAAATGAGTTTTCACACCTGTAACTCAGAATGGTGCAGTCGGTATGCAAAATCAACTTTGGGATGGTTTAACAAAATCACAGTGCAACTGTTCATCAGAGGAGGTCCCAAAAGCCCATGCTGAAATTTAGGTGAAAAACTTTCAACAAATGACCATGTTATGGGCATGCATTGAACAGTTTCTATGCACACTTGTAACTTTGCCAATTTTTCATGTTTTCACTCCAGATTTTCAACATTACCGTTTTTTCACACCACCTCATGGATAGTAGAGCTATAATTTTTAAAATCCTGCCAAAAATGTTTTCCATGCCTGTGGCATAAAACAGTGTTACAGTTACGCAGAATTACATTTCGACAGGGATTTAAAAGCTTTTTGTACTGGGTACATGCCGTGCGGTCATAAAAAGGTTACATTGAACATTTGGGGTAAAAATTATTTACAATGATGCAGTTATGACTATTTGTTGCAATTTTGCTATGCCTGCTCATAACTTAATATGTGGAAGCGCAGGGGCCAGAGACCCTTGTGTTTCCACAGCTACTCACATGTGCATCTGTGGATTGATATGGACCCTGTGCTCCCACCATGACAGATAGATACTGTTGCATTATCTGGATGGATGTTCGGACCCTGTGCATCCACAGTAAAATAAAGATACTGTTATACTGTCTCAAAAGTAAGAAATAAATTGCAAAAAGCTTTGCTAATGCATCAGTTAGGATTGAAGTGACAAAAGTAGGGTATTAGGAGTAGAGCCTCTAACACCCCACTCTCGCTACCCCATTCTCATACCACACACCAACAGTATCAAGTGTGCCATGAGGTTAGTTAGCCTAACTCTCACTCCATTCTGCTATACTGTACCATGTCAGCCTCTTTACACATGGAATGCAGTGAGAGTTGGACCTAATGACACATGGCACACCCCAATGCCTGTTGGTGTGTGGAGGATGGGGCGTGGTGTGGTGGGGTGGGGCATTAAGGGCTCAACCCTAACACCTCATTTATATACTTTTGTCTTTTCAACCTTAACTGATGCATTAACAAAGTTTTTTGCAATATATATATATATATATATATATATATATATATATACACATACATATCTGTGAATATATATATATATATGTATGTTTATACAAAGGTGTGAGTTGTGAACATTTCAAATAAACCATGTATTTTCGCAGGAGTGAGAATGCTGATGACATCACCACAGTGAGAATAAATGGATTTATTTTCACTGTGGTGATGTCATTTCCATTTATTCTCACTGTGGTGAAGTCATCAAACCAATAAACAACAGAAAACACACTCTATTGTATAAATTGGATATATGATGACGTGTGATATGGAAAATATTTTCACTCCTGCACAGTGACCTCTGGATAGTCACGAATGGCTTCCACTACTCATGAATATTAAGAGATCACCTAAAGAAGTGAAAATATTTTCCATATCACACTATGCCCATCTTGTATTCCATATAGATATAGATATAGATATAGATATAGATATAGATATAGATATAGATATAGATATGGATATAGATATGGATATAGCTATAGATATACACACACACACACACACACACACACACACATATATATATATATTAGAGGCAAAAACTCAGTTTAATGCATCAGTTAGGGTTGTTCACGGCAAAAAAGCTAGTAAATTTGGGGTTAGGATTGAAAGCCCCTTGGACCCCCAGCCCACCCCAACTGGCATCGGGTGTAGTTGGGGTCGCAGGCCCTAATTCTCAAATTGGCATCACATGTGTAAAGAAGATGAGGTATAGGAGAATGGGTGAGAGTTAGGACCGAGACCCCAATGCACACCCCTAATGCCAGTTGGGGTGGGGTTGGGCTCAAGGGGGCTTTCAACCCTAACTCCAAATTTCCTAGCTTTTTTGCTGTGGAACAACTCAACTGGATGCATTAAATGGCATTTTTTGCCTCTAATTTCCTTCTTTTTGAGAATGAGGATGATAAATAATGAAAGTGAATGTAGTGAGTGGTGCCGCAAGTAGGCCCAAAAGGCCCCATGCTCCAACCACGTTGATGTCTTGTTACACAGTAACAGGAACTGCAAAGCAAACACAAAGGGCAACAGTAATGCAAATGGCAACGCAAACATAAATGGCAAAGCAATAGAAACACAAGCGTAAAGTGATGCCGAACCAAACAGTTATGTAAACGGAGACATCAAACAGAAGTGCATACAGAACGCAACTGGTAACATGCACGCACTGGTACTACAATTGTAAATGCAAATGGTAACAGTAACACCAACAATAACACCCAAGTAAAGAGAAATGCAAGCACGTATGAAAATGCAAACCATAACGCACACACTCACGGAACCACAGTTGTAAATGCAAATGGTTATGATAACAGCAACAATAAAGCCAATACAAACAGAAATGCAAGCGCATACTAAACGCAAACTGTTACATAAGGTCATGGTACCAAGAATAGTAAATGTAAATGGTAACAGTAACAGCAACAGTAAAGACAACAGAAACAGAAATGCAAGCACATATGAAAATGCAAACCATTACACACACGTGGCATAGACAGGAACGGTGATTCGAATGGTAACAGAAGTGCAACTGAAACGCTTAGCTGTCACAGTAATAAAAGGCACACCCTTCTTTTCTCAAAAACTGCATTGAAAAAACTAATTGAAAACAAAGAATGTATGCATTATAATTGACTTCAGAGCAGAAAAGTACGACTTGGAATACTAAATTGCTTATATCTCAGGAACCATATGACGTAGGAAAAAAAATTAAATTTTGTATGAATTATTACTTTACTGGCTAGTTTTTTGCTTAGCCCTCTAATTGGGGGGCTAATCATTTTTTTGACAAAAAGTCTGTATATCGCACCGTTTCTGAGATACTGGCCCTGAAAGACGTGACAGACGCCATAATGTTATCCTATGGGACAAATCGTCAACTTTGGAGTGCTGTCACTTTTCCACCCTGTAATATTTTTTCTCCAGACCACCAAAAGGCACATTTGTAGGATGTTGGCTTTCTTCCTTCCAAATTTCAGCCCAAAAGACCAAACCGTTATTTTCCAGCAGAGCGGCAAAGAATTCCTGTAATATGGCGGACGCCGTAATGTTATCCTATGGGAAAAAGTGCCAACTTTGTAGTACTGTAACTTTGCTGCCTGTAATATTTTTTGACCAATCCACTAAATGGCACATCTATGGGATGTTGCCTTTTTTCCCTCCAAATTTCAAGTAAAAAGACAAAACCATTTCTGAGGTATTCAATGTAAAAGATTAGCAAAATTTCCCTATCTATGCCATTATAAGAAATCTGGCCATCTTGTCCCTATTTTGCGATCAAAGAATCTCATGATCAAAGAATTTGCAGCCTCACGATCAAAGAATTTTCAGGCTCATGAACAAAGAATACAAAATTTAATAATTCAAAAAATAGAAGAAATTGCAGTAAACCACCACCATGGTTCAACAGAACAAAGCCCCCTGAGTAAAACCCATCCTCATTTGACTTCCTAGGACACCCCTGGGCTAAGAAACTTGAATTTTAAATTGGGCCATCTTGTCCCTCGCTCATGATGCAAGATCATGGTCAAAGAATCTCATGATCAAAGAATCTGCAACCTCACGATCAAAGAATTTGCAAGCTCACAAACAAAGAATAAAAAATGTAATAAATCACAAAATTGGAAGAATTGCAGTAATCCACCACCATGGTTTGGCAGAATGAAGCCCCCTGAGTAAAATCCACCCTCATTTTACTTCCTAGGGCACCCATGGCCTGAGAAAAATTATGTTTAAATTCGGCCATCTCGTCCATCGCTCACGATCAAAGAATCTCATGATCAAAGAATTTGCAGCCTCACGATCAAAGAATTTGCAAGCTCACAATAAAAGAATAAAAAAAGGGTAAAACGCAATGTATTCACTGATTTGAACCAAACCAATGGCATGGTTCAACAGAACTGACCCTCCTGAGCAAAACAAGCCCTCATTTGTGTCCCTAGCCCACCCCTGAGCTGAGATATTAGTATTTTAGGTCACGATGCAAGATCGCGATCAAAGAATCTCATGATCATAGAATTTGCAGGCTCATGATCAAAGATCATTAGTGAGCCACGTAATAAGATTTTAAAAGCTTATAACTCTATTTTTTGACCGATAAGTGACCCTTGAGCCAAGATATTTGTGTTTGTGTGATTGGAAAACTGAAAACAAGATGGTGGACCTTGTGGTCAAAGAATTTAGAAAATTCCTCTGGAAAAAAGATTCTTGAACCGCAAGACTGCAAATTCTTTGATCTCCAGGTGAGACTAGATGGCCAGAACCCCATTCTTTGATCGCAAGATATACAGTACATATAAATTTTCCCATTGACTTGTAATGGGAACTTAAAAGTGCCATAACTTTTGAATGCCGTAATATTTTTTCATCAAACAAAAGTGCATGTTCAGCCACCAAAGCTCTTTCAAACAAGCTATCTTGCAGAGTGGCACACCACACAACAGCCATGCAGGACCACATTAAGAATGCCAAAAGGTGCCTTCAAAATGGATAATTTTGCATTTTTAGCTTTCGTACATCGAAAACCAGCACTCCAACAGAAACGCAATTTGGGAAATCAAGAGATCTAGTACACCCCAACACGTGTACTAAATTTCTGCATATCCATCGAACTGGTCCAAAGTCATTAATGTCTAAACTTTTGACTTTAGTATGTAAGTGGCCACTCAACCTAACTATAGTGGTGCGACTGCTACCACTATAAATATATATATATTATATATATATATATATATATATATATATATATATAAACATAGACGTTGACTGCAGATAAGGACCGCAAGGCTCATCCAGTCTGCCAATTTTTTTCTACCTTATGAATGTGTCATAGGCCTTACTCTGTCAATGGCCTATCTATTCTTACTCATATGTATTGCTCCCTTATGACTATCCCATGCTTGTTTGAAGCCTTGCACTGTATTCATATCCATCACTTCCTGAGATAGGCCATTCCATGCTTCCACCACCCTTTTTGTGAAAAAGAACTTCCTCACATTACCCCTGAATCGGCATCCCTTTAATCTCATGTTGTGTTCTCCTGTCCTGCTGTTTTTCTTATATTGAAACATGTTAGACTCTTTCACCTTGTTAATGTCCTTAAGATGTTTGAATGTTTTGATCATATCACCTCTCTCCCTCCTTTGCTCTAGGGTATACAAATTGAGCTCTGTTAATCTGTCCTCATGTTTTCTGATGCAGTCCCTGCACCAATCTGGTTGCTCTTCCCTAGACTGCCTCCATTTTGTTAATGTCCTTGTGCAGGTGCAGCCTCCAGTACTGCATGCAGTACTCCAGATGGTGCCTAACAGTGGCTTGTAAAGAGGAATTATTACCTCACTCTTATAACTTGTGATCCCTTACTAATATACCCCAACATGCATGTAGCCATCCCTACCGCTTTGGTGGTCTGCTTGGATGATTTCAGGTTATCTGTGATGATGATGCCCAAGTCTCTTTCTTCCCTTGTGATTGCTAGCAACTCCCCTCCCAACTTATAGGTAGCTTCAGGGTTTCATATGAACATACAAACATATGAAGAAGCCAGCACAAGAAGGTCATTTGGTCTATCAAGTCTGCTCGTGTTGCAGGGTCCACAGTTTGAGCTAATGTCCCTGCCCCCTCTCCCCTCTCCCCACTCCTCCCATCCTCTCAACCCATGACCCTTAAGCTCCCCCATACCTGTCCCAGCCTCTCTTAAAGCTGCTTACTGTCTTCAACAAGATTACCTCTTCTGGCTGCACATTTCTCTTCTCTATGTGCGTCATCTTGCACTTCTTTGCGTTAAACCCCAGTTGCCACTTTTCTGACCATTTTGCCAGTTTTCCAGATCTCTTCTCATTCTACCCACTCCATCTGGATCAACTACTGTGTTGCAAATCTTGGTGTCATCTGCAAACAAACAAATGTTACCCTACAGTCCATCTGCAATGTAACTGATGAAGATATTGAAGAGGACTTGCCACAGGACTGATCCCTGAGGTACCCCACTTGTGACTTGCATCTCTTCTGCCTGTATGCCATTTACCACTACTCTGTTTTCTGCCCACCAACCAGTTTTCCACCCAATTGATCAACCTCTGACCCACCCCAACCCTACCCAGCTTATTAATCAATGTTCTTTGTGGAACAGTATCGAAAGCTTTGCTGAACTCAAGGTAGGCAACATCAACTACACCCCCTTGGTCCAACACTCTGCTTACCCAGTCAAAGAAATCTATGAGATTAGTTTGACAGGACCTTCCTGTTGTAAACCCATGCTGTCTTGGATCCTGTGCTCCTATGGATTCCAGGTATTGCACTATCCTTTCCTTAAGGAGTGCCTCCATAATCTTGCCCATTACTGAGGTAAGACTAACTAGTTTGTAATTCCCTGCCTCCTCCCTACCACCACTGTTTTGGAATGGGATCACATAAGCCTTTCTCCAGTCTTCTGGGATGTCTCCTGTGCTCAGAGACTCACTAAACAGTTCTGCTTATGGCTCTGTTAGTTCCACCCATAGCTCCTTTAATACTCTGGGATGTATGTCATCAGGTCCCATTGCCTTGTCCACCCTGAGCTTAGTGAGCTCTTGTAGGATGAATTTTGCCTGGAACTAGCTCTCTTCAGGATGTTGAGAACCATGCCAGGGGGCAGAACTAAGCAAGGACAAGTAGATATGAGAGGAAATAAGGGGGAGGGAAGGTAGCAGCTTGCCTAGACTAGGCCCCCTCCAGGATGCTGAGAACCCTGTGTAGGGGCATTACCACTCAAGAACAAGTAGGTAAGAGTGAAACAGAAAGGGGGGTGAGGACGGGGAGAGACTAGCCTAGACTACACCCCACCAGGATGGTGGGAACCCTGCGAGGGGGCAGTACCATGCTAGGAAGAGTTGGTAAGAGAAGATGGAGGGGCAAGTAAAGGATAGAGGTAGAGGCTAGGGGAGAAGTGGGGTGGTGGTACAGCAACATGCTGGGGAACATGCTCATAGAGATAAGGAGAGGATGGGGTGATGGGGTGCATGCAGCAGTACAGGCTCATTGGAAAAACATTAAGGTGGATTATAGCAGGAGCAGCTTGAAGAGAGGAAATTATGGAAGGCAGAGGTGAGGGAGTAGTAGTAGTAGTTGGAGGAGTGCTGTATTTGGGGGGAGTTCCAGAGTTTCAGGCAGTGGTGCATGAAACCAGTCTGTCTAATGAGTGTGGATCATCAGGGGACCAAAAAAGTATGAGTGTCTGAGGAACAGAGGGAGGGGAGGGAGGAGGAAGAGAGGAGGGAACATGAGAGGTATAGGGAAGTTCCTTGAGCTGAAATTTGGAAGTGAATTTGACAATGAGCAAGGTGCCTATTGGCAAGCAGGGAAAGTACAGGGCATGGTAGAGGTCACAGTGATGAGTGCAGGAAGGAGCATCAAGAGAAAAGCGACAGGAGAAGTTGAAGAGATTGTCCAATCTGGTCAGGCAGGATTTGGGAATGGCACCATAGACTACGTCACAGTAGTCAAAAATGGGGAGGATCATCTTCTGGACTAGTTCATGCCATGCCATAGGTGAGATGCTGCTATGGTTCCTGAATAAGGCACCAAGCTTGGGGCACAGTTTTTTCAGGCTGGTCAGAGAAGTTGAGATGTTGGTCTAGTCAGACTCCAAAGTATCTGAATGAGGAGGTGTCCTCAAGAATTGTCCCATGCAGGTGTGGAAGGAGGGTAAGGGATGGAGCCTAGAGAGTCTCTGCCTAGTGCCAAGGACATTGAGACAGTCTTCTTGAACTGAATAGAGACAACGTTGGAAATTTTGTTATGTAGTATTTGTTTGATTTTTCCTTTAATAAACACCCTGCTCTTTCTGAGAAGTGCCATGGGATCTTTAACATTCACCTGAACTACCACCAGAACAGGCAGATGGGACCTCGGTTTAACTTCTCATCCATAAGACAGCAACTCAGGAGTGCAGCAGCCACCCTCATGCAGTACTACAGTGTCAGTATTGGGATTTAACCAAGTGCCTTTTGTGAGTATAGAACCCACAGCATTCAGAGGTGGAGTGTGCTGCCTGCTGAGCAACTGATACTGCACTGTTACAAAGGTTAGAGAAAGGTGAAGAGAAAGATTGGGACCAGCACTTACCTTAATTGCCTTTTGCTTACAAAGAAGTGCCACAAGCAATAACAGGGTTTCCACCCTTTGAAATGTCATATGGTAGACAACCTAGAGGGCCACTAGATGTAATAAAAGAAACATGGGAAGATATCCCCACTCAGAAAGAATCTATTACATCTTATTGTATATGTGTGCACTGAGAAAGAAACTGGCAAAATATATTGAAATTGCCCTCAGCAATGAAAAGTGCTGGGGAATCCTCCATTCATACTAAAATATCAACCACTCGAATCATAAACCAGCCCTCTACCTCAATTTTTTGTTTTCAATGGGTAAAGATTTTTTTTATGCTTTCATGTCCATTAACTCTCACAAAGTGTAATTTAATCTCACAAAACCTATTCTAACTGGCACAACCATAAAATAATGTATTCATGACAATGTTTTACCCTCAGAATGTTCATTTCCACTACTGTGCATTTTCACATAAAAAAAATCAATTATTTTTTTTTTTATCCTCCTGGCCACCTCTCTGCATCCCCTGTTATCTTCTTCACAGCCTGCAGGGGATCCGGCTGCCATCCATCTTGCTGGCACCCTCTAACTCCTGCAGCTTACCCCCCACAGTGGGGCAGCAGGGAGCCCCCTATCTCCTCACCCTTTCACAGAACCAGTTCTGGTGCCCGATGAAACTCGCAGACGGCCATCGAGCTGTGTGAGAGGTGCCACTTTTTTCCTTTGTTCCCCCTTGAGTCAGTGGGCATGCAATGACGCTGGTGGTCAGTAGCCTGCATGTGTCTGCAAGCACCCAAGTCCTTGCGTCTACCCCCCGACTTCACCCAAGTGTATGTGACGTGCGTCCCTGACCCCAGCCTCCTCTAGGGGGCAGTCGGGCACTGACCATCATGAACCTCCTTCCCCGGAAAGGGAGAGCAGTTCATCGGATACTCGATCCTTCTCCTTCCCTGCCAGCCTCCGGCGACCCATGCTTGCTCCCAAACCCGGGTTGCCAGAGTGGCGCGAGGTGCGGTGACCAGCGTCTCTGCCTCAGTGCCACCGGGCCAGCTATAAAGCAGTTATTTACATGAACAAAAGCATTTTTACCTGTGAAAAACTGATTGAGAAAGAATGCTTACCCTTCAGTCTTATTAACAAAAAATTACGCTGAAAAAATTCAGCTGGGAATGTCACAGGGAATTTTCGTCTCTTAAAGGTACATCACTAGGAAACAGAAAGAGTGGATTAGCTTCCTACTATCAACATTTTACAGCAGAATTGTAGGATATATATTTTCAAGTTTCCCTTTTGTTTATTCATTATAACCAAAATGTGAAAAGTAAAAAAAAATAAAATGTGTCTTCCTAAATAAAAAGTGAAGGCATGTGTTTCTGCCTGAGCGGCTATTTTCAATACAAACTACATATAAAAGCAAGTTCTGGTCTGGGACAAAATATATGCTGATGCATTAACCTTATAAAAGAAGTAGACAATGTGTGGCTTGGATTGTAGTTTACATGTGGTATTACTGTGATATAGTAACAGGTGAGCATTTTTTCTATGGGCTCATCCATTTAGTATTTCCTGTAATAACTGTCTAGTTATTACAGGAGACACGTGCTGCCTCATCCACTCTGAGTGTAAGCATTCTCACAGCCACACAGCTGCTGTCATTTCACTTCTCCATGTGGCTGGGAAAACGTCACACTTGTACCTCTAAATGGCAATTTCCTCTCAGAGTTTTTGTTCTATTTTTAGCATGTTTTCTGACTTTCATCACAGAATTGAAATCTTGGCAGCATTATGCTACAAACAGTTCTGTTCTTCTCACACTCATATCACAATAATACAAAAAAAAAATAAAACCTTGTACATCAAGCTAATACAGAAGCAGCTGTTGCTGGCTCTTGACACACAGATACAGATACAAATACATATACTGTACCTGCCTATCCTATCCAGTCACCATAGACAGTACCTGGTCTCTGGCTCCCTTCCCCTGCTATGCTTCCCAGCTAAGATTCCCTTGTTCCTATCCCTTGCATGTTTGAAGTCCACCACTGTTCTCACCCCAACTACCTCTACTGGAAGACTGTTCCAGGCATCCATCACTCTTTCAATGAAGAAGTACTTAGTCACACCCCTCCTAATTTCCCCCTTCCAGCTTCACTGTATGCCTCCTTGATCTTGCTCTTCTTTTCCTCTGAAAAATAAACTATGTGAGGTATTTATAGCTCACTGTCATGTCCACCCTCTCCCTTCTCTCTCCCAGGGTGTACATATTGAGGTCCTTCAGCTTCTCACCATAGGGCTTCTCATTCAGCTGCTGCACCATGTTAGTGGTCCTCCTCTGTACAGCCTCCACCCTGTCTATGGTCTTACTGAGATGTGGTCTCTAGAACTGGGCATAGTACCCCAGGAGGGGTCTGAAACACACACATACATACACACTGAGTTGTGTTCACACACAGATGTTCACCACTCCATTACTCAGACCCCAACATTTACATTTCCCCCCATTAGAGCAAAGTTCATAGTACCAGCACTCATTTTTAGTAATGGGTGCCTTGTGGGGAAAGTTGGTGGTCATCAGAGCAACTATACTAAGGTATTCCACTTGGACAGTAGTTGAATTAAAAATTAAATAGAATTTTGTTAAAAAAAAATAAGTTGAAGTACTTCAACTCATCTGGGGCTCACTCTGTTTCTTGGCTGGTGGGTTGCCTCACCTGGGGTGGGCTGCTGCTCTGGATAGGTAAACACACAACCTCAGGCAGGCAAAATCACACCCTCAGACATACATGCATGCACATTCTCAGCCACTGAAAATGCCCATTCAGACAGATATCAACATGCATGCACACTGACAGAAACTCACAGACTTTCAGATAGAGACAGATATCTACAGTAAGTACATGCTTGAAAGATGCAGACACCTAAACTCACACTGAAATTGCTTTATTTCAGTTTTTGATTATTGGGTAAGCTCCCTGGGTCAATGGCCTATTTCAGGAGCTAACAGAGTAAGAAGAGGTATGCTCTGCTGAAATGGAGTCTGGTGCTCTGCCCAAGGGTGGCTAACCACCAAATCAAATGAACAAGAAAGTAGAAGTATGCAAGCACTCTCTGGTACCTGAATAATGAATCCAGTGATTGTTTTTGACATTTGAACAATCCACCGCAGACAACCCAAGGGGGTGCTGTGGCAGATTGATCAAATGCCAAAACCTTTTTTTCCTGTAACTTGTAAGAAGAAAAAATTGAGCTTTTTTGCCAAAAGCGTGGACTTGCTTGGAATCATTGGATTAATTGTTCAGGTACCACAGTGAGCTTGCCTACTTCTACCTGCTATTTCAGGAGTAACCTGGATACAAAAATTATAATGCTATATGAAGCAGAGATAATAAACAGTTAAAAATACAAACCCCAAATCCATTACATTGACAATTTGACCTGTATACAAGTATACAATATATGAATTCAATTGTATATACCCTTAGATGGATAACATGCCCTCATATATGTAAAACACACAGACACACACACACACACACACACACACACAAACACACAGTTTCAGGTAATGCCATTCCCCCATATTTCCAGCTCACGTAAAGAGTAGGGATGGGCGGGTTGACTGTGACCCGGTTCTGATTGTGACTGATCGGTTTCCACAATGTTCTGATTTACTCTAATGAATTGTAGACCTATTTTAGTCTCTTTGAGTATAAAAAATGTGTCAATATTGTTCTTTTAGAGCCCTCTGTTAAAAATTAAAATGTAACTGTTTTAAAAAAAAATTGTGTTTCTGTATTTTTGTGTCATTTCAACGTAGGAAACAGTGGGCTGGATTCACAAAACTCTTGAAAATCTTGCAGCTGTGGGAAAAACTTGGCATAAGTGGGTTGCCATTTGCCAGACCGCAGGTTCTCCCACAGCTACAGTATTCTCAAAGTCTGGCTCCATGATTTACAGCAGCTTGCAGGGTGGTGTTGCCATGGAAATCCCACAACTGTAGAAAAATGTTACGGAATGTGGGACCAGCCATAACAGCTCCTGCAGCTGCTGTGGATGTGAATAGCAATCTCCACAGCTGCAGAGATTTCCCTCCACACTGGAGTTGCGGTGTGGGACTTAGTCCCAAAGACATTTGTGAATCCAGCCCAGTGTATACAGCTCATTTAGGGCTTTACAGTGAAAGGAGGCAGTGTGTCAAACATTAGAATGAGACAGAGAGAAAGAGAGAGAGAGAGAGAGAGAGAGAGAGAGTAGGAGAGACCAATGAATTCAACAGCAGAAAGACAACAGCAGAGTCCAGACCTTTGCTGAGTCTGGCATACTTTTTGGTGGGAGACAGGCAGCATAAGCAGGATATGTGATGTGGCCCCAGCTATCCCCCCACCCTTTAAACCTGAGATGTTATTTTTTTAATTTTATTATTTTGCTTGCCTACTTGGTGTTGTAGCAAGCATCATGGGCCCCACACTATCCCACACACTCCTGCCTGATTGGCCTAATATTTTTATCACTTTTGTTTGTAACTTACTTTTATTGGGTAGACCTTGTCCCCCCATAACTGGCATTTCAGGTTTTGGGTATATCCTACAAGCTTCCACAACCAATAATTCCAGTCAGCTGTGATATATATTCTATGCAAAAACTGTGTTAATGCTTCATCTAGGGTTAAAACAGAAAAGTCAAGAAATGAAAAATCTGTAGGGTTGCCCCTCTCCCCGGACCCACCCATCATCCAAGATTGACAGCTGACAGGGGTGTGTCATTGGGGTTGTGAGGCTTAAATGTCATCCCATTCCATCTGAAATTACATTCACAAGCTACAGTAAATAAGAATGGGGTGACATTTAGGCCCCACAACCCCAGTGACACACCCAGTCAGCTGTCGATCCTGGGATGATGGGTGGGTCCAGGGGGAGGGAGGAGGGGCAACCCTAAAGACTTTTCATTTCCTGACTTTTTGTGTTTTAACCCTAAATGATGCATTAAAGCAGTTTTTTGCATAGAATTTCCTTACTTTTTGAGAAAGAATAAAAAACTAAGAACTTGCATAAGTTGATGAATTGATCTTCAGCCAGGAAGAATGTGGTGCCATGCAGTGAAGTGGGACAGACTGAGACTTGGGCTCACTCAAGAGAAAAAACAAATAATAAAATATAGCTCAGTTTTGATGTAAAGGATAGCAGTTGAATCTCAGCTTCTTCCTGACCACACAGGCATGCAATGGCAGCCTCAACTCACTTGCTTCTTTCATCCGGTCCTCCTCAGCTCACATCAGCTCAGCTCACAAGTCCCTGCCTGTCTTGCAGCCACCAGCCACTCTGACATCAGCTCAAAATCATGCTAGGCTAGCTCACTGCTCTGGAGGACAACAACAGTGGTGCTCTGTCCACTCTGCACCACCAGTATGGTGATCTTTCTCCACCCAAGATGAAGATGTCACTGTAGGATTAGGTAGATGGTTCTCCTCGGTCTCTCTCTCCCGCAGTTCCACTCGGAGCAAGGCTCCTCCATTAGGCTCCAAAGTGAAAAAACTCAGTGCCTTGTTTGTTGAACTGGCAGCATTTAAACAAACCGCTGCTCACTAGTCACTCTTCCTACCTGAAATGGTAGCCAATCACAGCTATACTGTACACGATGACTACACCCATGGACCTGATTGAAACATGCAGTTACAAGGTCTGTGGAGCGCACACACCCCTGCCAAAAGCTTGAGTAGGATGTAAGCAATAATCCACTGCAACTAAGTTTGACATGTCCCAGTTTTTGCTTATGGTTCCGCTGTCTGGGTACACTGCACAGATGATTACCGCCACATCGTTGTGCTACGTAACATTGCTTACAGCTAGAGTGCACAGGGAAATAGTGGTGGCACTGACAATACTGGCTTCTTTTTCTGACCTCCGTTCACTGTGTGGGCGATAAGTTTTACAATGTGTGTGGTATTGTAGATTTGGAAAGATTTGCGCTGTCATACTGACACGGAGAAACACACAGACATGCAGTGATTATTATACTGTCTGTCTGTTTCTCTTGTCTGCTGCTCTGAATCACCGTGCTGTGCTGACATCATTGTAAGGTGTGTCTGTGTGTGCCCTGGTAGTAAACACAACTTGCTGTGAGCTCAGAGTGCAGTCAGAGCTTTAGTGGCTGCTGGGTACTACTCAACCATGCATATATAAGGAATGAATGCATGGTTGAAAAGCAGTCATGTGGTTCATTTCCCCAATGATTCTTTTGCTTTCGGTGTACTTATTTATGCCATGTTACAAGTAAGCAATAACCCATGACAGGGTGTTTGTTTACTGGAGATTAATCAACACCCTGGGTGCATTGTGAGGTGCAAGGCTACAGGTCGAGTGTCCTCACAGTACCCGGGGTGTTGATTAATCCCCAATAAATGCACACCCTGTTGTGGGTTATTGCACTTATAACATGGGCCAGATATCTAGAGAAATTGATAAAAACTTGTGGATTAATAGAGAAAAACTGTGGGGACTACTTAGTGTTCCTACACTACTTTTGGCCAGTGTACCACATCCATGTGTGTTCTGCCACAGAAAAATAGTGCTTGTTACATAAGTTTGTGGTAAACAGGCTAACATACTAGTATCAAGGGGCACACTCATGTGTCTTTGCTACTTCTCATTTGTTACATATTTTGCAGATACACTGTTTAATAGTACAGATGGAGGGTGACAGACAGACAGACAGATACAGAGCTGTAGCATGCAGTGTCTCTGTTTTCCATATACTGTACCATATGCTGCTGTTTTCAGTAGTTTCTTGCTGGCTGTGGGTACTTACTTCATTAACTGTTGCATTTTTCATGAGGTAGTGTGCCTCTCTGAGATAGTACAAACACATAATGAGCTCTGATTACACTCCCAGATGGATGTCAAGTATTGTACTGCGTCCGACATGACTCATCACCCACATGACTCACACAACATAGTACTTGTCCACAGAGAAACACAGATTTCTATCTTGTACAGTGGTGTTTGCCCTTTAAAGGGGCAGACAAGTTGTCCGTGGGCCACTCCCCAGGCAGAAAAATGGAACAGCTCACAGAGGTAGAGGGGGTAGAGCCCCAGGGACAATAGGCAGCTACAGAAAGGGAGGAGCACAGGGAGGAACAGGATAGTCGTAGCACATAGGGGTAAGGGAGGGGAAAAAAGCCAGGGTACATAACAGGCTGCACAGAGGTATTCTGCCTCTTTCTGCTGGATAATTTTGTTGGCTTGATCAACAGAATCAGCACATCAGAATCAGCTATCAAGATTGGTGGAAGCTTAACCAGCCTGAGGTAATAAGTGGAAAGAAGTACTACGAGGTAACAAAAAAAAAGTATAGAAGTTGTTTTATAAGTGGCTAAGATAGGAAAAAGAAAGTGTGAGACTGCTCTGAGGTTCAAATTACCAGTAAAGGCTCAACAATCAGACCCCTCCCCATACCTCCTTGTGTTACCACCCTTCCACTGCCTTGTATGCCTATCTCGTCTACTTATTTCCCCTACCAGCCCCTTATGTTTCCTGCTCATAAAGCATCTCCAAATTCATTATAAATGTATGCACTATAGGTTCCAGCTTGTGTTATCTTATAGTGCATTGACTATCTGAGTAAGTTAGCCTCATATTAGCCCTGTCTATTACCCTTACAGGATGCTACTCCTCTGTAGCCTATAGTGCACATTATCTTATTCTGAACACTGTAGTGGTGAGCTCATATTATGTACGCTGCAGAGAGCTATTTTTACTCTGCAAGACTATGATCTTGTAACCCATTTGATCATTACACGCGTATTTTATGCTTGATCTGCACTTGATTTTGCATATACTGTTCTGTACTAGTTATGTATATTTTCTGCACCTTATATAAACTCTAGTTATGTATGATTATGTCTTGAAATGTATGTATTACATGGTTATGTACTGCGATTGTGTATTTTACTGTCCAGGTCCACCTCAAAAATGAGTTTCCTCAATGGTGTTTTACCTGGTTAAATAAAGAATTGATTAATTGATTGACTGATTGGAAGAGGCAGTAATTGAGTGAATCAGATCGTACAGGGGTTTCTGATTTTAGTGTATGGCTAGAAGAAGTCATTTTGTTGTCCCATCTGGGAGAATATGGAAAAGAAATGCTATTGTGTGGAAGGGAGATAGCCCCAGGTATGCTGAGAGTTGAAAATGTTTGAGCTGGTTTGCTTGGTGCTCTTGCCTAGGGGGCAGAGGAGCTGCAGGAGCTTACAATTTATGAAGAATGTCCAGGTTTGCTTTGGAGATGTGGTATCACTTGAGGCAGGAAGCATCGAACAATGAGAGGTTCCGTGGTTTCAGGTGGGTGCAGTATCTTGCGCTGCGCAACAGGGTGCAAAGAAAGAGCAAGTTTTGTTTTAAAAAAAAAAAGAATGGAGCCTTTCAGTAAAAACAAGAGTCAGGCCCCCAGTATTGAGTCAAAGTTGCCAGCGGCTAGGCTGGCTTGGAAGCAGGTGAGCGGTGGCGTCTGATGTCACAATGCGTATCAGGGGGAGACTAAATGAGCCTCCAGCATGGGCGAGTTTTGCGGTGCAGAGCAAGGAAGAAGGACTGTTCCTCATTCAGCTGCATTCACCAGGGAGAACAAAAGCAACATCAGAAATGGTTGAAAGGGAAGGGGTTGGTTTTTTAATTCAAGCTTGAAGGAGACTGTTTGGGTCCACAAGGCAAAAAAGTGCTGGTCGTTGTTTTTATGTGCTCATAGCGCTGAGGGGGAAATAACTGTGATATTTTCTGGCTGAAGTCTGTAGAACTGGTGTAGTGGTTAAAGCATGTTCTCCTGGTGTTTTTTAAGAGGGAGACTCTGTCCCGTGGTACTGCAGGCATGCAGGCATTGAGGTGAGTGGCATCTGATGTCACTCCACGTGGGGGGATCTCCTTTTCTGGGGATGGGACAGCATTTTTGGGAGTTTCAAGACAACAAGGGGGCAGCAGGCTACCGAAGCCTATGTTTTAAAGCAAATACAGAGCTTTTCTTTAAGGAAGGACAATGGCATAACAGGGAGATGTTTATATTAATACAAACAGGGGTTTAAGTCAGTCTTTCACCTCCCGTTCCCTGAGTTAAGGCAAATTATAGTGGATAAGGGGGCCATAAGCTGGAGAGCTGCAGGGCCTAAGGTGAACAAAGGGGGGAGCAGCAAATGGGAGGGTCAAAGCTACAAGTTTTGTGCTAGGGAAAAAGTGCTGAGCTGCAATTCAGGGTTTTTAAAAAAAAATAACTCTGGAACTCGGAAGAAGAGGGAGCTGGCCCATACCACAAGGCAGTGCTCTCTGTGTTGTCCAGGAAAGAAGCAATGCAGGGGAGGTGAGGGGTGGGTTGGACCTGTAGAGTCAAGCTTATGGGACACAGGAGGAAGGTACCAGTTAGTGGCAAAAAAAAAGGTTGGGGGTGTTGGCAGGGTGAGAGGCCATCAGTGCCCAGACTGTGGTTTTTAGATGATAACTACTTATCTTTTTCAGTTCATTGCAGTATTTGTGTGTAGCATGATGAGAAAGAAGATGGCACTGAAGAAAAGCAAACCATTCAGAGAGGATGCATACAAGGTGATAATGGAGCTGGCAGAGAAGGCCAACATAATGTGGCAGCTAGTGGAAGAGGAGGAGCCAGGGAAGTCGGGGGGAAAACAGAAAGCGGTGAAGGGGAGAAGGGGTGATGGGAAAAGACCAATGGGGAAGAACCGGAGTCTGGCAAGACCTCAGTCTCCGGGTGGAGATCCCTTCCCGGGATGCCAGCCCCATACCATCCCCCCCTTGTGATCCTGAACCAGTAATACTACCTCCAGAGCCAGTGAGTTTACCCTGGAAGAAACCCAGAGTGCAGCCCCAGTCCACAGCTGCCCTTGTAACCAGACAGGCCAGCGCAAGAAAAAGGACCAATGCAACTCACTGACAACCAGCCCCAGGGAACAGAGAGGTCAACAGGTAGTGTATCAGGATTTGTGGGGGAGAGTATCAAGGAATATATTAGGCAGATTATTGCGACTCTAGGGGCAGGGGGGTTGGGACAGATGGAGGCAGCATTGGCAGAGAATAGGTCAGAAAGGGGGGCACAGAGGGAGAGAAGGAAATGGATAACATGGGAAAGGGCACCAGGGAAATTGGAACACCAGGTATGAGAATAGGTGAGCACATACCGTTGGCCACAAAGGAGAAGATTTGGAAAGGGGAATATGTGGACATATTTGCATTGGTAAGCAGGAAAGTGGCTGCCAAGTATGAGGAGATGGAGAGTATAGGCAAGAGTGAGATGGCAGGTGCGGTAGTGTTGCTAGGAAAGAAGGAGGAGGACAAATTTACAAAAGGAAAAATGTGGGATGGGTGGTTTGTGGGATTCACCACATATTTGGCCATACTGATGGAGAAGAAGCCAGAGATGGGGATTCCTTTTATCATATATTCTTTGATCACACGATGAGCAAAAGCAAAACGGGGTGTGGGATGGATATACTATTACAAATTTTTTTGTTAAAGAATGGCCACATATGGGGATGTAAGAGGGGATACTAAACATCTCAATCTATGGATGGACTATGTAACTGACCAGTTCACCCCAGAGGAAGAGATGGAAAAAAGGGCAGGAGTACTTCAGAAATGCTGCTGGGATTACAACAGAGCTTTCTGTTCATGGTAGCAGTGTCATTTCAGGCATGCATGCTCAAAGTGTGGGGGTTCTCATCCCGCGACATGATGTAGAAGCCAGTGGCCCCAAGGGTTTCAAATGGGGGGCAGTCAGGGTGGCAGCCACCTGCCCTTTCATGAAGGACAAGCTTTTAAGGGTCAGACCTGGAACTGAGGTACGAGGGGCAGAGGGTATGGGACTAGGTGGGCCCAATCCTACTGAGTTATAGAGAGGAAGCAAGAGGAAGAGGGAAGGGGCAGGTAGAGGTACGAGGGGGTAGGGTGGATGGACAACAATTTCAGGCAGCCAGGACACCCATCAAGTGGGAGGCCTGGGGAGGGATTGCTGGCAGAATACCCTGACAGGGATGCCACAAAAACCTTAAGTAGAGGTTTTCGATCGGGTTTTTCTTTGCAGTGTAGGATGCCAAGACAAGCTAGGGAGGAGAACAATTTGGGCTCAGTTAGGGGAAAAGAAGACATCTTGAGAAAAAAGATTGAAAAGGAGATAGAAGCAGGAAGGGTAGAAGGCCCTTGCCCTTTTCCCCCGATAGCTAATTTGAGGATCTCCCCCTGGGTTTGGTCCCTAAGAAACAAGAAGGAGAATACAGAGTGATCCATAACCTATCATTCCCAGAGGTAGACTCGGTTAACAATTTTATAGGAGAAGAGCACAGTCAGGTAACGTATGCCACTTTGGAAGAGGCAGTGCAGATCATTCGGGCAACCCCAGATGCGTGGCTAGCGAAGACGGATATTGAGTCAGGCTTTCGCCTGCTTCCAGTTGGAAGGGAGGACTGGGACTTGGGCTTTAAAATAGGGGAACAGTATTATTTTGATAAAGCAATGCCCATGGGTTGTTTGATAGCATGCACAGCCTTTGAGACATTCAGCACCTGCCTGCAATGGATCTTCCAAGAAAAAACTGGGTATAAAATGGTTATACATTATTTGGACGATTTTTTGCTGCTAGGAAGAGGGTGAGTGGAGACATAAGAGATGTTGGCTAGTTTTCAGCAATTGTGTGGGGAGCTAGTTGTACCATTGGCACCAGAAAAAACGGAAGGCCCTAGTAGGGTCCTGGAGTTCTTAGGGATTAAGGTACACAAGCTGAAGGAGGTATTTAGGCTGCCACACAAGAAAGTGAAGAAGTTAAAGGAGTTGATTCAACACCACACAAGCAAGATGCATGTGCAGTTGAGGCAAGTGCAGCAAGTCTTGAGGCATTTGAACTTTGCGTGCAGGGCAATCAGGCCGAGAAGGACTTTCACAAGACGGCTAGTGACAGCAACAGCTGGGGTGATGAGGCCGCACCATTTGGTGGACATAAGGCAGGAGGTAAAAGAGGACTTCAAGTTATGGGAGGAATTCTTGAGAAGCTGCAATGGCAAGTCCTTTTGGCAGGAGGAATGGGTTTTTAATACTGATTTAGACCTGTACATGGATGCGGCAGTGGGGAAGGGTATGGGGATACTTTAGAGGAAAGGGATCGGATCCTTGGCCAGATGAGTTGGTGAATGAAAGCAGGGTGAGAGACATCAGGCTATTGGAGATAATGTCAATTTGGGCCTGCACCCTGGTTTGGGGAGAGAATCGCAAAACCAGAAGGTTCGTTCTGGTATGATAATAAGGCAGTGGTGGAGGTCCTGAATAACAAAGGGGAGGTCGGCACGGTGGGGTGGAGTGTTGAGGCAGCTAGTGCTGAGATGGTTGTAGTTGAATATGTCATTCAGGGCTAAACACATAGATGGGGAAAGGAATATACTAGCTAACAGCCCTTTCCCATCTGCAGCTGGACCGTTTTCATGCGTCTACTTAGCTGGGAGGAACAAGCGCCCATTCAACAAACATCTGGGACATTGGCAGAGGAGCAGAGGTGCTGTTTCATAGCTCATGGGCACCACAGATCTTGAGGGCCTATGAAGGGCATGGCGGGTGTTGCAAGCTTTCAGGGCAGCACACCACATGGAGGTAAGTGGGCCAGTTACGGTAGAGCAGCTGGGAAAGTTAACAGTTGAACAATGGCAGAGGGCACTGGCATACAACACGATGGGATTATATCTAGCAGGGATTAGTATAGTATGCAGCCTGAATAGGTGGCAGGATCCCACAAAATCAATGTTGATATGTAGGATGATGCAAGGATGGAGCAGGTTGAGACAGAAGGACAAGGACGGCTGGCAACCGATAGCTGAGCACTGGCTAGCCAGGCTGCGAGACATATTGCCAAGGGTGTGTAAATCCAAAGATGAGGCACAGCTGTTTTTTACAATTTATGTGGTAATGTTCAGGGGGCTTTGAGAGTGAGTGAGGCAGTAGGTCGTGGCCAAAAAGATGAGGAGGGGCCTAGAGTGGGGGATGTGGTTTGGGGCAGAAAACAATACAACTGGTCATCAGGAGGTCCAAAACAGATCAGGTGGGAAAAATTGTGTCATAAGCTTGCAGCCACATGTGGAAGGTCATTGTGCCCAGTTAGGGCTCTGTGGGGTTATGCCACAGAGAGATATAATAAAGTGGGGCAATTATTTGTACATGGGGATGGGAAAAAAGTGACCAGTTACCAGGTAACAGCTGTTCTTAAAAGGCATGGGGTTTCGGGGTGAGGACCCAGCATGTTATTCCTCTCATTCTTTTTAGATAGGAGCCACATCAAAATGGGCGGCTGAAGGGGAATCAGTAGACAAGATTTTGGAGATGGGTCAATGGCAGTCTGCCAGCTACAAAAGATACATCCATGCATTTAAAGATTAACATGGCATCTTGTTTTGTTTTTCAGAACTGGAGCTGAGAAGGGGCTCTGGGGAGGGGCTCTGGGGGTTTAAAAAAGGGGGTAGTCATGAAGTAAGGTATTAAACAAAGTTTTTTATCTAATTTATAGGCAGAGGGAGGATCACAGAGGTGTGGATCTGCGGGCATTCCTACATTTATTGGCTGGAAAGGAGAGCAGAAAAGAAGGCCGGGGGAAAGCAACTTTACCAGGATGTCAGATACTGTAGATTGATATGGCATGGCATCCGAGGGATGAAGTGGACCCAGTTACTACCAACATTGCTGGAGATGAAGCAATGGAGACAAACACCAGATTTGATTATTGTCCACCTAGGAGGGAATGACATAGGTGTAAAACCATGGGTGGATAGCTATCTAAGGGTGAGAAATGATTTTGAGAAAGTGAAACAATGGTGACCCGATGTGTGTTGTAGTGGTCTGATACCTTGGAGAGTATGGAGGCATGCCAGCAGACATGTAGCAGTAGAGAGTGCCAGGAGAAAGATGAATAGGAGAGTGGGGACAATAGTGAGAAGCCTGAGGGGAGCGTAATACTGAGAGGAGTCGAGGAATGGGTTGATGAATCTTATAGATCAGATGGAGTGCACTTACCAGACTTAGCTATAGATATGTTTAACACAGAGATGGTGGGTTTCATTGAGGCATGGAGGAGACAACAAGGTAAGAAGTAAGGGGGAGTGGGAGGGAGATATACGAAATAAAGGGGGGGAATAGGTGTGCAGGGGATGGCCAGTCATCCAACGCAAGCTGGAGAACAGCTATGGAGAAAAATGAGGGGGGGATAATGAGGTGTGGAGAAAAGAAGAAGGAGAAGCAACAGAAGGAGAAGAAAGTGGTCTCACCATTACCTATAAGAAAGAGAAGAAAAAAGCACCCAGGTTTTCACCTGGGGAGGTGAGAAGAAGCAGAGGAAGATCTTGAACTGATACTGATTATGTAATGCAATACAACTGAAGAGGTGTACTATGACAACAGAAAGATGATGATAATAATAATGTAACAAAAGAAATGTGATTATTGTAATAAATTGATTGCTGATCTGAGCACAACAACACACAGGTGGTCTGTCTTTTGTGGGGAATGGGGAATCCAGGACAATGGTGTTTGTCCCTTTAAAGGGGGCAAACCAAGTTGTTCTGGTGGACCCCTCCCTCAGGCAGAAAAATGGAATGGCTCAGAGATGTAGAGGGGGGTGGAGCCCTAGGGACAATAGGCAGTTACAGGAAAGGGAGGAGCACAGGGAGGAACAGGATAGCCATAGGAAGCAGGGGTTAAGGGGAGCGGAAAAAAGCCAGGGTACATAACAGGCTGCACAGAGGTATTCTGCCTCTTCCTGCTGGATAATTTTGTTGCCACCCACCCATCCATTTAAATAAGGGAAATGAGAGGAATGGTAGTCCTATGGAAAAAAAGGGGGCGAAGTGGGGGCTGCTTCACAGGTAGATGGCAGCAAGGGTCTGGTCAGACAAGTGAGGTCTGCCAAAGGTGGATGGTGGGGGGGGAAATGAGGGGGGATAATGGGGTGGGGGGAAAGAAGAAGAAAAAGAAGGAGAAGGAAAAGCAACAGAAGGAGAAGAAAGCGGTCTCGGTTATCACCGTTACCTATAAGAAAGAGAAGAAAAAAGTGCCCAGGTTTTCACCTGGGGAGGCGAGAAGAAGCAGAGGAAGCTCTTGAACTGATATTGATTATGTAATGCAATACAATTGAAGAAGTGTAATATGACAACAGAAAGAAGATGATGATAATGATAATGTAACAAAAGAAATGTGATTATTGTAATAAATTGATTGCCGATCTGAGTGCGACAACACACAGGTGGTCTGCCTTTTGTGGGGAATGGGGAATCTGGGACAATTGACTCCCTCTCTGTTTCCCTGTCATTATGTGGTCGCTTGCAGAGGTAGTCAACTGACCATGAACAGCTCCTCTGTCATCTAGTCGCAGCTATCGACGCCCCTAATTACTGCAGATAGTATGCGGCTGAGCAATTTGTCAGAACCTTGATCACTCCATGGTGATATCACCTTAAACCCAATGGACAGGCAGGAACCTTCCGCTAAATGCTACGTGCATGTCCTTATCACTCTCCCAAATGGATTGCTGCAGGCAAGGGAACTAGGGCATGGTACGACGGTGCTCATGTGATTACAGAGCAGAGAGGAGGAAAATGGTGACTTTCCCTTCCTCAGTTAGGCAGATTTCACAAAGTGGTACTTGTATGTTGGGGCTCAGCACTTCTGTGTTACTCTGCCAGTACAGAGTGCTGCAGCCATGGGAGTGCGGACATGTTGCTACTTTTCTCCGCTTTGCACTGTCTATGAAGTCAGGTTGTGAGAAAACTTTTCTTGTGGTGCAATCAATGTGTGTTTGTTGCTCTGAACAGGGATATGCTAGGATCTTCAAGGTCCATTGGGTGGGTGGATGGGCATAGTCACTTAACGGAACAAAAAAAATGGCTGTGTTTCACAGTCTTGCAACTGCAGCACAATTAGTTCGGTCACTTGTATTATTTTTCTCCTCTGCGACTACTCACCACATCCACTTTCTGTAAGATTATGGTCACCTGACATATTTCACCAATGATGTTTCACAAACATAGATGCCATGTTATAGTAAGCAATAACCCATGACATGGTGTGCGTTTATTGGGAATTAATCAACACCCTGGGTGCATTGTGAGGCATGAGGCCAGAGCTGAGTGTCCTTACAGTGCCTGAGTGTTGACTAATCCCCAATAAATGTACACCCTGGAGTGGGTTATTGCACTTATAACATGGGCCAAATATGGACACAGATGGACAAAAATTGTTATTAGACTGAAAACATGTGGGAACTATTTAGTGTTCCTCCACTATTTTTTGCCATGAACCACAGTTTTCTGTGTTCTGCCACAGTAAAAATAGTTCAGCATACTGAAGTGTGTGATGAAAAAGCCGCACACTATTGAATCAAGCAGCACGTGGAACTTTTTATTGTGCTGTCAAACCTACAGAGGGTGGTCCATTTCTCTACTGCTATTCTGTCATCACAGTGCATGTATTCTTTTTTAATTTTTTACACTGCAGTCTGTAAATAAAGCCACTTTGCACATAGGTCCTGGCCCCCACACTACCCGTAAATGATGACACAACTCAGACGCAGACATTATTCAGCACGATTGACAAACGGAACTTACATGCCCTACATGCCGAAGTGTCATGCTTTGTATATAATGTTGCTTGCTGCGTATAACTGCCTGGCTCCCGGAATTATGCTCGTTATCATCTGTCACTCTGTGCATTACACATCGGGAAATTACAATGGCACTTGACATCTCATTTTGCAGAATTGAAAAGCTACACTTACGAGCATCAGTATGGTCTCTTGCTGTCCTTCCAGTCCAAAACATACACACCACATTGATAAGTGAAAAAAAAATTACATGTTCCTCAGAGCATGCCTTTGTCACTCGCTCTATCTACTCATCCTGTGTCACTCCTTGTAACTTCCCCCGCTGAAAGTACTGTCAATACATGTCATTGCAATTGCATTGTCTGCACTTACTGTACAGCACATAAATAATATTACTACAATAGATTGGTATCAGGCATGTTCCATGTTTTCTTACTAACCTGAACTCCGTATTGCTGCATCTGTGCAGCACCTTGGTCCATGTTACAGTTAAACAGCACCACAGAAGTATCCCACTGAAATGCCACTACACTCCATGGAGGATTTTGCATGCTTCCTACCTTTGGACAGTACATGCAATGGTGAACAGGAGTGTGACCCATTTTCTAGAAACCTCTGCAGCATGTTAACATGCTCTGTTATCCTGAAATGAAAGTGCACTATTTACAGAGCTGTACAAGATTCAGAACATATCAGTACTGAGATTATCGGACTGCTTTGGTGCATATACATTTCCGTTTATTTTAGTCATGCCTGTCATGCTTGCACATACTTTTGGATACTCAGTTCTAGTTGTGTGAAGATACAGTGTTTGCTACGATTGTCAGTGTCCTCCAGGTGGGTGGGTGAGAGAGTAGACTCACTAACGTGCATTTCAGTATGGCTACTAATCAGATTTTTTAACACAGGCTTGAAATTAGTTAGGTCTCCTGTTTCTTTGAGCACCTTTTCACCACTTGCACCTACTGTTCGTTTACTAGTGATTAATGAATGGTCACGTGATTACTTTTGACCAATCGTTTATCTAATATGCAGGTGTCCATGTTATAACATGGGTTAATGTAACCCTCTCAGAATCATGACAGCCAATCAGATTCCTTTTATTTTCTGTGCCTTGCAATAATATAACCATAGACACAAAGGAATTCTGGGAAACCACCACCATGGTTTGACAGAACAAAGCCCCCTGAGCAAAACCCACCCTCATTTGCCTTCCTAGGACATCCCTGGGTTAAGAAGTTTGATTTTTTAATTCAGCCATCTTGTTCCTTGCTCGCTATGCATGATCACGATCAAAGAATGTCACAATCAAAGAATTTGCAGGCTCACGATCAAAGAATAAAAAATGCTGTAAATCAAACATTTTAAGGAATTGCGGTAAACCACCACCATGGTTCAACAGAATGAAGCCCCCTGAGCAAAACCCACCCTGATTTGACTTCCAAGGGCACCCTGGGCTGAGAAAATTGATTTTTTAATTTGGCCATCTCGTCCCTCACTTACGATGCATGATCACAATCAAATAATCTCATGATCAAAGAATTTGCAGGCTCGCGATCAAAAATCATTAGCAAGCCACAATCAAAGATTTTAAAACCTTATAACTCTATTTTTACACCAATTTGGATGAAATCAAAGTCATGGCTCAATAGATTGGAGCCCCCTAAGTAAAACCCATCCAAGTTTTATTTCAGGAGTGACCCCTGAGCCAAGAAATTGGGTTTTTATGTTCAGAAATCAAAAAAACAAAATGGCTGACCTAGCGATCAAAGAATTCTCGGGGACAAAGATTCTTGAACCATGAGGTTGTAAATTATTTGACTGCCAGGCAGGACGAGATGGCCAGAACCCCATTCTTTGTTCGCAAAATATACATGTACATTTTCCCATTGACTTATACAGGCAACTTAAAAGTGGCATAACTTTTGAATGCCTTAATATTTTTTCACCAAAGGAAAAGTGGCATGTTCGGCCAAGAAAGCTCATTCAAATGAGCCATCTCACAGAGTGATACACCATACAACAGCCATGCAGGGCCACATCCAAAATCCCAAAAGCTGCCTCCAAAAATGGATAATTTTGCATTATTCAGCATTTTCATGTGCAAAGACCATAAGTCCAACCAAAATGAAATTTGGTAAATCAGAGATCTATCATGCCCCACTGGGCATACCAAATTTCAGGCAAATCCATTGAGCAGGCCCAAGGTTATTAACATGCAAAATTTTGACTTTAACATAGAAGTGACATCTCAACACTAAATATAGTGTCGTGACCATGCCACTATAATACAGTATATATGTGACTTGGGGTTATGAACCCTAATGCTCACCCCATTTCAACAGGTAATAACCTAACATGAGTACAGAATAAAAGAAAGGAGGAGCATTAGACTCACAACCCCAAGGCACACCTCTCATACCTATTCCTGCATGCAGGGTAGAAAGACTTAGGGTTGTAAGGTGAGGGTAGGGGTGGGGTGTTTGGATTGGAAGCTGAGGGTGGGGGTGGGGTCTTAGGCTTGGTAATCCTAAGTTCTCCTACTTTTGCTTCAACCCTAATGGTATATTAAAGAAGTTTTTGCAGTGAATTTCCTCACTTTTGGACACTTTATTTGTATCCCTATTAAGGGTCAGTATTCATGAGGTGGTATGGAAAATGGCTACAGTATGTTAAAATTTGTAGTAAAATATAAAAATTACAAAAGTTACCCATGTGTAGACAAAATTTTAATGAACACTCGTAACTCTGCCATTTTAGGATGTTTTTCACCAAATGTTCAACATAGGTTATCTACACCCCACCTCATGAACAGTGGTACTGTCATGCCATTAAATGGTCCAAAAAGGTGTTTTTGCACAGATTCTGCACCAGTTTTTGCTATACAGTAGGTGTGAAAAAACATTTTGTGCAGAATTTGAGAAAAGACAACTGTACTGATCATGAGGTGGTGTGAAAAAATGGGCATGCTGAAAATAGGGAGTGAAAATATTAAAAATTGGCAAAGTTATGAGCGTGTGTAGAAACTGCACAATGCACGCTCATAATGGAGTCATTTTATAAAATTGTTTCCACTAAATTTGCAACATGGGCTTCTTGGGACCCCACCTGCGTGAACTGCACTGTCATTTCATTAGTTGGTCCTGAAAGGTGATTCTGCATAGTGACCACAAAACCACCTTTCAGGACTGAGTAATGACATGACAGTGACAATGCTCATGAGGTGAGGTCTCAAAAATCACATGTTGAAAATTTGAGGTTAAAATTCCTAAAATGGTTGAGATATCAACATAAGTTGAAAATTCCTATGACTGCCATATCTGTGTCAGATTCAGCAAAATAGGCTATGCCTATTTTTGCACACGCACATTTGTGAAAGCATCCTTGCTTTCATGCAAATTTCCCATAGGAAATAATTTGAAATTAAAAACTTTAAAAAATTTTGAATGGATTAATAATTTTTCACTGAACCTTCAAAAGGCACATCTGTGACCTAAAGTCTTTGTACCCTGAAGAATTTAGAGCACAACCTAAAACCATTTCAGAGATATAAGTGCACAAAGACATGTGCTACACCAACCTTGATGTCGTAGTTGACAAAGAAAATTCTCCCATAGGAAAGGTATGCCCCCCTGTACAGTGACACAAATACAACAAAAATGTCGATGCTGACAACATAAATGTTTTCACTGTAGTGGTCTGCCCAAGACCTCGGCACACTGTCTCCTAGTCCTGCACCCCCTTCCCAATCCAACTCCAACTCAGAGTTGGAATCCTAGAGATCGGGGGCTGTGGGGGCAGAGCCCCCCCTTATAGTGGGTTTGGGGGGCAAACTCCCACGATGAAAAACACAACTGTTGTCACTGATTGGATGTATGTCAACTACAAGTTGCGGTCGACATAAATCCAGCACTGTGATGGCAGTCGACAGCTTTGTTGTCAAACTGGCATCGTAGAACCAAAACCCAGAATGCAGCTCTAGAAGGGGAAACATTTAAGCAAACCAGAATGCTCTAACACAGCAAGGAAGTGCTGTGCAACCAAGAGCTAAAAGTTTAATCCAAGAGGAAAGAACTTTGCATGCATTGCGTTGGAGAGCTCTTTACTAGGGATAGGCAAACTGGCTCTGCCACAGTTCCAAACATCCCTGGACTGGGCTGACGTGGCTCTGATCAGGAAATCTGAGCCTTTTGTGGCTTGACCTGAGTTTCTGAGTTGACTGGTTCAGAAGTGAGATCTGGTCTGGTACTTGATGGCACGGGATGGAAAAGAGTATAGAAAAAAAAATAAAACTTATTTTCAATCTCTTCTGAATACTCCTGAGTCCCTGGACTATCATGTGACCAACAAAGACAAACACTTGTGATGCTGGGGCACTGATGGGAGCCAACCAATTAGGGTTTTTCTCTGTGATTAACTTATGTTCTAGCCAATCTCGTGTGTCACACCACAAGACATTCTTTAGGAAACAGTATATCCATCTCATTAAGAGCTTTGCATTGAAAAGAGAGTGTGTGTGTGTGTGTGTGTGTGTTTGTGTAGACACCAGTCCACATTACACAAAAAGAAAGTTGAAACAATGTTTTTAGTCAGACGAAAAGAGAGAGACCAACAGACTCAAGAGCAGAGTGCAAAGATTGCAGAGTACTAGTTTACTGGAACAAAAACAAAAATGGGAAGTTGCAAACAACGTTTCTCTGTTAGTCAGAAAGAGAAAGAGAGGGAGAGAGAGAGAGAGAGAGAGATCAATGAATTCAACAGCAGAGTGCAGATGTTGCAGAGTTCTCCACAGTAAAAAAATGAAAGTTGTAAACAATGTTTTCTGTTAGTCAGAAAGAGAGGAGAGAGACAGAGAACAACAGATTAATCAGCAGATGACAGCAGCAGAGTTCAGACAAGTTACAACATTCAAGTGTAGATCTTTTCAAAACTTTTAGAAAAAGTAAACGAAACAGGAAAGGGATTTTAGGGGACTTCAAAAAGCATGGCCTGCAGTCTGCTTTGCCATGAGGCAGGTGCATTTCTCATGAAATCATCCAGCAATGAAAAATATAGTAGGTTAGGTTTGGTCCTAGTTCCAGTCAGTTTTTCTTGCAAAATCAACAGAAGTGAAAAAAGAATAAACATCACTAGTGTACAAGCATCCAACACCTTATTGTTTTGAAAAATAGTTTGTTAAAAAAAATCTTTTAAAAAATTAGGGAAGTAAGAATAAATGGAGCAGACAGGACAGAAGGACTCTATCTGAAGGTCATAGTGCCTCACTAGTTTTGAGGGGGGGACTTATAGTGCCATACAGAATAGATTTTGAAGTGTGGTGTTACCCACATCATAGACTCTGTGTTGCCCATCTTTGTGCTGCCCTGAAAGGTCATACTGCTGTAGACTCTGTGTTGCCCATCTCTGCACATTAACTATGACTAGTGCAAAGTGCTGTAGAGATTTTGAATGAGGGTGTCATGTCTTAGACTCTGTGTTGCCCATCTCTGTACCTGAAATACTATGAGGTCATACTGCCATAGACTGTATGTTGTGCATCTCTTGCCTGAACTACTACTAGGTCTTAGTGTCATACAGATTTTGAAGGGGTGTTACATCTCAGACTTTGTGTTGCCCATTTCTGTGGCTAAGAACTACTACTAGGTCATATGCTTCATGTATTTTGAGAGGGGGTGTCATGTCCAGACTCTGTGTTGCCCATATCTTTGACTGAACTTCTACTAGGTCATAGTGCCTCATGTATTTTGAAAGGGTGATATCATGTCTCACACTCTGTGTTGCCCATCTCTGCATCTGAACTAATACTACAAATTAAATAGCTAAGTTGGACCCCCCAAAAATAGATTCAGAATCTTTAATAGAAATGGAACATGTAACAATAAAAATATTTTCTGGAAAGAAATTCAGCAAAAAAAGAGAAATTCACTACTGAATATATAACTAATGCAACTGATAAACATAAAGCAACACAACCAGAAAAAGAAAAGAATGTTGGTGAATCCCCTGATCAAAGTAGTGCAGCATTTTCAACGTTACCAGAAAAATTAGATAAAATTAAAACACAAAAACAGGTAGCCAAAACACTTAGGCCTAGAAGGCTAATGATTAAGGAAAAGTCTCTGACTAGTACCAGTAGATGAGGTACTCCATAATACGCCACTCATGGATATCCAGCTCCTTCATCAAAAAGCTGTGCCTCTGATGAAGGTGTTGTAAATGTACAATAACAAGATCATGATCACAATGATGTATCACACTTATGATCTTCCAAAGATTATGACTCAGAATGATACAGATGAGGCAAAGGATTCCACCTGGATTCCTGAACCCAAAAAGAAATAATAAAAACACATGCAGCAGGCACCACCACTAGCCATAGCCAGTAGTGGGGAAAAAAATCAATAGCAATCATAATAGCTCTTCTGGGGATAGCCACAGTGACCACGAATCAGGGTCAGAAGCACCAGCCACCAGAACTGCATTTCCTAGCATGATGACAAAATGTTCCACCTCAGTTGTGTGGAGCTATTTGTACATAATATCCAAAAATAAATGTGTTACTGTCTGAATCTTTGTCATGGTGAGGTTAGCAAGGGAAAGTGAGGGCCAGTTGGGACAGCATCACTAAAAAAGCATTTGCAAAGAGCTCATCCAACTATTTGGCTGGGTAGCAGTCCTGAGGAAGGGAAAAATATCTGTGATAAAAATTATCCTACAGACAATAGTGATGGTGAAGAGGCTAGGAGACATGGCAGAAAAAAACATTTTTTGACTTCACTGATGAAAGTATTTGGACAAGCTATAGCTTCGCTACTGTAATCCCATGGTTTTTACGCCCACCCCCACTCCACACAAACTAAGCAGCATACCATTACTGAGATGCTTGAACAAAAAACTGCCTACAGTGGATTGCATCAAGTAACATTAAAATTTAATCAGTTAATAGCTGAATTTATTGCCAAGGACCTGCAACCATTTTCTGGTGTGGAGATGGATGGTTTTAGAGTCCTTTTAAAATATTTTGCTCCACGTTACAACATACCAGGCTGTAAATATTTTGCAGCTGTCACTGTTCCTAAAATGTCTGAATGTATGCAAAGTACAATAAAATTTGTTCTTAAAGAGAGTAAATGTGGTGCTGTGCATTTGACCACAAACATGTGGATGAGTTCTCAGACCACTGATTATACGTGTATCACAGCACATTGGGTGTCACAATTGTCTTCAAACATCACCACAAGCAGTACTGTAAAGGAAGAAATAAATGGGACCTGTTTTAGCATGTTTGGTAAACATCATACTGCTGACAATATTTTAGAAGTGTTGTGTGAAAATTGTTTTGAGTATTTAGAGCCCTTGGGATTCAATACTGGATTTGTGGTTTCAGACAATGGTGCCAGTATTGTTAGTGCATTGAAATGTGGTGGTTTTACTCACACTCTGTGCTTTTCACACCCATTAAATGTGTTAGTACAAGCTTTCCTTTCCAATGACAACAGTATAGTAACACTACTGGGAGCTGCAAAGAACATCTGTGGTTATTTTAGTCACTCTGTAAAATATGGTGTTATCTTGGCTGACTTCCAGAAAAAAATGGCGTGCCAATACAGCAACAAAAACAAGATATTCCGACAAGATGTAACTCAACATTTTACTTGTGTGAGAGACTTCCCACACAAAAGATGACAGACCATGAATACACCATGGTGAACAACATAACATATTCCAGTGGGTCCTCAAGGTGCATCTTACATTGCTCTTGACTCCCTTTGAGGAAGCAACTCAACAGATTAGCAAAGAGAATGCTACTCTAAGCCAGGTAATTACCATCATAAGTTTATTGAACAAGGAACTCAGGAGTCTGCACAGAGGTTTTGAACAAAAAAGAGACAAATCTGGTGTATCCCTTATGGATGGGTTGATACTGCAATTTCAAAACTGCAGAAGACTTAACAATATCAAGACAGACAAAAATGTTCTTCTTTCGACTGTTCTTGACCCTCAATTTATGTTGCAACAAGTGCCTGCTTTAGATCTCAGTGGCTCTTATTTTGCATACAAAAACATACTGATTTCAGCAATTGCACAGGAAAAGCAAGGAACTGTAATTGACAATGCAAGTGAATCACGAGATGTGGATGCTGCATCTGATGAAGCAACATCCTTGGTATTGACAGCAATAATTTCCATTTAGTGCCACAATGTACTCCTTTATCAACATTGGGTAGTCCTGCACAAAGTTCTCTTTCACAGCCCTTGAAAAAAGCATGTAATCTGAAAAGCATACAAATGACTCTCAAACTTCTTGGTCAAGACTCATGGAAATTGATAATTCAGATGTGTATGTCGTGGAGCCGCCTTCTTTGTCTTTGTCTGATATTGTGGATGCCTGTTTACGAGTACCACTCATTAGTATTACTGATTACCCTTTTGAGCAATGCCTGGAAAAGGACAAGATCTGGCCTGCACTATCTGCCTTTGCTATAAAGCATATTAATTGCCCTCCCACTAGTATTTGTTGTGAGTGTCTATTCAGCATGGCTGGAAATGTTATGTCTGATAGCCACGCAAGGCTTACTACTGAAAATTAACTGTGCCTTGCCTTCTTAAAAGTCAGTCTCAACAAATAAATTCTCTTATTAGTTCAGTGAACAGTGGCAGGAACATAAAAAGATGATGATGATAAACAGCTGCACTAGGTGTCTCATTATAAGGATGCTTCCTTGGTGGTTTTAAAGATGCTGGTGATGATATTTAATTTCATGATTTGTTTCTTTGAATTCAGAGGACAAAGGTCAGCAACCATAACAGAAAGAAGTAAAAAAAAAATCTTCTTGTGAAGTCACAGTGTATATTAAATCTATTGCTGTATGTGTTTTTCACATTCAGTTTGGGAACCCAGGCAGAGTTTAATTTGTTTATTCAGCAAGTTAAATGCCAACAGGTAGTGAATTGCTGGATGTCTGGGGTGTATGGCAACAACAAGAGGGGAACACAGAATAAAAAAGACTATGTGCATGACTTCCTTGAGTGCTGGCCCCTGTGGTGTACAGGTCTTGTACTGTGTGGATCCCTGCCAGCTTGATGATGGGGACAGCAGCAATGGGGCAAGGGATTGGCAGGTGGTCTTCATGGCATTAGTAGGTGGTGGTAAGAGTCAAACAACTCTGTAAAAAAAGTATTTTTTATTATACCATAGTTAACTGCACATGGCTGCCATGAGTGCTGGTCCACACAGTCTTCAGGTCCTGCACCATGCGGGTCCCTCCCAGCTTTATATACATATATATATATATATATATATATATATATATATATATACACACACACACACTATAGATATAACACACACATATAGATACATACATATCATGGCAAAACTTGGTTTAATGCATGAATGTTAGAGTTGTTCAATGCGGTCATGTTGGTTGAATCTATTTCAGCCCAACCCCAGCCAGATATCGGTAGACAATATCGGCCATAACCTCTCCCCATCACATGTGAAACAAGTTGAGTTATAGGAAAATGGGGTGAGAGTTAGGACCGATGACCCCAATGCACTCCCCAATGCTGATTGTGGGGTTGGGCTGTGGGGGTGCAAGGGGGGCTTTCAACCCTAACACCGAATTTCCTCACTTTTGTTGCTGTGGAACAACCCTAACTGATGCATTAAATGGAGTTTTTTGCCATGAATTTCCCTTCTTTTTGAGAATGATGACTAAACATAGTTAATGGAATGCGGTGGTGGGAGTGCGCGCTCCCACCACATGATGTCTTGTGACATAATAATGGTAACTGCAATGCAAATGCAAACACTAACAGTTACGCACATGATGATGCAAACATAAATGGTAAAGCAAAGTTAAAAGAAACGCAAGTGCAAAGAGATGCCAAAGTGAACAGTGATGCAAACGGAGATGGAAGCGAGTACGGAAATGCAACTGGTAACATGCACGGTCATGGTACTGCTATTGTAAATGCAAATGTTAACTGTAACAGCAACAATAACACCAAAGGGAACAGAAATGGAAACGCAAATGCAATGGCATATGGAAATGCAAAGCGTAATGCGCACGGTCATGGTACCACAATTGCAAATGCAAATGGTAACAGTGACAGCAAAAAGAACGCCAAAGGAAACAGAAATGGAAAGGCAAATGCAAGCACGTACAGAAACACAAACCATAATGCACATGGTCATGGTACTGCTATTGTAAATGCAAATGATAACTGTAACAGCAACAGTAATGGGAAAGGAAACACAAATGCAAGCGCGTATGGAAATTAAACCGTAATGTGCACGGTGATGGTACCACAATTGTAAATGCAAATGGTAATGTTAACAGCAACAACAATGCCAAAGAAAACAGTAATGCAAACGCAAAGGGTAAAGCACACGGTGGTGTACATGGGAATGCTATGGCAAACTGGCATAGAACCACAAGTGTAAAGCCTACGTGTAACAGTAAGTGGAGTGCTCACCCTATTTTATCCCAAAAGCTCCATTGAGAAAGACAGTGAAAACAAGAAATGTATGCATAATAATGTGCCTCAGAGCAGAAAGCGAGCAGTTGTAATACTAAAATGCTAATATCTCAGTAACGCGTGACATAAAAAAAATTAAAATTTCACATGATTCATAGGTTTCCTGGCTAGGTTAGATGCTTTTTGACAGAAATTCCATGTCTTGTACCATTTCTGAGAATCAGGCCCCAAAGGCATGGTGTACGCCACCATGTTAGTCTATGGAAAATGTCAACTGGAGTACTGTAACTTTGCATCCGTGCAATATTTTTTCACCAAACCACCAAAACGCACATCTGTAAGATGTTGGCTGCCATCCTTCCACATTTCAGCCCCAAAAACCAAACTGTTCTTTTGCAGCAGGGTGGCAAAGAATTCCTGTAATTTTGGCCATAGTCTAGAAAAGTAGTGTCATGATTTGCGACATCTTTCACAAAAATTTGCAAAAGTGTCGCAAGTGCGACACTACTTTGCAACTCTACTTTTCCCAGAAATTTGAAAAACATATTTCTAGGGTATTTAACCCCAAAATAAAGACATGGCTAGCATCCTCAGGGCTCGAATAGGTAAACACAAAAATAATTATGTCCCTAGATGGTCCCAATTTTAAATGACAAGCATTTCTGTGATCAGTAACTGAAAAAAAAAATGGCTGACTTATGACACTACAAGGGTCACTTGCGACACTAAAAACTGCATTTGCGATACTGTCAAACTTTTTGTTAACTTTTCCCATTGACTTATAATGGAAACTTGTTTTTTTGAATAACTTTTGAACCATTTAATATTTCTTCACAAAATCTTCAAAAGGCACATCAGGGACCCTGGCCACATGTTCCCTGAAGTTTTTGTACCAGGTGCGTAAACCATGGAACCTGTAGGAGTGAGCAAAGAATGCACAGAAAACCATAAATGCACACATGGATGTCACTTAATAACTCCGTAGCTGTATATCCGACCAGTACAAAAATTGGAAGATCCAAAGATCTATGGTTATGCCCCATGCCTGCCACATTTCAGGCAAATCTGTTAAACAGTAGTAAAATTATTAAGGTGCAAAATTTCACCATTTAACCTTAAAAGGGCTACTCAACCCTAACTATATTACAACTATATATATTTATAAAATGGGTAGGGAAATTGTTGTTGTTTTATTGGATGATGAGCATCACATGACCGTGTGTATATCAGAGCGTGACCACACACCTGCACTTTAACCCCCCTCCAAAACAATATTGACATTTTATAAGATAGATAAACCACTCTGAGGTGTGCGGTTGCACTCTGATATAAGCACGCATTGGGCGGTTGACACACACCAAGGTGTGCGTATATCAGAGCACGACCGCACACCTCAGAGTGGTATGTCTATTACATATATATATTTATCTTCTTTGAAAAAACTGCATTAATGAATAGTTAGGGTTTTTTACAGTGACAACAGTGAGGAAATTCGCCATTAGGGTTACGACCCCTTGCACCCCATGACCACCCCACCCTCACCAACAGGCATCAGGGTGTGCGTTGGGGTCATTGCCCCTAACTCTCACTCCATTCCATGTGTAAATAAGCTGAGGTGGCAGTATAGGAGAATGGGTGAGAGTAGGAATTACGACCCCAATGCACACCCCGATGAATGTTGATGGGGGCAGGGTTGTCATGGAGAGCAAGGGATGGTAACCAAAATGGTGAATTTCCTCACTTTTGCCACTGTAAAAAACTAACTGTTGCATTAATGCAGTTTTGCACAGAATTTTCTTACTTTTGAGAAAGCATAGTAAGTATAATGTTACGCAAGATGGTGGGTTTAGGATCCACGTGGCCATCAACTTGCAAATTTCTGCCTAACATAACAGTACAAGTACTGAATATCATATATATTGGTGGAGAAGTATTGGTGGGAGAGGGCTCTTCGGGTCTACACTCCCACCAACTTGTAATGAACCAAATTTTCATTCATCAGAGTGGCATAATTCCACACCTGTTTACATTTTACACACCTAACCACTGAAAATGACCTCCATGGCAGTAAGGCTAGCTACCCAATAAATGATAAGCCACTACCACAATGCAGAATGCTATCCACAAAATGTAAACTGTGTCACACAATATCTCTGCAGCAAATTATTTTCTGACACCTAAACACAATAATTCACATCTACAGGACATCCCCGCAGCACCCTCCAAATTTCAAGTTAAAAGACCAAACCATTGCTGAGATATTTAATTTTAAAGTTTTAGATTTTCATTTGTTGGAGTGGCATAATTCTGCACCTGTTTACACTTTACACACCTAACCACTGAAAAGTACTTGCATGACAGCAAGGCTAGCTACCCTATAAATTTCACACCACTACCACAATGCAGAATGCTAGCAGCAAAATGTAAACTGCATCACAGATTATCTCCAGAGCAAATTAATTTTCTGACACCATAATTCACATCTACAGGACATCCCTCAACACCCTCCAAATTTCAAGTTAAAAGATCAAACTGTTTATGAGATATTTAATTTTAAGGTTTTATACCTTTAAAATTTTTGGATCATGAGAATCGGTTGTGAACTCACAATCAAAGATCATCTTTGATCATGAGAGGACATCTGGTCATGAAATTTGGGCTATCTGGCCCTCCCAAAGACATCTGGTCCAGTAAAATCTGGCCATTTTGTCCTGCCCTCATGAACAAAGCTCACGATCAAAGAAATCTTGAGACCAAAGAATTTGCAGGCTCACAATCAATGAATGTAAAAGTGTTAAAACTCCATTGTTTGACACAACTACATTAAACTGCAGGCATGGCTCAATAGAGGGAAGCTCCCTGAGCAAAACCCATCCTAGTTTTACTTCACAAGTCACCCCTGGGCTGAGATATTTGTTTTTTTCCAATCCCAAACTGAAAACAAGATGGTGGCCATCACGATCAATAAATTTCTCACAATTCTTTGATCGTGAGGAGTGACCAGTTGGCCAAAACCCATTCTTCTTTTGCAAAACCATTTATATTTTTCCATAGACTTGGAGCTTAAAAGTTTAATAACTTTTGAATGGATTAACATTTTTTCACCAAACAAAAAGTTGCATGTCCCTTGACCCAAGCTCTTTCTACGTGCCAAGCTTCAGACTGGCACACCACATGGTCAAATCCAAAAACTGCCCTCAAAACTGGGAAAAGTGCATTTCTCAGTGATTCACTGTGCAAAAATTGTAAGCCCAGCCAAAACACAGTTTGGCAAATCAAGAGATCTACCATGCCCTACTGTACATACCAAATTCCATGCAAATCCGTTGAACAGGTACAAAGTTATTAATGCACAAAATTTCAAGTTTAACATTAAAGTGCCTTCATAACCTTAACTATAGGGGTGTGACCGCACCCCTATAATATATGTTTGTGTGTGTGTGTGTATATATATATATATATATATATATATATATATATATTTATATATATACTCACACATACACACACACACACATATATATATATATATATAAAATTTATTTATGCAATAGGTGTGCTGCCAAAATCCATTGAATAAATCCATTTATCTCCAAATATGTGGGCTAAATCTAACCACCCTAAATTTATCCCACATATGTGGGATAAATGCAAACTGTCAATTAAAGCTTTTTTGCTCATGTTTTTGACAAATAAATGTGAATAACTAAAACAAAAAATGATAGCATGGTACTGTGAGTACAGAATTTGTGCAGCAAACAAATATCTGCAAAATGAGTGCTGTTTCGTTTATACGCACACATTTTAGTTTTTTTATAATTGGCAAAAACAGTAAAACATTTGATTTTTTTTCACTTTTTTGACAAATAAATGTGAATAACTTTAAAAAGAAAAATGATAGCATAGTACTGTGAGAATAAAAAATGTTCGGCACAAAAATATCTACAAAATGAGTGGTGTTTCATTTATAGATACCTTTCAGTTTTTTATAATTAGCAAAAAACAGCATAAATTTCAATTTTCTTTTCACTTTTTTGGCAAACAAATATGAATAACTTAAAACAAAAAGGTAGCATGGTACTGTGAGCATGACATTAGTTCAGCAAGATGTTTTCTAGAAAATGCCTGTTGTTTCATTTAATAGCAACCACTATGCTCGGTGGACATACATTAGAAAGTTAACCAAAAGTCCCAGAAGTTATCATTTAAAAAAAAAAAGATAAACAGTCAAAACCAAATGTTTCTGCACTGATTGAAAGCATCCCTATTGCATGAATGAAATATACAATGTTGAGCTGTCAGATAAATGATTTATCTACACTTGTGCTGTTTGATCTCAGACACCTCACTTGTGGCTTATGTCACTCATAAGGTTACCAGAGGTCAAATAGTACTTGTATAGATAAATAATTTATCTGGCAGCTCATCATTGTAAATCCTATATAAATTTGTTTTCATGGCAAAATATCAGTTTAATGCATCAGTTAGGGTTGTTCCACAGCGACAAAAGTGAGGAAATTTGGTGTTAGTGTTGAAAACTCTAACTGAGCATTCCACACACCCACACACACACATACATGTAAGTAGGGGAAGGACCAAGGCAACACAAGCAATCACACACATCCAGCCGGAAGTATATACCTGTGTTACTGAAGGAAGTGGAAAAATCCAACTTGAGATACCATAGATTATTTACAAACTTGTTCTTTGAGATTAGTTCACATAAAGATGAACCAAGCTGGCAGTAGCAAAAATGGTATACCTCACTTTGTTTTCAACATATAGCTGGCGAAAGGCATCATGGGTGCTGCAATGTTAGTCTATGGTAAATTGCTCAATTTTGGAACAGTGTAACTTTGTAATCCTAAAGTATTTTAGCACAATAGCAGGGAAAAGCACATCTGTGGGACCAGGTCTTGCCATCCTGTAAATTTGAGGCCAAAGGACCAAACCGTTTGCTTGCAGGATGATGGCAACAATGTGCAGTCATTAGGAGCATACTGTGACAAAATACTTTTGCAAACATGAAAGTGTAAGCACGACACTTTCACATTTGTGAAAGTGATTTTCTAAATATTTGAGGATTGTGCAAAATCCTGCTTTGGATCTTGCAAACCCTGAATAGCATATGTGTAGTTTGTGTTATGTGTGGTGCAGCATGTGGCCCAAGATATCCAGTTGTCTGTAGTGATATGTGTTTAGTGGGACATGGAATGTCTGGGATGAGAGTTAGCAGTGATGATCCCATGTGACAGCCGATGGGAGTATGGGTGTGTGGTTTCACTTGGCTTACATAGTTGCATGTTATTCCTGTTACCTGCTGGTGGTTTCGTGTGATTGGTTGTGTTGCCTTGGACCTTTCCCTACTTGCATGTATATGTGTGTGTGTGTGTGTGGTGGTGGTGGGGGTGGGGGGATGCGCAGTTAGGGTTTTCAACCCTAACACTGAATTTCCTTGCTTTTGTCACTGTGGAACAACCCTAACTGATGCATTAAACATAGTTTTTTGCCATGAAGTTCCTTCTTTTGAGAATGTGCACTATAAATAGGAATGGAATGTGTGGTGGGAGCGAGGGCCCACCATGTGATTTTGTCACTTTGCTGAGCAAAACTGTGTGATGGAGTGAAATGAAAATTGGGTATGCAAACAGAAATGCAAATGGTAATGGCAACGGTGATGCAGAAGGAAACAGTAACGCAATTGACAATGGAAATGCTACCGAAAATGCAAACACTAAGGCTAAAAGAAACACAAATGGTAACGAACATGCAAACAGTAACGGTAACGCAATTGAAAATGGAAACGGTTACAGTAACACCAACGATGACACCAAACAGAACAGTAACAGAGATGGAAGCACAAATGCAAGCTCATCCGCAAACACAAATCATAATGCGTTTGGTCACAGTAATGCAATGGGAAATGCTAAAGCTTACGGTAACACCAATGATGACGCCAAAGGAAACAGAAACACAAATGCAAATGAAAGCACATAGCAAATGCAAATGGTAATGCACATGAAGATGCAAAAGGAAATGCAAATGGTAACAGTAACGCAAATGCAAGCGCAAACGCAAAGGGTAACGCACATAGTGATATAAATGTAAACGCTAACGTAAACGGTAATGGAAATGCAAGCACAAATGCTGACTGCAACAGCAAGAGAAATGCACACCCTGTTTTTCCCAAAAAGGTGCATTCAGAAGCACAGTGAATACAAAGAATACATGCATAATAATGGGCCTCGGAGCAGAAAATGAACACTGGCAATACTAAATTGCTTATATCTCAGGAACCATATGATGTAGAAAAAAAATTAAATCTCATATAATTTATGACTTTCTTGGCTAGATTTGTGCTTAGCCCCCTATGAGCGGGCTATTTTTCTGATGAAAGTCCATATCTTGAGCGTTTAACACGGGCCCCGAACGCTGCGGCGGATGCCGTAATGTTAGCCCATGGAAAATCATCAACTTCAGAGTGATATAACTTGCAGCCCTCTGATATTTTTTCACCAAACCACCAAAAGGCACATCTGTGTGGTCTTGGCTTTCTTTCCTCCAAATTTCAGCCAAAAGACCAAATCATTCTTTTGCAGCAGAATGGCAAAGATTTCCTATTCTTTTGGGCATAGTCTTGCAAAGTAGTGTTAGATTTATACACTTTCACAAAACAAATCATGAAAGTGTTGAATGTGCGACACTACTTTGTGACACTACTGTTTACAAAAATTTCAAAAACATATTTCTGGGGTGTTTAACCTCCCAAAAAAAGACATGGCTAGCATCCTCAGGACTCCACTAGGTGAACACAGCAAGAATTGTGTCCCTAGAGGGTCCCAAATTTAAATGCCCAGTATTTCTGTGACCACAAACTGAAAACAAGATGACAGATTTGCGACACTAAAAACTGCATTTGCGACACTCAAACTTTTTGTTAACTTTTCTCATTGACTATAATGGGAAACTTGTTTTTTGAATAACTTTTGAACCATTTAATATATTTTCATGAGCTCTTCGAAAGGCACATTGAGGACCCCAGATGCATGTTCCCTGAAGGTTTTGGACCAGTCACATAGACAGTACAACCTGTAGGTGTGAGCAAAGAATGCACAAAATGCATAACTACCACATTCTCAGGTGCTATGTAGCTCCGCAACTGTATATCCAACTACTATGAAACTTGGCAGATCCAGGGATCTATGGTACTGCTCTGTGCATGCCAAATTTCAGTTAGATCCATCATACAGTGGCAAAGTTATTAAGCTGCCAAATTTCAGAGTTTAACCTTAAATGGGGTACTCAACCCTAACTATAGTGGCACTACCATGCCACTATAATTCAGGGCAAAAAAATCCATTTAATACATCAGTTAGGATTGTTCCACAGTGACAAAAGTGAGGAAATTTGTTGTTGGATTGCCACCCCTTGCACCCCATGCCCACCCAACCCCCACCAACAGGCATCGGGGTGTGCTTTGAGTCATCGGCCTAACTCTTATCCTATTCCATGTGTAAATAAGCTGAGGTGGTACAGTATAGAGAATGGGGTGAGAGTTAGACCGATGACCCCAACACACACCCTGATACCCGTTGGTGGGGGCAGGGTGGTATGGGGAGAAAGGGTGCAACCTAACACCAAATCCCCATCACTTTCGTCACCGTGGAACAACCTAACTGATGCATTAAACAGAGTTTTCTGCCATGAATTTCCCTTCTCTTTTAGAATGTGCACTATAAATAATGAATGGAATGTGGTGGTGGGAGCGCGGGGCCCTTCCCACCATGTGAACTTTTGTCACTTTTCTGAGCAAAAACTGTATGACCGACTGAAATGAAAATTGGTTAATGAAGACATGTACCATAGCACACTGTGTGTCCAGAATTGTGTGTACAGCCATTCAATGGTCGCACAGCACCATGAGCAAAAAACATAACATTCACAATTCAGGAACTGTAAGTAACAGTGACCTGAAAATTGTCACAGTCAAAGACGTATTACAAATCTTGTACATTCCAAATGTCAGGCAAATTAGACACACAGTTCAGAAGCTATTGAAGCATAATGAACTAAATTTAAATTTATCAGAGTGCCATAATTATGCACCTGTTAATGTTTTACAGACCAAACCACTGCAAGGCACCTCCATACCACTAGGACAACCTAGGTTATAAATTGCAAGCCAGTAGAACCATGCAGAATGCTATGTGCAAAATGTTAAATGTGTCATGCAGTATGTCTGCTGTGAAGACTTTTTCCAACATATAAACAGCATTATTCACATACCCAGGACTTTCACTCAAGTAAAAGGACCAAACCATTCCAGAGATATTCAATTTTTATATTTCTGCACCTTTAAGAAGTCTTCCACTACAAAATGACACTAAAATGGTGGACCTGGTGGCCAAAAAATCTGTAACTGAGGGGGGCCAAATTCTAATGGCAATAACTCTGGAAAGGAACATTTTTTCATCAAACAAAAAGTGGCATGTTCCTTGAACACAGATATTTTTATGTGGCAAGTTTCAGATCAATCAACCACACACTAGCTGTGCTATGAAACTGCACAGGAGTGCCACAAATAACATTTTTGCCACTTCACTACACAACAACCATATATACGACAGAATTGAAAATTGTTAAAATACGACATGTACCATAGCACACTGTATGTCCAGAATTGTGTGTACATCCATTCAATGGTTGCACAGCATCATGAGCAAACAATGTAACATCCATAGCAAATTATTTGTCCAACATGTAAACAGCATCATTCACATCCCCAGGACATCCACTCAACACCCTCCAAATTTCATGTGAAAAGACCAAACCATTCCATAGATATTCAATGTTTATGTTTCTGCACCTTTAAGAAGTCTTCCACTACAAAATGGTGGAAATTGAGGCCATAAATGTGCTAAAATGGTGAACCTGGCAGCTGAAAAATCAGTAACTGCAAAGTGGGGCAACTTCAAATGACAATAACTCTGGAAAGGAACAATATTTGTTCACCAAACAAAAACTGGCATGTTCCTTGATCAACGGTCTTTCTATGTGCCAAGCTTCATACCAGTCAGATACACACTGGCTGTGCTATGCATCACAGAAAACAGTGCAGAAAAATAGCAAAAACATAATGTTTTACACTGCACTACTCAAATGCAAAAACACAAATGTTAACACTAACACAAATGGTGATGGAAACAGTGAGGTAAAAGAAAATAGTATTGCTAATGGCAACGCAAATGCAAGCGCAAATGGCAATGCACACGGTTATGCAAATGAAATGATAATGTAAATGGTAAGAGAAACTCAAGCACAAATGTAAATGAAAATAGAAACGGTAACGCAAATGGTAATGCAAATGCTAACAGCAACAGAAATGCAAACGGCAATGAAAATGGTAATGCAAATGTTAACGGTAATGGAAATGCAAACACAAACGGTAATGAAAATGCAAACACTAACACAAACACAAGCAGAAACACAAATGGTAATGGTAATGGTGATGCAGAAGGATACAGTAATGCACTCGACAATGGAAATGCTACCGAAAACGCAAATGCTATGGCCAACAGAAACGCAAATGGTGACGAACACACAAACGGTAATGGTAATGGTAATGCAATTGGAAATGCAAATGGTTACGGTAACACCAATGATGATGCCAAAGGAAACACTAATGCAAACGGAAACACAGATGCAAGCATGTACGCAAATGCAAATGGTAATGCACAATGTCATGGTAATGCAATTGGAAACAGAAATGCTTACGGTAACACCAATGATGATGCCAAAGTAAACACAAATGCAATGGAAATGAATGCAAGCCATACACAAATGCAAATGCAAATGGTGATGCACACGGTGACACAAAGTAAATGCAAACAAAACAGTAATGAAAATGCAAAGAGTAACAGTAATGTAAATGCAAGTGCAAATGCAAATGCAAAGGGTAATGCACACGGTGACATAAACGTGAATACTAATGCAACAGTTATGGGAACGCAAGCAGAAATGCTAACGGTAACAGTAACACAAACACACACCCTTTTGTTTCCTGGAAAGGTATTCAGAAACACAGTGAATGCAAAGAATGTATGCATAATAATGGCCTCAGAACAGAAAATGAGCACTTGGAATACTAAATTACTTATATTTCAATAACCGTACGATGTAGAAAAAAATTAAAAATCTCATATTATTTATGACTTTCCAGGCTAGTTTTGTACTTAGCCCCCTAGTGGGGGACTAAGCATTCTTCTGACGAAAAGTCTGTTTCTTTAATCATTTTTGAGATACGGGACCGGAAAGGTGCAGCAGACACCGTAATGTTATCCTATGGGAAAAATCGTCAACTTCGAGTGCCGTAACTTTGCAGCTCTCTGTTATTTTGTTACAAAACTACCAAAAGGCACATCTGTGGGATCTTGGCTTTTTCCCTCCAAATTTCAGCCCAAAAGACCAAACCATTCTTTTGCAGCTTGGTGGCAAAGATTCCCTTTGGTTTTGGTAGTGTCACAAAGTACTTTGTAAATCACTTACACTTCACAAATGAAATCACTTAAAGTGTTGCATATTTGAAAGTATTTGAGACACTACTTTTAGTTCCTTCCTTATTGCTGAGTAGTTAGCCTTATTGTACATTTTATGTATCGTTCTTCCCATATAATTTTCCTGGCCCTATTAATTTGAAGGTAACAGAGTCATGGTCACTTGTGCCTAAAAGATGGGTAATCCTAATATTTAGCACAGCATCTGGTATGTTTGATAGCAAGACATCTAAGGTATTTTCTCCTCTAGATGGCTCCTGGATACGGTGTTCCACCCCCACTGCTAAGAGATCATTCTATACCTTGGCTGCTAAAAAATTATTGTTAGCTGAGACTCCCCAGTCTATATTTGGGATATTTAAATCTCACATCAGTAAAATATCTGATTCTTCAGCCACGATAGTAACATAGTCAATTAAAGATTCTGTATCACTGGCCAGGGTGTCAGGTGGTCTATAAAAGATTGCTAACTTGAGTTTCTTACCTGCTACTCCCACCATATCTACCCAGAAAACCTCAATGTTACCAAAGTTGCACACGCTGTTACAGAGACACTCAAAATCACCTTTAATATATAAGGCAATGCCCACCCCCCCTTCTGCATATCATATCCTTCCTTATTAGACTAAAGCCAGGTAACTGTATGTTCCAGTTTGTTTCCCGATTCCACCAGGTTTCAACTACCCCATGATGTTTAGTTTTCCCTCACATGCTTTGATTTCCAATTCTGCCAGTTTGTCCTTATTTAAACTCCAGGCATTACAGAACACCACATTAGCCACTTTCATTATCTTGGTGGTCCTATTGTCAGCATGCTTGTTGTTAACTAGTCTTGGTCCTATGCAATTTCCCCTTGTCCCCCATCCACTCCATTTAAACATCTATCTCATTTTTTATTCTTACCCCCAGTATTCTACTGCCTCTAAACTTGAGTGAAGTCCATCACTAAAATGCAGATTCTGTTTATTGTTGAATGAATCCCAATGCTTAATAAAATGATACACAATCCCTGTGTCACTTTCTTAACCAAGCATTTGTTAAGGCAATTTTCTTCTGCTTATATACAGATGCCCTAGGCTCCAGAAGTATTTTGGAAAACAGGATTTCACAGTCTTTCTCCTTTAATTTTGACCCCAATTTAATGAACTTTTTTTGAATTGCTGGGAATGACTTCCTTCCCAAATCATTAATACCCACATGCACTACAGCTATTGGTTTTGATTCTGCCCATTAAAAATGTTATCTACCATTTCATGTAAGTCCTGAACACCAGCTCCTGAAAAACTACTCACCATTGTGTTTGCTTTGTCATCTCTGCAAATGTATTTATCAGTGTACTTGATAATGGAGTCTATGGATCACTATAACCTCTCTTTTCTCATGGTTATTATTATTTTCCTGGGTTTCAGACCATTAATAGTTTCCATTGTGTCTTCCTGTTGACCTGGTGATTCTGCAAGCACCTAGTAACTGTTTGTTAATGTTAACTCATACCCCCTCTTTCTACCACAGTTACATCCTCAGATAAGCCAACATTTTCATTATTACTTGCTGAAGTAGTCCCTTCCTCTAAATGTGTTGCTTATTTATCATTATGTATTAGTTTAAGTGGACTCCTTCCTCTTCTCTTTCATTTTACTGGGCTAATGGTACACCACTCATTATCCTCAGTTATGTCGGAAGTACTGCTGTTTGAAATTGCCTTCCTCTTGCCTTGCCCTTCTGATATTACATCATTATTTTTAACAAGGCTTGATAAAATACCCAACTTTTCAGTCATTTCCCTCTAGCTCTTCTCCAAATACTCCAACCTATTGGAAAATATGCATAGGTTTTGCTCCAGTTCATGATTATAAGCACATTTCTCTCATGTAAACGTCTCAAAGCTTGTTTCCTCATCAGCCATCTTATACATGGAGCAGCCAGTACACTTCACACAAAGATCACCATCTTTAGTTAAAATTGACTCAGCCATTTTACAACCTAAACGATACTGCCACTAAGGCAACCACTTCAAACACTGTTTTCTAGTTTTTCAGATTAGTAGTTTCTTACCCACTTTCCCATACCCTGTCTCCCCATCTCCCTGTCAACATGCACTAGACACGTGCCTCTGCATGCAACATCATGCGCTGCTCACAGAGCTTACCAATATAAGTGTACCCGTGACTTAGAGCTAGAGCTTGGGTTGCGACTCACGTACACACCTACCCCAAATAATGCAGTCTAAATGTAGATATTTAACACCTCTAGGTGTCTCTAGCTGTTTAGGATAGTCCTGTTCTACCTGGTTAATTTAAAAATAGGAGACAGTAAAACACCTGTAGTTCCCCGCTACAGCTTCAGGAACTACAGCCCCCAGTGATCTTCCTGTTAGACTGCCCTCGTATTGAAGAGCCTATTAAAAGCAGTAGAACACCAGCTCCTTTTACAGACAGTGAGTTAGTACAGTTTTCAAGCACTGCTCCTCTGTCACACTGCTTTTGGCAGTCCCACAGGAATAACAGCACCTTCAAACTAGTCGCTCGCAGAGCTTCCCAATATAAGTGCACCCGCGACGCAGAACTAGAGCTTGGGTTTCGACTCACCTACACAACTCCCCCAAATAATGCAGACTAAATATAGATACTTAACATCTCTAGGTGTCTCTAGCTGGCTAGGATAGTCCTGTTCTACCCGGTTTATTTTAAAATAGCAGACAGTAAATATTTATAGTTTCGCACTACAGCTTCAGGAACTACAGCCCCCAGTGATCTTCCAGTTAGACTGCCCTTTAACATGGGAGAGCAATCCCCAGCACTAGTTCCATCAGTCTGTTAACTTTTTTCCAAAAGAACAGAATCCAGTAACACAGCAGCACCATGTGCAAGAAAGTAGCATTCTCAACTTGGCACTTGGGGTGACAGGAGACTTTTCACTATTGCAGGCATGTACTCTGACAAGTGTTATATATGTTCTGTGTGAAGTTAAAGAGGACGGAAATCATTTCTAACTGACAACTGTTTATAAAGTTCTTATTCTCAGAAATGATATGCATTCACCTAAAGTATCCGTGTTAACTGTACCTGAAAAAGTAATATGAAAAGCTGTATTTTGCCGTGTCTTGTTTTTATTGGCAGCATTCTGTTATAGTTCTCTTCATTTAACCGGAAATTTGGAGTTTTAATTATGTCATGGTTGTGCACAGAACTCTAAACAAGGTTCTGACAGGTCATCAGCTCATAATTAGCATTCTCCACACAAATTGTGATATACAGTACTAAAACTCCACGTGAGTGATTCCATGAAGTGAACTGTAACAGAATGCTGTCCATAAAACACAAAGATGCAAACTACTGTTTTACCTATCACTTTTTTCAGAGACCATTAAATATGGATACTTTAGGAGAATGCATATAATTTCTGAGAATAAAAACTTTATAAACAGCCACCAATTACTGTAAATTTCTTTCCTTTGTTGAATTTGCCTAACCCGATTACTGTGAGAACATTTTTCATGGTGGTCAACTGCTGCCTTCCAAACATGCGGTTCATTATGTGCACACAAAGATCTTCTCCCACTTTTCCCTTATGCTTTTTGTAGGGCCTCCCCTCTCACCTGCATCCAATCTATAAAATGCAATCAGTGGGCAAGTCCCTGGCTGTGGTCTGTATTACATGGCCTTGGCAGGGTGTGTTTGGCCACAACCAGGGACATATGACACTTGTCCTGCAACCAATTATGCACTTGTAGGTAGGTGAAGGAATCCTCCACCCAAATGCCAAGTCAAAGCTGCAGTTCTCCAAAGGAGAGCATAATCCCCCTTCCCAGGGGTGTCCCACAGTGTGAATGCCCAACTTTTGCCATTTAAGGAGTGCCTGGTATTTGAAGGCATTATATCCTGGAAGACCACTAAGTAAGATTACTAATAGAGCCTCCCTGGAGTTGATTGATCCTCTTGAAGGTGGTTGTATAAGCCCTTCCAAGAACTCAGGTTTGCATCTGTGAAAATGTTATGGCCTTCCCTCTCATCTATCATTTAGTGATGATGATAGCAGTCCATTTATTACAGCCCAATTCTGTTTCCTCCATTTTAGCCAAATTGGGGGAGGATGCATCATCCACACCTCACCCCCAAGATCAGCTGTGAGGCCCAATGGTAAATTTTGAAATTATGTAGAGCTACCCCTCCATCATTTGGTGGGCCTTGCAGTATGTTCTTCCTTATATGTGCAGGCTTGCCTCATCACAGGAAGTAGTGTGCTATGGAGTCCAGCTTTTTGAAGAAAAGTTGTGGTACCTTGTCCAGGAAAGTTTGAAATAAAGGCATTGAGGAAGGGTACACATCTTGATAATGTTTGGCCTACCTATTAGTGTTTAGAGTAGAGGTCCCCTATTTACCATTTTCATCCTTGATCATACCATAGAGTGCTACATAATTTAACTCATACAGAGAAACAGCTGAACTTGATACTGTATATTGACTTCCAGGTGTTTTATGACAGGGACCACTTGAACATGTAGGGACTTAGTGGCTAACAGGGCAGAATTGTGTTTTCCTATGTGAAGCAGCTTACTTTTACCCAGTTTATCTTGTGACCTGCAAGTGAGCCATATTCCTCCAACAGTGTTTTCACTATTCCTAGCCTGTTTTCAGGCTTCTACAAGTACATGAGCACATCATCAACAAATAGGGATATTTTCTGTTCACTTTTGCCATCCCCCAATCCCACCTCTTGTCCCCAGATGCCAGGATGAGATCTATTAGGAGCAGCAAATGGTTCTAGTATCAAAACATACATGAAGAGAGAGAGAAAGCATCCCTTATGGGTTCCCCTAGTGATGGCAAACACAGAGAAATGTCCCCTATTGAGAAGGATTTGTTTCTTGGGCCCAGGGTACAGGGCCTTCATCTACTTGCAGAACCCTGCCTTAAATCGGTACATAGCTAGGATCTTGAACATGTACCCTGCCCCCACTCAGTGCTGTCAAATGCTTACTCAGCATCCAGCAGAAGAGCTGCCACTTCATGGCTACCAGCATGTCTCACTCACCAACTAATCGCATTAAGAGTGTACTGGACACTATGTTTCCGTGTCATACTCTTACAAGTTCTGACTGTTCTGGGTGGATAATGTAAGACAGCTCTGTTCCCATGCTAGTAGCTAGAACCTTTGTAATTATTTTTTAATCAGTGATGAGGAGAGAGATCAGAAAATAGGATGAGCACAAGGCAAGGTCCTTACCTAGTTTTGGTAAGACAGTAATTGTATCTGACTGTATTGAGTGGCACCCGAGCCCTCTGCCACTATATTGCTCAGCGGAACTGCCACCTCCCTCTCAAATGTTTAAAAAAATTCAGGGCCTGGGGTTTTACTCCATCTATGTACTCTCACCACTGCCATTATTTCTGCAACCTCCAGTGGTCTATCCAGCATGTCCAGTGCTCTGCCAGGCAAAGGGTATACGGGAGCTTTGCCACAAAAATTTATCATATTGAGCCAGGGTCAGGTGACCTCGGATGAGTAGATGTTATTGCAGAAGTGACTAAAATAGGTTTATATTGCTGATATGCTAGTGTCCATGCTGCCATCTTCTGCACCAGACATCATGTTTCCTGTCTTGCTTTTTACCTATCCAGACTGGTCTGGGCATATAATGTCAGGCTGCACTGTTTCCATTATAGTGGCAAGAACTTTTGCAATTATTTTGTAATCAGCACTGAAGAGAGAGAGAGATTGGAAACAAGGATGAACACATGGTAGTGTCTTTACTTGGTTTTAGTAAGACTGTAATTGTGGCTGACCATGTGGACGATGACAGACATATGACTCCCATTTTCTCTGCCACTATATTGTGCCTGGGAACCTCCACCTCCCTCTTACAATTTGTAAAGAACTCAACTGAGATCCATTGTGGCCTGGGGCATTACCCTATCTAAGTGACCTCACCCCTGCCCTTATTTCTGTACTCTCTGGTGGTCTATCCAACATGTCTGATGCTTGATCAGCCAAAGGGGATATGGGCGATTTGTTAAGCATTTGTCAATGCCAAATGTTTGCTGCTTGTTAAACAATTTTATTTTTTACATTTTGACCCCAACTTTAGAAGATACATGTTTTAGGATTTGCCTTATAGACATGACATGTAGTATTTATAGTATATTGGCCGAAATGTCATGTTGTACCAGAGGTGTAAAAACACATCTCATCCAGGATTTCAAAAATGACACATCACATTTATGAGATGGTGTGGAAAAATGGCTATTGTGAAAGTTTGGAGTCAAAATATTGAAAATTAGTGAAGATATGAGTGAACACTGAAATACTTTAATGCTCAGTCATAGCCTGGGCATTTTACCATATTTGTACACTAAATTTTCAGCACAGCCTTCTTATTACCCCACCTAATGAACCTCATAAGTGAACATTTTTAAATCCCTGCCAAAACATCATTCCACACCACAGGTACTAAAGAGATTTTGTTCAGCATTAACAAATGACAGCTGACATATTCATGAGGAGCTGTAAAGAAACGGCTATGTTGAAAATTGGGAGCCAAGATATTTAAAATTACCAAAGTTATGAGCCTGCTTTCACAAATTTCAATATAGGTGCATAACTTTCTTGTGTTTTAATATTTCTACACCACATTTTCAACATAGCATTCTTATGACCCCACCTCATGAACAAGGGCAGAGAAAATGTTCAACTCCTGCCCAAAAGATGATTTTGTGCAGTGACCATGAAATCACCTTTCCAGACAGATGTGCATAACTTCACTGCCATTGTTCATGAGGAGGGGACCCAAAACAAGGCATGTTGAAAATTTGGGGCACAAATATTCAAAAATGGCTAAGTTATGGCACTAAGTTCAAAACCCCATTAAAATACATTGACCCTCATATCTGATTTCCTCAGTTTTTGATCCAGCTTTGAAGAGTGAAGATGTGTCTGAATTCCAGAGAAGACCCTAGGTGGGAAAGTAGGGGTAGGTAAAGAACAGGTACGCTCCAAGTTGGTGGTCTGGCAGTGCGACAGCTGGTGGCTAGCCAAAATAGTCAAGCGAAGGAGATTCAATTGCACTTTGAAATAAAAAACAGGACAGTCACTGCTGATTGCAAGTTTTATTCCAGCTTGGGAGGTGTCTGCAAATGGGTAAGGAAAGGCCCGGGGGCATGGGGGTGTGGAGTGGGGTCGTTGGTGCTGAGCGAGAGGGTCAGGTGGGGGGACCAATGGCACAGCAGACATTTATGAATGGTTTTATTTTTTACAGGGTGCTTCAGATACCTCAGGAGACAGGAATTGTCTTTGTAGTTTGAATTTTGGTTCAACTAGCAACATGTGTGTATGTGTGTGTACATAGATACACACACATTTAAAACACACAAAGTAGTATCTCCATACAGTAGCATTCCTTCTGAGACCACTTCACATAGCCATAGCACCCCTTTATTTGAAGTGCACCATTTCATCCATCCCAACAGCAAACACTGACTCAAGCGATGTACTCTTACCTGTCCCTGACTTTAAGGGGGGCATCTCTAATTTGCCTCAGAAAGTTTTTCATCCTCCTCAAATGGAAATTTCTGTCACTGAAAAGTAGAAATTCAATGCATAAATAACAGACATTACGCCCAGTTTCCATTTAGAAAATGTGTTTCACACTAAGCCCCACAATAAGGCTGTCTTCTTGAAGTTATGCATCCATTCTGTAAGGTTTACCCTGAATTACCCAATGTACCCTGTTCCAATTTACAATGCAGGAGAATAATAGGGATGTCAACAAGTTGCCTTCTGCAATCAGCACCACAAGTCATCAGGCTGACGGGGAAGTGTGGTTCCACATGAGGACAGTAAAGAGTCTAACCACATGAAAGAATGGGTCCTGGATTTAAAACAGGCAGACTTGCAATCAGCACCACAGGTCATCAGGCTGACTGGGAGGTGTGATTCAACTTGAGAACAGTAAGGAGTCGAACCACATGAAAGCATGGGTCCTGGATTTAAGACAGGCAGACTTTGCAATGTCTCAGGACAGCCCTGGTAGGGCAGTAGAAAAGGGGTGTAGATGAACGGGCAAATCTTAAAGGAGCCATAGCAGAAGCAACAAACCTTGTGTTAGACAAGTAAGTAAAGCTAAGAGAACAAAAACACCATGGTTCTCTAAAGAATTGTCCGGAAAGGCAAAAGTAAAGAAGCTGGCTTTCAAGAGGTACAAGGAAACACAGAGGGAGGAAGACAAGGAATTATATCTGGAAAACAAAGAGAGGCAGAGAAAGCAGTCAAGGTCAAAGGCACAAACAGAGAAAAGAATAGTGTAGGCAATTAAAGAGAGGAGAGAAGACCTTTTAGGTGTATCGGTGAAAGAAAAAAGTCCAGAAGAGGAATTGTAAGACTAAAAGGGGATGAAGGGGGTGCAGAAGGGGACCCAAAAAAGGCAGGAATCCTGAACAAATATTTTTGTTCAGTATTTACAGAAGAAGGTGAAGGGGAGGGACCACAGCTTGGGGATAGAGCACCAAGGGAAAGGAGGTGGTCACCAGTCTGTTTACGGAGGAGAAAGTCCTAAAGAAGCTAGCAAAACTGAAAGTAGACAAGGCAATGGGGTTGGATGGAATACACCCTGAATACTGAAAGAACACAGAAGGTAGCTGGCAGCACCTCTGACAGCTCTGTTCAACAAATCAATAGAAACAGATGTAGTTCCAGAGAACTGGAGAAGGGCAACTGTAGTCCCTCTCCACAAAAGTGGGAGCAGTGATTAGGTTGGCAACTACAGGCCAGTCAGCCTGATATTGGTAGTGGGGAAACTGATGGAATCATTACTGAAATTCAATTCAATTTCATTGATCGGTCACTGACCTTTTCAGCACAAAAGAGATCACAAAGTATAATAAGTTACAGTAAAGTATGGACAGTACATAGTTAAAAACATAAATACAAGGTTATTGCACATACAAGCCAAAACTCTGGATTCATTGAGAAGATAGTAGATTGCACATACCACATCTTACAACATATTATATTAGCTCATCTCTTTAACAATCCTGTTCAGTCTTATTCAGCACCTTTAAATCTAAGTCGAATTCTTGAAATACACACTAAATAATGGGCTACTATGGCAATTATAGTTTCATCATTGGTAGTGAAAATACCCTCAGGAGGAGATCTTGATCAATGTTTGAATGGTGTCACAAATTGGTGTTAACCATTTCCCCCTAGGGATCTTATACCAAGGGCATTCAAACATATCATGCTTTAAATTTTCTGGAAAAGAAGAGGTACAAGAGCACAATCTGACCTGAGTAGATGAGTCTTTTCTATATATTGCATCTAGAATATTACTAGAGAATAGCTCTAGCTTATACTTAGTGGATTGGATTCTCTGATTATGATCAACTAGAATATCTAGGTAATTCTTATAAAAATGTACATTATCATTCAATCTGCTCCAAGGTTAAATTTTCAGTCTCTGATTATTCTCCAAATCTTTAGATTTAGTGTTCTACAATTCGTTTAGCAACAAATTCTTGGTATTTTAAACTTAATGTAATGCCTATATCATATAGTTTTAAGTAACCTAATCCAGTTTCATGTACTATTTGGAATGTGGAAGAAAGTCATTCTGATTTTAAGCGGCCCAAGCTCAGCCAAGTGTATTTCTCTTTTAAACAGAAATAAGTAAACTTAGTCTGTTTATGATGAGATAACTTGATCCAGTAGTTTACCTTCCTAGCCAAAAAAAGTCTATAATACAGGAGATACCTAACTCTGCTCAAATCAGGGAGGCAGGTACAGAATTGTTAAGCCCCAGACAAGATCTTAATTACTTGTTTAATGGGACTTCAACTTTGCCCACAGAATGAGACTGCCATATTTCTCCATTGCACAGGGCCTGAGCATTATACTTTGCTCTAACTGCTGTCAGCAGAGATTTAATAGAACTTCCTCCATATTTTCTATTAAAAATGCTCAGAGATGTAGTTGTCTGTTTGAGTTTTATAAGTATCATATTAGTGTGTTTGAACCATTTGTCATCATTGGTTAAGATTAAACCAAGATAAGTATAATGTTCAGTTGATTTAATTTTATTGGTCTCCATCAGCCACATCATTCTTGTAGAGTTTGACCCAAAGGTCAAAACCTGACTTTTTTATCATTGACCCTCAAATTGTATCTCTTAACATAACCTGCTAATATATTCAACTTAATATGAAGCCCAGATTGGGTTAGAGACAGCAGCACAAAGTCATCAGCATAAGCCAATAGAGCACAATGTCTGCCTAGAATTTTAGGAGAGTCTGACTGGCAACATTCTAGTTTGTTCAAGAGCTTGCCAATATATATGCAGAAAATAAATGGTGCAAGAACACAACCTTGCCTGACCCCCATGTTGGTTGGAGAAGTGGAGGAAAGCTGGCCTGAAGTGTGTAACTTAACTTGGGCCCATGTGTTAGTGTAAAGGTCCCTAACAACTGATATGATCTCATGGGAGAATCCCCTTTCGTTCATCATGTTCCACAGCATATTTCTAGAAATGGAGTTGAACGCTGTACTAAAATTGATAAAGGCTGCATAAACTTTTTGTTTGCATAAGACTACATATTTTTCATATAAGTGCCTAATGATATAGCAATTGTCTGTAGTGGAATAACCTGCTTGGAAACCTGCCTGAGATTCTGAAAGGTCACCTAGCAAAACCAGTTGTTTTCTGAGTTTGTGCAAAATTAATTTTGCAAAGATTTTTCCCTTATTATCGAGTAAAGAAATGGGCCTGTACATGTTTGGATCAGTTTTGTTCCCCTTCTTATGAATGGAAATTATTGTAGCACCTTTCTAGGAGGATGGGAATTCCAAACTTTGACAACACTGGTTAAAGTAAACTGTAAGTAAGGTAGCCCATAAAGAGGGAGAAATTAAATACACATCAGAAGGGATGAGATAGGGGCCAGGGGCCTTTCTAGTTTTTAAAGAGGCAATAATAAAATAAGTTTCTGAAAATGTGAATTGGCCGCATTGTGTCATGTTAACTTCTAGACTAATGCTTGGGCCGTTATGATCCAAACAGAAAAATTTGGAAGAGTAGAAGAGTGTCCATGTGTTCAAAGATATATATGTGTTAATTTAATATTTTAAATTATTCATGGCCTTTTCTACAAGAAGCTCATTACTGAAAGAAAAAAATGTGACATATCTAGAGGACTGTAGGACACAGGATCGGAGGCAGCATGGGTTCACAGTGGGAAAGTCTTGTCAAACAAATCTGAGAGATTTCTTTGACTGGGTGACCGGGCAAGTTGATCAGGGAAGGGCAGTAGATTTGGTCTACCTGGATTTCAGCAAAGCCTTCAACATGATCCCCATAGGAGGCTTGTAAACAAGTTCAGTAGCCTGGGAGTAGGGGACCAGGTTGGTAATGCAGTCACCCCCTCCCCAAACTGTCTAGGAGCTTCTGATTTTCCAAGGAGGGACCCAGTCATAGAAAGCTCAACCAGATCTCCCAGAGCATACACAGTTCAGCTGGAAAAATACTGCCTACCTTGAGATGCTTCTTCTTTTCTTGAAGCATTACAACAGGTTATCAGTGTCCTGGGGGTATGGCAAATGACAACCCCAAATTTCATCAACAAGTCCGTACATAACCCACTGACCACCAGCAGCAGGAAGGTGCAGGATCTTCTTCAATAACCTTGATCACTGCTAAAGAAAACTTGCAGAGACTGCTGACCCTAAACACATTCAATTTTATTGGGACCCTTTCAATCACCTTTAAAAGTAAACCCACTGCAATCAGAACTTCTCCCAAGTAATTTAAACTACATTTTTCCTGAGCTGTCAAAATGATTACGAGCTCTGGGGTCTCATTACTTGAAAACTTACAACAGCTCCATGGGGCCAACTTTTTTACATCTCTAAGAAAGGAGTATTTGTAGAAAGTGGTATTTATAGGCACAGCAAGATATGACACAACAGACTTCTTGGCTGAGATTTTCCACCAGGGCAAAGAACCTTTTGCATCAGGAACGAGAAGCTCCTAAATTGTCTGGCACTGGTAAGTACCTAACTAATGATTCACTACCATTTGAGGCTACTCCCATAACTTGGACTGCAGTGCTCCCTTAATTTTTCTCACTGGAGCATGGTTCCTGCAGGGAAACGAAGAGCTTCCCCCAAGCCACCCCTAAACTGGCCATTTAGCACCAGGGTGCTTCAGTCCCTGCAGCCCGCTAAACTTGCTGCCCAGCCTTTTACTTGCTCTAAACCCCAAGGCCTCCACACTGGCCCACCTGATCCCAAAAGTGCTCTGCCTCCCTCTTATTCCATCCACCATATACCTGTAGTTTGGCTCCAATTGCTAAAACAGCTACATCACTCTTTTGCCCACAAACTGTTACCCAATAAATACAATCCATCTCAAGGAGGTCTCCAGGGCACTCTGTGGCCCACTCAGCAAATTCAGCAGCCCCAAGGCTGTCCCTCCAAACAGACCACTTAATGGGTAGGGTTCCCCATAGCCCCCTCACCAGTATTCCTAGGCCACCCTGCCATGCCAAGCTGCAGCACCCCTGCCATAACCTACTGCAGCCCTAATGACACAGGAACACTATACCTCCAATCAAGGGCCTAATCTGACCCCATGATCCCACTCACCTTTCTTGCTGCTCCTACACTGCCTACTTCCCCTACTGGACTTTCCCAGGGCCTGGACCCAAATGAAAGAAGCTGCCTAACAATAACCTCCATGCGGATGCCCAGTCAGAGACTCAGCACATCACTGTACATGCTGCTGTCCCTGCCTGGTGAGGGTTCCCCTCCCCGCTTACTGCCCTAGCAGAACCTCCGGTCTCTCTATCTCCCTCCAAAAGCTGCCAGAAACTTCTGTTCCTCCCTTAAATACCATACAAGCTAACCACTCTCTGTTGCCAAGTATCGGCTGTCAGAAATTACTCCCCCCTTGAGCATAAAAAGAAAACCTAAGCTCCAGGGCAAGAAGGGAAGGGGTTTCTAAGGTGAGCTATAAGCCCCCCTCTCAAATGAGAGGTGGCTTAAAGTAAAATAGGTAAGAAATTCATTGAGTGGAAGGTGTTTATGTGATAATGGCGAAAGCCTAAAGGCAATCAGCATTATTGCAAAGCCAGAGTGCCGAAAATCCATTTCAGAACTCTGACTCCCCAACACACAGCACAAGGGCACTGGGGACATACATTTTAAAATTCAATATGGGGGCATCGCCCCCTACATCACCCCTACTTAAGGATTCTCAACTCCAGGGGGGTGCATGTTGGGGGGGAGTGCAAATCCAGCAAAAAAATAATTTTGTGCTGGGTGTAACAAAAGGCACCCACGCCTGGACCTGAACCCAGCACCACACACGCCCTAGCCCTGAACCCACCCACCATGCCACTGGAGCGGCTTGACAGCTCACCACAGTGCCACCCCTCACAATACCTCCTCCCATCCCACCCACGTGCAGCATGCTTGATCCCCACATGTATACATATAGTGACATCCTGTCACTATAGTCGCACACCCCCCATCATGTCACCCTCCCTTCCTCCCTCCTCGCTGTGGTCAAAAGTGCTGTGACTGAGTTACCATTTTGGTAGGCACCCAGTCATTGTCACTGAACTCATGGGCTACCAGTGGAAGGACACAGACGGTGGTGGTGAATGGAGATCAGTCCAAGGAGAGGGGGGTGACCAGAGGGGTGCCACAGGGATTGCTATTGGTATCAGTCCTCTTTAATGTCTTCATAAGCAACATTGCAGAGGGGCTGCAATGGGAGATATGCCTCTTTGTAGATGACTCTAAGATCTGCAACAGGGTGGACACTCGGGGGGGGGTGCTGATGAAAATGAAAAGGGACCTAAGAAACTGGAGGAGTGGTGAAGAGTGTGGCAGCTGAGATTCAATGCAAAGAAATGCAAGATCATGCATTTGGGGCACAAAAATCCAGGGGAGGAATACAGGACAGGAGGGGAGGTTCTGTTGGTCACCAAGCAGAAAAGGGACCAGGGGGTAATTATATCAGATGACCTAAAGGTAACTAGACAATGTGAGAAGGCTGTAAGGAAAGCCAGTGGAATACTGGTGTGTGTAGGGAGAGGAATCACTAGCAGAATTAGTGAGACCTCATATGGAGTACTGTGTCCAGTTCTGGAGGCTGCATCTCAGGAGACATAGACAAAATGGAAGCAGTACAGAGAATGGCAACTAAAACAGTGCAGGGGTTGCATCAGAAGCCATATGAAGAAAGGCTGAAAGACCTCAATATGTATTCACTGGAGGAGAGAGAGGGGAGATATGCTAGAGACTTTCAAGTACCTCAAGGGTATCAATAAAGTACAAGAGGGTAGCATCTTTCGGAGAAGAACAGGTTCAAGAACAAGGGAACATGATATGAGACTCAAGTGGGGTAGACACTGAGATAACATGCAGAAGTATTTCTTCACTGAAAGATACATGGAATGGCTTTCCAGTGGAGGCAGTGGGGGCAAAAATGGTGGGGGAATTCAAAAATGCATCAGACAAACATAAAGGAACACTAAAAACAGGGAACAAAGAGGAAGCCGCAGGTCAGGTAGGGAATGTGGTTTAAGCACTGAGTAGGAAAAATAGGCAGACTAGATGGGCCCAGTGATCCTTATCTGCCATCAAATTCTGTTTGTATGTTTCTATGAGGTTTCATTTAAAAGCACCCCCACAATTGGCCTTGAATGGCATATCTGCTTCCTCTGGGGGCACAGTCTGCATTGGGACTCCAGCACATAAAAAACTTGTACAGCGAGTGTGAGAGTTCCCAATCCCAACTCACTGGGCAGGATGGGAGGTTTCATTCCAGCCCAGAGAGAGAAGCCGCTGCCCGATGCTGCTACCAAACCAGAGCCCTGGATTTCCACACCCGAGACAACAGTACAAAGCAGGAAATGAGGGAAAATTAAAACTGACTACAGCCAGTATCGGGCTCTGCTGGATACAGATGACAGTCACAGGAGCAACACTCAGCTGCTTCTTGTCAGACATGTGAATCAAATGGAACACAAGGACAGCAGTCAAGACTTCTCCAGGGTATCAAGTTTCACCCCCGCAACTTCTGAAATACTGGGCAACACAAAGGGAAGACTACTCTGGCACCTTATTTTTCAAAGTGTTTGCACAACAGTTACACAGGAAAACCATACAAGAACATAGGGTCAGTGTTAGACCTCATCGCACCCAAGCGAACAAACCTGTGGTCCCCCTTTCACCCTTGCACTCTCCTACCCCCCCACATTCACCCTTCCCCGCTCACTTCCACTCACATAATAAAAGTCAAAGCCCCCTCCCTCTTCCAATTTGACCAGCTCCAGAAATATTAATCTCACTGGAGTATCACAATATTTACAGTGAATGTTATTTATGTATTTAAAAGTTGGTAATTGGGAAAGGAACAATGTAAGCTCAGCTTGGTGTGTGTGTGTCTCCTCACCATCACCAGGTTTTGTCACACTGCCGCTTTTTTACCAACTATGAACATTTTTTTGGACTTCTGTAGATATCACCATGCTATGCAGTATCTCAAAAGCATATCTCCCATTGCCTCTGCAAATAAACTATGTTTTTACTCACTCTGTACTTCTGAAGTTCTTAAATTGGTGACCTAAAGTGTAATTAAGAATGGTGACCAGAAACAAACTGCAGTCGGGAGCCAGAGGGAGCCTTAAATAGCAAAATTTAACATGAGCTCCCTGAGTTCTGACTATAAGCAGCACGTCCACCAGGCCTCCCGAAATCACCGATCCAGAGGAGGAGGAGGAGGAGGAAGGTTTTACTTCTGGACAGCTTTTCTGGGAGCTCCGACACCTGACCATCACGATGGATGTGATTGGTGGGGAGGTGGCTTATAACCATAAGCTTAAACAACAGGGAAAGCAGATACAAGCTATGGATAAGAAGCTTTGAGTCCATTGACCTTCACAACAGAGCAATACTGCAACCCACGACCAGTCACAGGCCCTGTTACATAAAACTGAGGACTTAGAGAACTTATCATGCTGGATAAATATTAGATTACATGGCCTGTCTGAGCACATGGAAACTGGTAACATCACTGAGTATGCTGAAGGCCTGTACCCAGGTGCTAACTTAGATAAAGACACTCCTCTGAATATCATCTGGGCCCATCGTGCATGGCGTCTCTACCATAAGACCCAAAGGCCAGGCCTTGTTCCATAATCATTGCCTACCTAGACTTTTGTACTAAAGAAATGGTGTTGCTGAAAGCATTGTCTATGAAAAAGATTGTTTTCAGGGACACTACTTTATACCTTGAGCCGGATTATGCCCCTACCATGATGGGTCATAGAAAGCTTTGGTTCCCTGTCATTAAGGCTCTCCACAGCAAGAGCTTGAAAGCCTGAGTAGATTTTCCAGTCAGGCTCCAGATCACCTCTGATGAAGGAGTTAAAATCTTCGACACAGTTTCTGAAGCCAAAAATACCTGGCTTCCCTAGACTTGGTGGTAGATGACCTTATAAATCCCACATTGATATAGGACATAGACATGTGGCAATGGCAGTTAGCTGGAGGTCATACTGATCATAAGAGCAAACCTGGCAAGCAGATAAACCATCTGGACTCCAGCTCATGGTCTAAAATGAAAGCACTTACAAACTCCACTGCCTGGGGCCGGGCTGGAGGTTCTCCATTGTCACAGCCACCCTTGGAGATGGATAATGCCCATATGTCTGGAGGGGCAGAAATGGAAGAGGAAGCAGCCAGCTCACAAACATGAGACCTGCAATATTTATTTATTTAGCTTTTTTTGACTGGGTTGGTACGCTAGACAGCAAAGCTTCCTATATTCAGGCACCTGGGAGGGCGTAATAACTTTTGTTATCTCCAGATACCATCTGATGGCATGTTTTATTGAGAAGACATCCTGATGCCGTGTTGCAGAGGGGACAACTGAAGGGTGGTTAGTTCACATAAGGTGACTATATATACAGAATTAAAAGCCTCTCTTCAGTCTTGTATGATCTCTGCCTGTTTACCATTTCTTGCGTGAGGACGCACGGTGGCTTCCTATGTTCCCTAAGCCTGGGTGGGACTTTTGGAAACATTTCTTTTGCCTCCCAGTTGTAAGGATCAAGGTCTTGGTCATTTGGGATGATGTGGGGGCTGGTTGCATTTTTCTTCACCTGTTTTTTTCTTTTTCACATTCATACATCTCTGACATTGTAATATGTTAATTTAGACTGCAATTCTCAGAAATGCTCAGAAATGGCACTGCTTTGGGACAACAGGTGGAAGGTATTAGAGTAAACATGAGTTTACCATACGTTAAGGGGGCTATTTGGAGGATCCCTGATACTATTCTTGGGGTCTGAAGCACCATTTCAGTCAATCTAATTCTCCTGTTCTGCCCCACCTGTCGGGTGCATGATCAAGGGAGTTACATATTAACTGCTGAGTGTGCATCATGCCAGGGCAGGGTAAGCCTGGTCTGGGGGGCATGTATAGCCAATAGGTTGCCAGGCCGCTTGGCTGGACTGGGATGTCCCTTGACTTTTAGAAGGAATTTCAATCTGAGGTATGGGTGGCACAGATGACACCACAATTGCTGCACAGGACCCGATCTTTCTCGGTGCTGCAGGATGGTGCATGATTTAATCCTGCACTTATCACCACCATCAGGCAACATGAGAGTGGTGGGAATTTTGTGGCACCTTTGAAGGAGTTAAATGTTAATGGGTTATGTAAGTGGTTTATCTGGGTTTTATCCCAGCTGTTAGCAGTTGTTATTCTACTTTATTGTTATATAACAGTTATGGTTAACTTCACTTGGTTGTTTGGTTTGTCTGCGCATCTCCCCCTACACTCTCTTTTTCCAAGTTGCATGCCTAGGGCAGGTATGGAGTGGAACATAGGCCTGGGCAACAATGGGGCTCTCAGGATGCAAAGTGGTATCATTAACATAAATGGATAGTTTAAACATAACTCACTATAACATCCAGGGACTTATTAGCTCCATTAAACAGGCTAGACTTCTACAGGAGCTGGGCAGGATGGCTACTCACATAGCCCTTTTGCAAGAGACCCACCTTACAGAGAGGAAACACAAAAAACTATGTCATAGGCGGGTGGGCTCTGTGTATACCTCACCTTACCAGCACACCCTCATCGGAGGGGCACTGTCATTTTGGTACATAATGCCTGTACCTTGCAAATAGAGTTCATGGAGTTAGACCTGGAGGGCCAATAATTGAAACTACTTGCCCTTTATAGATATATTCCCTGTACTATACTTAGTATCTATGCCCCTAATGAGAACAGGGAGGCTCCACACTTCTTTTAAAACTTTTTCTGGAAGTTGTCACTGTCACCAATCACCTTTGCCTCCTGGGAGGGGACTCCAACACCATTTTATCCCTACCCTCGATAAACAAGGTGGGGCTACCATGGATATGCTTAGTGCTGCAGGGTCCACACTAAATAAATTAAGCCAGACTTTAGGACTGTTGGACACAAAGAGATGGGTCAAAGGCCGTCAGAGGGATTACTCACACTACTTGGACAGGCATAATTGTTATTCTAGGATTGATCCATAGAATAATGCATAGGGAAGTATGATTAATGAGGATTTTTTGCACATCCGAGTTGCATGATGCACCATAAACCTCGAGGAAAAAGCCCCGACCGGTTTCTCTCTGGGCATCATACATCAAGGGTATGCATAAATCAGAGTTTACCAGACTCGGGTTTTATTTTTTATATTTACTGGGTTCTGGATAAAAGTGATAGAGGGAGAGGAAATCTGTAGTAGTAACCAAGAAGAACATTTGTTTAAGCTGAACAGAACATAATAAAACAGTTGCTCATAACAGCTTGAGCTTTTAACAGGTTGAACTTTTTTTTTGTAAAGAAGTACTTTAACTGAAAATTTTCGTAAACTGTAAACTAGAATTCATTACATTTTAGAATCATTTTTATAGAACTTCCTGCGTGCTGCCAGTTTCTTGATGGTAGTTCTCTGAGAAGGCTGCTTTTGCGCTGGTGGTTTTCTGTCAGCAGTGCGAGTGGACTGCCAGCATGAGGACAGCTTCTCAGAGAGGTGGTCAGGGACACATGAGGCTATTTCTGAGGGCCGTGGTTTATGAAACTCTGTCAGAGGAGTGGATGCATACAGCCTCTTCCTATCAGATATTACCATTAGTGGTGGGCAAAGTGAGGAAAATTCACCGTTGGGTAATCCGCGAAATTCTGTCCATTTCATGGAGCAAATGCGGAAATTTCGCCTAGCGGAACGGTGAAATTTCACCTTCTGCAGCAAAATTCCACCTTCAGGGTGAAATTTCATTTTCCACTGTGAAATTCTACCAATGCGGAATATTTTGTGAATTACTCAACACAGCAAATTTGGCTACTTTGTTGCCACTTGCCATGGAAATTAGATTTGTTGCATCTCTAATTACCATGCACATTATCTGATCATGTCCTAGTGAAACTAGCTCTTAGAATTAACTCCTTCAAATATGAAACTTTCACTGACGTTTCAATGTGGGCTTCCTGAACAACCCTGACTTTAGGAACCTTAATGACTCTACCATTAAGGATTACTTTCTCAACAACCTAGTAGGTGTCACTTCCCATGCTGTCTGTTGGGACACATCGGGCGGTTCTCCTAGGGGTGATTAGTAAATCTGCCTCTGGCTCTAAGAAGCAGAAGAGCAGATGAAGAGGGAACTAGAATTAGATATTACAGACCTTGAATTTCAAAATAAGATCACCTTGAGCCCCACAGTGAAGAAAGACTTGGAAGACAGGAAGGTGACTTTGGGGTCCCTGCTGACTGTTCCATTAGAAGGCAGCTACAGAAAAGTCCCTCAAAACTATTTTGGAAATGTCAACAGGGCATGGAGGCTGTTGGCAGCTACATTTCATGCACAGCAGACTAGCAGGTTAGTTTTACAACTTAGGGACCTAGCAGGGGGATGGGCCAAAATTAGACACCAAGGTGAAACAACTGTGATGTTTGCCAGATACTGTGAGTCCCTGTATAAACAGGAAGAGATCCCAAATTTCCTGGACAGTGTTGCCCAGTTCTTTGAGGGTCTCAAAATACAATCTCTTTCCCAGCAAGCAGAAAAACAGCCTGACAAAGTAGTTACCCTGAAGGAGCTGAGGGGCCAACTGGCTCACATAAATGATGGTAAATATCTAGGTCTTAACTGCTTTCCGCCTGAATTTTATTAGGCTTTTGCAGACCTGCTTCTCCTGTTCCTGTTGCCAGTTTGCCAGGAGGTTATGGGGGATTAGGAGACACCAGACTCCTGGCAGTTAGTTCAAATAACAGTGCTACATAAAGCAGGGAAGAATCCCCTAGAGCATGGGTCATAGCAACCCATCTCTTTATTAAATGTTGATTTGAAACTCTCTACAGGCCTACTGACAATGGCTCCAATTGGACCCCCCCACATTCAGTGAGTGGGTGTGAGAGTCAATGAGGTGCTCATACATGAAACCCTGACAGCCAAGCTCCGGCTCAGACTTGATAAGCATGAAGAATGATGGAGGGGCTGGGAGACTTGGCTGTTGAGAGAGGGAGGACAGAATGCTCTCCCTCAGGACATGGGGTGATCATCTGAGAGCAAGGAGATTGTACTCCGCACAATAGGGAGCAGTTTAATTCATCTGATGGGAGTGCCCGGTCCTCGTTGAATCATATGGGAGCCTTGGGATAATACTCAAGTTATGTGGTGAGCATACACACACAGGTGGTTACTTACATCCACTTGTGGAAGATGGGAGTACAGATTGGAAGGAGGGAAGGGGGAGTAGACGCACATTCACCAGTTAGGTCCCTCTGTTTTGGGCTCTTTTTTCCTCTAGACAGTAGATATTATGGTTATATGTTGCTGAATTTGACTCCGTAGGGTTTGGGAGACATCTTAATATTTGTTGAACTTCACAGCAGCATTAATGATAGTAAATTTATTACTTACATTATGAAACCAAGTGATTGGTGAGAGATGTACCAATGTCAGCTACTATTGTTATTTTCTTATCTCTGTGCAACATCCTCATTTGGACAATTACTTGTTTTCCTTTTTGTTGTGTGTATAATATGCTGCTGCATCAATGTATACAATACAGCTGAGTTTCAAAAACTAAAAAAACACATTATTTTTATACCACTGTCACATAACCACTCTTTCACACCAAGAATAAATATCTCAAGTGATTTCCATAATGCTATGCTATTTAACTAGCTCTGTCTAATTCGCTGGTCTGGTGAAAATGCTATCAAGGCTAATATCTACTGATTCATGTGAAAACAAATGTCCATTATGCATTGAAGTGGCTTAGCTTATTTACATAAATTGATATTGTTATTAGTCTCAGATCAGATATTGAAATCAAAAATGTACAGTAGTCCCTTGTTATAAGGAACAGAAAGGGGGCCATAATCTATATTCTTTACAGCAACCTGTTTGCTACATGGAGGGATGTTTAAATGTAGTAGACTGCTAGCTGACAGTACTTCAGCATGCCACCTGCAGACAAAAAACCCACTTTGAAACCACTTTTTGCACAAAGAACTACAGTACCGGGAACAGTTACAACAACATTTAATTATTTTACTGTATTTTTTCAGCATCAGCCGCAGCTTGGCAAACAGTTTCAGCTTTATGCTCAGTTACACTTCTGCCTTATCAGTTGCACTACTGCATCAACTGCTTCTAACAGTGACTGCTGCATCAGGTGTTCAGACCCTACCCCTCCATCCCCACCCCGATCGCTACCCAAAACACAATTTTGAGCTTATTTTTAAATTACACTTGAATGGTTTCAGCTGTTGACTTACATGTGTTGCTCTGCTCTTAAAGCACTTGTGCCATAACACTTGCATGATTCAGTTCTCCTGCCTGCTGCTGCACACTTCCCCAACTGCGACTCATACACATTTCATACACATTTCACTCATACACATTTCTACAAGCAGACCTGCCCTGCCCTGATGTATGCATCTAGTTGGTTTATTCATGTCTTTGATTCTTCTGGTATAGTTTTTTAGTTTTACTTGCAATGCAGGTGTGGAGGCAAACCACCAAACATCACAGTTGGAGACTCAGAGATGGAGACTTGGAGACTGTTTCACTTGGAAGTCACTGTAATTCTCTTAGCCACTACATCAGTCCCTTAGCCACTGCATCAGTGCCCACTTGTCTGACTTTTTTGCTGGGGTCACTGTTTGAGTACATTATAGCACATATAAAGGGAGAGCAGGGTACCTCTACTTGTATTTAAAATTGATAAAATAAATGAGTTACAGTGAATTCAAAGTGAAAATATTTTAAGGCTCTGTTTCTGAGCCTCCAACTCTGATGTCTGGGTTGTTTGCCTTCACATCTGCACTATAACTAAAAGTAAACAACTAAACTAGAAGAATCAAAGACATGAATAAACTGGCAGGGAAGGCCAGGTCTGCTTGGAGAAATGTATATGAGTGAACTGTGTATCAGTCGCAGTCAGGGAAGTGGACGGGAGGACTGAATCAGACAAACAATTTGCCACAAGTGCTTTAAGAGCAGAGCAACACATGTAAGTCAGGTGCTGAAATTATTTAAGTATAATTTTAAATATAAGCACAAAACTTGTTGTGTAGCTGACAGGAGTGGTGGTGGAGGGTAGGGTCTGATCAATTGGAGGAGCAGTCACTCTTAGAAGCAATCGGATCCAGTGACGCAACTGTAATGTAACTGAACATGAAGCCGAAAGCTGAGACTGTGTTTGCTGAGCTGGAAGCTGACAAAAATACAGTACCCACCTATCTATCTATCTAGGAAGGGGGAGTAGGACTGAGACACGACACAGTTAGAAGGGCTCTAATGAAGTTGGTTCTGCTGCTGGCTGCCACATATCACTTTGTTTTCATGTGCTCTTCTTGTGGCCAGCTGCTATTACTGCTTGACCCACATTGACCTTGTACCTCCATATCAGACTGTGATACTGTTTTGTATGCTTTCACTTCACTGAAGGAATTTCAGACCATTGCACCTGCTTAAACAAAATGTCTATAGTCTTCTATCAATTACCCTGAAATAACACCTTATGTTCCTAGTTACAATATGATTGACAGTCTATTATGAAATCTGAAATTGTAACTCAGGAAATAATGCTTTATTTCAAGGTGATTGACAGTAGACAATGGGCGTTGTTTAATTAGACACAAAGAATTGAATTGCTATGCCATCCCATTGGTGGATCATTTCAGACTGATGCCCTGGCTGTGCTGGCACCCCAAGTGGCTACATGTTACACATATGCCAAATGTCAATCCCATCAAGATAGACAGACTTACAGGCTCTTGGTGTTGAATGCCGATCAGCTGTTTGCTGACTGGCTTCATACAAATCAAAAGACCAAAGCCCTCTCTAATTGGAGTGACTTCGGTCCTTTGAAGTACACAAAAATTCCACCTAGCAAGTAGTGAGTAATATCACAACCACAATTTGTGATCATTGGTCTAGACTGCCAAGCTCCTTGCAGTTTCAGCTGCAATGGGCTCAGCAGTGACACACTCCAAAATCACCTGTACTTGTCACAAAATGTTTGGTGCGCAAGCACAACTAATGTAAAATACACTAAAATTAAACCTGAATTGTACCTCCCCATCAGTGTATTCATGTAGTTCATTTTATTTCAAAACAATACATAGAATAATATGTTGAGTGTTGTACATTCTGAGCTTTTTTAAACACACAAGGTGTGTGATACCATATAAACCCCAAGTGTAAAGCACAAGAAGTTTGTGATTGTATCACACACTAAGGATATGTAAAAGAATAGAAAAAAGAACAATTATATCTCATAGTTTATTTTATATAATTATTAGTCCAAGAAAATGGCAGTTATGACTCAGAAGCATGAGATGCATGATTTCCAGTTGACTATAGCACGTGAAGGGAAGCACTTCCTTTTCAGCCTTTTAGGCATTATTTATTTGTCCTTTTTACTTGAAATGTTTATTTACTGTTGAATTGGGGGGAAGTGATGTTTATGTATTGCAATTATTGACCCAATAATGACATCTTTGGTAAGGAGTGATGTTAAATAGTAATAGCACTGCTGACGATCTGACTGACACCCACGCCATAATAACCAGCTGGTCATTATGGAGACAACCCGATTATTGCAGTGTTGGAAAGTGGTGGCAGTCCAGTTAATAAATATGATAACCAGTAGCTATTATATAGCTACAAGTTACAGTATGTACCTCCCAGTGGTAGAACTGCATGCAAATCAACAAGAATCTTGAAGTTCAGTAGCACTGCTCTGTGACACTGCTATGACTTGGAGTTGTTGCAATGGCTGGGTCAATCAATAGCACTAGAACAATTCATAGTGAAAACACAACTAGATATTAGGAAACAGTCTGATTTCTAAGTGCAAATGTAAACATTTTGACAGTTATGTAGAAATAACATCAATAACAATAGTAGTAATACAGTATTTACATCTGCCTTAGGGCAGCTGATACCTTATATAATGTTAACATGTGGTCATGATTTGTTCTACTTAAGCAAACCACATGCAGCTACAGAAGGACCTATAAAGTTCTTTGATTCCTGTTGAGCTGAACAATGTGAAGGTGCAGTCTGCCAAATACATAAATGCAAACATTTTTCCGCTAAAAATAAAGCTCTTTCCCTCTGCCAGAAAATCTGATTGAGGTCCTGAAGTATGGTTTAGGTGGTGAATGAACTACCAGTCTCTCAGACAGTTTGGTAAGAGACATATTTACACCTCACAGTCACCTTGTAAAGCTGCTTCAGTACTAGCAGGAGTTGCGTGAAGGTATTTTTAAAACATACTATACCTCTTTAGTGCTGTAAATCAGGTAAAGTGCTATAGTATATGTTTTATTCCCTGATATCCTCTTGCTTTATGATGGCATACTAATGCTCACTGTACATGTAGTCAGCCTCCAGCTGTTGGATATTATATATTTTTAAAATATTTTATGTAAAGAAACTTGTTTTTCTTGAAGTCTAATTAAAATATGTACTGTATGTGATTAAGAAGATATAATATTGGAGTTTTTTTTGCCTCAGTGGAGAACTGTGCTGAATCTGCAAGCCATTTTTCCCAGTAGATGCTGTTTTTTTTTAAGTTCCAATTCTGTTATTATTCTAGCTATACATTGCATTATATATTGGCAAGGTAAGGCAAGGACAATTTTATTTTTAAGGCGCCCACTCACGGAGGCCCTGGGTATCGTACAAGTAAAACAAAACAGACAGAATAAATAAACATAGTAAAATACATATAACAATAAATATATGATAGAATGCATCCTTAGGATTGCAGAGAAAGGGGAGATACTGTTGATGGGGGCATGAATATGCCAGATGTTAACTGGAGCTCCTTTGCTGCAGCCACTTCCAAAAGCAGGGCCATTCTCGATGCCCTTCAGGTGGCATGCCTCAGACAGCTAGTTTTGGAACCCACTCATGAGGGAGCAATCTTAGACCTCATACTCTCAAATGGGGACAGTGAGAGGATCTCAGATCTAGAAGTGGGTAGCCATCTGGGAACAAGTGACCACCAAACAGTGTGGTTCACAATAAACACAGCTACAGAGTCAAGCCATACAAAAGTGAGGGTTATGGATTTCAGGAGGGCTGACTTTTGCAAGATGGGAGAGTGCCTTAGAAAGGCACTAGCAAACAGGCTAGAAGGAGGGGTGGAGCAATATTGGGGAAACATCAAAACTGCCATCACAGAGGCAACACACCTTGGTGCGAAGCAAATAAACAAATCAAAATGAAAGAAAAAGCCACTATGGTTCTCAAAAGAGGTGGCGGTGATGGTTAGCGAGAAAAATATATCATTTAGGAAGTATAAGGAAACACAGAAGAATCATGACAGATAACTGTACCAGTTAAGGCAGATGGAAGCAGGGAGGGTAGTCAGAATAGCAAAGGCCCAAACTGAGGAAAAGATAGCCAACTCAGTTAAGAAGGGGGATAAAACCTTTTATAGGTATATCAGGGAGCATAAAAAGACAAAGGGAGGGATAGTGAGGCTGAATAGAATGGATGGTGGGTGGGAAGAGAGAGACAGTGAAAAAGCAGGGATACTGAACAAATACTTCTGCTCAGTATTCACAAAAGAAGAGGAGGGGGAAGTGCCTAATCCACTTTGGATGGGGTGGGGTCGATCCCAGTCCTTTCACAGAAGAAAGGGTTCTGAAAGAACTCCTAAAACTAAAGGTGGACAAAGCAATGGGGCCTGATGGAATTCACCCCAGAATTCTAAACGAATTAAGGAGAGAACTAGTGACATCACTGACTACCCTTTTTAACAAATCATGGGGAGATGTTGTGGTACCTGAGGACTGGAGGAAGGCAGATGTGTTTCCCCTTCAAAAAAGTGGGAGCAAGACAGAGGAAGGAAACTACAGACCTGTCAGTTTGACCTCTGTGGTAGGGAAAGTGATGGAATCACTTCTGAAGGAAAGAATTGTTGAGTACCTAGAGGCCAATGGGTCACAGGACCCAAGGCAGAATGGGTTCACAGTGGGAAGATCATGTCAGATGAATCTAATAGATTTCTTTGACTGGGTGACAAAGTAGTAGACCAGGGAGGGGCTGTGGACATGGCCTACCTAGACAATAGCAAGGCATTTGACACAGTCCCACACAAAGATTAATAGTCAAATTAACCAGCCTGAGAGTGGGTCCCAGGGTGGCAGCCTGGGTAAAACATTGGCTGGACAACAGGACACAGAAGGTAATTGTAAATGGAGTCCACTCTGAAGAAAGAGGGGTTACTAGTGGAGTACCGCAGGGTTCAATGCTGGGTCCAGTCTTTTTTAATGTCTTTATAAGTGACATTGCAGAGGGACTGGAAGGAAAAATATGCCTCTTTGCAGACGACACAAAGATCTGCAACGGGGTTGATACACAAGGAGGCATGAAAAGGATGAGAAGGGACTTGGCAAGGTTAGAGGAATGGTCAGAAGTATGGCAGCTTGGATTCAACGAAAAGAAATGCAAAATAATGTACCTGGGAAACAAAAACCCAGGGGAAGATTACACAATGGAGGGAGGTAGTAACAATAACAAAAATGGAAAAGGACCTGGGGGTAATCATATCAGATGACCTTAAGGTTAGCAAGCAATGTATGAAGGCAGTAGAGGGGGCGGGAGGGATACTGGGATGCATAGGGAGAGGCATCACCAGCATAAAACAGGAAGTTGTTATCCCCCTGTACAGACAGTTGGTGAGACCCCATCTGGAGAACTGCATCCAGTTCTGGAGACCCCATCTCCACAAGGACATAGACAGGTTGGAGGCAGTCCTGAGGATGGCAACTAAAATGATGCAGGGTTTTCAACAGAAGCCATATGAGGAGATGCTAAAGGAGCTTAATATGTATAGCCTTGAGGAAAGGAGGGAGAGGGGGGAAATGATAGAAACTTTTAAGTACCTCAGTGGAATCAACAAAGTCCAAGAGGGTAGTATCTTTCAGAAAAAGATATGTGCAAGGACAAGGGGACACAATTTGAAGATAGAGGGGGGACGGCTCAGGGGCATAGTGAGGAAGTATAATTTCACAGATAGGGTGGAGGACGCATGGAGCAGCCTTCCTGAGGAGGTTATGGGGTCTAAAACTGTAGGAGAATTCAAGAATGCATGGGACAGAAATAAGGCAATTTTTGTGGGGGTAGGAAGAAATAGGCTGTTGGTTAAATAGGATCTGCTGCTTATTCTGTAGGTAGGGAAATGGGCAGACTAGGTGGGCCAAGCGGTCCATATCTGCCGTCAAAGTCTATGTTTCTATGTTTCTATATGTTTCTATCCCTACAATAATATAAAACAGACCCCTCAAATAGGGGCCTGGTCTAAAACAGGTGCTGAGACATACAAAGGCGTCTTATCTTAAAACATAGTGTCTGGGAAAGCCTGACTGAACACTGTATACTGCATACTGTATGCTTTAAATTGATGTTATGTACATTTTAATCTTGTATTGTTATACCCTTGTGTATCCCTTCTCCTCAGGCATGGCTGGAAAAGGGTCTTTCATCCAGTCCACAAATATGGATTTTGGATACCCTAGTTGGTGTTTGTGTTTATTAAATGGGCAGGGCATTTGAGGCATCTTGATTGGCCAAGACAGTTTGGAATCCAGGTGCTTAGAGAGTGACAACCACCTGTTTGGGAACCCTTTCAGCAGCCAGGATGCAGCACACTTGAAAAGTTTTTTTTTAAACCATCATGGCAGTCATGTTTGTAGAGATATTTATTTATTTAGCTTTTGTTTACCTGGTAGAGTGTACTAGGCATATAAACATTCCTGATGTACCATAGCTTCTAAAACAACATTTCAACACAGTTAAAATCTCCCCACCCGAGGTCACGGGATGTGCTAAGGCGAGTCGGACGTCCTCGTGCAGCTTCTAGGCCCAGTCATAATTTAAGTGCTCTAATTGTCCAGGGGTCTGTTTATTTTAGTGCCTCCCGCTTAGAATGGGGTGTTAACCGTAGCGGTCGCAAATTAGGGTGGCAGTTAGTTCCTGTAAGCCGCGGGACACGCTAACGAGGTTCGGCTGGGGCGCGTTGTACCCAAGAGCTGTAGGCCGCGGCTGGAAGCTGAGATGGAGCCCAAAGTTACTGAGCCCTTGCCGTGAGAGATCCCCCAATACCAAGAGACCTTAAGCCGCATCCCCACCCCTACGGAATCGGAGGAGGACATAAACAGGGAGGAGAAGGGGGTCAATCCAATGAGGACCTGCAGGAAATTAAGAAGTTATTGCAGGGACTGGTACATGACTTTGCTGCTGTAAAACCGGCACTGCAATCTCTTGTGCAACGGATGGGGGATGCTGAGGCCAGGATCGCGTCCCAAGAGAAGAAAGTGCTGACTATGGAGCAGGAGCTGATTTTGGCCAAAAAACAAATTAAAAAATTAGAAGATCGTATTGATGACCAGGAGTCAAGAAGCCGGAGGAATAATCTGGTACTGGCTGGTCTGCCGGAAAGAGCTGAGGGGCGGACTGTCTCATTCATCCAGGGCATGCTATTAAAATGACTGGGCCAGACACCATATGGGAAGCATACAACGTGGAGAGGGCCCATAGGGCGTTAAGGGAAGTACCCCCGCCAGGAGCGAGGCCCAGGGTGATCATAATGAGATTTCTCAATTTCAAGGAGAAGATGCATGTACTGTGGAAGGCCAGACAACTTAAATCCCTGCAATGGAACGGTGTGACCCTCTGGATGTTTCAAGATCAAACCCCTCTAATTGGAGAGAAGCAGAAGGAATATGTGGAAATTAAGAAAAAGTTATATTTAGCCGGAATTAAATTTCAGGTGCAATATCCAGCAATGCTCTTGGTGAGACTACAATCTGGAGAAAAGCGTTACTTGACCGCGAGGGATGCGTTGGAAGGTTTACGTATTGAACTCCCGAACTTGTTCAAACCTTAGACCTGAGGTGGACTGCCCAGATGATGTGGGGCTGTGTTGATTTCACTACAGTCGAACAAAGACTATATAAAGCTTGCTCGAGTCGCTTAGTTTAACTCAGCTATGGTTGTATTCCCCCTTCCTTTTTTTTTTTCTCCCACTGAGTAGTGTCTTGGAGGACTATATCATGTTTGTTTGGTTGGTGTGGGTAGTTTTAGGGGTATAAGTTTGGGGGTTGGGGGGTATTGGTTTTGGGGGGCAAAGCTGCAAGGGTCGGTGATGACCACCCCTATTTAAAGGGATCATATAAGGATGGCACTGTCTGATCCCTTTTATATTTAATCGAGACAGTTTCATGCAGGGCCAAATTTCCCTGTGAATTGACTGGTTAGCGATAGCCAATATGGCTGTGTTCTGAAGCTTGTTGTTTTTTCTTTGATCTGTTAGGGGAATATGTGGGAACTGGGATGGCACTGCTGGAGGGGAGGGTGATCTATTAGGACCAAGTGATGGTCAGACTATTGATGTGTTAGGGTCAGGGAGGACAGGCGGGAGGAAACTACAGGGAGGCTCATCCATGACCGACGAATTGTTAGGAGGACGATCGAAGGATCGGGGGCGGGGTGGGAGATGGTATTGGGGGTTGGAGAGAGAGAGAGAGAGTCTTTAGAATGTATAGTGAAGGAAGGCAGACTGGTATGGTTTGGGTGAAATGGATCTCATGTTATGATCGATCTGATAGATAATGACTTGAATTAACATAATTTCTTGGAATGTCAAAGGGCTTAGGGGTAGACGTAAGAGAATGGTCATTTTGAGGCATATTAATCCTTTGGGGGCTCACATAGCCGCTCTGCAGGAAACACATCTGTTAACGGAGGAATTAAGCTGTCTTAAAAAATTATGGGTGGGCCAGGTGTTCAGGCAGGGTAAGGAAAAAGCTTCGGGGGGGTGGTAATTTTAATAAGAAAAAGTTGCCCCTTTAGGGTGGAGCAGGGGCTGTTAAGAGAGGATGGCAGAGGGATATATCTGTCTGGGATCTTAGCGGGTAAAGCAATTTCTTTGGCCTCTATCTATGGTCCCACCCCTCTTCTGCAGATTTTTGCTTCCATAGAAAGGGACATCACAGCTATATCTACAGACCTACTTATTTTGGCTGGGGACTGGAATGTGTGTTAGCAATTTGGATGACAGGATACCTCCATCTGGTGAGCCTCTAACCAAAGCACAGGTTGCCCTGAATAGGATGGTGGAGGCGACTGCTTTGGTGGACCTGTAGGACCCACTCTAAGAAGGGCAACATTATGACCTTCTTTCTGGGAGCTCATAAATCCCAATCACGTATTGACTTCTTTCTAATTAATAGTGTGGCCCTTAGGGAAGTGAAGGGTATGACTACAAAGGCTAGGGTTCTCTCGGATCACTCCCCTATCTCGCGTTTGTGGGAACCAAGTCTTGTCCCTCCCTGGTCAGTTAGATGGAGATTGAATGATTTGTTGTTTGCAGAGCCTAAGGTACAGGAGGAGTTAGATGAGCATCTGAGAGGAGTTATTCAGTCTCAATTACCATCCCTACAAAACCAAAAGTTGGCTTGGCCGACATGTAAGGTTTTGTATGCAGGGGCAGTTCAGGCTTTGGCAGCTAGGAGGAATAGATTGAGAAAGGCAAAGGAGGAATTTATTCTGGGGGCGATTGCTTCCTTATCTCCTTTGGAGGGGTCTTCAGGGGAAATTGATAGGGAACTTAAAACACTACGGGGGGAATGGGCGGATATTGGGTACTGCAAGGTGGAATATTGGTTGGATAGGATGCAGGCTAAATATCTTCTCCAGGGGGATGTCCCAGGTCGTCTGCTAGCGGCCAGGATTAGGGAATGGGAAGCTAGTAGAACCATTACTCTATTTGGCATGGGCAGAAATTGGTAGTAGACCTCAAAAATAACAGATGCATTCGCGTCCTATTTTACTGGCATATATGGGTTGGGAAATGCAGTTGGAGAGAGGAAATAAATGTTTTTCTCGAGGGAATACCCCTCCCGGTTTTGGACGAAATGCAGGCTAGTAAGTTAGCTGCTCCTATTACAGAGATGGAGATATTGGGGGTGGTGTAGTCTTTACCGGTTGGTAGGACTCCGGGGCCGGATGGTCTTACAGCAAAGTTCTACCAAGTCCATATTAAGATGATACTCCCATTTCTTCTGGACTTTTTTAATATTATTATGCAAGAGGGGTTATCCCATCTGCCGTTATATCAGGCATACATATCCTTGATTCCCAAGCCAGACAAACCCAGGGATAGGGTGGATAGCTATAGGCCTATAGCTTGAATGAACCAGGATATTAAGATCTTAACGAAAATCTTGGCTAATAGAATATTGAGGGTTGCGCCCTTATTAATTAGTGAAGAGCAAGTGGGATTTATGCCCGGAAGGGGGGCCCAGGATGCTCTCAGAAAGCTCCATCATATAATCAACTATGCATCAGATTCTCAATTACCTTTAGCTTTAATATCATTAGATGCCGAAAAGGCGTTCAATAGGGTTTCCCATAGTTTTTTGTTTGCCACAATGTGGAGGATGGGTTTTCCGGAGGGTCTGCTTAAGGGTATTAAACACCTTTATGCCGCCCCAATGGCTAGGATCTTGTGCAATGGGTACAGTTCACGAGAAATTTTGTTGAAAAACGGGACTAGACAGGGATGCCCCTTATCGCCAATACTATTTAACATTTATTTGGAGCCTTTGTTAAGAGCGCACAAGGAGGATAAACTGATAAAAGGGGTAAGGGTAGGGGGGAGGGAACTTAAGTTCTCAGTTTTTGCTGATGATATCCTACTACATTTAGAGGACCCAGCTATGAGTTTCGAGAGAGCAAGGGTTTTAATTGAAGTTTTCAGTGGTGTCAAATTATAAGCTGAATCTAACCAAACCCAGGTTCTCCCTTGACCCTGCATGTATTTAGGGCAGATTTTACTCAACTTAGTCTTCAGTGGAGGGCGGATGAGATTAAGTATTTGGGCATTCGGGTTACAGCAAATAGCGAAAGGGGAGCTGAGGCAAACATGGAGGGGGTGATATCGGCAATAAGAGGAGATATACTGAGATGGAATAAGCTCCCCTTGAACTTTACAGCTAGACTCGGCCTTATCAAAATGAATATGTTGCCCAGGCTTTTATATCCACTATATATTGCCCCGTATGATATCCATATCACTTGGTTTAGGGTCATTAAGAAACTTCTCTCTGATTTTTATAAATCTAAACCTCCTAGGAAGAAGTATGAAGCAGCTTTGTTTGCCCCAGGCAATGGGTGGGATTAAATTACCTGATATCCTATTATATTATGTGGCAGGGCAATTGGGTTTTATGCTTCGTTGGGTTAGGGAGACTGAGGGGGAGGTATATATCCCGATATGGTTACAAATTGAGAGGCAGATGTTGAAGGAGCGAGGTTTTTCATCTGAGGCATTAATATATTCTAATCCTACAAATGATCACTTTAAAGGGGTGGGAATCCGATTGGGAAGTCATTGAGGGCCTGGTGGGCCTTTCTCTCCCCGATGCAGAGAAAATCCCAGTTGAAATCTTGGGATCAACCCTTGGTGGGTAATCCCACATTTGTAATTGGGGGGCAGGTGATAAGTGAGGGGTGGGCCCACCAATTAAGGGGTTTAAAGGTGAGGGATCTTATCCAAGATGAAAGGGTCACTATTCCAGCCCCGGTGGAGGGGATGCCCTTCTTTAAAAAATTGCAACTAACCCAGTTGTTGAAGGCAGTGGTGAGAAAGACTGGAGGGTTTTCGGATGGGTCATTCACTTGGGAATTTTTAAAGGCAGTGGATCCGAAGGCAAATATTCTTTCTCAGATTTACAGGAAGCTGGTGGAGTTTGTTAGTCCACCCTCGCCCATACAGGTGGTATACTGGGATAAGGTTATGGCCCCCAAGAATCTTGCTTGGGATTCAATTTGGAAAGCTCATAGGTATATGACAATTCCTAAATTTAGGACCATACAGTATTTTATCGCATCTGATCTTTATTTTACCCCGGCAAAATTATATGATAGAAAGCTTAGGCAGACGGACCGCTGTTTCAGATGTGGGAATGGAATTGGAGATCTGCTCCATGTGATGTGGGAGTGCTGTAAAATCTCCCCTTTGTAGCTGGAGATTAGGCAACATATGGATCCACTGATTAATTATTCTGATTACATAACCCCAGAGGTGTGTGTTCTGGGCGATTTCTCAAACGTTCCTGGTGTTTTATCCAAATTTCATTTGGCTTTGATGTCATCATTAGTCAAGTCCTTTTTAGCTCAACATTGGAAAGACGACCAGGAATACTCCTATGGCCAGTGGGTGCGGGATTTGGTGATCACATTGGGTAGAATAAGGAGACAGCTTTGGGGTGAGGGGAATAAAAGGCTATATACTAAGAGATGGGCATCTTTAGAAGCAATTTACTTATCTCAGAAATAGCTGCAGGTCCGTCTGTCTTGCTTTGACTAGCATGGGCTTAGTTAACTTCTCTTCTCAAAATGGGAATTTGCTGATTAGTATTTTGCCTTCTTTTTTTTTTTCTCTTCTTTTCTTTTCGATGACTTGATCGAGTAAGGTAGTCAGTATATAAATAACTTGAGATTCTGGCAAGGGTTATAGGGGATCGGAGTGTAAGCCTTCCAGATGTCAGGTGGGATGGGACTCTCTCTCTCTCTCTGTAGGGGATGCGGCAGGACTCCACCTCTGGTTTATTTCAGAGGCTGTCTATGATCTTCACTACCGTAATAGTACTGTGGACAGGTATGTTTGGCGGTATGGTGGAGTTGACTCCTGTTTTGGCTCCTTTCTATCTTCTCTTTTTTCTCTACAGGTTGATTGTGAGTTGTTCTTATTTGTTTATATGACCTATATCTCTAGCTAATACTTTATTATTTGGCAATGTGGGTTGTAATTTTTTTAAATTTTTTTACAGGGGTCTTTATTGGACACATGTACTGCTTTATGATGGATCCCTGCTGTCTATTTATATATGGGATTGTATATAGTTCATACGGCCAGTTTGTGGGCTGTATACCCTGGTTATGCCAGGTCTTTATCTTCTTTTTCTTTCCTTTTTTTTTTTTTTTTTCTTCTTTCTAGTTGTAATGAATGATGATTGTTAATCAAAATTCAATAAAGACACATTGAACAAAAAAAAAAAAATCTCCACCCCAGCCATCACCTAACAAACACCTAACATGTTAAAGTAAACATTTAAACCTGTATAAAAACCTTTTTTTTGCATTTTGGCACTTTGGTTATTGCAGGTCTTCCAATCCTCAATGTCATAATGTTTTCCTTAAAATCTGCTGCTATACCACCACCCCCAATCCTTCACTCATTTCTTGAAGCAGCTCACCCCCTGCTTCACCACCTGGCCACTCCTCTAGCCATTTCCATCATGGTAAACAAACACTTTTTTAATTTAAATTTGTTTAACTTATGGTTAAACATTTACACCTGGCACTGCTCGACACTATCAATTGCAGAGGATAACCATCAGCTGCACAACATGAATCATCATGAGTGTTCTCACTCCTGCTCTTGCCTCTCACTCACAGTGAACAACAATCATTAACATGAATGACTGCTGTACTCTAACCTCGGGGTCTCTGAATAGTCATTCGGAGTAACTTTTTTTATTTTTTATTTAATTTTTGTTGACCAGGTAAGTGCACTAGACAAATCCTGCCTATTTTCAGGCACAACCTGGGGGGAAGGGGATACAGATGAATGCCAAGTGACCTTGAACCAGATTAAGCTGTTGGCTGCTGCATTCTCGTGGGGAATTCATGAAAACGTAAGAAAGGCAAACAAAAGCTCCACTTCCAATCCCTGATGACCACTTTATTGTATTATTATTATAAAGTCCTTATTAATGCATCCAGTTGCACAGAGCTCTTTCCCACACTTTCTAAACAGCCAGTTCTAAAATGCACTCTCTCTGTCTCATCTCAAGCACTCTGTTGTCCATTCTCATAGGCAATGGGCACACTGCTACCGACTACAAAATCAACAAACTAACCACAAAAAATGTAAAGAATACCAAGCAGCAGTAGTATTAAAAGGGCACATGTGATGGAGAAGGGGGCTTTATATCGATAAATACCTAAACAAAATCTGTCTTAAAAGACAGGTAAAGCTGGGGTGGGGTCAAACACCAGTAGCCAAAATAAAAACTGAGTTTCTCTGAAAACACACAAAAAACATGGAAACCAAGTCATATTTATTTAACAATTTATGATCTTTAACTGCTAAACATAACTTCAATTCCCCCTCATCGGTGAAATGTGTATGAGTTGCAGTCGGAGAAGTGGGCACGAGAACTGAAAACTGTCTTGCAATTGAACATAAAGCCAAAAGCTGAAACTGAGTTTATCAAGCTGGAGGCTGAAAAAAATGCAGTACCTATCTATCTATCTAGGAAGAAGATTAGGACCGAGACACGTCACAGTCAGAGGGGCTCTAATGGAGGAGGTTATGGTGATTCTGCCACTGGCTGCCACATTCCACTTTTGCTCTTATGTGCTGTCCTTCTCTTTCTGCTACCACTGGTCCTCTGCTCCTTCTTGTGGCCAGCTGCTATCACCGCTTGGGCCCCATTGATCTTTTACCTCCATATCAAACTGTTATACTGTGTTGCATGCTTTCGCTGCACTGAAGAGAATTTCAAACATTTACACTCTGTTTAAACAAATCACCTATGGTGTACTGTCAATTGCCCAGAAATAACGCCTTATTTTCCTAGTTACAATATGATTGACAGTCTTTCAACTAACTGGAAATTGTGACTCAGGTAATAAGGCTTTGTTTCAAGGCAATTGACAGTAGCCAAAATGCATTCTGTTTAAGCAGGTTGCAAAGATTTGAATGGCTGGGCCATCCCATTGGTGGATCATTTCAGACTGGTGCCCTGGCTATTCTGGCATCCCAAGTGGCTGCATTCTTTGTGTGTTCCAAACTCTGCTCCCAAGACAGACAGACTGACAGGCTCCTGGTATTGAATGCCGATCAGCTGTTTGCTGACTGGCTTCATGCAAATCAAAGGATCAAAGCCCTCTCTGACTGGAGCGGCTTCAGCCCTTTGAAGTACATGATGTTTCCACCCAGCAAGCAGTGACTGTTGTCAGGACCACAGTGTGTGGTCATTGCTCTAAACTACTGAGCCCCTTGCAATTTCAACTGCAATGGGCTCAGCAGTGAACTCCCCCCGAAAGCCCTTTGCACTTGTCTCAAAACATTTGGTGCACAAGTACAGCAAGCATATTGTGGTTACATTGAGCCAGGGTTGGGGTGACTAAAGGAAGTTTCTGTAGCAGATCTGCTAGCATGCATGTTACCATCTTCTGTTCTAATCTGGGCTATGGTTTGGGCACCCTCATATGTCTCAGCTGCCATGCAAGGAGTTTCCCACCTTTATTTCATTCAAAATACTGGCCAGCCTTGGTGAGCAATATGTTTCTAAGGTCATGGTGAACATGGTATTGTATTTACCGTTAATTTTTGGGATCCTATAGTACAGCTCAGGGCTCTCCATGCTATATGATCTCTATTCATTTGTTTTATTTTATTTTCTAGCTCTCTTTTTGTTTGCTCTTGCTGTTTAATTGTGAGTTCTCTTTTGCTATAGCTCACATAGGAGATGATTGCTATAATGTAGCTCACATAGGAGATGATCTGGCCACCTCAGGTAAACCTTTAGGGCCTCCTATCAGGTGATATAGGACATATCTCCCTCTTTGTTACTATTCAAAAAGTCTGTGATTGCATGGGAGTAGTGCTGAATGAATTTGTCCTGCTTAAACAACACCAGGTACATTTTCCAGACCCTGGGAGGGGCCTGCTGGTCATCAATCTGCACTGCAAGCATGTTCAGCCCATGGTCAGAGACCAGGATGGTTATATTTTATGTGTTTTACTGAGTGGACTACTGTACTTGAAACCATGATTCTGTCCAGTCAACCATAAGAAGCGTGAGAGTGTGAGCAGAAACTGAAAACCAGGCTGTGGGGGTTTCAACTTCCCAATGTCTGCTAAGCCATAGGTGTCTTCCAGGCTGCTCAGTGCCTTGACGTTAGCTGAGGAGGCAAATGGGGAAGCATTTGATCTGTTCAAAATCGTGTCCCTGACACATTGAAAATCTCTCACTTGGTTGCAGGGGCCTTTGTAGAGAGCCATTTCCACTGGCAGCCTGTTGAAGAAATAAGTCTGTTCAACACTGGGGCAATAAATGGACTCTACTGAGAAAGTGGTGCCATCATGCAAGTCAATCTGGGCTAGAGTTTACCTCCCGCTAGGTACTGTCTTAGAAAATGTAATGTCCCTCCAGACTTGAGGACACAACCTAATGGAGGTACCTCTAGCATTAGCATTAAAGATGCCCCTGTCTACTTTCCCACTGTTTTTTGCCATCTTAGGAAGCTCCCCGTCAGTCATATGGTTCTCCTGTTGTAACAGCATGTTGGTGTGCAGCCTATGCACTATAATTAGCACCCTTTTTCTTTTAACATTTATAAACACGTTCACATTCCATGATGAGGTGCATAGTTTATCAGCCATAGTCATAACAAGTCCAGATGATCCACAGTTTATTTATTTATTTAGTTTTTGTTTGCTGGGTAGGCGCATTACCTGGGAGGGTTATAAAGCAATAGGAAAGCAGGTTACAAAAGATAATACAAGATATAATGCAACATAGGAAAAATGATAATGGAATTCAACACAAAACTCATATGACATCAGGATACAAACACATAAACAATACAGGTGTTACAGCAAATTTCCAAGTACTTAGAGTCTTAAGTGCAGGAATACCCAAATGTATAAGGGTTAGAGGACAGAGTCAGAGTACAGCACAGGAGCATTTTTCATTAGCAAAAAGAAAAGCGTGAAGATCCTTCTTAAAATCTGATGTGACTGGAAGAATCTGATGTGAACCGGGAGTGAGTTCCAGAGCTTTGGTGCCGCTGAGGCAAAAGCATTTTCACCCATTTTGATTGCACATTGTACAGTATGTAGAAGCAACCTCTCAGCAGATCTCAATAGGTATGACTGTGAGTTTAGGTATAACATGTTAGCAAGGGATTCAGGTGCTCCAGAATGGATAATGGTATCAATTAGGAAGCCAGCTGTGTAGATACAAGTGGAAGAGGGGGACAATCAGCCTAGATTGGAGTAGAGCACACAGCGATGGGTGAGTTTAGGGACACCCAGAGCAAAGCAGCAGATATTATTATAGCAGGTGTCCCATTTCTGAAGATCACTTTTATTAGAATCCATGAATGCCATAAGACCATAGGTAATATTAGGCCTGAGGACCCCCTGAGCAATAACGAGTCTTGCAGCAGCCGTTATTGATGATCTACTTTTATATGTTATCCCCAGTTTAATGTTGACTGCTCTGCAAGAGTCAGTTATGTGAAGGCTGAAATTAATTGAAGGATCAAGGGTAACTCCCAGTTATTTAAAGTGATAAACTACCTCCAGGAGGGAGCCATCGGGATCCGATATAATACGCAGTGTAGAACAGGACTTGATTCTGGGGGCAGAGCCAAACAACATGGCAACAGTTTTCTTTATGTTTAGCAGAAGCAGGTTATGCATCAGCCATGTGTTCAGAGTCAGAAAGTCAAAGTCTATATTTAGTGTGGCATTTACTGATACAAGGTAATTGTTACTGGTGTAAAGAACCATATTATCTGCATAGAGGATGATGGATGAGAAATGTTGTGTTGGTCTATTGAACTTGCTCACTGCCCCTGTGTCACTCACTCATTCTGTTTCTCCCGGTGCTGCAGGCTGCTGTTTTGTACTGGGCTCCTGCCTGTGTTGGCATGTTTTTCTGCCCACAAAGTAATCTGCAGGTGTCCTGACAGAGCTCTGTTGAGGTGGGTCACTCCCTCTTTCTCACTCGCTCATTCTGTTTCTGCTGGTGCTGCAGGCTGCCCTTTTGTCCTGGGCTCCTGCCTCTGTTGGCGACTTTTTCTGCCCACAAAGAAATCTGCAGCAGTCCTGACACAGGTCCATTGAGCTAGCTCATTCCCCCTCTCTCACTTGCTCGTTGCATTTCTGCTGGCACTGCAGGCTGGTCTTTTGTACTGGGTCCTATCTGCTTGGCCACCTTTTTCTGCCCACAAAGAAATTCACAGCAGTGATGATAAAGCTCCATTGAGCTTGCTCACTCCCCCTCTCTCACTAGCTTGTTGTGTTTCTCCCGACACTGCAGGCTGCCCTTTTCTACTGGGCTTCTGCCTGCATAGGCCCCTTTTTCTGCCAACAAAGAAATCTGCAGGTGTCCCGACAGACTCTGTTGAGGTCGCTTACTCTGCCTGTCTCACTCGCTCATTCTGTTTCTCCCTGCTGCTGCTGACTGCCATTTTGTAGTGGTCTCCTGTCTCTGTTGGCACCTTTTTCTGCCCACAAACAAATCTGCAGCAGTCCTGATAGAGCTCTGTTGAGTTCACTCACTCCCGCTCTCTCACTCGCTCGTTCCATTTCTGTTGGCGCTGCAGGCTGCCCTTTTGTACTGAGCTCCTGCCTGCATTGCCACCTTCTTCTGGCCACAAAGAAATCTGCAGCAGTCATGACAGAGCTCCGTTGAGCTCACTCACTCACTCACTCATCCACCCTCTCTCACTCATTCATTCTGTTTCTCCCGCTGCTGCAGGCTGCCCTTTTGTACTGGGCCCATTCATGCATTGCTGCCTTTTTCTGCCCACAAAGAAATCCACAGCAGTCACGATAGAGCTCCATTGAGCTCGCTCACTCCCCCTTTCTCACTCGTTCTCTGTGTTTCTCCCGGCACTGCAGGCTGCCTTTTTGTACTAGGCTTCTGCCCGCGTTGGCATCTTTATCTGCCAACAAAGAAATATGCAGCTGTCCCGACAGAGCTCTGTTGAGGTTGCTCACTCCACCTGTCTCACTCGCTCATTCAGTTTCTCCTGGCGCTGCAGGATGCCATTTTGCAGTGGTCCCCTGCCTCTATTGGCACCTTTTTCTTCCTACAAACAATTCTGCAGCAGTCCTGAGAGAGCTCTGTTGAGCTTGCTCACTCCCCCTCTCTCACTGGTTTGTTCTATTTCTCCCACCACTGCAGGCTGCAATTTTGTACTGGGCCCCTGTGTGCATTGCTGCCTTTTTATGTCCACAAAGAAATCCGAAGCAGTCCCAACAGAGCTCCGTTGAGCTCACTCACTCCCCCTCCCTCACTTGCTCATTCTTTGTCTCCCACTGCTGCAGGCTGCCCTTTTGTACTGGGTTCCTGCCTGCGTTTCTGGCTTTGCCCACAAAGAGAAGAGTAGCAGTCCCGACACAGCTCCATTGAGGTCGCTCACTCCCCCTCTCTCACTCGCTCATTCTGTTTCTGCTGGCGCTGCAGGCTGCCCTTTTGTACTGAGCTTCTGCCTGCATTGCTGCCCTTTTCTGCCCACAAAGAAATCTGCAGCAGTCACGATAGAGCACTGTTGATCTCGCTCACTCACTCCTCCTCTCTCACTCGTTCGTTTTGTTTCTCTCACCGCTGTAGGCTGCCCTTTTGTACTGGGCCCCTGTATGCATTGCTGCTTTTTTCTGCACATGAAGAAATCCACAGCAGTCCCAACAGAGCTCCATTGAGCTCACTCACTCCCACTCCCTCACTCGCTCATTCTGCATCTCCCGCTGCTGCAGGCTGCCCTTTTGTACTGGGTTCCTGCCTGCATTGGTGGCTTTTTCTTCCCACAAAGACATCAGCAGCAGTCCTGACACAGCTCTGCTGAGCTCGCTTACTCCCCCTCTCTCACTCGCTCATTCTGTTTCACCCACTGCTGCAGGCTGTTCTTTTGTAGTCAGCCCCTGCATGCATGGCTGCCTTTTCCTGCCCACAAAGAAATCCACAGCAGTCCCAGCAGAGCTCCTTTGAACTCACTCACTCCCCCTCCCTCAATTGCTTGTTCTGTATCTCCCGATGCTGCAGGCTGCCGTTTTGTACTGGGCTCCTGCCTGCATTGTCGCCTTTTCCTGCACACAAAGAAATCCACAGCAGTCCCGACAGAGTTCAGTTGAGCTCTGTCACTCCCCCCCAGTTGCTAGATCTTAATCTGTCCCAAACACTGATTTCCGACATTGACTGCAGCATTGTGCGCTGGAAGCTCGGAAACACATTTTGGCTAGGATGTGAAAATTGACAGCTGTACTTTTCATAAGGAGGTGTGAACAAATGCCAGTGTTGAAAATCTGGCATGAAAATATTACTAATTTGCAAACTTACAAGGGTGTGTGGAACCTGCACAACATACGCTCATCATATAGTCATTTTATGGAGTTTCATCACTAAATTTTCAACAAAGGCATTTTAGGAAATCTGTTCATGAACAGTGTCTGTGTGATTTTCTTAATATGTCCCGAACACTGAGTTCCCACAGCAACTGTGCTATTGTGTGCTGGAAGAGTGAAAACACATTTCAGCCAGGATGTGAAAAATGACATCTGCACTGTTCATAAGGAGGTGTGGCAAAATGGCAATGCTGAAAATCTGGAGAGAAAATATTGCAAAGTTTCGAATTTACTAGTGTGTGTGGAAACTGCACAAAGCACATTCATAACACACTCATGTTATGGACTTTCATCCCCAAAGTTTCAACATAGGCATTTTAGGACCTCTGCTAATGAACAGTGTCACTGTCATTTTTGTAATGTGTCCCGAACACTGATTTACCACAGCGACCATGCGATTCTGCTCCAGAACTGTGAAAACACATTTTGGCCAGGATATGAAAAATGACATCTGTACTGTTCATAAGGAGGTGCAGAACAATGGCAGTGTTGAAAATCTGGAGTGAAAATATTATTAATTCCTGAAGTTACAAGCGTGTGTGCAAACTGTGCAATGCACGCTCGTAACACAGTCGTTTTATGGAGTATCATCACCAAATTTTCAACAGAGACATTTTAGGACCTCTGCTCATGAACAGTGCCACTGTCATTTTGTTTATCTGTCCTGAACACTGATTTTTCAGATTGACCATGCTATTCTGCACCAGAAGTGCGAAAACACAGTTCATCCAGGATGTGGAAAGTGACAGCTGTACTGTTCACAAAGAGGTCTGATGTGTTCTGTCCATGGAAGATCATCGCGTCGCACTCCAGAGATAAGTATGGGGTGGGGGTGTGGGAGGCAGTGCACAGTGGGTGGTTGGGTTGTGGGAAGGGTCAGGGAGACCACCGAGGGACCATTTCCTGTTTTACAGGTTAACAAAAAAAGACATTGTGGGACCATTTTTTATTTTACAGGGTCATGTGGCACAATGGGGTGGGCTCCCAGCATGCCAATGAAGACTTTCTTTTGGGGGGGAAGCGTAGCTGATTGGGCATTGGGCACCCCCATTGGCACAAAACAAAAGGGGGTATTACATTATGCCAGCTGGGATTGGGCACCCCATCGGCAGACAACAAAAGTGGGGGCGGTTACATAATGCCAATGGGGAGTGGGCTTCCCTGTCGGCAACATAAATCTTGCGGCACAAAAGCAGACGGGAATTGGGGCCCCCATCAGCAAATAAACACGGTCGGGGGGGCACATGCTGTGGAGGGGGATTGGGCACCCCCTTGGCAGGGGGGGTTAATATTGTTTGAGAACACGGTGGCAAGCCGCCACCATTTTCACTAACAATATCGGTGTTTCAAGATCCCACCCTGCAATGATGGGTCTCTCCCTCATTGCATCGGATGGCTGAACCTGCAATGATGAGGCGGCCCTTGATTGCAGTGGCTACATTTTTACAAGTTGGTGGCATGCTGGCTGAACTACTGTCAGCAGCAGCATGCCACGGCATTGGGGGAAGTGGGATAAGCTTTTAAAGGCTGTGGGGGCATTGGCCATAACAGTGCCATGCCTCCACAACCTGCTTCTGGAGAAAGTTGCCACAATATGTTTCTTGCACATGCACGCAATCAACATAAAAAAATATGTCCAGCTCTTTGTAGTAATCAACCTGAAATGTGATGCAGAATAGATACTGCTCATGGGCAGGAAGTGATAAGCAGAATGCATTGAGCCATCTACCTGATAATGATCTTGAATCTTCCTACTAGGTCTCCCCCAGCAGTTCCATGCCTATTCCCTTGCCTCCATCTGTCCTCATACAATCAGTAACTGGTTGGGGAGGGGTCCATAAGCACCATGCCAAACAATTTGCAAAATTTGATGTTACTCTGAAAACCAGCAACAAGGTGCAGACCCCACTTCAGGACTACTACAGGACTGCCACTCTCATTGGCCCAAGAAGTAGGGACATGGGGATACGACCAAGTTGAGCAAGTGGGGTTATGAGCTGCTGAGCAGCACATGCAGGGCTGCAGAAGGACTGTATAGGTAGAGGCCCTGGGCACAACAAAGACTGTGGTCTGGTGAAGGCAGTTCTGCTAGACAGCAGAAAGGGTGAACCCCAGAGTCAAGTTAATGAATGAATACTTACATGTTCTGCCTGTGATTTCAGGTCGCTGGTCTGATAGAACATGCTGCTTGCTGGCCTTCCACTGTAGCATCTCATTGGGTTACAAAGTATTCTGCATCATGAGAATTTGTGAAGTACCATGGAAATTGTCCAAGTCTGGATAATCTCAATTGGGAAGTATAGAGTAGCACACATTTCCAGCCTCTACCATGGAGCATTTCTTTTAATTCCCCAAACTGCTGCTCTTCTGTTTCAAGTGGTGGCTGTAATCCTAAAAAGCATGCATGGTGCCATATTCCACTTGGAAGGGACCAACTGACTTTGCCACTCTCAGGACTTCTTCTTTATCAGGATTTCAGAGATACTTTACTAGGAAATGCCTTGGTCTCTCTTTCCAGGCTTGGACTTGGGTCCTGTGTGGTGGGCTCTGCCAAGTTCAAATTGAGTTGCCTTAAGTCACAGTTTTAAGTGGTCCACTAGCCATTTCTGGATCACCACTGCAGGATTCTCCACTCTGGTTCCATATTATAATGGCAGCTTTTAAACGGCGACTCCCATAACAGCACCTACATACTGCCAATTGCTACAGTATATTGGCTCTGCACCCATGACACCAAATGTCAACACAGCTACTGCACTATACAGTGTAAAACACTGACAATGTAACTTCAGTTTTAATTTGGTGGGGAAAGCCCCCCGCACCCAAAACTAATATAATCAACTCTGGGAGGGTAGACACTGGGGAAAAGGGGGAATACATAGGAGGAGACTACGGTGTGCAAAGGGGATACTGCAGCTTGGGCATCACAGTCCAGGGAACCATGGGAGGCAAAACAAAAAAACACTAAGGGCCATCGCAACACCAAAAACTATTTACCTAAAGGCAGTCCCAAACCCAGCACCATCAATGCTCCAGGCACTGACTGCATCCTCTACACCAGGCAGCCAGCTTGGCAGCAGCAGGCTGCACTACTGTCTTTCACACAGAACACTATTCCATATCCCCCATCATTCACCTTCATTATTCTATCGCTCTGCATTCACTATTCCCTCCACTCGCTCTCTCCCAATCCATTCGTTAATCCTACAGGCACAGAAATTGAGTCACTCATAGTTGAGTCACCCAATTCCATTTGCCCATATCATGGTATATCCTGCCTTCCTAATCCTTCAGGCAGCCCTATAATCACCAGGTTTGAGCATCACCCTCTGTTTTGCTGGTTGTTGACCCTCTCCAATAGTTCTTCAGTTTGCTTTTTGTACACATCCATTACTCTGGAGAGGTCAATGAATGTATCTTCTAGTTCTCCGAGTGTGTGCTACAGTTCACCAAGGTGGGAAGTGTCGGAGCTAGTGAGCTCAGTAAGACCCCAAACAATGCCCTGGAGGTGCAGAATTTGTGAACTAGCATTTTCAAAGCCAGTCTTCATCTTGTTCTTGAGATTTCTTTCTTTATTTATTTGAAAATTGGTAATCAAGAGAGGCACACTGAGTTGAATCTCATTTTCAGTTGTGACCTGGGGGAGGAGAACATAAGAAAACAGCAGCACAATACGTAAATCCAAAAACTGTGGATCAACATTAGATAAAATTTGTATTGGAGATCATGGCTGGTAGCAATGCTGCTACTCTATGTGATTCCTTTTTTTGTACCTTTACAGCAGTGGCCATGCTCTGTGAGTGGGAGCAAGCATCTGCTGCTGATGGTGCATGTTGCTCGTTCACAGGCAAGAACAAGAGCTGGCTTTGTTTTCCTACTGCTCTTGACTAGCCATTTTGTTCCTGATATCAGCCCAGAGAAAATAAACACAGTTCTTGTACAAATGAGTTTTAGTCCGACCATTTGTTTGCTATGCCATTCAGCAGTGGCACTAGTGCACATTCACCATGCTGCTAGGTCAGACCACACCCCTGCAGGTAATATTTATAATGAACAAGGCAGCCACACTACCATTTTTGCCTCTTCTGTGTCTCCTATAAAGTGTGCTAACCATTTAGCTGTTTCCCCCACTTATCACTTCCCCCATCAGGATTCAGTAATACCAATAATATATGTATTATTCAGAGTGACCAATGCCTCCAGAAGGTATTTTTGCTATTCAGACTTCCTACACTGCCCAATTTCATTGGAAGTGTACCAAGGATTTTAAATTTTCTGGTTGTATAGGAGCTTATCAAAGGCTTGAACTTTGCAATGTTTACCACCTGTAGAATTAATAAGGGTACTACGGGCCACTAGGTGGATCAATATTAATGTAGCTATGTTACTCCTTCCCCCACCCTTCAAAGTTTCAATTATTACTTACTCACAGCTGATGTTAGTTTCACTGGTGATATTTTGGTATCCCCTTTGCCAAGATACCAATTGTCCCAACCATATAGTTCTTGCCTACTGGGGAGCATACCCTAACAGCAAATAAAGTAATACTATTGTTTCCTGTCCAAGATACACATCAAGGCATTCATTTTCTTGATACCCCATTGTCTGCTTGTATTAGCTCTTGGGATTGGAACATGTTGTAAGAAGAAAGGCCCTTTCTGCCTTTTTCACTGAGGATGCTATTTGACTCCATGTAATCATTCTTTTTTGTTTCTATCAAGCATATTCCCTATGTCCTTTATGTCAACATAATGATGCTCTAGTGGGCTAACCCAGTTAACAAAAATAAAACGTAAATGAAATCAGGTCTATTATTACAGCTATTAGTTCCTCACTTTCAGCAGTGTTTGTGGGGTCTTGTAAGGAGTAAAACCTGTTTTGAGGGAAGATTTCGAAGTGACTTGCCCATCTCCCTTTTTTGTAGTTCCTTCTCACATCCACAGTGCACCAATTATCACTACATGAAGCTTGTTTTTCTCTTGGGTTTTTGCTGTTAAAACAGTCTTGTTTTTATATATTAGAGTTTTTAGTTCCTGCTTGCTCTGGAAAAATGCTTTTGGTATCATCTGTAATAAGGTTTAGGAGAGTTTGAGCAATAAAAATATCTAGTTTACTAATATCCTTTAGTTTGACAAACTTTTTTTCACACTCTTTAAAGGGACACTTGCAATCTTGTTTTGAGTCATATTCTATCTAGGTAAAATCCCACATTTTATGATTACTTACCTTCTCTAAAATTTGTTGATGTTGCTGGTTGTTTTATTTGCCTCCTTGCTTAGTAGTAGTGAAATGCACGGTAATACTGTAAATAGTTACAATCAACCTTGCTTTGTCTCAACTTATTGCATACTTCCTGAATGTTAGAAACACTCTCAAGCAGTGCAGTAACTGAAGATACAACAGTCTCCTCTACTTCCACTGCACAATGAGTGGCTAGACCATGTTGGGGTAGTCCTAAGTCTTTGGAAGATACAGTGGGAGTCGGTCAAGAAATGCAAACAAACATGGGTTTGTGTGGTAACACCAGCATGGTGGGCAGTCAGTTTTTCACTTTTTCAAAGAAAAAAGAATCAGAATCAAACTACCAGCTGTATCAGCAGTCTTACGGAATGTGAATAATCATCAATTGTGTTTTTAAACTAGGGACACCTTGAGGCCTAAGCAGGTTGACAGTGTCCCTGCTAATGTTATCCTCTTGCCTTTTTACAACTAGGCAGGAATGACAGTTGTAGGGGATATTAATGTCCTTATTTTTCACTAGTACATGCAGTACAAGAGATAATGTTCTTATTGACTTCCTACCCTCTCATCCTGAAGTATTATTGATGCATTACTGTTTTCAATCATGAATCAAACGCATCAAACATGTACCTGTGTTTTGGCCTCCAGCTTCCCCCAGGCTGAAACCAGATAGACACCTCCTCTATCTATGTCACATCCACCATCTGCTAACCTTTGTTCACACATGTTTTTTACCATATTCGTAATATTTCACAGATCAAGCCTTATCTTGACCTCACCAGTCTGGAAACACTGGTACATACCTTGGTCACATCTGGACTGATTTACTGTAATGCTGTCTACCTTGGGTTATCTACGAGGCTGGTGCACCACCTGCAGCTAGTTCAGAATGCGGTGGTGTGGCTGGTCGCTGGGACCTCAATGCTTAAGCACATCACACCCATTCTCTGTGATCTCCTCTAGCTACCGGTTCAATGGAGTATCTGCTTCAAAGTTTGCCTGATGGCTTTCAAGGCTTTACATGGTCTGGGTCCAGGATCCCTGAAAGACCGCCTGGTTTCATACACTCTTGCTCATCCCTTATGCTAAGCAGAGGCATACCTCTTGTCTGTCACTCAATCATGGCTGAAATGCTCAGATGACATGGCTTTTGGTGTGTCAACCTCTATTCTTTGGAATGCCCTTCTCTAAAAGTGAGAGGTGCTCCTCAATGTATCACTTTTAAGTGTTGTTTAAAAACGTATTTCTTTCTTTTAAGTTTTGACCTAGATTCAAGTTTCTGATATTTAATTGTTTATTTATCTTTATTTTGAGTGGTGATGTGCGAAGTTTGAAAACTTCACTTTATGGATTATTTTGTGAATTCACCTCATTTAGTTTAGTTTTTAGTTTAGATTTTATTTCACATAAAACTCTTTAGGCAGAGCCTATTTCCAAAGGGTTTAGAGTCAGGTACAACACAATATAATATTACAAAGTCAGTTACAGGTGCAAAATTCAATATAGTAAGACTACAATTATAATCCACTGGTTACAGGTAAGACAATAACTTAGCAGATGATGAGGTACAGTGACAAAACAGTACATGGGTTACAAGTTGGAATTACAGTCGGAAAATGTGCAGTTCACATAAAAACACTGCAGGAGACACTGATGGTCAATAGTAGCAGTTGCATGTTCTGGGTGGTGTAAGTGAGGAGAGCAGTTGGGATTTAAACAGCTCAATGGAGCAGTCAGTTTTTAAAGTCAGGCAGATCATTTCATTGATTAGCAAAATGCCATGAAAAACAGGATTGGCCAAAGGTGGTTCTTTTTCGAGGAAACAGCAGAGTGTGTCGCACCACACTCCTGGTAGAGTATTTGTTATCCACTAAGGTGAACATTGACCATAGGCTAGGGGACAGCAGGCCTTGTAATGCTTTTTGCCAGTGACAAAGGTGTGACGGCGCAGACTCATATCAAGGTTTAGCCAGTTCATGCTGTTGTATAGCACACATGTGTCTGTCAATTTTTGGGCCAAGCGCAAAGCAGCAGACCCTATTGAGGAGACCCCTGACTCTGTACAGGACATTGTCACTCACAGAACAATGAACCACTAACTCATAATCAATAATACTTTTAATGAGATACTGTACAAGTAGTATCTTAATTTCTGGAAGGAAATTGTTTCTATGCCTGTATAGTAGTCCTAGTCTAAAGTTACCTGCCTTAACCAAGAGGTCAACATGTACACATAAGGACAATGTGCTGTCTAGCATAGCCCAAATATATTTAAAGGTTTGTACCTGTTCAAAGGGGTCCCAGTTGCAGTGATGCTAGTTAAGACAGGGGAGGTATGGATCTAATTATGGGTGACAAAAAAAGAATGCATTCTGATTTTTTTTGTTCATTACTAAAAGGTTGATGGTGAACCATTCCTGGATGGCAGTGAAGTTAGACTGAAGTCTCAGTCTCAGTTTTTCCAGGCTTTTATCACTGGAGAAGATGACAACATCATCCACATAAAGCAGTATATTGGTTGACCTGCAGAACGCTGGCATATTGTTTATAAATAGATTGAAGATGAGGGGTCCTAGGATTGATCCTTGGGGAACACACACCACAACAGCCCTATCCTGGGAAAGTATGCAGTGGCATTTAACAGCTTGGGTTCTATGAGCTAGGTAGCTTTAGAATCAAGAGTCTGAGTCTTCAGAGGAGCCCAGATGAATTATTTTCTGGCATAGGAGGGCATGGTTCACAAGGTCAAAGGCCTTAGTTAGGTCTATGTAAATGAATCCGTCCAATTCTCCTCTGTTCAAGGCAGAGTAGATTGAGTCAGTGAACTCCAGGAGTGCAGTCACTGTACTGAAATTTTTCCTAAATCCATGTTGCTCATTTGGAAGTAGCTCATGTTGCTTCAGGTATTGGGTGGGCTGATCATTCATTACCCTTGCTATGGTTTTTGATAGAGGGGGGAGATGGAGATCAAGTGGTAGTTGGATGGCAGGATATGGTTACCCTCTTTAAATGCTGGGGTCACATGGGCTTTTTTCATAGCTCTGGTACTTGCCTAGTGGACAGGGACAGATTGAAAATTATCTGCAAGTTGTAGGTGACCTGCCTAAGCACTACTTTGAGAAGTTTCCAATCTGTGTTGTCTGGGCCAAGTCTAGTTTTAATTTTGGTTATTGTCAGATAGCCATGCACTTCAGCCCAACCAAGCCTTTTAAAATGCTACTGTGTAAAGTCCAAATTCACAGAAAACTGATAACTCTGTGAAACACGAAGTTGGTAACTTCACTGATGGAGTTTGCTACAGAGGTGAAGTTTGCAAAAGGCAAAGTTGGTATCTTCACCAGCTAATTGTGTTCCAAAGACAAAGTTTGCAACATACTATGGGACTGGGGGTTGCATGTTGCTAACACAAGCTGTGTATGCCACAAGGAGGCTGTCTTCAATGCAGTTTTCTATAGACAGAGTAGGAGAGAAGTCTGTGTGTGATCATCTGAGAAAAAAGGAAACGTTTAAAATATATCTCAAAACCAAGCTTTCTGAATCCCAACTTGCTCACAAATTTTTCTAGAGGGCCTTATGTTACTGGATTTGTTATTTTTTTGTTTATTTTGTTGGGGGGGTGATTATTTAGTTTAAAGTAGTGGCTTCTCTTTTGTCAGTCTATGAAGCAGTGTTGTGTGGGAGGTAGGTGTACTGTAAAGCAAGGCAGCCCAGAACGATCCAGACCTTTTTTTGTCTCAGCAGGAGGTTTGTGTTATATTTCAGTTTTCTCTCTCTTTCTTGTTCATCATGTTTGATCTTTACTGAGTAATTTCTTATTTTAATTTTTGTGGTTTTAGCTTGGTGTGTTTAAGTAAAGTATTTTGCCAGTATCTTTCTGTATCGGTTTTAGTTATTTTTTAGTTATGTTTTTCTTAACAAGGTTTCTTGGCAAGGTTAGAGGAATGGTCAAATGTATGGCAGCTTAGATTCAATGCTAATAAGTGCAAGGTAATGCACCTGGGAAACAAAACCCAGGGGAAGAGTACACAATGGGGGGTGAGATACTAACAACAACAAAAATGGAAAGGGACCTGGGGGTAGTCATATCAGATGACCTAAAGGTGGGCAAGCAATGTGAGAGGGCAGCAAGGAGGGCTGGGGGGATACTGGGATGCATAGGGAGAGGCATCACCAGTAGAAAACAAGAAGTTATTATCCCTCTGTACAGACAGCTGGTCAGACCCCATCTGGAGTATTGCGTGCAGTTCTGGAGACCCAATCTCCATAAAGACATAGACAGGATGGAAGCTGTCCAGAGGAGGGCAACTAAAATGGTGCAGGGTCTGCACCAGAAGACATATGAAGAGAGACTTAAGGAGCTTAATATGTATAGCCTCGAGGAAAGGAGGGAGAGGACATGATAGAAACTTTCAAGTACCTCAAGGGAATCAACAAAGTCCAAGAGGGTAGCATCTTTCAAAACAAGAGGTGTGCAAAACAAGGGGCACAATTTGAAGATGAAATTCGGCTCAGAGGTAATTTAAGGAAGTATTTTTTCACAGAGAGGGTTGTGGATGCATGGAACTGCCTTCCGGAGGAGGTTGTGGAGTCAAAAACAGTGGTGGAATTCAAGCATGCATGGGACAGTCATAAGGCAATTCTAGAGGATGTGGGCAGAAAGAAGGAGGCTGCTGGTTAACTAGGATCTGTAGTTTATCCATTAGGTAGGGAAATGGGCAGACTGGGTGGGCCAAGCGGTCCTTATCTGCCATCAAATTCTATGTTTCTATGTTAACGTGATGGTGTTCTGTCACTTTTCATTATACTTAATATTAAATTACCCTTTACCTTTGTCATTTTAATTGATGTTCTGTTTAAAAAAGAAAGAAAAAAAGAAAATACTTTTTTGGTTGTCTTAGTAGTAGTTTTTCAGATCACATTACTGATCCCTGATTCACTAGGGGGAGGTATTTTCTGCTCCTGGTATTTATTTGTACTGCAGGCTCTATTTAAATTTTAAAATTTTTCATCACAAATCAAGTTTCAATTAGCAGATAAGAATGACTGAGAAGAGATTCTCTATTAAAGGGAGATGTGCTGTGGAGGCAGCAAAAAAGTGTTCAATATCTGTGGGGCAAAATAATGCTTTCATTTAGATAATCTATTTCTGCAGCAGTGTGTTCTATGGCCTCCAAGGCTGGTAGTATCAAAGGAGTAGTTGGTGGCAGTGGCATTACTGTAGACACATTTTTCCTTGCCAGCTCTGTGTTAGCCATTCTGATGGGGGATATGGGAGGTGAAAACAGAATCAGCAGTAAACAATCCAGGGGACATGTTTATTGTATAGGTTGCAAGTAACCACAGTAACCCTAACCTTAACCCTTAATGTCTCATAGGATAACAGTGCAACTTTAACAAGCCACAACTCCACCAGTCTTTGGAGTAAAAGGGACACTCTATACATCCAAACATGGGTCTCAGTGTATACTGCAATAGTAACACATAATACCTCTGCAAAAATTAATGGGGTGTCAAGAACACCCCAAAATCACCTCCCAAATTGACCACAGTGCCACATTCACAATTTAAGTCCAATAATAATAAAAAATACAACAAATATGCACCTCTTCTTGGACTACAAGCACACCAAGTTTCAAGAAAATCCAACAACATTTTATTTTATTTAAACATTTGGTACTTGGGAAAGGTACACTGAGCCAGGGCTCGTTTACAGGTTCAACCCCGGAAACAGAGATATAATAGGAACAATATACAAAAAGAAAGTAACATAATAACTGAACACATGAAATGCAGCCAGATACATATTCAAAAGTGCAGTTCATAAATACATTAGTATAAATACAATTGATATGAGCATAGGAAGAAAGAGAGAAATCAGAGCGCAGAAAAGCCAGAGCCAATATGGGTAGAGGTTAGGGGCAGAGGCACAGAGAAGCCTGAACACTTTGCAGCAGGTACTTGAAAGCTGGAAATAAGGTGAAAATTGGTTCCAGAGTGAGGGTAGACAGAAGGAGTAAGCTGACTGACCAACCATGGAGTGAGGGCAGGGAAGGGAGAAAGATATGCTCGCCTTGGAGTGGAGTGGGTAGGGGGATGGACTGGCTGGAGATAGGAGTGAAGAAAGATAGGAGGGTAGAAGTTCAAACCAGTATTTGGCAATAAAAGCTAAGGATTGCAACTGGCGACAGTGGGAGAGGGGTGGGATAGAAAGTGTCAAGTAGAAGGAGCAGTGCTGAGTGCAGAATTGGAAGCTTGTGGCAAAGCAGCAATAGGAGTTTAGGAGGATGTCCAGTCTGGTGAGGGAAGAGCTCAGTGCAGTGCCATAAACAATGTCTGCATAATGAAGTATGGGGAGGATGATTTTTGTGACTAGTTCGCAATGCATGGTAAGGGAGAGGCAATCCTTATTGTGCTACATTACACCTAATTAAGAGCGGAGCTTGGTGTACAAGGTGTTGATATGGACTGATTAATCTAGTTTTTTGTCCAGCCATACCCCTAGGTATTTGTATGCAGAAACGTTTTCAAGGGAATTTGACCACGTTATACCTAAAAAAACACAAAGAGAGTAGTTGGTGGAAGTCATTTTGAACCAACGTCACCTCTGTGTACTCCAAAGAGAAGTTACAGGTGAAGTTAACAATGGAGAATTTCCTATTAAATTGGAAAACATCACAAAATGATCTGTGGAAGCAAATTTGGCAACTTCACCTTAACTTTGTCTGCTAATTAAAACTTCATATCTCAAATTGTGAAGTACCCTGATCTCTGGGAATGGGCACCATATAAATAAACATGCCTTGCTTTAAATATTCGTGCACCTGTCAGACAGCTCCCAAACTTGAAGTGACACCAGAAGTTTTCTCTGAAAAATAAAATTAATCAAAATGATTAACAGTCATAGACCCCCATTTTGTGCACTGTGCTCTTGCAAACTGCAAAATACAATAATGCAAATGCTAAAATTCATCTGTCAACAAACTCTAAAGCATGTTAGCCCACTTTTAAGCTGGTTTTAATAAATAAATCAAAGTGTTTTTTAAGGGCACTTTCAGTTGGTGTATAGCTTTTGTAATTCTAGAATTTGGGTTGTTTTGGGGGACATAAAAGGCACACTGAGCCAAAGCTCCTTTTCAGGTATGTCCCAGGAGCACACAGAGGTTAAATAACTTCTTCAGTGTCATACAATATGCCAGTGGAGGTTGTGTGATTGAAATCCAGGTCTGGTGGGTCTACAATGACTCCTATATGATTATTATTGAGGGTTGTTGACATAATGGGTTGTTCTTAGGTGTATCAGTGCAGCACAGGTAATTTATCAAGGGGAGCTGCTCTTGTAAGCCATTTTTAGCATATAGAGTGCTCCTGTGAATATACTAGAGATGTGCCAAATTAGAACATTTTGTTCCAAGAAACATTTTGTGAAATTTGTACATTTTGTGAAATATTTCATGGGTGTGAAATGCAAAATTCTGCAGGCAAAATGTGAAATTTCACCATGAAATACAAAATATTGCCCATGAAATGGTGAAATTCAGGTGAAATTTGGTGAAATTCAGGCTAAATTTGTGACATTGTGCATTTTGTGGTAACATTTAGCTTTTTGAGGATGAAATTTCACACACCCCAAAAAATTTTATGGAATGGTGGAATTTTGCTAAATGTTTTACATGGCAAAATTTCCAATTTTTGAGGCAATTTTGCTGGTGAAACTTAATTTGGCAACATCTCTAGAATATATATTCTCCTTGGTGATACTAGTACAGCACTATCTGGTCTGTCCATGCCTGTTCATAGTTGTATTCCTGAATTTTTAATGATGAGATTTCTTTGCTCTCTTTAATTCTGTGATTCCTTTTAGAGTGTTCTCATCTTCTTTGTTGATTGTAGGTGCACCACTGACATTTTTGAGTATATTGGCTTGTTCAGTGATTCTTTTCTCCATTCTTCAAGTGGGGGTGACACTGTTTTCACTTGTATTTCTGGGTTTGTGAGGACGGGTTTGTTTGCAGTGATTGATTTTGAAACATAAAACAAACATACAGTAAGGGACATACAAAGACTGTTATTCCATCATATCTATCTTTATGCCATATGAGGTACCACTCTGAATTATTCATTTAATTTTTGTTGGCTTTTGGGGGTAGTTTTTTTCTTCTTTTTTTGTCCCAAAGAGCACCACTAATGTTCTGGGTATGCTGCCTTGTTCATAATTTTTTTCTGTGTTGATTAGATTTGGGGTGGGGGAGTCATTGTTCCTTAGGTTGGGTGAAGAGATTTGTTTTCAAGGGGATTTGTTCTGTGGTTGTATTTGATTTGCATAATGAAGTGCTGGCCCCAAGGTTAACATAAAAGCTACCCCTGAAGTACAGTATAAGTAAGCCATAAAACACAGCAGAGTGTGTCATTTTGAACCAATAGTCCCATGTCTTGGGTGTGTTTTATGGCATGAGGCAAATCCTATGCAATATTGACCATATTTATACAGTACATTTATGAAGTGTCTTTTTTACTTTAAAATGGCTTTTCCAAACTGAAGTAGAGAAATGTATTTAAAGACTTTGTCTTGGGGTTAAAATAATTTATTTATTTTAACTTACTAGGAACTCACACCCATGTAATGTAGTTATTATGAACTAATTACATTGATTGCAAGTCTAATTATCCAATCAAATTATTCTGTCTGATAGCCATTTTTTAGCTTTTATTATCTTAAGTGCATAGTGCATACTAAATTCTGACAGCCCTGGATGCAGGATAGGTTCAACCTTATTTTGTAAGGAAAATAATACACTTCCCAGTGATTTAATGCATGTGTTGTATGCAAAGATTTTGCACATCCACTACCAGTAGTGTGCATTATATTCCTGTGGCATGCACTTGAACCATAAAGATCATATAGGAAGACTCTACCACTGATTTGCCAAGACTTGGAGATCCAAAAGCCTAATGATTGTTTCCTTTTTTTGCTGATTGGAGAGTGGGGGTGGGGAGATAGGGTTGGAAACCCTAACACTATATTCCCTACTTTTGTGGTGGTAAGTTTCCCTAACTAGTGCATTAATGAACTTTTTGCAATATATATATATATATATATATATATATATATATATATATCAAAAACTGTGTTAATCATCATTTAGGGTTAAACCACAAAAAGTCAGGAAATGCAAAATCTTTATGGTTGTCCATCCCCCCAGACTTGCCAGTCATCCCAAGATTGACAGATGATGGGGTGTGTCATTAGGTTGTGAGGCCTAAATGTCACCCATTCTATGTGTAATGATGTTGAAAAGGGACACTGAAAAATAATGGGGTGACATTTAGACCTCACAACTCCAATGACACACCCTATCATCTGTCAATCTTGGAATGATTGGTGGGTCCGGGGGAGGGGCAACCCTAAAGATTTTGTATTTCCTGACTTTTTGTGGTTTAATCATAAATGATGCATTAACACAGTTTTTTGCATAGAATTTCTTACTTTTTGAGAAAGAATAGAAAACTAAGAACTTGCAGAAAGTTGATGGGAGTGCTGGCCCTTTGGGCCCTGCACTCCCATCAACTTGTAAAGTGTCTTTACCATCAACACCCTCCAAATTTCAATGTAAAAGACAAAACTGTGTCCGAGATATAACATGTTATGGTTTTAGATTTTCATTCATCAGAGTTGCAGAATTTTGCACCTGTTGACATTTTACAGACACAACAACTGAAAAGTAGCTCCATCACACTAAGGCTAGGTACCCTATCAAATTCAAGGCACTACCACAATGCAAGACACTGTCCACAAAACATAAATTGCATCATGCAATATCTCCACAAAAAATATTTTCTCCAACACGTAAATGCTGCAGTTCACATATACAGGACATGCAGTCAACACCTTCCAAATTTGAAGTAAAAAGACCAAACTGTTTCCAAAATATTTAAACTTAAAGATTGTGAAAATTGGCTTATCTATTCCATTATAAAATCTGGCCATCTTGTCCCTTGTAATCAAAGATGGCGATCAAAGAATCTCTCAATCAAAGAATAAAAAATATTAAAAATCAAAAGTTTCACAGAAATGCAGTAAACCACCACCATGATTAGACGGAACAAAGCCCCCTGAGCAGAACTCACCCTCATTTGTCTTCCTAGGGCACCCTGGGCTGAGAAATTTGATCTTTTTATTCAGCCATCTCATTCCTCGCTCGAGATGCCAGATCGCAATCAAAGAATTTCACGATCAAAGAATTTGCAGGCTTGCGATCAAAGATTTTGCTGGCTCGCAGTCAAAGAATAAAAAATGCTGAAAATCAAAAGTTTTAGATAAATGCAATAACCCACCACCATGGTTCAACAGAACAAAGCCCCCTGAGCAGAACCCACATTCATTTGTCTTCCTAGGACACCCCTGGGCTGAGAAATTTTATTTTTTAATTTGGTCATCTTGCCCCTTACTTGTGATGCACGATCACAATCAAAGAATCTCACAATCAAAGAATTTAGAGGCTCCTGATCAAAGATTTTGCTGGCTCATGATCAAAGAATAAAAATTGCTGAAAATCAAAAATGTGAGACAAATGCAGAAAACCACCACCATGTCTTGACATAACGAAGCCCCTTGAACAGAACCCACCCTCATTTGTCCTCCTAGGGTACCCCTGGGCTGAGAAATTTGATTTTTTAATTGGTCCATCTCGTCCCTCACTTACGAAGCATGATCACGATCAAAGAATGTCGCGATCAAAGAATTTGCAAGCTCGCGAACAAAGATTGTTAGCGAGCCATGATAAAAGATTTTAAAACATTATAAATCTATTTTTAGACCATTTTACATCAAATCAAAGGCATGGGTTGATACATTGGAGCCCCCTGAGTAAAACCCATCCAAGTTTTACTTCAGGAGTGACCTCTGAGCCGAGATATTTGATTTTTTACAATCTGAAATGCAAAAACAAGATGGCGGTCCTCATGATCAATTAACTCTTGGGGACAAAGATCCTTTGACTGCAAGGCTGCAAATTCTTTGATCACCAGGTGGGACGAGATGGCCCAAACTCCATTCTTTGTTCACAAAACAACCATATAAATTTTCCCATTCACTTATAATGGGAGCTTAAAAGTGGCATAACTTTTGAATGCCTTAATATTTTTTTCACCAAATGAAAAGTGGCACGTTCGGCCAGCCAAACTCTTTCAGATAAGACATCTCACAGAGCAGCACACCACATGATGGCCACACAGGGCCATGGACAAAATCCCCAAAACTGTCTCCAAAACTGGATAATTTTGCATTTTTCAGAATTTTCATCCCCAAAGACTGTAAGTCCAATTGAAACAAAATTTGACAAAGCAAGAGACCTACCATGCCCCACTATGCATACCAAATTTCAGGCAAATCTGTTTAATGGGTCCAAAGTTATTAACAGACAAAATTTTGACATTAACATCGAAGTGCCTTTGTAACCCTAAATATAGTGGTGTGAAGCACCACTATAATATATATATGTGTATATATATATATATATATATATATATATATATATATATATATATAAATATATATATATATATGTTGCTTTTTAATTAGCAATATTCAAATCACTGAACGTGTTGTTTTATTTTGTTTGCTGCTGCAGTTATTTCAATGGCAGGCTATTTTTTGAGGGGTTATATTTTGGGAACAGTAAAATTCCAGCTATTTGGTTAAGTGCTGCCTGTATATGCCTTTTAATTTCCCAGTGCATTCTTATTACCGAGATTTAATGAAATAGTAATAATGTCCTCCAAACTCAATTTGTAAAACAATATAAGTTGTGTCTGTTTTGTGTATATGTGTATATATATATATATATATATATATATATAGAGAGAGAGAGAGAGAGAGAGAGAGAGACAGACAGACAGACAGATACATGATACATATGGATAGACAGGCAGATAGGCATACATACATGCATACATAAATACAAACATACATACATACATATATACATAGATAAATAGACAATGACGGCATACAAGGACCAGGTAGATAGACAGACAGACAGACCGTTTATTCAACACCAACAGAGGGCATAAAAAGATTAAGGGCCATCTTTTTATCTAACCTCAAACTGTGATATTATGTCCTTAGTGTTGTCATAATCGATGTTTTGAAGACAAGGTACATTACAATGAAATAAAGAAACAATTAGAAAGGAGCTTTCACAGTGCTGATGGCATCCCAATACTAATGCAGCACTGACACCATCAGTCATGATAAAAGAGAAACAGGTCTTCAAACAAACATATTTCAAAGTTAGAACTTGCAAACTGATATATAAATCGAATGCAATGGTCTGATGCAACATCATCACTTGTGAGACAACACATTTGACTGCCATTCCTTGGTTTGGATCCTACCTCTTTGCACTTGAAAATATCTTGTACTTGAGGTATCGGGTACTTAACTTTTCAGTCCCTGTAACAAGAAAGTTTTAGCTGTTATTCACTATCAATCTCTTCTATTTTTCTTCAACATATAGTGATCATAAGGTCTTGTTCACACTGTCCTATTTAAAATGTTTTATCAGTGGTAAAACATTTTAAATAGCCACTAGCACAGTTTGCGTTCTCACTTAGCATGACTTGTAAACCATTTTAGTGAACCATGCTCAAACCTTGCTTCGAGGTAGGCTTGAGCATGGTTTTCAAAATGGTTCCGACTGTCAATTTGAATTTACCATCATTGAGAGCAGGACAACATGGTTTCTGGAGCATGATTCTGCAGCTTTCAATGTCACTGCAAAGCATGATGGTAAGCAGCTTTCAGGTGCTGCGAGTGCCAGAAAACAGACTAGTAGACACCAGTACCACTGCGGTGAGAACACGCTGACATGGATTTGTTAAGGTACCAACACGTTTTCAAATTCGCTTTACACAGTGCGAATGCTTTGAAACATTAAGCTTTAATCCATTTCTGACGATGGTTTAAAGAACCATTTTCCAGCATCCCACAGTGTGAACAGGGCCTAATATGACTACTGTATTTTGTCATATTTTCATACTGATCATAATATGACTGTTGTATTTTGTCACTTTTGCAAATCTACTATGTTGTTTCACAATATATGCATTGTGATTATCTGCTTCTAAATGGTACTGTGATGTTGTTTGTATCTTGCTAAAACTATTCAATAAAAATTATTAACTGCAAAAGATACATTGCCTATATGCCTATATTGTCAGGTCATTCCATATCCCCTATACTATTTTAGATAGGTAGATAGACAGATAGATAGATAGATAGATAGATAGATAGATAGATAGATAGATAGATAGATAGATAGATAGATAGATAGACTGATAGATATAAACTTTTGGTAACCGGGAAAGGCACACTGAACCAAAAGCTTGTTTCCAGGTGCATTGGGGGAGGGCAAAAAGGGTTGGAACAAGTGAACATTTAGGATACAATATAAATATGCCATACAAATATTAAAAATAAAAGGTAATGAAATAACAATAATACATTTGCAAATATTGCTTGACATGTGTAGTCTGGAGTTAGCATTAGAAGCCAGTTGTAAAAGAAGAAACTAAAGGAGGCAGGCAGGGAGGGAGGGGAAAGATTGTAGAGGGACAAGGTGATGATTATTGGTAGGTAGATAGACAGACAGACAGACAGACAGGCAGGCAGACTGGTGGATGGCTGTCTGGATGGATGGCTGGATGGCAAACAATTGTAGCCAACATGGAAACTCAATGCACAATATATTTATTCCAAATCCCACCCACCCCAACTCTTTCTCTTGTGCACCTTATTTACGGACAACATTGAGCTGCTAATTAAATTGCTATGCACACTTCTTTTTGATTTTTCTAACATTATCCATGTGGTTGCTGCGTCAAGTTATGCACAGTTTAGTTTGCAAGGTATTGCTGTATGTTGCTTGTCACTTCCCTGCAATCAGAACCCTGCAGATTCTATTGGATTTCTCTCACATTCATGAATTATACAGAAGGGACTGAAGCTTGCTAGAGGTGTGTGAAAATTAAATTCAGAGGGCAGAATTCAAGCGAAAATCTGACTATCACTTCTGTGGAAGTTTGGAAATTGATTCCCAAACTTCCGCGGAAATTCCACCCATGGGCATGATCATCTTCAAGCCCCTGGTGGCTAGTACTCCCTCCTCCCACCCACCCCACATGTAAAAAAGTATCCCTGATGGCTAGTGGTCCCTTCCCTCCACCCATCAGCTGCTGCTGAAATTGTACAGTAGCCCCCCTCTCCATATTGTATTATTTCTAAATCCCTGGTGGTCTAGTGGTAATTAATAAGTAAAAGTAACCCCTTGTCCCCCTCCCCATCCCTGATCCCAGTCCCGTAGTTATCCCTGGTGGTCTAGTGCCCCACTACCCCCCACCTCAGCAGGTGCACACCACCCAGTTCCCATCCCCACCGTAAACCCCAGAAAGGATGGACTGGCACAGCCCTCCTCTTCCTCCATGGCCGGCCCACCAACTCCAGCTTAATGAATGAGGCGTACCTTACAGGAATGCATTCATTCATTAAGCTCAGTTGGTGGGCCAGCCATAGAGGAAGAGGAGGGCTGTGCCGGTCCACCCATTCTGAGGGGGAGTTTATGATGGTGGTTTGAGCCAGGTGGTGGGCAGGCATCTTCTGGGGTGAGGAGTGGGGGACATTAGACCACCAGGGATAGCTATGGGACTGGGGATCGGGGATCAGGAGGGGTCAGAGCAAGGGGTTACTTTTATTTGTCCTCAGTTACCACTAGACCACCAAGGATTTGGAAAGAATATGAGAGGGGGAGGGGTTACTGTACAATTCTGGCAGCAGCTGGTGGGTGGAGAGATGGACCACCAGCCACCAGAGCATTTTTATCATGCAGGGATGGGTGGGGTGGGGAGGATCACAACTCAGTGGGACGGTGTATTTTTTTTAAAGATTAAGCAAAATAAAATACAAAAAAAAGTCAAGCCAGCGGTGGCTGGTGGGTGATCTGATGGGGGGGTGGACTACTAGCCACCAGGGACAGGCTATAAGTATTCCTGGAGTGGGTGGAGGAAGGGGCCACTAGCCACCAGGGCCAGGGATGGATGGTGGAAATGTGGTTTTCTGCACCTAGGGCAAAATTTTGCCCATAACATTCACAGAAATATTAAGCTCCGTCACAAGCAAAAGTTTGGAAACTTCCATGAAAGTTTGCTGATTTCCACGGACGTTCCACAGGATGGAAAACCACACTTTCACCCACTCCTAACACTTGCTATGAATAAATATTTTCTATGTAGGCAGACTTGTTAGATCGACTTATATAATAACATTTAAAGGCACATAACATAACCCAAAGTACTTTCTTCTCCATCTGTATACAATACAGACATCCTGTTCCAATAAAATCTGAATATTTAAGAAACACAAGGCAAAGGCACTGGATTTTAAGCTAGCATATGTAGCAGATGTTATACAACGGAAGTTCTATATGAATGACTGTGTTTGAAAGAGTGACCCAAATATGAGAAAGTAAAACTGGAATACTTGCTTTCAGAAACTTGATTTGGGGCGGTTTCCAGTCCTTTTGAATATATGTCTGTCCCACCGAGAGACTGACTGACAGACAGACAGACATAAACTGAATTAATGTTCTGACAGAAAAGGATGTACTGTAAATGTATCAGCACATTCTGCACATAATACTGTACGCTCATTAGGTATATTATGGGGAGGGCAAATAGTGTGTATTACAGACATAAATAAATTGCACAGTTCACAATGTGTGTATATGTGAGTATTTACAGGTATTGAACTAATCAAATGATTGTGACTTACATACATCTGAAGTGTATTTTGCTTATCATCAGGACAAATAGGAACTATTCAAATGTTTTACTGATAACTGTAAGGATTATTATTTATGTTTAGGATTTGAAGTGTGTGTGTGCGCACGCACATGTACGTGTGTGTAATGTTTGACTTTATATGCTGTACTACCTTTCATACACATGGCACAAGTACAGAAGAACGTAAATATATACAGTGCATTATGCATACATACTGGAAACTGGAAATGACCATAGAGACATTTGAGCAGGTAATGTATATTATTTATGCAATACCTCACTCTAGGGGGTGTAGTGTGCTTGACAATTGCACTTCTCCAGTGGTCGAAGGTGCTCTGCTGCATCTCTTGCCTTACAACCCATCCAGGACTGGAAACTTACAATATCCCCGCACACCCTGTGTGATGTTCTTCATATCCATGCCTGAGAATAAGACCCATTACTCTAAAGTGGCAAGTCTTGTGTTACCAAAATCATACCACAGACATGTAATACAAGTATCCATTTAACTTAAGGTCACTTTATGTCACACAAAGTTAAAAAAAAATGTTTTAAATTACCTTTTATATTGGTACATTACTGTAGCCCCTGGTGTATAGTGCATCAGTGCTTTCTGCCAACAGTACATCTGAACTGAAGTGAGTTATTTCACTTGTGGGCTGATTTAAAAAAAAGAGCATATATAAATGGGTGACTAACTTTGAGTGGTGCAGTACTATGACATTAAACTTGATCAGAAATCATTTTGCTTTTATATTCGCAGTTCCAGGCTTACCTATGTGATGTGACTTTCTCAATAGTCCTGCAGCTCTGTTTTCACAGGGATCGAGGCAAGCTACCCTGTTTTTTGATGACTGCATTGTGGTTTGCACTTGTAAAATAAAATGAAAAGAAAAAAATGCCTCCTTTTCACCTCCCTTTCCTTGCAGAAGGTCTTCAAGAAACAGGAGAGGATCAGAAGATGGAAATGGACTGCTTGACAAGGAAAAAGGGAGACTTACAAGGCGTATGGACATATGAGCTGGGATGGAGACCTCCACATAGCCCATACGTAAAGGATACATATTATATTTAAAAAAGATGATATGCAAATTTTGGCAGGTCAGCTTGATTCATCCCTTTGATTTCTTTTTTTGGAGGGTGTAGTGGGGGTTATTGAAATCAGATTTTTTTTATTTGAATGAAAAGCAAAAAGTGATCATAAATACCATCTCTCAGGATGTCAATTATAGCTAATTGTCATATATGCAAATATGGAAGCATAGGTGGAACTCAGATCACTGGCCTTGCAACAACCGCAATGAATATTGAATTATATGTGCCCTCTGAATTTAGTGTGTGTGTGTGGGGGGGGGGGTTGTGGTTCATTTCTATCCATTCTTAGTTTTTTCTTTATGCATTCTTACTTTTAAAGTTTATCTTCCTATAGAAGTAGAAAAAACAACTTTGAGACATTTAGTGGCACAGTATGGCCTTTAGCTGTTTAAACATGCAGATTTTATGTAGATTTACAATTTCCCTGCATAATTTTGTAATCACCCCTTAAATAAATACATAAAATAAATACATATATGGAAATATCATGGATAATATAAATGTAAACTCTGCAGATTTTGTCAGTACGTCATGGTAATCTATATTTTGAGACACACCATCCATTGTGCCCCCCCCACCACATACACACACATACTTCTAAAAATTGCTGGTGAATGCCCTAGCACTTAAATTACTCTTTTTCAGCCATAGTATGTATGCTGTTATTTATTTGCATATCGGCTTTATAATCCACCTTCAAACCAACATTAAATATAATTTCAGCTGACACATATAGCTTAAATATTTCTGAGGATATTGGTGAGGTATGGCCTGTCTGCCAGCAATAAAATAAGTTTGCATCTAGGGTTATTTAATAGCAGCTTATATGAAATATCTGGAAGATTGTATAGGGTAGATAAGTAATAGTGCAATCATGTATTCATGTTTATATTAAAGTGCACCCCTTTGTGTGACATAATGTATTACTGATTAAGCGTGTTTTCTTTTTGTTTGTTTTTGAGGGGGGGGTCTTAATTCTCAGCTTATGCAGCACTTTGCATATAAACTTGATCACCATAAACATAAACTAAAAATGTTCTGGAGAAGGTGTGTTCCCTTCTTTAGGAAATATGTGACTCGAGAAGAAATGCGCGGCAACAAATTTGTATACTAAAAATATATATTTAGGAATGCATATTGTTGGGCGATTTTACATTAGATAATGCCAAGTAATGTCAGTGCCCACTTGCGAGTGACAGTCTTCCTGAACTGGTCCATACATGTTGCAAATGCACTAACCCAAAGAAAGGCGTTAAGGCCTGGAAGCAAAGAGGGAAATAAGACGGTTGGATAGGGATGGATGCTTATGCTGCATATATGCGTCCTGGCACCTGCAATAATGCAGGGTTACTCTAGAGAGAAACATCGGAAATAACATACATATATACCTAAAATAAAGTTTCCAACTTTTGCATGGAACGATGAATGATTTTATAAGAACTAAATGAAGCAGATAGGTTTAAAGCATAGGAAAAGGCATTATGAAAGCAGCACAGAGAGCTGGGGATCTGTAGTGGACCCACTCCCTCTTAGCCAATGCAAGATAAAGAAACACACACACACACCTGTGTCTGTGTATGTGTGTGTGCGCATGCGCGTAGATATGCTGCCAGTTCAGTGAAAAACAAAACTCTGAAGATTTAAAAAGAGGGTCTCACACTCCTTTCCTGTTCATTTAATGGGGACAAATTTAACATTCAGCATAGTCTAATATGTATATAAAGCTATATACATGTGAAAGACCCCCCCCCCAGCAAACAACCAGAGATGCGTTATGTGTTTGGTTATAATTAAAAGCACTGCCTCCACTGACAACAATCCATATTAATACTCTATACCACATATTCTGGTATCTGTCCAGTAAGAAAATCCATATGTGATTCATTGTGGAACAGCATTAATGCATTTGAAAGTATTGTCCTTTTAAATGTAAACAGGTGTACTTTTTGCCCAGAGAATGAGATGACATCTTTATGATGTAACTGTCATGGGTATTATATGATCCAAGGGTGTAAGTGGGCATGCTCACTGTACACATATGTGTACGGAATGTTTTAGTAAGTATCTGCCCCCTGTCCTTGTGCCTTTGTCTAACCACAATCATTTTATATGGGCACATCAGAACATGCCACTGCTGCATTTTTAAGTGGACACTGACTAGTGGCTCTGACCATTTCAATTCAAATTAAACTATGTCATTTAGGGCACATAGGTATATGTTTTTAGATTAGATGAGACATTGTTCTTACCCTTTGCAGTCAATATAGAAATATAAGAGATCAATTTTCGGGTAATCATATGATTAAAAAAATCTTAGACAGTGTTCCTTCTGTATGTGGTAAAAAGTATACACTGATACAAGACATATATGTGGGAGGAGCAGTTGTAAAACTGAGTACACAACTAACATTTCTGGCTACACTCCAGATATGATCTATGCAATTGACTGCCAAACAACTGTCCATTGATTAAATCTACTGACGTTTCCTTAGATTTACATTTTTCATCACACAAATACATGCTCCCATTTTGTAAGACAAATTTTAAGCATCTGTGTCAACCCTGTATATTACTGTTGTATTTTATATTTCAAATATCAGTCCCTTTCTGTGGCTGCGTGGGTAGTTGCTTCAGCTTTTATATTCTGCTTGACCCAGTTTTAATATAATCAAACCACATGGCCTATCTAATACATTATAAAATCTGTCCATCTTGTTCCTATCTCACGATCAAAGAATCTTGCGATCAAAGAATTTGCAGGCTCACAATCAAAGAATTTGCAGGCTCACAATTAAAGAATACAAAATGGTGAAACTCAAGTTTTAGGCAGAATTAGATGAAACCACTGCAATGCCTCAACAGAACGAAGCCCCCTGAGTAAACCCCACCCTCATTTGTGTTCCTAGGCCACCCCTGAGCTGAGAAATTAGCATTTTTCAAAGGGCCATCTCATCCCTCGCTCATGCTGCAGGATCGCGATCAAAGAATCTCATGATCAAAGAATGTGCAGGCTCATGATCAAAGAAATTGCAGGTTCACAATCAAAGAATAAAAAATGGAGAAACTCAAGTTTTAGGCAGAATTAAATGAAACCACCACCACTATGCCTCAATAGAACGAAGCCCCCTGAACAAAACCCACCCTTATTTATGTTCCTAGGCCACCCCTGAGCAAAGAAATATACATTTTTCAAAGGGCCATTTCGTCCCTTGCTCTCGATGCAAGAGCATGATCAAAGAATCTCACGATCGAAGGATTTGCTGGCTCGTGATTAAAGAAATTGCAGGTTCATGATCAAAGAATAAAAAATGGTGAAACTCACATATTAGGCAGAATTAAATGAAACCACCACCATGCCTCAATAGAATGAAACCCCCTGAACAAAACCCACCCTCATTTGTGTTTCTAGGCCACCCCTAAGCTGAGAAAAATGTATTTTTACCTCGTGATGCAAGATCGTGATCACAGACTCTCGTGATCAAAGAATTTGCAGGCCTCGCAATCAAAGATCATTAGCGAGCCATGATCAAAGAATTTAAAATGTGATAACTCTATTTGTTGACCATTTTACATGAAACCAAAGGCATGGGTCTATAGATTGAAGCCCCCCCCCCGAGTAAAACCCATGCAAGTTTTACTTCAGAAGTGACCCCAGAGCAGATATTTGATTTTTCACAATTGGAAATGCAAAAACAAGATGGTGGACCTCACAATCAAAGAATTCTTGGGGACAAAGATTCTTTGACCATGAGGCTACAAATTATTTGATCGCCAGGCAGGACAAGTTGGTCCAACCCCCATTCTTTGTTTGCAAAACAACCATATAAATGTTCCTCTTAACTTATAATGGGAGTTTAAAAGTGGCATAACTTTTGAATGCCTTAATATTTTTTCACTAAACAAAAAAGCGTCATGTTCAGCCAGCCAGGCTCTTTTAGATGAGCCATCTCACAGAACAGCACACCACATGATGGCAACACAGGGCCATGGACAAAATCTCCAAAACTGCCTCCAAAACTGGATAATTTTGCATTTTTCAGTGTTTTCATGCACAAAGACTGTAAGTCCAACTGAAACATAATTTGGCAGATCAAGAGATCTACCATGCTCCACCATGTATACCAAATTTCAGACAAATCTGTTTAATGGGTCCAAAGTTATTAAAGTGCAAAATTTTGACTTTAACATAGAAGTACCTTCATAACCCTAAATACAGTGGCACGACCGTGCACTATTTTATATATATATATATATATATATATATATATATATATATATGTATATATCATGTAATGGGGCAAGTTAAATAAATTATTTATATACACAAGAGCAGTTTGACTTTGGGTAACCTCATGAGTGGTGTATGCCACAAGTGAGGTGTCTGAAGTCAAACTGCTTGAGTTCACATAAATCATTTATTTAACAAATTCCCCATTGCATATTCCATTTATGCAATAGGGATATAATTTTCTCTAAGGCTTTTCTTTATTTTTTATACAGTTTTGTTTTAAAAAAATGAAGGCCATTTTTAATTTTCTGTCTTGAATCACTACGCACTGTAGGGCTGGTTGCTATGTTGCCCAGAGTGGTTGTTAGGACATGAAGTGCCAACATCGAAAGTGCACCTTGTGGTTGGACACTTTTGCTGTGTAGAAAGGGCAGAACAGTTTGAGAAAAATGGCAGCCCTGTTTCTCACTTAGTGAGAATAATTAGTAGCAGTTGTGTTTGCTGCGTGTGTTTTGTTTTTGTATTTTTAAAATAAATGTACTATGTTTATCTGGTTGATCCTGCCTTTTCCTGTTGGTGTGCTTCTTTTCTGAGAGATGTCAGGTCAACCTTGGCAGTAACTGCAATGGGTGGGGGACTGGAGCAGACATCAAGAAGTAACAAGAGTTTGAGGGAGACACTGGTTTGGGGCATTTTTATTTTGTTACATTAATGCATGTACAGTTTCTGCTTGGGCACAAGGTCATGTTGTCACATACAAAAACAGTGCAGTACTATACCGCCGCACTGTTAAAACAGTGACCAATGAATGAATACAATTAAGCAACTGTTTTCTGTGGGAAGGGGCTCTGTGCACCACACCACACCATTATGGGGGGCTTTGCCCCTGAACCCCCCATTAAGATAACCTCCTCTGGGGGGGGCAACTTGTGGACTCACACTGTTGCTGTTGCATGGTTTTGCCCTGTGACATTGTCCATGTGACACATAACTCGGTACGATCTGCTTGATCCTGCATTTACTGTGATGCTCTGGAAGGTGAGTGAATGGTAGGGATATCAGAATTGATGACTGGTGGTACCGTGGAAAGAGCAGAGCAACATGAAGAGAGTCTAGGAGCGAGTAAGTTTTGAGTACAGTAGTCAGGTCGCTGTTGTCAGAGAATTCATATCCATGGTGCGGGAGAGACGTGGCTGGTGAATTTTGCTGCAGAATGTAAAAGTTTGCAAAAATGCTGCAGAGAATGAATTAATGTAATGTGTACTGTTTTATATGGGTCTTGTGTTGAATGGGAGGCAGAGTTGCTGAAGGTGTTCCTATTGGCAAAGGAGTGGGCTCTGCTGTTTTGTTTGGTTTGACATTTTGCCTAGAAATAAATCCTGCTTTTTCTTTTTTGTGTATATATGTATGTTCCACAGTACATTTGAAGAAGGAAGGGAAATGGAGACAGTTTTGTGGGAACTGTGGTTATTATGACATTGAATGTGTTTGAGACATAGTGCTGACAGGGGATTTTGATTGACAGTTGGCATTTATACAATGTATGTTGTATAAATTTAAGGTTCTGAAATTTATACAACATATGTGAAAATAAATGGATTTATACAATGGATTTTGTGTCCACTCCTATTGCATAAATATATAAAGAATATGAGGCATAGGCCACCTGGTGGGTAGCAAGGTCAGGTAGTTTTGGTATTGGCAATTTTTGGCTGGCTAGGTGAGTTTGTGTAATGTACTACCCTACCTGACATAACAGTGTACTTCTTGGGTTGGGTAGTTTTGACACAGGTAATAGGTAATGGGCAATTGGAAACAGGCATTACAGGGCAACCAAAGGAAGCCTGTGGGGTTCTGAGACTTCTGCCAGGACTTCCAGGCAAGAAACCGGCATTAAATGGCAGTCTATGGGGTCCCTCATGAGCTTGCAGCAAGAATAGGAGCACCTGACACTGGGCTGACAACCTAATAAGTCAGTGGTGTCTGTGCTCCATCTGCTGTGAGCCCATGTTGTGCAGATAGTGACCAGCAACAGCATGGAGTGGAAGCAGCCCTGTGTCTGTGGTCAGGCACTCGCTATGTAGTCTGCAGGTAAATTGCAGCGATCATTTAACTAAAAGTTGAATAAAATAAATAATAAAATAAAACCTCCATGAAGGAGCAAAGGGAGTGGAGTTCATGGTTGGGGACTGAAACTATTTTAGTGAGGGGGTAATCAGGGGATCAGCCTCAGTTGAGGTGGATGGTGTGGTGCTTGGGAAAGAACAAAGAAGGAGCAAGGGCTGAGGACAAAAAAACACAGGACACAATGCACTGACAGCTAGTTTGAAAAAAGTATTACTGCTTGTTAGATGCCCCTGAGCCCTGTCATTAAATTATTACTGTATTAGGCAGCTATACTGTGTGTCTCTGCATAGTGAAAGCCTTGTACGGTTGTGTATTATGCTGCTTCTTAGGTAGCTTGGCTGAGCCCTGTCATTTATTACTGTGATAGTGAGCTACACTGTGTCTCTGCAGCATAGAGAAAGGCATTGAGGCTATATTACACTGCTGGTTAGGTGCCCTAAGCCCTGCCATTTATTACTGTAACATAGTTACAATGGGTGTCTCTCTGCAGCATAGTGAAAGCCATTTAGGCTGTATCACACTGTTTGTTAGGTGCTCCAAGCTCTGTTATTTATTACTGTGACATAGCTACACTGTGTGTCTCTGCAGCATAGTGAAAGCCTTTTATGCTCTTTTACAGTGTTAGGTACCCCGAGCCCTGGCACAGTGGCATTTATTACTGTGACATAGCTACACTGTGCATCTCTGCAGCACAATGAATGACATTGTGGCTATATTACACTGTTTGTTAGGTGCCCAGAGCACTGCCATTTATTACTGTGACATAACTACCTTGTGTGTCTCTGCAGCAGACTGAAGGCCTTTTATGCTGTCTTGCGCTGTTTGTTAGGTGCCCACAATGCTATAATTTATTACTGTGACATAGCTACACTGTGTGTCTCTGCAGCATAGTGAAAGCTATCTAGGCTGTATTACACTGTTTGTTAAGTGCCCTGAGCCCTGCTCTTTATTACTGTGACATAGTTACACTGTGTGTGTCTCTGCAACAGTTAGTGAAACAATATCAATTTCTTTCATGGCTGTGCCTTCCAAGTCTAAGTCTACTAAAAGGTAGCACAGTACTGCTGCATGTGCAACTGTTAATGATATTGACAATATGAACCATACTACTAATGAAGAACATAGCAAAAATAATAATAACATCAGCAGGACTGGCACTAAATGTCCTCATGAACCAAAAAAGCATGTTAGCAATGACTTTATAGTAGAGTTTCAGAAAGAAGTGACTGGAGTTACTTGTAGAGGTACTGAATGTTTTACAACAGATGTCAGGATACTTCCAGCTGCTGAAGCAGTATGCAAGGAGGCATCCTCCTCAAATATAAGCTCAGATGCTGAGGCAGAGAATGCTGATAGAGATGGTGGTGATAGTGGGGACTGGGAATGGGATAGCCCAGGCTATGTTCAGCATAGCATGATGAAGATGGCATTTCCAATTCTTTTGAATCCTGTGGCAACGAGGTCTATAGTTTTGATTAGGGGGGTAGGAGAGGATGCTGCTGCAATGGACGAGAGGCAAGTGCAGAAAAAAAGAGTTATGTGCTAAATGAAGATTAAGAAGATGAACATGAATGAGAACAATTAATTTCAACAAGGAAATGGCAGTGTACGATTTTCTCCAGGTCCCCTGAATGTACAAGAAATAGTGTCAGGCATCATGTCACAAAGCAAAAAAGGTAAATCTTTAGTGTAGAATTTATTTTATATTGACCCTGCAGACAACTCTTAAGCTATATGCAGTCTGTGCAAAAAGAGTGTCAGTCATGGTGGCAAAGTGGTAAATTTTGGAACATCAGTAATGATATGACATGCAAAGGCAAAACACCTAATTGAGCGGGACAGGGCAAAGGATAACGTGGTTGGTATGGGCAGAAATGGAGGTGGTGGTGGCAGTGACCATAGTGACAATGAACTGGAAGAAGGAACTGACATTGAATCATTGATGTGTTCTTGCAGTCTTCCCAAACATAGATTATTTTCTTCTGACACGATCAATTACTGCAAAATCCCAAAGTAGTACTTCACATGAAAAAGGCATGAAAAATACATTATCCCAAAAATGCTAAATATCTTATGATTCTCATTAACTAACATTAATAGAAAGTGTTGCGAGAATATCAAAATCTACCCACAACCATCCAAGATGCCTGCTGTTAAAAAGAACCATTGAAGAGCTGTTGGCCGATTATGAACTCCCTTTTGCTTTTGTTGCCCAAAAATGTTTCCTCAAGTTCATGAACTGGATTAAAACATGGTACACCATTCTCTGTTGAACGTATTTCTTGAAAAGTGCTGTTCCACAGTTGTATGACTTCATGTGTACTACAATCCTTAAGCAGTTGAAGCTCTCTGAGGTGAAGCAGATTCACATAACCACAAATATATCAACCAGCAACCAAACACTTGACTACATGTCTGTTACAGCTCATTTGGCAAGTTTTCAGTCAAAAAGTAATAATCCCAGCTCTACTCCAAGCAGTAGGAAGCAGGCTATATTATGTGTAACCAATTTTGATGAAAACCACACTGTTGTAAATATTTTGCTGGAGCTGGAACAATAATTCCAGAAATGGCATATTCCATATTTCTTATGTCCATTGTTGATAGTGTCAGATGATGGTGCCAACCGTTTTACCATGCTACAGTGACAGCGGCTATGGAGACATCCCCAACAGCGACAGCCGCAATGCCGAGTGTCGGTAATGCAGTGTCGGGGATGCCTCCTGTTTCTAAAGGGAGGTTGTGCCCCTGAACCCCCTGATCTCTAGGATTCCAATTCTGAGTCTGAGTTGGACTGGGGGGGGGAAACACCATGCGAGGGAATCTCCTGGCCATGGGAGACCATCACATCAACAGGTGGATTTTGTCCAAATTCTGTCACTGTTGTGGTCTTCATCGTTGGGTTTTCGATGCGGTGACGGTATACCGGTGCCAACATAGTCAAAGTTGTTAGAGATGGCAACTACCAACACATACCTTGTTTTCCACATTGTATAAATCTTCTCATCCAAAGTTTCTTAAATGGAAACAGAAATGCTGAAAGCCTATAAGGTCTTGCAAGGAAAATATGTGGGCATTTCAGCCACTCTGTGAAAGCACAACAAATCCTGACGGGACTGCACAGATCAAACAACTTACCACAGCATACACTAAAGCAGGAAGTTCCAACAAACTGGATTTCAATGTTTTACACATTGGAAAGGCTTCTTGAACAGAAAAAAGCTGCACATGACTAGACCACGCAGAATTAAATAAGTAAGGTAGACTTCATGCTCAGTACTAGCAGCTGGACACTACTTGAATCTTTGGCCATCTTATTGGAGCCATATTAGGCTGCCACATGTGATGTCATTGTGGACAATGCAACGCTGAATCAAAGCCTTCCTCTAATAAGATGTCTTCACATTTTCCTTCATGACATCTATGTTTTGGCCACATTGCTAGATCCCTGCTTTAAGGGGAACATTGAAGCCATCCTTCATGCAGTGGAAGACATTGAGTATTGGAGAGATCTGCTAACCAAATGTGACATTGTCCCACCAACACCATTAACTAATGTACAGCAATCAAACCCTGCCAAACCATCAGAATGCACCTCTGGAGTACACAATAGCACATCTATAAATTCTTCACAGTTACCAGTGTCATCAACAAGGGAAAGGACATCTACAGCTACTTTTCATGCTTCCTATGTTCAGGGTCAGAAAGGCAAATCACTTCTGAGTTGCTGCAACAACATGGACTAGTATCCTGTAAAGAAAATGCAGCTCATTAACCTGCCAGACTGGTAACCATCTCACACAGCACAATGATCCTGGAGTATTTTGCAGACCATATTGTGATTGGTTTCGAGGAAGATCCATTACTCTATTGGAAACAAAACAGAACAATATGGCCAGATCTAGCAAATCTTTTAATACTGTACCTCAGTTGTCCATATTCAAGCATGTATTCAGAATGTATATTTAGTGCAGCTGGAGAAATAGTCACTGACCAAAGAACACTGCTAAGTCCTGTTAATGTGGAACAGCTTATATTTCTCAAAATAAATGCTGACAATTTTCCAGTTGCACCAAACACTGAATTATGTGATTTGGGAGCAGAACATGAACAACTGCCTGCAAACAGTGATACTGAATATGATGACTAGGTTGTGTGTACGAAATTCAAGACTGTGTAGTACAGTACGGTCTGCACGCCCATTGGCCAACGTGGTGGAACAATGGGTGTACAGCCATATTGTACACTGTCAGTCGGCAGGCAGCCAGGCAGCTTGCGGGTTGGGAGCTGCCACCTGCCGCTGACCAGGGGAGTGGGGTGGTGGGTCTGAGTGGGAGGGTGGGAGGGGGTACTGCTGACCAGCAGGGAGTAATTATTTTTACACAGGCCATGATCGAGCTTGGGTGCAGGTCCACTCGACCACCAGGGAGTGTCTATTTTTACACAGCTTATGATCAGACTTGGGCGCAGGTCCACTGGACCACCAGGGAGTGTTCCAATCTACATAAGCCCATGATCAAGCAGTATGGTAGGGTCCAGTGGACCACCAGGGATAATATATGTATCTGCCTGCGATTGGGTGGGGGGTATGATAACTGGCTTGTATCTGGGGAGGTCGGGTGGCCACCCACAGCAGGTGGCTGCAGTGCTGCACCCAGTAGTATGGTGGCAGGCCTGTGGGTGTCCCTCAATTTGTTCCTTTTTTTCGGGCACATCTTGGTGCCCCCCTGTGCGGCGCAAGGTAGGTTTGTGCCTGCATATGCACCGCACATCCCAGGCTGAATATTGAGATTTGCTGCATATGCATGGGCATGCCCCAGCACTTGCACTGCATACATTACTGGTGCGCATTGGGATTTGAGCAGCACAACATCCCCCTTTGAATATCGCACTGGGACGCATCAGTGGATTTCACATGGTGCAACACTGTTGCGCCATGCGCAACCCCTTTGAATATCCCAGCCCTGGTATTCCACTTGATGATCCTTCTAGTCTATGTATATAAGATGGCCTTGATTAGAACTTTGTTTTCATATCTTGCATGCCATAGATGTTTTCTGTGGCAAATTATATATCACTATTCCTCAAAGCTTCCCCATATCTTTCATCAAGTCCTCCCAATACTGACCAGTTTACTATCTGCCCAAAACATGTGAGTGCAATCAGCTGTGCTCACACCATTATCTCACCAGCATTTCCCTGAATGTGTTTTTACATATGTTCTTAGTACAAGTTATACATAAAGCAACATTAATTAAATTCATGTTGTTGTCATGACCAAATCGGAAGGTAGTATGGAAACTAATACTTGAAGCACTGAACTGTGAAAGAGAAGCTATAACCAGGTTCATATCCCATCAGTAGTTAAACCATATGCTATATCCTTAAGCAATTTACTTACCAAAATAATGCTTTATGGTAATAGAAAATGATTACAAGTATGCCCATCCCAAATGTTATTTTTTGAAAACCACAAATAATGGTTTTCCCAAATAGTCCTGAATGATTTCTGAACACCCGACTATTTTTAGTATTTGGTGAGGCACAAAAAGTCTTTTCTCCACTGACCACCTCTTCCCTGGTGTAAAAGAGACTTAGAAAAGAAAGCCTTCACATTACCTTCCCTGGCACTGTGCAAAGGGCCAACAGCATCTATTAAAATGTGCTCTACACCTTAGTCTGACTCACCTATTTCCCCAAATATGACATTTCATACAGTGGAGCCAGCCAGGATGCAAGGCAGCAGCACCTTGCAGTCTTAGTGCAAAGCATTGCAGTATGTTGCAGTTCAATGCGCAATTCAATGACAGTTAAGTCCTTTAATCATACAGAAGTACATGGCATGTCATTTACTACAAGGTACTGCATTGCATCCTGGCTGGCTATGCTGTATTTCAGTCCTCCCTTAAGCTCAGTGCCTGATTTTGGGGTGGGGGGCAGTAGCAATGAAACCTAGCTAGTCACGTAACCCTCTTCCCATAGCATGCCTTTGCCTAGGCCACTCTGTAGTATGCTGCATGTGTTATAACATGAATGAAGGAAGCCAGCGGGTGAGTAATCACAGGAAAGGGGTGGGGCAGTTAAGCCATGTGTAAGACTAGACAACTTGATTGGGTCAGGTTGCCTAGCATCATTAGTGATGCTACTGACCCCCCCATGATTGTGCCCCTGCTTGCTCACTCCACTCATTTATATTATAGCACAGACAGCATTGTATTAAAAGGGCTGGACAAGAGCATATTTTGGGGGAGGGGGTTGGCTGACTGGCTGGATTTCATTGCTACTGACACCCCTGAAATCAGGGTTTGAGGTCAAGAGGGGGGCTAACATGTGAAAGACTATACTTTGAGTAATGGGAGAGTTGGGCTTGAATGGGGGTGCAATTTAAAGGATGCTGTCAGCTACTGGCATTGTGAACGGTGCCAGCAATTTGGAGAATTTACTTTCTAAGTCTCTGAAGCACCCAGGAGGTGGGGAACAAGTAGGGAAAGATTGAAATGGAGTAAGAGGGTGGACAGGAGACTAGCCTTGGCCACCAAAGTAAGGAGACTGGCTTCCCCATGAAAAACCTTAATACCCAAATATTTGTGCCTATATCCAGGCTGAATATTCAAAAACATGTATTCACACTGTCCTGAAAATTATTTGACATGCTTTAAAAAACAGCTTATGTCAGCTTTTAGTGGCATCAGTTCTTCTGACATACTGCAGCTATTTTTTCAGTTGAATAAATGATTATCTTATCACTTTTGTACTGCTACTGAGTCAGCCTTAGTATTAATTTTCCATCTTTATGTCAGACTATTTCTCTGGTCCCTGGGCATTCTATTATGCCAGTTCTGCCACCCAACACTGCTGAGACAATAGCCCTGAATGGTAACAGAGACATTATAAAATGTTCAGGAACCCTAGAAACAGACAGTACAAAATAGAAAGAAAGAAAGCACTGGTCAAGCACAGTGGTAAGAAAAAGGTAACACAAATATATATATATATATATATATATATATATATATATATATATATATATATATATATATATATATATATATATATATATATATATATATAGGATACATGATGGGCATGAGTGTGATATGGCAAATATTGTCACTCCTGCAGAGTGAGATATCCAGAGCTCATGATGCAGGAGTGACAATATTTGCCTTAGCACATGATCTACACATCATGTATTCAATTCATACAATAGGGCCAGGAGTTTCAGAAGTACTGTTATATTATCTTGTGTTCTGTTCCTGTTTATGTGTTTGCTTATTCTGTGTGTGAGTTTTTCTGAATGGGCTGGCAGTGTTACAAACTATGGAAAACAGATGAGTGTGTTTTGCAATGCTAAATGAGTTAGTTTTAGGTAGGAATGAGAAACAGACTATTTTGTGAAGCTGTATTGTTTAGAAGTCTGGCTGCAGTCAAGCTGAGAGTATCACAGTAATTGTAATGGGCTGAGAGGCAGAGTTTGATGAACAGGTGAGTGTTTTTAGTGGTAATTGAATTAGCTGCAGGCAGCAGTGAGGAACACACTGTTCTGTGAAACTGTGCTCTTTAGAATTCTGGCTGCAGTCAAGCTGAGAATATCACAGTAATGAGCTGGAAGTTAGAGTATAGGGAATAGGTGATAGTGTTTTGTAATGCAGAGTTAGCTGCAGGCAGCAGGGAGACCTTTCATTTAGTTCTGCATTTGTGTCTATGGTAACAGCACAGGTGTTTTTTGTATGCTGAGTGGAAAACTGCCTAGAGTGATGATATCAGTGACCTTTGCATGACCTATGTGTGTAAACGGATAATATCATCACAGTAGAGCAGAGGATAAAAATATTGCACTGCAGTGGATGATACACTGTTTTATCTCACTCATTTATCACTCACCCCATTGTGTGTGTGTGTATATATATATATATATATATATATATATATATATATATATATATATATATATATATATACAATATATATATATTTTTATATTCAAAGCATATAAGATATAGCTACAGGAAAGAAACAAATGGTGTTTAATGGAACACATATTGGATATAATTTGCTATCATCTATCAGTCCTCCCAACTGCTCATTTGGCTAAAACAAGACTCTATAAAACAAGATATTGCATAAAACGTCCGGCTATCCTGGGTATATAAATTCTGAAAAAAAAAATGAAAACAATGGCTACTGAATATAGTTTTCCAAGTTTTCATAGATTTTTTTTTATTTCAGTAACTATGTCATAAAACTGGTCGGTAATATAATTCAGAAATGCCTGCACTAAGGCAGTGCACATCGCTAAAGCTAATTTCTTCAAAGCCCAGCTACTGTAGATGATTGCTGTCCCACTCAAGCGGCTTTCTGGAAGACCCTGCACTCCCTCCTAGGCTCCCCCTCTCACTTCCCCTCCCAGCTGCATCCTTCATAAACCACTACTTCACCACAAGTGTCTTACACTCAGGGCTTCCTTCCCCTTCACTCCTCCCCAGACTCATCATTTTGTCCCCCACTCCTATGCATCCAACCATATTCCCAGGCAGTCCCCTCACTGCACACACTCTCCCCCCTCAACTTCACCCTACCATAGCTTCCCCCCATTACCCCACTAGAGGCAATCCACACCCTCAAATACCTAAATGTTTCCAAACAGAATCCAGATGGCATCAATTCCATACTATTGAAAATCTCAGCTCCAGCCATCATCCCAGTCAACATCCATTTTTTTAATCTATCTCTTGCATTGGGCTCCCTTCCCAAATCCTGGAAATTGGCCAAGATCATTCCCCTTTACAAAGGGGGTGATCCCTCAAATTCTGGCAACTATAGGCCTATTTCACTTCTCCCCTCTCTCCAAGATTCTGGAATTCCTCATATCAAAAAAGATGAAATTCCTTCCTGTCCTCCAATGACATCCTTTCCTTCTTACCAATCCAGCTATTGACAACACCATTCCACCTCCTCTTCTCTCCTCCACCTCACCAACCATATGCACTCTGCCATAGATAAAGGTCACCTAACATTGGCCGTCTTCATAGACCTGGCCAAAGCGCCTGACTCTGTCATCCACAAACTCCTAGTAGAAGACCTTGTTTCAATAGCCCCCCCACCGTCAATTGATTTAAGGCCTGCCTCTTAGAGAGGCTCCAGTTCGTTCAACTAGGCGATACTAAATCCCTCCCTTCCCATCCTAGATTGAGCCCCATATGGGTCAATCCTCGGACCCACCCTCTTTTACATCTTCATAAGCAATCTACCATCTGTCTGCCCTTCTTCCCAGTTTCAAATGTATGCTGACAACTCCGTGTTCTTCACTTCCAGCCCCTCTCTTGCTCAGACTGAATGCACCATTCAATCTGACTTCAAGAGCATGCTGCCTTAGCTTGATGCAAAATCTCTAAAATGCAACACCAAAAAAACAGATGCAGTGTCTTTCGGGTCTGCCCAGAAGTTAGCCAAACTATCCTCCCCTCCCTCCTTCTATGCCCTGAATGGGTGCAACATCTCAGAAGTGGATATCTACAAATACCTGGGTGTCTGGCTAGACCCCAAACTGGACTTTTCCCTACACCTCAACTGAATTCATAACAAGTTCTACCCTAAACTAGGCATGTTGTACAGTCACAAACATTGTCTCTCTCCAGTCCTTTCAGGAGAGATATCATAACCAAGCTTATCCTCCTTTTCTTCGACTATGCTGATGTGGTTTACAGCTCAGCCTCCCAACCCTCCCTAGCCAAGTTTTCCCCCCTGTTCCATGCCTTCTGCCACTTCACCACCATTCTCCCTTACTGCACATATCATTGCCACCTTTACCAAGTGGCTTCTCCCCTCCCTTACAAATTGAAAGCTCTTACACTGTGTAGCCTTAATCACCAAATTCTGGTTTAATACTCTCCCCTCCTACCTCTCCTCCCTACTGGCCCCTGCCCCTTACCCTGGATACACCTTATGGTCCCATGATCCATGGTCCTTCTCCTTGGCCACCCTGCACTCTCTCACAGGGAAGCAAGCCTTCACTCACTTGCTCCCCACCCTGTGGAACTCACTTCCCCTTGCTGTCCACAGTCTGCCAACCATGGCATCTATCAAAACTACTTCAGGCACTACCCTTCCCTGTCTCTGTCACCCCCCCAACCACTAGCCCCTGGCTCCCTTCCCACTCCTTCCTCCTCACCCCTCCAATCACCTGCCCTGGTACCAACATTAGTTCTTCTCCCCTTCCCAAAGCACTAACTTTACTGTAACTTGCACCATGTATTTGCTGTATTTTCTGTCATGTACTATTGATCTGTATCTATTTCATTTTACCTACTGACTGCACAACTGTATCAGTCCTCAAAATTGTGTAATTCTGTGTACTTTTGTGAAATATTGTATTTTGTGCAACATTTCATTTTGTGCTAAATTGTATCTTCTTCCATTGCCCTTCCCCTGGTTGCACCTGGAATCAAGCCCCATGCTCGGTATGCCTTTTCTGGTATCGACTTTTAAATAAATAAATACATAAATAAATAAATGTGGTGTTTAATATCAGTAAGATTAAAAACAGTTGAAGATGGTCACACGTTCTTAATTACATATGCAGTTTCTATTTATATAGTGCCTTTTAAACATTCATTATCTTAAATTGCTTTCTAAAAATGTTATTTGGTAATTGTATGGCAAGGACTTCAAGACTCCATTCTCCGGGCAGTCTTGTGAAAAAAAGGCTTGTTAACTCAGGATTCTCACCACCAATAAAAAAAATCTAAAAAAATAAAATAAAAATGAAAAAAAGAAAATATTATGCACTATATGCAGTAGGCACAGTTGTGCCATGTGAAACACAAATCATTTAAATCACTTCAAATTGCTATCCATTCAGGAACTGCAGTAGAAGCCCAGAATGCAACATCATTGTCTGCATGGTTTAAGAAGATTGACTGCTGTGGCAGTGATTCCCAAGTTTATTGTGGAATTACTGCAACACCTTAGAAAGTCTTATGGGTCACATAAGTATGGTATGTTGGTTTGTGTGTGTTGTGAGATGAAGCAAAGTTATAAAATGAATCAAGTCAACTCCTTCCTTAGCCTAAGAGCAAACATTTGAAAAGACATTCCTTTTAAAGAGCAAGTATGAAAAAAACCTAAATGTTTTTGAACAGTTTTGAAGTATTGCATTTCCAATAAATATGTTTTATGACAGACTATTTCTCTGGTCTAGGGGCATTCTATCATGCCAGCTCTGCTATCCAGCATTGCTGAGGGACTAGCACTGAATGGTAAAACAGACATTATAAAACACCCATGAACCCTAGAACAGACAGCAGAAAATAATAAGAAAGCATTGGTCAAAAACAGTGGTAAGAAAAAGGTACAGTAACAAAAATAGTTGTCCTTAGAAATACTTAAAGCATATTAGATAGAGCTACATCGAAGAACCAAGAGGGTGCTTAAAGGAACACATATTAGAAATACTTTGCTATCATCTATGAGTCCTCCCAACTGTTCATTTGGCTAGAATAGCACACTATTAACAGAAGATATTATATAGAATGTTGGGTTATCCTGAATAAATTAATTATAAAAGAAATTTAAAAACAAGATAAAAAAATGGCTGCTGAATGTATTGTAGTTTTCAAAGTTTTTTATGAGTTTGTTTTCATTTATGTAACACAATCATGAAAACTGGGCAGTAAAATTGCCTTTAATGTCAATGAGATTATAAACAGCTTAAGAAGGTCACAAGTTCCTAATTCCATGTACAGCCTCTATTTATATAGCACCTTTCATGCACTCATTATCTGAAATTGCTTTCTAAAACAATGGTTACTCAATAGGGCAGGGCAGGGACTCCAAACCCCTTCTTATGGTACTCTTTTGAAAGAGGCTTCTTACTCTTTACCTGGTAAAAAAGCAATAAGATAAAAATGCAAACATATATATATATATATAGAGAGAGAGAGAGAGAGATTATGCCCTATATGCAGTAGTCACAGTTGTGTCATACCAAACAGGAATTATCTACATCTCTTCAGATTGCTATCCATTCAGGAACTACAGTAGGATCCCAGAGTGCAACACCATTGCCTGAATGATTTAGGACAATTGACTGCCATGGCAGTGATTCCCATGTTTACTGTGGAATGACTGCAACAGCTTAGACACTCTCGTGGGTTACATAAGTATAGTACATTGGTTCATGTGTATCATGAGAAGAAGCAAGGTTATAAAATGAATCTAGTTTAACTCCCTGCTAGCCTAACAGCAAAAATATGAAATGCCATTCCTTTTAAAGAACAAGTATGTACCAAAATTATAAGGTTTAGAACTATCATAGTTCCAACAAATATTTTAAACTTTAGTTTTCTCCAGTTTTGTTTTTCTATTTTGTTCTCTTATTCATCTACAAAATATTTAAAATAATGAATAATTTGATCATGTTTTTTTTTTCAAAATTGTGTCCAAAAGAGGCCTCACAATTTCTGTGTCTGTTTTGTCAGACGGTGTTGTTGTGGGGAGCACTTAGATGTCATAAACAAATATATTATGAAGTCAGTTTGGGTCAGTTAATTACTGAATCTATTCACTTTTTTTATACAGGCTACATAGCTGTGTTAAAATTCCTGGAAATGAAAAAGAACAATTTGAAAAATATGTTCTCTAGAAAATTGTAATAGCTAAAGCATTATGTTCATGAAAGTAACTTACAATGCACAAATAATATGTGAGGGAGAAAATGATGTAGCACTGATCAGTCTCTCATCAATTACTTCCATTGTTCAGATCCACTGTCTGCCTGCTGTCAGCAATATAAATCTCCATCTCCCATCTCCTTGCAGAGCTAGAAGACGCAGTCTACACCAAAATTTCAGAGCTAATTTCCACATTTATTAAGTGCAAAAGCAAATGACACACTACCCTACATATTGTACCTCCCTGGTCCAATACACAGGATAGTATGAGTCCTCACAATTTAGCAGGCTCTCTACTTGTTTTGTGCACAATGTCCTTTGCTCTTACACCTAATTTATGTAGAATTTGCACCTTAATGTTGGTGTACCACACCACAGCGAAATACAGTGCAAACATCACAAGTAAGTTGCAGCGATACAGTATGACAATTTAATGGTTCCATGTGCAAAACAAACAACTCTGCTGCTTCTGGGTGCACTACCTCTTCCTCAGGAAGCCATTCAAAAGCACTGATTTGTACTGCTGCATTACATACCCTCAAATGGGTCATTTATAGCATGTCATCCCATTCATAAATGCAGGTATCACCTTAAAGGAAAACTACACATTCATATCTTGTACATTTTATTCCCATGTCAACAGACATCTCTTTTCATTTATTTGTTAGGGATATATGTGTTTGCTTTTGTTTGTTTTCACAGTTCTTGTTAACCTCCTGTTACTACTGTTACTATCCTGGGGGTCTCCATTATATGGTTGTTGAAACCTCATTGTCCATGACAGCTGCATCAACATATGATAACATGATGTCATATCACCCATTTATACCATATATCTCTATGTTGAAAGTACAATTGTTCCAAAAAAAACCCCACTCTGAATGCATACAAATTGAATGCAGTTTAAAAGGAAAAACCCTGCATTACAACTCAGATATGTTGCAAAGCAAACTGAAGGTAAATATGGTATGTCACACCTTGCTGCAACTTGCTTTGTTAAACCCTAATTTAGCACATATGCATACTGTGGAGTCTAAAGGGTGCTGACACATCATATTCCCATATGCTAATGCAGCTCTCAGGCAATGAGATTTCAACAACCAGAAAATGGAGACTGTCAGGATAGTTACAGGGACTAGTATGAACTGTGAAAATAAACTAAAACAATCACATATAAATCTAATAGCTTTACGAGTTATCTGTTGCTATGGAAACAAATCAAATTTACAAGATATAAAGGTGTAGTTTTCCTTTAAGGCTATATAACAATTAATAAACTTCATATAATCTGAAAATATAACACAAATACTGTAGGAGGAAGTATAGCAGCTAGTGATTAATGGATATCTACTGGCAATGGTACTCAAGCCACTGGTGCATAGATTATGGCTACAGCACCCTGATCCCCCCCAGAGTCCCAATATATATTTAGTGATTAAGTTACCTGATCATTTTTAAAATGTTATTTCTAAGGTGGTGCATCCATCTTATTGGGAAATAGAGTGAAGCCTCCTAGGAGATCACACTGGCAGAAACCACAATATAATTACGCAGTTTTGCCTCTCCCTGTCTATTGCCCTAATGTACAGAGATATTAAAACCCCAGTATTTGCTATGTCTGGTGTTATTTTTACAAACGGTGACCATATGCCATGTGTGTGCTGGCACACGCATGGCATATAGGCACCTTTTATTTATTTATAGAATTTTGGTAATTGAGTGGGCCCACTGAGACAAGACAGACCCTTTTTCAGGGGCTACCCATGAAGTGCAGTACAGTAGCAGTGCAAAGCATCAATAACAAGGGTTGGTGCAGGGATCCAGTACTTATACAGCTACAGTGAACAGCTGTTACAGTTAAACCAATAGGAAAGAAACAATGGTACACCAAAGATCAAACACTATAAACAAACAGTAACTTATATGCATTTTTGAATAAGGCACAAAACAAGGGAGAGCAGAGCAGTGCAATGAAAATGTTCCTGGAGAGTCTGGCAGAGTCAGGAGTTATCAAAAACAGCAGCAAGTTGTTGCAACAAGGTGGGGTAGCAATGAGCATTGAAACATAGAGAAAGAGGCACAGGCTAGGATTGCTGAAGGCAACGAGTTCCAACAGGATGCAGCAGAAAAGACAAAGGATCTCTGGGTCATGGTGAGCCAGGGGTTTGGCAGTTAGAGAAGGGGTAGAGCAAATATGGAGATTTTAATGTCTCTGTACATTAGGGAAATAGACAGGAAGAGGCAAAACTGCATCACCATATCACATTTTTTGCCAGCACTATCTCCCAGGGGGCTGTACTCTGTTTCCAGATATGAAGGCTGCACCACCATAGCAATAAAATTTTACGAGTGATCAGGTAATTTAATCACTAAATATACAGTATATTGGGACTCCGGGGGGCGAGGATCTGGGTGTTTTTGTGCCACAATCTGAGTACCATTGCCAGAAGATCTCCTTTAACGGCACTGAGCTGCAAACCTGAAGACATGGGTTTGAATCCCATTAACTCCCACTTTCATACTGTGTTATGCTGAGCTAACCACTTAACTTCCTTGTGCTCCCAGGTTACAAGTCATAAGTTTGTTTTTCCTGGTTAAACAATTTCCCCTTTCCATATTAGTATTTTCTAATATTATTTCATCATAAAACTTGCCTGTGAACCATTGAGATCTGCCAAAACAGTGACCCATCAACATCAAAGACATGCCAGACAAAAGTTCCAAAATACCAATAACAGATGGTGACCATATCAGAGTGATTGAATAATTGAATGAATATAAAGTGCAAAAATGCTAGCATATAAACATATAAAAATACTCACAGCCCATTAAAAGCACAGTTGGAAAACAGAGACAGGAGCAAAAGTTCCCCTGAACCATACAAGAGGTGGCTAATGCAATAATGTACATGATATCTAAGTCAGTGGCACTCCAGTACATAAGGAGTAAAGTAAATACTATATTTAACACTTTATATTAAACAGCCCTGGAGGGAGGGGGATGGAATGGATAAGAAGAAGTGTTACAGGAGCAGAGAGACAAATGAAGAAAAAGACCAATACACTGTCATTAACAAAATTTTAGATATACCACAAGAACTATCAACTGAGATACTTAGTCATATTAAATACAACCAGAATCTTTAAGCAAAGTAATGTATTCTAATTAAGCACTGTAAAATAAAACATATCTCTATATCTTAGTATGACACATGTAAAAGTTCAAAATAATGTCCATGGTTTCAAAATGACCAAATGAAAGTTCATAAGTGTTCAATCCAAGGATGGCAGTGTCTATTATACATAATTCATGGATGGCAAGATAAGCCTAAAGAAAACAATGTAGGGCCATATCAATCATGGACACATTGATACAGATGTTAAGTACACTGTCATGTTTAAAAAACACTGGCATATCCCAAAAACACTGTTAAACCTAACTGTTTGTCAGCCCTGTGGTGCTGGGGGTTGAAGCGCTGGATGCAACTCCTCACTCCATGCCAGCAACCAATGTTCAATAAGGAGCAATGGTTGCTGGGGATCAGCCAAGGGGGAGAGGATCTAGAGTCCAAGGGACTGTTCTCTTCTCCTGGGGAGGAAGGGCTGCTGGCTCCACCAAATGACTGCCATCTGGTGGAGGCCTGGTGGCAGTCCGGGTCAAGGAGTGGCAGAAAATAAGTGGTGCTGTGGGACTCCACAGCATGAGTGTGCCTCCACATGCACATGTTGATGAGTGCATCCAGTGTGGGAGGGCAAAAACTGGTAGAAAATGGTGGCAAGCAGGCTTACATGAGACTCTGCCTGCAGATCTCTCACACACCTGACCAACAGGCCACTGGGGGGGTGAACTGGATAGGTGTACTTGGTGTACTTATGGGAGAGAGGATGGACCTCTTCCTCCTGACCTTATTATGAGGGCCAGTTCATGGGGATATCTGGTTGCTGGGTAACTTTTGGGTGTGAGGGAACAGTGGGGCTCAGTGGGGCAGGACTGAAGAGAATCGAGTCTGTCTGGCCACAAGGAGCATAAAAATCTCAATGGAAAAAAAATCTAGCTGTTCATTCAGCCCATTTGGTTGTAATGATTTGAGTCAGAAAATCAATTTGAATTCTTTCCACAACAATAGTTGTAACCTATCTCCCTCACATGCAAGTGATGGATCCACCTGACAATGGCAACACCACATCTTAGACCCCTGTATCACAACTGTGATGCTTCAAAAAGTAGGCACCAACAGAGGATGCGATCCAACCATTTCTAATGTCTCTAATGTGTTCTAACATCCTTACCTTGAGTTCTGTTGTAGTTTTCCCTACATTAATTTTAGAAGGGCACACTAGTAGATTGACAACGTAAGTGCTAAAACACTGTGCAACGTGGTGCAGTTAAATACTGAATTCTCATGTGGGGTGATGGAATGTGTCTCCTAGAGTAAACTTGCAGACTGAACATTTGCCACATGTGCATAGACTAGGGGTGTATGAATACTTATTTTGCATATTCAATAAGCATTTGTAGTCAGTGTCCCATTTCATTATTCGTGCTTCTTTATTCATGCTTCTTTATTCATCATTCTGCCACTGGAAATGACTATGAGACTGCAAGATCTTTTAAGACTTTCTTTCCAATCAGAGGTCACTTTGGGAGCTCACTGAAAGCAGGTCATGTGACCCAGCACAATCATTCAGAGAACCTTCAAGCAGGAGAGACAGATGACTTAAACTGACATATAATCTGCTTCCATCCACTTGTTAAAACTATACAAAAATCAGAAATCTTGACATTTTTGTTCCTCTCTAAATCCCAAGCTACAGAGGTTATGTTTTTCACACTTTTGTGTGCTAACTCTCAGAGCTTCTAAGGAGAACTGCTACAAGTGTTTTTCCCCTAATATCATTGCCTATTTCTGCCCTGCAAGAGAAAAGCAATCAGTTTTACCCTGAGCCTGGCTGATCGGGCTTGTTTAGGGGAGTGTTACTGTTTTCTTCAGTTTGCTATCCTTTTCTTACTTGCAATTATATATTTACTGTGAAATAACAGTCTTCGTCCATCCACTTGTTAAAATTAGCCAAGAAGCAGAAATCTTGACAGTTTTGTACCTTTCCTAAATTTCAAGCTAGAGGAGAGGGTACATTTTTTCACACTTCTGTGTGCCAATTTAAATGTTCAGTGTTTCTCTTGAGAACTCAAGGAAAGTGATTTTTTCCTCTAAAAGTGAAAAAAAAATAGTCATGCAACTAGGTCAGGCCTGTTTCTGCTCTGCAAGCCAGAATCAGTCACAGCCCTTGTACAAATCCTCCTTATTTTGACAGAATGATAAAGAAGATCTCATTAGGTGTGGTAGTGTAGAGGGGCTACTCAGTTAGCAGCTGCAATCTGCACAAAGCCTAAAATATAACAGAGCATTTCTAATATAAAGTTGTTATTTTTATTTTTTTCCATTAAAACCACTCATAATAACCCCAACTTTTTACCGATGGGGCTTGTTTTGGGGATATGTTTTTAGTGTTATCATCATTTTGCTATCCCTTTCTTACTTGTAATAATTTATTTATTGTATAAATAAAAAAGGCTGCCTGCTTTTATGGTTCTTTTATTTTACATAATTTCATTTCATTTTCAAGGACAGTCCAAGGCAAGGCCTCACAGAAAATATTTTCAAGTGTGCCATGTCAGTCTCCTTGCAGGGATCCCCAACCCACTAGGAGACCAACATAGCAGAGTCAAAATGTTTTGATTGTGTGGCCTCCCCGATGCACCAAGTTCTGGATGGACAGAGCTGGGTGGGTGCTATGTGGTGTAATGGGCCCCTGACTGAAAAGAGCTCCCTGCTTTCTCAAATGACAGCCTCATAGAGCCTGAACAATGTATAACCCACTTCCTTTCTGATTATAGGGCAGGGTATATCCCTGTCTGTTTTTTTTATCTTCTTTTTATCACTTCTTTTTATCACTTTTCTGGCCTCTGCAATGGCAGTCCCCAGCCCTGTCACTGACCTTCTCATGGACGTATTAGTCTTCCATCACTTAAACTGAAACCTATGGCTGTGTGGCCAGCCATGTTGGTCATGTATGAGCCTGCTCGAGGTACTAGCAAGGAGCAGCCCAGCATCCATGTATCCATATTTTCTTCCCCTTGGCCGGAGCACCAGGTCATGTGCAGCAGCACATCACGCTCCTGCCTTTTCTGTCACTAGCATGATCTCCTGCTGTGCTGCCACCTAGCCTCCACCAGGTGATAGCCTCTGCAGCGGGAGATAGTGTCACCCCTCCCTGAGGAAGGAGTGTGAGCCATTCAGTCTCCCCTCCCCACTGACCACCCGAGGCAACACGTGTCTGTTCCGAACCTGGGTCTCCAGCATGGAGGGCAGTAGTACAACCGTTCCTCTACCGGGCCGGTCATCCCTGTCTATTTTGAGGGTACACCCAATCTGATAACAGGATATATCCCTGGTGGACAACAGAAGGTGAAATTAATGATAAAACAATTTTCTAGAGCCAGTCCCAAAGGGTTACAGTACCTTCAGTATTGCTAACTACTCCGATAAATCTAGAGTAAGAATGGACCTTGGTTGCTCAGTGGCGAGCCAGGGGAGAAAAGATTGAGCATCCCTAGGATGGCTGTTCTCTTGCGGAGTGTAGGCATAGACAGTGTCCCCCTGTGGGACTGCTGCAGTGCCCTAGTATAAGCTGGGTGCCATGTGGTGGCAGCTGAGCAAAGTGGATGTGTGAAATAAGAAAATAAAATGAAAGGATTTTAAAAGCAATAAAAGCAGGCAGTGTTTTTTATTTGTGAGATAGACAACTGCAAGCAAAAAGGGATAGCAAAATGATGAAAACAACAAATACAGTCCCCTAAACAAGCTGTATCTATAAAACGATGGGGCAATGTGAGTACTGGGAAGCAAGATGATTTTGGAAAGGGCAAGGCAATTTTATTTATGTAGCACCCAATTGCAGAGGCGCTGGGTACCTAACAATAAAAAAGGCAAATAAATAAAACAGTTCCCTTCCAGACCCATTACTTTCTTTCCCTGCTGAGATCCCTCCCTGGCCATTCCTTTAGGTTATCAATAACTACCAATATTAACTATGACTTTAGGTTCCTATCAGTCTACTATCATTAGATCCTTATATAACCTTGATTCCTATTCATCTGCTCCCCTCCCAACCTTGCTACCTTTCCACCTTTGCTGTTACTCCCTATCCACCCCTTTATTTCAGGCTAAATGGAAAGATCACCATGAAGTTAAGGTGTTGTCCTAATGTAGTGCACCTGACCTGTCCAATGCGACCTCTGTATACAATTGTAATCTTATGCTGCACTTAATATGTTCTTTGTTATTTGCTATTCACCACTGCCAATATTGTTGTAATAATGTTTGCTGTTGAATGCATGTATGTATTTCCAATACAATTTCTCCCAGGACACACTGTGAGATGAGCAACTTGTTGCTCAGTGTGCCTTTCCTGGTGAAACATTTCAATAAATAAATACAACAATTAAATAGAAAACCATAAGTCATTTAAAATCAGGTATCCAGGCCAAACTTAAGGTAACATAGAAACATAGAAGTTGACGGCAGATAAGAACTGCAAGGCCCATCCAGTCTGCCCATTTATTTTTCTACCTTATAAATGTGCCGTCAGCCTTTGCTCTGTCAGTTGCCTATCTACTCATACTCATCTGTATTGCTCCCTTATGCCTATCCCATGTCTGTTTGAAGCCCTGCACTGTATTCATAGCCACCACTTCCTGAGGTAGGCCATTCCATGCATCTACCACCCTGTCTGTGAAAAAGAATTTCCTCACATTCCCCCTTAATCGGCCTCCCTCTAATCTCATGCTGTGTCCTCTTGTCCTGCTATTTTTCTTATATTTAAACATGTTAGACTCTTTCACCTTGTTAATGCCCTTAAGGTGTTTGAATGTCTCGATCATATCACCTCTCTCAATCCTTTGCTCAAGGGTATACATATTGAGCTCCATTCATCTGTCCTCATATGTCTTCTGATGCAGTCCCTACACCATTTTGGTTGCCCTTCTCTGGACTGCCTCAATTTGGTTAATGTCCTTGTGAAGGTGTGGCCTCCAGTACTGCACGCAGTACTCCAGATGGGGCCTAACCAGTGTCTTGTAAAGAGGAATTATTACCTCCCTCTTACGACTTGTAATACCCCTACTAATACACCCTAGCATCCCCCTAGCCTTACCTACTGCTTTAGAGGTCTGCTTGGATGATTTCAGGTCATCGGTGATGATGATGCCCAAGTCTCTTTCTTCCTTTGTGACTGCCAGCAACTCCCCTCCCAGCCTATAGGTGGCTTCAGGGTTTCTCTTCCCTATATGCATTATCTTGCACTTCTTTGCATTAAATCCCAATTACCACTCTTCTGACCATTTTGCTAGTTTATCCAGATCTCTTCTCATTCTGCCCACCCCATCTGGATCATCTACTCTGTTGCAGATCTTGGTGTCATCTGCAAACAGACAAGTCTTACCCTCTAGTCCATCTGCAATGTCACTAATGAAGATATTGAAGAGGACTGGCCCCAGGACTGATCCCTGAGGTACCCCTCTTGTGACTTGCATCTCTTCTGACTGTATACCATTTACCATCACTCTCTGTTTTCTGCCCTTCAACCAGTTTGCCACCCAGTTGACCAACTTCTGACCAACCCCGAGCCTACCCAGCTTATTTATCAATCTTCTATGTGAAACAGTGTTGAAAGCTTTGCTGAAGTCAAGGTAGGTGACATCAACTGCTCCCTCTTAGTCCACCACTCTGGTTACCCAGTCAAAGAAATTTATGAGATTAGTTTGACAGGACCTTCCTTTTGTAAACACATGCTGTCTTGGATCCTGTGACCCTATGGATTCCAGGTGTTGCACTATCCTTTCCTTAAGGAGTGTCTCCATAATCTTGCCTACTACTGAGGTAAGACTGACTGGTCTGTAGTTCTCTGCCTCCTCCCTGCTACCACTCTTGTGGAGCGGGATCACATGAGCCCTTCTCCAGTCTTCTGAGATGTCTCCTGTGCTCAGAGACTCACTAAACAGTTCTGCTAATGGCTCTGCTAGTTCCACCCTTAGCTCCTTCAGTACCCTGGGATGTATGCCATCAGGTCCCATTGCCTTGTCCTCCTTGAGCTTAGCGAGCTCTTGTAGGACGTTCTTTTGTGAAGGAGTGCTACTCCTCCTCCCCCTGTGTCCATGGTGCTGAGCTGTGGGCCCTGCCCTACCTTCTCTTCAGTAAATACTGAGCAAAAGTATCAATTTAGGATAGATGCTTTTACAGGGTCCTCCTCCTCACATGCCCCCTTTTCTCCTTTGAGCTTAGCAATACCCCCTCTCAACTTTCTCCTTTCACTAATGTATCTATAGAAAGTCTTGTCTCCTTCTTTTACTGTCCGTGCTAGTGTTTCTTCAGTTTGGGACTTTGCCTGCCTTACTGCCTTCCCTGCTTCCATTAGGGCAGTTTGGTATGCCTCCCTATCTTCATCCCGCTGTGTTCCCTTATATTTCCTGAAGGCCAGCCTTTTGGCTCTGACCTTTTCTGCTACTGTATTTGAGAACCAAAGTGGTGTCCTTCTTCTTTTGCACTTCCTTTTCTGTCTATCACAATGGGATGTTGCTTCAAGTATTGCATCCTTAATGCTTGCCCACTTGGCCTGTACCTCCTCACCTGTGTTTCTTTTTGCCAAGGCTAGCTTAACTTTATTGGCCATCTTATCAAAGTCAGCTCCTCTAAAGTCCCATATTTTTGCCTTGGAATGGGATGATTTAGATGTAGTGGCCAAATTGAACGATACCATGTTATGGTCACTGGCCCCCAGGTGACCTTCTACCTGGAGATCTGTGATCCCTTCCCTGTTAGTCAGTACTAGATCTAGGATAGCCCTGTCTCTTGTGGGTTGTTGTATCAGTTGTTTGTGGCCCTCCCCCTGCAGGGAATCCACCATGTGTCTAGTTCTGGCAGATGTTCCTGCTGGTATTGAAATGTGTTTTTATTTTTTTTTTTAACTTCGTATTTATTCATTTTCATTAAGAACATATACATACATTCTTTGATATGAGGTATGAGAAGCAATTCTTTGGTAATTATGATAGTTAATACTTAGCCCTACATTCATTGTTACAACAGTGTGGGGGAAAATGCAATGTCTGTTTAAGTGTGCATTTGTTGAACCGAAACAAGCCCTTGCAGCAAGACCATGGACGATCAATCTGGATATGTGTTTTTTTGAGTCCAAAACTGAATCCCTTCTATAAAGATAAGCTTAAATCTATGACTGAGCCCTGGAGTCCATGATTTAACAATTAATAGAGAACTATTCCCTCTCATATAGATGCATCCCCATTTAACTCCCAAACATCCCATTACATTGCTCTTTTCTTTAATTCAAGTACAAATGATAGCCAAAATTATCAATAACCCATTACAAATCTTTAAACTATTCATTTACCGAGACCATGCTTCACCATTAGACGGCAGTGAAGTCAACTTTTTAAGTAAATTCACCTAAAGTTGTGTTGCGATAACTTTTTAACGTATGAATGTCCCACTCAAAACTAGAGAGGTAAATAAATAAAATACTACTAATTTGATAAAGGATGTGATTTTATCCTAAACATGTCAGGCTGCTGGCATTCTGAATAAATTATTTTTTTTAATCTGGAGACCTGTGCCCATGTTACTGAGGTTGGTGGGTGCTCAGATTTTTGGTTTTGAAATCAAATAATACACAGCGTTAACTGTGAATATTATGGCTTTCAGTAGCATTTTAAACATCACTACCTTTAACTAGAGGCCACCCTTCTCAGTCACTATGAACTTCCTTCTACAAAAAGAAGAAAGTAAAAGGTATTAAGCTTTACAGTGTGAGTGTTCAGGTTCAAGCATCTTCTTCTTCCAGACCTGCTGGCTGATTTGGGGTAGCAAAATCTTTCTGGATAGTTTCCAACTTGCAACTGGCATTAGCAGGTCATTATAAAGGAAGGTTTTACCTGCATAAATGATCTTGAGTCTGGCAGGCATTTGGAGGACATGATTGACACCTTGCTCCCATAGCCCAGCTCATACTGCATCAAAGCCATGATGCCTCATCTGCGTGGCATTACTGAGAACAGGAAAGCAGTGTAGAACGGTTCCATCTTGTGAGCTTGAGGAACCTGCTGATTTGGCCTTTTCTTATAGTAGATCTCGAACATGCACTCCAGTTCTAGCTACCAGAAATGTTAAGGGGAGCTTTGGATTGCTAGGCTTTTATCGGGGAGTGATGCGATATGCCTGTAAAATAAGATGCTCTGCTTATAACTTAAATAGATTCAAGATAAGCTGTTGTATAAAACTGATGGGATCTGCTCCCTCAAGACCCTGCGGTATTCCTAGAAAATGAAGATTACTAGCTCAGACTCTGTTCTCCAAATATTCCAGCCTGGTTCGGAATAGCTTATTTTCTTTCAAGATGCTGGCGACTGCCACTGGGGCTTTTGTCATTGTATTTGTGAGAGTTGAATGTTCAGTTTCCAAAACAGCAACTTTTGTTTCCACTTGGGTTAATCTAGAATTGTAGGATTTCACTTTTTTGTTGAGTTGTTGTACTGCCTCCAGGATTGCACATACTGTGCCCTCCAGATCCCCAGGTTTCCTACTCAAGGACATGCTGATCGAAGCTCCACTTGTAGATGGCACAGGACCTTTTCCCTTGCCCAAGTCTTTTGAGGCATTCTGTTTGTTTCTCCCCAAGGTGCGATTAATTTATAAATTCTTCTGTACAGTCCAGATATCAGCAGCTTTCTAGCAATCTAATTTGCTTGGCTTAGGTAACTCAGAAATTATAGGTTTTGAACATTTGTAGTTATCAGTAATGGGAGCTATGCGAGGAGCATCTTCTCCTTCTGGCTGCTGACCATGCCAACCCCCCTGAAATGTGTTTTTGAAGATCTTTTAAAAATAGCCAATGAAGGAGCACCTCTCACTTCCTGAGGAAGGGCGTTCCAAAGGATAGGAGCCACATCAACAAACTCCCTATCACCCAAGGATTTTAGCCAAGATCAAGGAACAGACAGGAGGTCTGCCTCCACTGAGCTGAGAGTGTGACAAGGAGTGTATGGAACCAGGATCCAGGAGCTCTTTCAAGTAGAATGGACCCAGACAATGCAGGGCCTTGTATATCATCAAGCACACCTTGAAGCTAATGCACCATTGAACTGGCAGCAAGTGGAGAACACAGAGAACTGGCATGATATGTTTGAAGTGGGAGGTCCCACCAACCAGCTGCGCTGCTGCATTCTGTAGTAGCTGCAAGTGATGCATCAGCCTCTTGGATAGCACAAGGTAAAGAGCTTTACAGTAATCCAACCTAGATGTGGCTAATGCATGCGCCATTCTTGCCAGATCAGTCAGTTAAAGATACAGCTTGATCCAAATAATGTTGCCAAGGTGGTAAAATCCACAGCAGACAACAGCTGACAACTGGGAACTCCAGAGTCAGTTTGGAGTCCACAGTTACTCAACAGATTCTTCACCCTATCTATGGTGTGAAGCACTATGCCATCTAAAAAAGGAAGGGTGGTGCTACCACTTGTTGCAGCTGAACCTGACTTACCCAGTTTCACCAGTAACACCTCCATCTTGAATGGATTAAGCCTAAGCCAGCTGGCCACCATCCAGTCTTGGATCTCTGTAAGGCACTCGTTCAGTTCTGGAACCTATTGGGTCAATATAGAGCTCTCAGAAGGATGCATGGAAGACAGTGCATGCACCACAGTGTGGACACAAAACAGCATAAGGCCCAGCAGAGCGCATACCACTAGAGTGCAGAGTTGGAGCACATCAGCGCACATGGCCCCAGTAAAGCACCTGTCCGATACAGTGCATGCCAGAACAGCACATGGATCTACCACATAGGGAGAGTGGGGTCATGGCAATACAGTGCCTGGCACCATGGAACCAGGAAATGATGGTGAATTCTACCCTGCAGGAACACAGCATAGTTCCTGTGTCTTCTTTCTTGGGGGTTCCCCCCCGCACGCACTGCACAGTGAAACACCCCACACACAAGCCATGCAAGAGTCAGGACCACAGCCGAACAGCACCAGTAACACAGCGGGTATATGCATGCCAGGGAACCTTGCAGAAAACCAGTGTTGGAAGCTTGAATATGACAACCGCTGACCACTGGATATAGCACCGTTCACCATCCACCGCCTACAGAGCCTTTGTCCAACCCACCACAACAGGACCAACCACTGCCATGCATGGGAGCCAGAGGAATGGAGGACAAGCCACACAGCCCTGATGCTACACCCTTGGGACCATGATGTATGTGTCAGGAACGCTATTACAGGAGGCGATGTCAGCAGGCATAGGCACTGCCACCGGCAGCAATAGAGGGAGTGTACATGCAGCACACCCTTTTTACATTTAGCTTTTGCCATTGTACTAGTAGCCAAGTCAGGCACAGGGGACTGGAAGGGATGCAGTTCATTGGCAGAGGACATACCGCACACATACATACAAGACAACCGACCGTAGAAAGAGTGCCGCAACACTGCAGAGGTGGGTGCACCAGCAGAAGGCTGCTAGCCACAAAGCCCATGACCAGGGAAGCAAAATGAACACTCCAGACAGCACCATTGCAAAGAATATATGCTGTCATAGCCTGAATGCCATGCCGGAAAGCAACCCAGACACATGGTACCCCCTTGAAGGGATGTCTGGCCTGATGTACAGCAGGCAATAACTGCTAATGCAGCATCTAATGTGTGCAAAACATCCCATCTGGAGTACATCCACGTGGAACCCTGGACTTGGTGGGGGCCTGCATGCAACAGAGGGGTGGGGTTGCCTGTTGCAGCACAGGGCCCAGCTGGGCATGGCAGGTATGGGGAATGGTGGTGTATGACCTCATGTGCATGGGTCATATTGCGTGGGGCAGTGGGATGCCTACTGTCTTGTGCTGTCACACCTGTCATGTGGACCCACTGCACAGGCCACAGGGCTGGTTGCAAGCATGCATGCAGTGCCCCACTGGACTGGGGGGTGGGGCAGTACCTGTGCAGGCCATCTATACCCTGTGACACACCCCATGCACACTCAATGATGTGCCCCTGCCCCCTGTTGTGGAGCAATGCCGTGCCTCTGTGCACACCACCAAGGTCAACAGGCAACAGGTGCTGCAGGGGTGTGTGCACACAGGTGGAACCACTCAGGCACACAATGGGGACCTTAAGGGGAGCACATTGGGTGGCTGGGTACACATTCTGTGGAGACAGTCCATGTGGGAGGATGCCAGAAGGTCAAGCCACTACTGCACCACGCGGGGTATCTATACCGCAGGTAATAAGTACACCTTGAGCAGATGTACTAGAAGTGCATGGAATATAAGAAGGTGAAATGTCCTGCGCAAGTGCATATGCAGTCCGAGAAGGTGGTGCACAGCACGGGTGATCACAACCATGTCCGAGATGCTGCTGACATCACAGCCAGAGAGGTATTGGCGTCAGTGAAAGACTGTGCCCAACACACCAATAAGACCTGCAGTGCATTGGTGGCAGCATGCACATTGGGTGTGCCCACACCATCACAGGGAGACTGCCAGCATTGCCACCACTCAAATGGACCTGAGCCAGGGCCAGGACTGCAGCATACAGGCCACAACCACAACCAGTAAGCCTGCAACAGCTTGTGATACCCCCAGAGTACAGTTCAACTGAGATGGGTGTCCCCTTCCTCCTGCATGACAGCGGCCTGGGCATCACAGGCTGTTGGTCTTTGCAACACGGGCCACACTGTCACACCTGGAGGGGTGCTCCACCATACTTGTAGATGGGACATTCAGCGTAACCCCGCCGCTGTTCCAGCAGGTGTATACAATCCATGGCCTGCTAGAGGGCACCACCTTTCCGGTGGTCTATCTGCTAATGTGCTCCAAAACCACTGCGGCATACACAGCAGTAATCCAGCAGTTGAGGTCACATTGCCCTGGCCTCGCACCTACAGCTGTCCTGACGGACTTTGAACCTGCGGCCATACGGGCCTTTTCCTGTGTCTTCCCCCAGCATTCAACAGCAGGGCTGCCTCTTCCACCTGACCCAGGCCATGTGGCACCATTGCCAGTGCATTGATGGCTTCATGGCCCACTACACAGAGGACCCTGAGTTTGCCCTCCATGCCCGTATGGTTGTTGCACTTGCCTTTGTGCCACCTGCCAATGTCATTGATGTCTGCACCACTCTGTCTGAGATGGACTACATGAAGGCCAACAGTGAGCTGCTATACCAGCTACTGGACTACTTCAAGGACACATGGGTTGGTAGGCCTGTGGGCTGCTCTGCATGGTGCAGGCCTCTGTATGACATAGCCATGTGGAATGTCCATGATTCTGCTCATGATGGTACACCATGTACGACTAATGCCATGGAGGTCTGGCACAGGGGTTTTGCCACATGCCTGGTGGCTTACTATCCAAATCTGTGGTGTTTCATATGGTTGCTGGGGGCCGAGGAGCAACTGACCTCTGTGAAGCTATCCCAGCTGTTCACCGGGAACACCATGCCTACTGAGAAGCGACGCTATAAGGATGACAGGAGGAGGATTTCCACCATTGTTGGGTCCTACAGGCAGTGGTCCACTGTGGAATACCTCTGTGACATTGCATTCAACCTGTCCCTCCAAGTGTAATGGGACTGTGCTACTGGGTTTGAGGGGGTTGGGGTTGTGTCTATTTCCACTGTCACTGTTACACTGTGTGGCTTGCCTTGCTTGCACAAGTAAACACTATTTGCACACATGTCTGTTGCCCTGCTTCTTGCTTCCTACCCACGACATATGGGCCTGCTTGCACTGTTTCCCTGTGCTGCCATCTGTCTGTTAGCTGTTCTTGTGTTAGCTGTTTTGCATGCACTGTTCTGCCATTAGCTGTTTTTGCATACAACATTATGACCCTGTGCCATTCTGAAGTGGCTGCACCATCATAAGGGGCACAAGTCACATACAAATGGGTATCATTAGCATAGCAATGAAACACCAAGCCATAGAATCAATGATTTCCCCCAAAAGCAACATGTACCTGGCAAACAATATGGGAGCCAGAATTACCCCCTTAGGCACATCACAGCAGAGTGCAGCACTGCTCGATGTAAAGGAAACAAGTGCAACCTGCTGCATTCTGCCAGGCATGTAGGACTCAATCCACTGCAGCTCCATTCCTGAGAGTCCAATATTGTGCCTCAGACAATCCAGTAGCATCCCATCATCCAGCATGTCAAATGCCAAGGAGAGGACAAGCAGGACAAGAATGGAATGACATCCACTGTCCCTCACTAGAAGGAGATCATAGTGCACCCTGACTAAGGTAGTTTCCATACTATGGCAAGGCCAGACACCAGATCTGAAAGGCTCATAGATGTCATATTTCTCCAGGTGCTGTTCTAGTTCACCACCAGCGCTTTCTTGACCAACATCCCAAGAAAAGGAAGGTTCAAGATAGGTCTGTAGTTGGAGAGCACATCATGGTCCAGGGAAGCCTTCTTAAGGAAAGGACTCATCATAGCCTTTTTAAGGGCTGATGGAAAAACACTCTTCTGAAGGGAACATCTGATGATCCCCACCACAACAAGGGGGGTGAGAGAGTTCCAGCAATCTAAAAGGCATCTGGTTGGCCCAGGGTCCAACTCATAGAAGATGGGATGCAATCCAGAGACCACTTGGGAAACACCATCAACTGAAACTGGCTCAAACTCAGCTCACAAAAACAGAGTGCCTACATCCCGTAAAGATTGGACACTGTCAGCTGATGGCAGGGAACTCAGGGATATCCCAGCCTGGATGGTGGATACCTTGTCTAAGAAGAACCAGTTAAACTCCTTGCACTTCTTGAGAGAAAAACTCTACAAGACTGCAGACAGACAGGATTTATTAGTCTGTTCACAGTGTTGAAGAGCTGAGTCAGTCGGTTATTTCCACCAGCAATCACCTTTAATAGGAATGCTGATTTTTTGATAGTGATTGCCCATTGATACTCACTGTAGTGAGTCCTCAGCACCAGTTTGTCCTTCCTTGAGTGAGATCTCCACCAACAATGCTTCAACCTCTGCCCCTTAGTCTTCCACCACCGCTGGTCTGCATTATACCAGGGCGACCTAAGGCAGAAGGTCAAGGGGTTTACAGGGAATGGTGCTAGGAAGTCAACAGCAGTGGAGCAGTTTAAATCTTAACCCTCCATAGCTGCCTCGGCTCCCATCTCATAGATGGTCTTCATACTCCAGATGTCCATTACCACCAGCATGCTGTGGAGGCTCCAGGTTTTTAAAAGAGAAGTATCTGACTATCTCTACAAGGGAGGTTAAATGGGGAGCCGCTCAGAGGAACTGAATGATGTGATGATCTGACCAAATGACCAAATCAACCACCTGTGCGAAGCTTAAGGATAACATCGCCTGGAGGAACAGCATTACAAATAGAGATGTCTCATCATTGGCTCAATTGTTGAAGTCACCCAAAACCAAACTTTTGGGTGATTCCATCACCAGATCAGCCAAGAAAGTCTCTAGTTCCTGCTGGAATTTGTGCTCACAACTGGGGTGACGGTATATGAGCACGATTGCCCACCTGTCTCAACACCAAATATGGCAACCACTCCCTACTTGACTGGGCGCTGGCCTCCCACCTTGATCGGATACTGACTGCTGGGATCATGTCTGACTCCTTAAGCGACCACTCCCCTATTTTCTGTACCTGGTTCAATAAACCCCCAAAGTCTGCCCCCAGAGTGATTGAGGCTAGGAATTTCAGCCGCTTTGTACCCGCTGATCTCTGCTCTGATCTACTGAAGGTAGGCTGGGGCCCCATTGTCTCCTTCCCCACTATTGACAAGGCCCTAGACTATTTCACCAATTGTTTCCTCTCAATCGCTAACCAACATGCCCCCTGGAAAAAACTCAGAGTACAGGGTAACTGCCACAAGTGGTTAAACCCTAACCTTAAACACGCCATGCATCTCCGGGACAAGGCATGGGGTCACTACAAATCCTCCGGATGCAAACCCGATTGGGAGAAGTACTGGTGCTTGAGGAACCAATGTAAAAAAGATGTTAAACAGGCCAAATCAAAATACCTCAGGGACCTCCAAACTGGCCACCTAAGTGACCCGAAGAAATTCTGGGGCCACATAAATGCTCTCCTTAAGGGCTCCTCAATGGAACATGATGCCCCACTCCAAGTTGGGGACTCAGTCTCCCATGACCCTTCTATAGTGGCAGAAGTCTTCAGTGCATCCTTTGCAAACCCCAGCGGCCACCTCCCAACAGTGCCTGTGACACCCTCCCTTCCCATCACAGACTGGGTGCCGCCTCGCCCCTTATTCCACCTGAAACCAGTTGAACCCAACTCAGTACTGCCCCTCCCTGCAAAATAAACCTGAGTCCTCTCCAGTCAATGACCTCCCGAGCCCCGCTGCTGAGGGTCACAGCCCAGCCATCACCTACCCTTGGCCACCCTGCTCATCAATAGATCCTCCAAGAAGGACGGTACCTCTAAATGGAAGGTTGCAAACATTGTTCCAGTCCACAAAAGGAACTCGGGACAGAGTGGAACACTACAGGCTCATCTCTTCTCTGCCCACTGGGTAAAATTCAGGAGAGACTTGTCTATGACCAACTACAATCCTACCTGGAAACACCTGCTCCTCTCCAAAGTACTGCATGGCTTTCAGAAAGGTCACAGCACTGACACTGCCCTCATCCAATAACATCAGACATACTCACGCCATGGACCTAGGCACCCCCAACGGGCACTCTATTTATTGACCTATCCAAGGCCTTTGACTTGGTCAACGATGAGCTTCTCCTTACAAACTCCTCTACCTTGGCCTTGATCAGCTTGCACTCTCCTGGATCTCTAGCTACCTTAGAAACCGATCCCAAAGCGTCCGCTGGCGGGGAGTATACTCTGACCCCAGACCCGTGACCTCTGGTGTACCCAAGGGCTCCATCCTGGGCCCCCTACTATTCTCGCTATTCCTAAATAACCTTGAAGGAGCTTGCTCACCATGCAACCTTATCCTCTATGCGGGATGACACTGTAATCTATTACAGCGACCCCCAACCCTCAGTTATCACTGCCAAACTTCAGGCCTCGAACTCTGGTTCACTACCAATTGCTTAAAACTTAATGAGGAAAAAACAAAGGCAGTCCTCTTTGGGACCCGACGGCTGGGCAAAGACCGCAGTGGGTTGCTCCAACTCTCATCAGCCCTTGGTAGGCCTAATGAAGTCACTGATCAGTTCAGGCACCTTGGGATACTCCTTGACCAGGAGTTAGTCTACAAACCTCATTTTGAGGCCTTAACTAGATCCATTCACCAGAGGCCTGGCCTCTTATACCACTTGGGCAACACTCTTTCCGGAGAAGTACGACGAGCCATTGCAAACTGCAACCTCATTCCCTCACTGTTATATGGTTCTCCCCCTGTTCCTGTCACTCAGGGAGACAGAGCTAAACAGACTCACTACCCTTTACCACCGCATCGCCCGCTTTGGAACTAGCTCCTCCCCTAGGAGGCATCACTGCGAGGCCCTCAACGACCTACACTGGCCAACCCTACAGCATAAACTAACCTACGCCTCCACCTGTCTCACATATAAACTCATCTCCCTTGGCCACCCGCCTCACCTGAGTGACCTGCTCACCCCGAAAGTCTCCTCCATAACCTCCGTCCACCACTAGTCGACTTCTGAACATCCTGCATCCGACTAACCAAGGTAAACGCTTCTTTCCATTCACTGCCCCCCACCTCTGGAACTTGCTCCCCACAAGCTTGCTAGACATGCCCTCCCAATCCTCATTCAAAGCAGGTCTTAAAGCATACCTCATTGAGCTGAGCCTCTGTGGCTGCAACCGCTAGTTCTTGCCCTTATCCACATACCCCTCCCTATGACAAAGGACTAAAATCTCTCTCTCTCCTCTTGACTGCCCAGAAGCAATAATCCAATTAATGTCGTAGCCATTATGTTATGAAACTGTAATTGTCTTATTGTACCCCCTGACTATGAATGTACTCTTATTCTATGTTACTTTGTGCATACCTAATGTAAAGTGGTTGGTTTTCTCAACCCCGGGTCGCCCCTGAAAAAGAGACCTTGGTCTCAGTGGGCTTACCTTGGTTAACAAAATCTAAATAAATAAATAAATAAAATTCTGTAACTTGTACCTGGACCACAATTTATAGCCACACATTCAACTGATCTGGCCTGCCTCAAGGGGTAAGCCTATAGTCCCAAGGCAGATCTGAAGCAAATCACTCCCCCCCCCACTTCTGTGCTCTCGCCTAGGGCAATGTACCATGGAGAAACCCAGAGGAATGGCAATTCAAGCACATTCCCCAGCCAGGGGAAATACATACCAGAGCTGCAGAGGAATCAACAACTAATTCCTCCTTTATGATCACTTTATTCACAAGAGAACTGGTGTTACAGAGAGCTTGTCTAAGGGGAGGAGCTGAGTCAGCTGGTCCATTAGTCACCTGCTGAGTGGAAATCTCAGAAGCTTGGGAAATAGGAATCAGGCAGGGAGAACCCTTTTCCAGATAATGTCTACTATATGGGTGCCTCCTGGATAGCACACTCCTGATCCTACCCCTATATTATACCCATAGAGAAGGTCTACATTTTGAGCAGTGAATGTTGTTTTTGTAGGCTTTATGCAAAAGCGGAGTGATGCAATCTGCAGTGCGCATAGTTTCACACCCTCATTGTTCTGAAGTCATAACAAAAGAAGCATGTTATAACACTGGATTTTGATTCACCTTGGGGCTATTATAGCTGTGTTTTTGTTCAGCATCTTTGCTGCTTCTAACATACATGATAATAACATGCATTAAAACAAGAAGAGAATATATATTTTTTTTATATTATAATAACTGGTCAGCAATTTTTTCAACTGGCTGATCCAGTTATAATTTGCCATTATAACCTGTGGGTTATAATGCTGAGCACATGCCGAGTCACTCAACAACAACCGCTCTCTGACTGGTTGTTCATCTCCTCCTGGGCAGGCTTTCACACTTCTGCAGACATGTCGGCTCCTTACTCTCATAGCGAGGAGCTGTCAGACCGAAAGTCCTCATCGCTTTTTCAGTTTAAAAAAATAACTCGCACATCCAGTACATTAAAAAAATCTATCTGGTTGATCCTACCATTCAGAAGCCACAGCGAACAACTGCAACCAAGAATGGCTCCAAACTTGCTCACTGAGGTAAGCATGATTGTGATCGTGATTTCAATATACAAAGCTACCAAAACTAAAAGCAAAATTAAATAAGAAAAAAAAAGCAACTGTAAAAGAAAAACTAAAAATAAAAAGAGGGAGGGACGGGGAGACAGGTTATGTGGGTGTGTGTGTGTGTGTGTGTGTGTGTGTGTGTGTTGTGTGTGCATCAGACTGAGTGAGACACAGGGACACTAGACCAAGGCTGGAAAAAATTTCTGCCCAGCAGTTATAAAAATTAAAAGATGGGCAAGTGTGTCTCAACTCAAATTTAATGGTTGCCCTCGGTGTGGAATGCTTTAATAAACCCAGAGGGTGGTTTATGTAGCATCCCACACCTTTGCAACCATTAAATTCTCACTAAGCACACTTCCCCATCCATTATTGTATATATAATGAAGGTGTGTGCATTAAACACTGGAGGACAGAAGCACGGAGGAAAATATATAGGTTAACTTTATGAAGAAAAACAGCAAAAGCAGATTTGGAAACATATTGATACTCAAGTAATGGTAAGCTTAGCTGGATGAAAATGGGCTGTTGAAAGTCTTCAGGGTGATGGGTCTAGTGTTGAAAGATGAAACTCAGCAACAGCACCAGCACCAGCTGTGCTACACATCCTCTTGGATGGCACACTCGTAGGGGAACAACTGACATTTCTAATAGCCAAATGAGATGATAAATGCATCTGCTGTGCCCAGTAATTTAATTGTTAAACCTGAAATGGCTTAACTGTCTCCTCAATATAGCTGTTCAAGATATTTTCCACAGAAAAAGGCTTTGTCTGTGTCCTCTTCTGTTGCTCTTGATGCAAGGACATAATCAGTGCCCACTTATTCCCCTCAGTGCTACTGTCAGTACTAGGTATTTCTTCCCAATCTACACCAGTGGAAGCAAACCTGCCAGATGTAAATCCTTCTCTGTCATGACCTTCTGTGCGAGTGTCACCAGTGCCCACATGCAACCAGTCAGCTCATCACATGGCTCTTGTTGAAAATGAATCACCCTGTGGCTATCCATCGCCATGTGAAGGATCTCATATTTAAACCAGGAATCCAGCACGGTTGCAGGCATGTGACTGTGACTATTCAGCACCTTCGCAAACCTTCTATCCAGTTGAGCTTGTAGCTGCTCATCAAGCACAGCTGCCATGTCCTGAATCTCCTTGTTTTCCTTCTACATATCTCTCCATGGATGCATTCGGCATATGCACTGCTGGGATCAGCTGACTTAGAGTAGCAATGGATGCAATAGATAATGAGTGCTCCTTTCAAGTGACCCAAGAACTATCACCATGGCATCAACCAGTGACCACTCATGGTGGCCTAAGAGTCTGCCAATGTCTCACTCCATTGCCATGTCATGAAGTGTGCTCTTCTGTTCCAACAGTTTAGAAAGTATCAGGCATGAATGAATTCCCCCTCTACAGTAGTACAGACACACTGTACCAAGCAAAGTTGAGACAGACCAAGGTATTGTTACACTTCTCTTAGTTGGTTAAGGTACCTTTACAGAGGAAGGAAAATGAGTGCAGTTGGAACATGTTGTGGAGACTGTCTTGCTAGCCTGTGTATTGTGACATAACACAGATGCAACTATTATATTCACGGTGTGGGCAAAGCAATGAATGCTGACAAAACTTCCATCAGCTTACTGCATTCACCATATTTGTCCCATTATCTGTGACAATAAAAAACATAATTTAGATTGGTACCAACTGTCCATGACTGCAGCATATCTTAAATGACTGCCAGGATGTTTGGTGACATGTGATCTTTCTCCATTAGCCCAACATTTAGAAGAGCACACCTGCAGTGATTGCCATATTATGAAGGAATGAAGGGAGAGCCAGTAACTCAGGAAGAGAAGGAGGAATCTGCAACAGAAGACATAGGTTTTGCACACACCAGTGTGTGGTCAAGGAGAGATATGCATGCATGGAGTTTTTACTACACCAGATGTCTGAGATGCAGTGGAAAACTCCCCCACAGTCTCCAAGAGTAGTGTAGCAATTGCCACTCGCACATCCTCAAATATCTTTGGCACCACAGTGTGTGAAAATGTGGAACATAATGGGAGCTGGTACAGAGGCTGCAAGAAGTCTGTGAAAGCCAGTATCTTCCACAAGTGAAAATGGCTGCAGATCCCACACCATCATTTCACCAATAAGCTGTGTGATGTGTTGAGCTGGTGGATGGGACGACTGGTGCTTAGTTCTGGCCTGGAATACTTCTGCTGTTGGCACTGACTGTGGATGGGGATATTCCACACTTGCCAGATAGTGTGCAAATAGCAGGGTACTGTTGCTTGGTAGGAGTGTTGGGGTGCATGGAGGACACTTTGGTGTTGAGGAGGATGGGTGGTAGCAGCAGCAACACATTTTTCAGAGGCAGAATGGTCTCATCACCATGAGATGGGTATGATGAAACCTTAGGCATGGACCCTGATATTTTAAAAACTTGGGGATGTGTTACCTTTAAGGGGATCATTAAGGAGGTGGTTGTTACATTTGCCACACATTCCCCCTACTGATAGTCGTACTGTGTACATGCTGCCTTTCTGTTATCTTCTTTTAGTAATATGAAATGCAGACATACAATGCTCTCACTGCTTCTGACACCACTCATGTGGTTAGTGTCTCCAGTATCACCACCACCACTCTTGGCCCCCACTAGCCTTCCTTATTTGGACTGGCATTCCTTATTTGTGGGTTTTCCCCTGGAAACACTGGTGCCCCTGCACCTGCTCTACTTGGCAGTTCAGGCTGGGATGGAGCCTGATGAACAAAGTGTTGAAGGCGGGGGGTGTATTGTTCTTTCTCATGCTACTGTGGCCATGAGAGGTTGAGGCTTTATTGCCACCTGACTTTCTTGCTTTAAGGCTCTCAAGCTACTCCCCATACTCTGTCTCATCATTAAAGTTGCTTAGGTTATCTTTCTCAGATGATGAGTCAGTGGGCAAATATCTTGGTGGAAAGAACTCAGACTTGTATGAGTGCACCTTCTCCTCATCTGCACTGACAAGTTTTATAGTACAGGAGACAGATCAAGAAACAAAACACAGTATTATAAATAGTTGTGCAACTGGCTCAGGCTGCAGTGGGTGTAGTGGACAGTGTAATTAAAACAGAACTGGTGGTCATCATGGTTACAGTAGCAGGTATGGTCTGGGTCATAGTGGCAGGAGTGATCTCAGCCACAGTGGCAGGAGTGGTTGGCAGAGCCACTGTTACAGCAGAAGTTGGACTACTACTAGTCTCAGTAGATGGGTGAAGGATCAGAGCAGTGGTGGCTATTAAGGTGGATTTCATTGTCCTGCTGGTACTGGTGGCAGTGGCAAGGAATGAAAGGGACACATTCACATTGGTAGTATCTGTGGCAGTTAATGATAATGTCCTTCTAGCAGCACTGCTAGTACATTGAAGGCTGCTTTTACTTTTTTTCCCTCTGTCAGCCTATGCCATACTGCTGCTGGTGGAGACAGCAGGCTTTGATGGTGTAAAACATTATTTTGTATGGCGAGTGCAGCCTGATTGTCACTCTGCTACTTGCTGCTCTACACCTTCTGGAGCTTTGCTGGGGCTGCTGAACCAATTATGTTTCTTCCTACTTTATCATCTGTCTGCCATGGCTGTTTTCTTCACAGGAAGATGTATTAACTTTTTAAATTATGTTGTTGTGGAATATAGCCCCTCAAGCCACTGGAGCAATGCTTAGCAGACAAGTCTCACTGTCAACTAATAGACAAGACTGAATAATTTCTTCAAAAAAAACATTTTTTTAAAAATGTCTTCTTAGGCATGAAGCTAAGCCACAAAGAACAATAGAAAAAAATGTCCCTAAGCTACTGTATTTGGACTATTTACCTTGTTCTATCTTTCAGGCAATAACCAAGTCACAAAATTTAAAATTTCTAATCAAAATAACCCCTTACAAAAACTTCTGTACTAGTTTAACCTTGAAATACACTACACTGCAGGTTTAACTCTCATTTGTTTAGTACAGCACACACACACACACACACACACACACACACACACTGCACGTGCGTGTGTGTGTGTGTGCCATTGGGAGTTGCCTGCCCTCTCTCTCTCTCTCTCTCCTCTCTCTCCTCTCTCTCTCTCTCTCTCTCCTCTCTCTGCAAAAAAATAAGCAGTCCTTATATTTTCCCTTTCCTAAAAGCCTAATTTTCACCTTATAGTGGAAAACATCAACACTCTCCAGCTTGGGATTTAGAGAGGGAACAAACAATGTCAAGATTTCTGATTTTTTGTCTACTTTAAACAAATGGATGTAAGTAGATTCTTTCTCTGTAGCAGCTCATGTCATCCATCTCTCCTGTGTGAAACATCAGTAAGTTCTGTGTCATGTGGCCTGCCTTCAGTGAGCTTCTAAAGAGGCCTCTGATTGTAAAGGAAGTTTTGGGGGATCTTGAACTCCCACCGAATAGTAAAATGCTGAATAGTGCAGAGCATTTGCTTTTCTTCCTGGGTAATGAATTGTCTACTATTCACGGTATTTGAGAAATGCTATTCATTACTTTCACACCCCTAGTACAGACCATTTGGTCTTTTGCCATACTTTCTTAGACTATGTGATGTACAAAAGAACATTGTTTAAAATTCATGTTGCTATAATACCCAAATTGGAAGATAGTATTGAAACTAGTTATTGAATCACTGAACTGTGAAACAGAAGCTATCACCAGGTTCAGATCCCATCAGCAGTCAAGCCACACGTTATGTCCTTAAGCAGTTTACTTGACTTAACAAAATAATGCTCTATGATGACAGAAAATTATTACAGATATGTATACCTCAAAAATTATTTTTTGAAAACCACGAATAATGGGTTTGCAAAATATTTCTGAATGATTTCTGGACACCCTACAATTTGTGGTGATTGGTGGGGGACAAAAAGCCTTTCCTCCACCCATCATCCCCTCTCTGGTGCAACAGAAACTTAAAAAAGAAAGTCTTCACATTATCTTCCTTGGCACTATGCCAAGGGCTGACAGCGTCTTTTACACTGCACTGTCCACTTTAGCCTGACTCTCCCATTCCCCAAAATATGGCATTTCATACAGTGGAGCCAGCCAGGATCCAAGGCAACACCTTGCAGTCTTAATGCAAAGTACTGCAGTCTCTTGCAGTTCAATGTGCAATTCAATGACAGTTAAGCCATTTAGTCATACAGAATTATGTGGCGTGTCATTTACTACAAGGTATTGCATTGCATCCTGGTTGACTCTGCTGTATTTCACCCCCCTCATCTCAATCCCTGATTTGCTGTGGGGGAGGTCAGTAGCAATGAAATATGGCTAGTCTCTTGACTCTCCTCCCACAGCACACCCTTGCCCAGCCCACTCTATAATAGTCCTGATGTGCTATAATATGATTGGATGGAGCCAGAAGGTGAGTGATCACAAGAAAGCTGGGGCAATAGTGTCATTTGTAAGGCTAGATAGCTTGATTGAGTAAGGCTGCCTAGCATCACTAAGGATGCTATTGTCATGTCCCCCCCCACAGTTGTGCCCCAGCTTGCTCATTCCATTCATTCATATTACAGCACAGCCAGAATTCTATGAAGTAGGCAGGGCAAGAGCATTTTGTGGGAGAGGGGGTTGACTGACCAGCTGGGTTTCATTGGTACTGACCCCCATGAAATTAGGGTTTGGTGTCAAGAAGGGGGCTGAAATGTGAAATGTTACACTTTGTGTAATGGGGGAGTTGGGGGAGTGTGAGGGGGGGTGCAATTTAAAAAATGCTATTGGCTCCTGACATGGTGCCGAGAGCCAGCAATTCAGAGAATTTTTTTTCTTTTTTTTTATAATAAAAGTTTTTATTAATATACCCAGGTTTACCATATAAGCATTTCAAGTCAGAATTAGGGTGAATGGGCTTAACAGTCAATAAAAGGAACAATGAAAGACTCATTATACATGTACACATTAATACAGTAATATCCTAGATCTATGGGGCATCCCCCTTGGTAATACAATCTAAATCAGGTAATTCACTAATAGCTTAAACCATTAAACCACGTACTCCTATAAGTTAAACTTTAATTCAGTATCATTGCAGGCAGGGATTAAGTAAGATGCCAGATAAAGTCACAGTGTGCACTACCACTATGAGTGTTCAGCACTATTCTAACCTGAGTCAGAAAGGATATAAGAGGATGGGGGGGTTATTTCCTATGTCTCTGGGGCACTCTGGAAGGTGGAGGTGGGTGGGAAAAGATTGAAATGGGGTAAGAGGGTGGACAGGAGACTGGCTTTGGCCACCTGGGCAGGGATAAAGGCTTTCCCCACCAAAAATGTAAAAACTCAGATATTGGTGTCTATAGCAGGGCTGAGTATTCAAAAAAAATGTATTTGCACTGTTCTGAAAATTATTTGATATACCTTAAAAACTGGCTCATGTCAGCTTTCAGTAGTATCCATTCTTCTGATATACCACAGCTACTTTTTAGTTGAAGAATTAATTATCTTTTCACTTTTGTACTGCCACTGAGCCAGTCATAGTATTAATTTCTCATTTTTATGGCAGACTGTTTATCTAGTCCCTGGGCATTCTATCATGCCAGTTCTGTCATCCGACACTGCTGAGAGAATAGCACTGGAAGGTAAAACAGACATTAAAAATTTTCAGGAAGCCTAGAAACAGACAGCAGAAAATAGAAGGAAAGCATTGGTCAAGCACAGTGGTAAGAAAATGGTAGCAAAAGTAATTTTCTTCAAAAATTCTCAAAGGAATTTTAGATACAGTTACAGGTAAGAAACAATAAGGTATTTAAAACAATACGTATCGGAAATCATTTGCTATCATCTATCAGTCCTTCCTGCTGTTCATTTGGCTAGAACAGGATCCTATTAAAATGAGATATCGCATAAAAGGTTGGGCTATATAAATATATCCTGGCCATATAAATAATAACAGAAATAATAAAAGAAATTAAAAATAAAAATAGAAAATGGCTGCTGAATGTAGTTTTCAGTGTTTTTATGACTTTGTTTTCAGTTGGGTAACTACATCATGATGAAACAGGCCTGTAATATAGCATTTAATATCAGTAACATAGAAACATAGAATTTGATGGCAGATAAGGACCACTTGGCCTACCTAGTCTGCCCATTACCCTACCTAAACTGCAGATCATAGCTACCCAACAGCCTGCTTATTCCTACCCCCACCCCCTAGAATTGCCTTATGACTGTCCCATGCATTCTTGAAATCCACCACTGTTTTTGACTCCACAGCCTCCTCAGGAAGGCTGTTCCATGCATCCACAACCCTCTCCTTGAAAAAATACTTCCTCATATTACCTCTGAGCTGTCCCCCCCCCTTCAATCTTCAAATTATGCCCCCTTGATCTTGCACACCTCTTTTTCTGAAAGATGCTATACTCTTGGACTTTGTTGATTCCCTTGAGGTACTTGAAAGTTTCTATCATGTCTCCCCTTTCCCTCCTTTCCTCGAAGCTATACATATTAAGCTCTTTAAGTCTCTCTTCATATGTCTTCTGGTGCAGACCCTGCACCATTTTAGTTGCCCTCATCTGGACTGCCTCCATCCTGTCTATGTCGTTGTGGAGACTGGGTCTCCAGTACTGCACACAATACTCCAGATGGGGTCTCACCAGCTGTCTGTACAGAGGGATAACAACTTCCTGTTTTCTACTGGTGATGCCTCTCCCTATACATCCCAGAATCCCCCAAGCCCTCCTTACTGCCCTCTCACATTGCTTGCCCACCTTTAGGTCATCTGATATTACTACTCCCGGTCCCTTTCCATTTTTGTTGTTGTTAGGATCTCACCCCCATTGTGTACTCTTCCCCTGGGTTTTTGTTTCCCAGGTGCATTACTTTGCACTTCTTAGTATTGAATCTTAGCTGCCATACATTTGACCATTCCTCCAGCCTTGCCAAGTCCCTTCTCATCCTTTCCACCCCACCTTGTGTATCAAATCTGTTGCAGATCTTTGTGTCATCTGCAAAGAGACATACTTTTTCTTCCAGTCTCTCCACAATGTCACTTATAAAAGACATTAAAGAGGACCTGTCCTAGTACTGAACCCTGCGGTACCACTCTAGTAACCCCCCTTTCTTCAGAGTGGACTCCGTTTACTGTTACCCTCTGTGTCCTATTCTCCAGCCAATTCTTTACCCAGGCTACCATCTTGGGACCCACTCCCAGGCTGGTCAGCATGTATATTAATCTTCTGTGTGTGACTGCGTCAAATGTTTTGCTAAATGCTAGGCAGACCACGTCCACAGCCCCTCCTTGGTCTATTATTTTGGTCACCCAGTCAAATACATTAATTAGATTCATCTGACATGACCTTCCCGCTATGAATCCATGCTGTCTTGGGTCCTGTGTCCCTCTGGCCTCTAGGTACTCAACAATTCTTTCCTTCAGAAGTGATTCCATCATTTTCCCAATCACTGATGTTAAACTAACATGTCTATAGTTTTCTGCTTCTTCCGTGCTCCCACTTTTCTGAAGTGGAATAACATCTGCCCTCCTCCAGTTCTCAAGCACCACCCCATCCACCCATGATTTGTTAAATAGGGTAGTCAGTGGCACTAGTTCTACCCTTAGTTCTTTTAGAATTATGGGATGAATCCCATCAGGCCCCATCAATTTGTCCACCTTCAGTTTTAAGAGTTCTTTCAGAACCCTTTCTTCTGTGAATGGGCTGGTATCAACCCCCATATCTAGAGTGTTTCTATTGTTTGGGTTCGGTACTTCCCCATCTTCATTTGTGAATACTGAGCAAAAACATTTGTTTAGTATCTCTGCCTTTTCACAGTCACCCTCTGTCCACTCCCCCCCCACCTTATTAAGCCTCACTATCCCTCCCTTGGTCTTCCTTCACTCCCTGATGTACCTATAAAAGGTTTCATCCCTTCTTAACTGAGTTGGCTATCTTTTCCTCGGTTTGGGCCTTTGCTGTTCTGATTGCCTTCCTGCTTCCTTTTGCTTTAATTGATACAATTCTCTGTCCTGCTTCTTCTGTGATTCCTTGTACTTCCTGAATGCTTTCTTTTTCTCCTTAACCTTCCCTGCCACCTCCTTTGAGAACCATAGTGGTTTCTTACATCATTTTGTTTTGTTTATTTGCTTCACACAAAGGCGTATTGCCTCTGTGATTGCAGTTGTGATTATTCCCCATTGTTCTTCCACCCCTCCTTCCTGCCTATTTGCTAGTGCATTCCTTAGGCACTCACCCATTGTGGCAAAGTCAGCCCTCTTGAAGTCCAGTACCTTTGCCTTTGTATGGCTTAACTCTACTGCTGTGTTTATCATGAACCATACTGTTCGATGGTCACTAGTTCCCAGATGGCTACCCACTTCTAAATCTGTGATCCTCTCGCCATCTCCATTTCAGAGTACCAGGTCTAAGATTGTTCCCTCTTGAGTGGGTTCCAATACTAGTTGTCTAAGGCATGCCCCCTGTAGGGCATCTAGAATGAACCCACTCTTAGATGTGGCTGCTGCAAATGCACTCCAGTTAACATCTGGCATATTCAGATCTCCCATCAGCAATATCTCCCCTTTTTCTGCCATTCTAAGGATGCTTTCTATTGTTTCCTTGTCCATGTCCTCCCCCTGGGATAGGGGTCTGTATAGAACCATTGTGTAGATTGCGGTGCCATTGCCTGCCTTCAAATTGACCCACAGTACTTCCTCTCCTCCCTGTTTACCCTTTTGTTCTGTTGCTTTGATTCCTTCCCTTATGCAGAGAGCTACTTCTCCTCCTCCTCCTCCTCTCTTTTACCCTCCCTGTCCCTCTTGTAGATAGTGTATCCTGGTATGTATAAGTCCCAGTCAAGATTCTGTGTGTACCATGTTTCTGTGACTGCCACACTATCCAGATATTCCTCCTCCATCAAGACCACTAATTCAGGAAGCGTGTTACCTAGACTACTGGCATTGGTACTCATTGCTGTCCACTGTTTGATGGCTTTACCTCTTGTAGCACCATCCCTGTCCTTATTGACTTTGCTTTCTTCATTCACCCCCTGTCCTGCTCCCTACTGACCTTTCTACCTTGGTCTTTACCTCATTTAGCACCCTGTTTTGTAGGGGTAGGCTGGGAATTCTCAGCTGCTTATCAGTGCCTCCCACCTTGACTAGTTTAAAAGCTTGCCAATGAAGCATTTAAACCGACCACCTGGAAGACTTGTTCTCTTCCTGGATAGATGCAGACCATCCTGCCAGTATAGGCTGGTATCCCTCCAGATGAAACCCCAGTCCCCAATGAAGCCAAACACCTGTGCTGTGCACCATTTTTTCAACCATCCATTGAATCACATGGTGTGAAGCACCCTTGCCTCACCCTTGCCATAGACAGGCAGCACCTCTGAGAAGGATACTGTGTGTCCTACTTTCCTTAGGCCCCTCCCCAACTCCAAACACTCCTCCTGCACTGCTCTAATCTCATGTTGAGCCAAGTCATTTATCCCTAGGTGGACATGATGTCCAGCTCAGTCTCCGTGCACCTGATCTCATGATCCTGAGGATGCGCTTCCTGTTCCTCCAAGCCATGGCTCCAGGCAGGCACTTTACTTCAGTTTTCCCTGCTCCCCCCAGTTCTATCCCCCTAATGATTGAGTCCCCCACCAGGAGCTGCTTCCTTTCCCTGTGGTGTCCTCTGCCTCTTTCCTGTGGGGTTCCCTTGTGACAGTTGTCCGCAACCTCCTTAGTCTCCTCTGTGGTTGCATCCATAGGGGAACTATGCTCCATCAGAATGGTGTATGGATTGTGAAGTGGTACAACTGACTGGGTGTGCCTCTGCTCCACCACCCTCACCCTCACTGAGCCCACTGCAGTCCAACTACTGTGCTTTCTTCACAATCTCTGAGGTAGCGGTGGTGGCTCTGATGCTCCCTGGGTGGGGGAGGTCCCCTTACTACTGTCCAGTGTGGCTTGAAGATGGACAATCTCCTCCCTCAGGGCAGAGAGTTGCCTGGAAATAGGTCAGCATCTCAGCCTCCAGGAAGACTGCTGCCCCTACAGCCAGTACATTGCACTACTCCTCACGTGTCTGTCTACCTTCCTGTTTATTCGGTATGTTTTTTTCAGTGATTGTTTTGTTATATAGAAGACAAAGAACCTCTGTGTGCAAGCACTGAGGCAATGGTTACCCTGAAGGGCATTTGGCTGGGAAGCCAAATTTCAAAAAAATACAAAATCATACATGCCTCCACAATGCAAAGAACCATGGACTGCATATGCAAATAACCACAGATTATTATGCTGGTTCAACTTTAAGCAAAAATGCATGTGACAAAAGGCCTCTCACACAGTTTGCAAAGGGTGCCAACAGAAGACATAGATATGTGTTTTGTCCAACCAGGACTCATCAGTATGCCTTGTCTGATTGATACCCCAGTGGAATGAACCAGCTACCCTAAGATGGTGATTTGCATATGCAGCCCATGATGCTTTGCATTGTGGGGGCATGTGTAATTTTGTATTTCTCTGAAACTTGGCTTCCCAGACAAATGTATTTTGGGGTAGCCATTACCTCAATGCTTGCACACAAAGATTCTTTTGTCTTTTAAATTGTTTTTTTGTTTTAATTGGGTTCACCTCAACATTACCCAGATAGACCATCTTAAGGTAGCTGGTTCATTCCACTGGGGTGTCAAACATACAAGGCATACTGATGAGTCCTGGTAGGACAAAACACGTGTCTATGTCTTCTGTTGGCACCCTTTGCAAACTGTGTGAGAGGCCTTTCGGCACCATGCATTTTTGCTTAAAGTTGAACCAGCATAATATTCTATGCTGATTTGCATATGCAGCCCATGATGCTTTGCATTGTAGGGGCATGTGTGGTTTTGTTACATACATATATATATATATATATATATATAATATAATGAGTATGTTTATATTGTCAGTGCAGTGTGATAGAAAGGATATGACAGTGGTATGCACCTTGCTGTCTTGAGGGAATGATGTCAGAACCCCTGGTATAAAGGAAATGGTATCAGGGGTGGGTGAGGTGGGGGAAGGGGGGATTTGGGACCAGACTTTGCCCTCATGAAACCATCAGCTAAAAGCTCTGACCCACCACCATGATAAGTGTTGACCTTCCTGTCAGCAAGATGACCTACACAACAACTTAACAGAGAAAATACCCTGCTAATCAAACAGAGAAAAAAAAACCCAGCTGAGTCAGAGACAGGTAAACCTCCACAGCCCAAATACAGCCTTGTGATTTGTGCTCTGAAAGCAATCAGCCCCAAAACAAGTCAGCTGTGTGCAAGGACAGACACAGTAAAAAGTATTTCAATCCCTCTGGGTTTAAACTCCCAATCTCCAAAGCAGTATTGCAAGCCCCTTCACTGACAAGAATAATAACAATCGTAATATGTAAAGTAAGGTACACCTCCGTCTGTTGTGTGCAAGACTGTCTTTCCTGATACTTCTAAGTTCAGTACATTACCTTTCAGTTAGAAATAGCCTCCAACTGAAGAATATTAGCTTTTCTGATAAATCTGCTACAAACCAAAGTACAATAACAATTGTAAAATGTAAACTAAGGTACTCCTCCCTCTGCTGTGAGCAAGACTGTCTTTCTTGCAGTTTCTAAATTCAGTATTTCAGCTTTCAGCCAGAGGTAGTTTCCACCTGAAGAATGTTAGCTTCAACACATCAACAGATGGTCTCAAGTTCTTATTTCCATGTATAATTTCTATTTATATGGTGTCTTTCAAAGATTCATAATCTCAGACTGCTTTCTAAAGAAATGTTATTTGATAACTGCAGGGCAAGGTCTCCTAGTCTCCCCTTCTCAGAGCACTCTTCTGTTTAAGACAATTGATTGCCGGTGGGAGTGATTCCCAAGTTCGTTGTGGAATGACTGCAACAGTTTAGAACATTCTGTGGGTCACAAAAGCATGGTACATAGCTTGGTATGTTTCATGAGATGAAGCACAGTTACACAATCAATCAAGTTTACCCCTCCTATTAACCAATGCCAGTTCGACAACAATTTCACAGACAGGCATCACAGTGATGGAATTTATGTCAACCACAAGTTGCAGTTGACATAAATCCAGATGATCTCCCGGTCATTTTTCTATCAGGAGGCTTCGACCTCCAACCCTCCATGTGGGGGCAAGTGCCCCTGCACCCTGCATTCTAATTATAATCAACTCCGAGTTGGAATTGATTCTGGGAGGGGGTGCAGGACTGGGAGACTGTGTGCACCTGTCTCAAGCACACCAACACAGCAACCTATCGACGAACTGTCAATTTTGTCAACAGTGACATAGGTCGCTTAGTTGGTTCACTGTCATGGTGGGGGGGGGGGTATACTTTGTTGGCCTAACAGGAAAACATGAAATACCATTCCTTTTAAATTCAAGTTAAGGACCAAAACTAAAAGACTCTGAGCTATTGCATTTCAAACAAATAATTTTAACTACAGTTTACTCAGGTTTTCTTTTTCTACTTTTGTTGTGTTATTTGACTACAAAATATTTAAAACAATTATATAATTGTTTCTTTCAAAATGCTGTACCAAAGTGGTTTCACTGGTTTTGTGTCTGAGGCATCTAACATCTTGTGTTGAGCACTCAGAGGTCACAAACAAAGACACTAGGGGGTCAGTGGGAGTCCATCAATCACTGAATGTAATAAATTCATAAATAGGCTACAAAGCTGTGTTAAAATCCTGGACATATAAAAGAAAAAACTGAACTCTGTCTTCTAGAAAATTGTAATAACTAAAGCATTATGTTAATGAAAGTAACTTGCAATGCAAAGGACAAAAATGATATGGCAGAGAAATGTATGTATCACTCAATTCTCTCATCAATTGGTTCTGTCCTTCAGCTCTACTGTCTGATTGCAGCCAGTAATATAAACTTCCAATTCTCATCTCTTTGCAGATCTGTAAGATACAGGTCCAGATTTTCCCAGGTATGAGACTGACACAATGACCTTGTGTCAAAAGAGAGTGATGCAAAGGGCAATTTGTGTCATACTTTGCAGAACTTGTGATTTTCAAAGGCAGCTTGCCTCAGCACCAGGCCTCGCTGTGTCAATTTGCCTTGCATTGTGCTTGTGGTAGCTGCATAGCTGTGTCATGGTGGTAGGGGGCTTGTGCCACATCCTGGCTGCCACATCTCAGTAATCATCATTCCAGAACCCTCCCAATGCCCACGTGGGCTGCTGGAGTTAGACCAGCCAGGGGGAGGTCTAATGGCCCAAGTGCCATTTCTGGTACCATGATGTCCATGCCCCCCCATTGCAGCCTCTGCCAGTCAATGTCTGCAGCCCCCACACACACACACACCTGGCTAAGTGCTCCAGCAGTGGCTGAGCCAGAGCTACTAACTTCCAAGGCTTTACCCTGCCGCCAGTCACATGATCACTCCCTGCTCCTTCACACAAAGCAGCTGTGCCCTTCCAGTCTGGGGTCTGTCGCCACATCTCAACCCCCAAGCTGCCCTGGACAGCCCTCCATGGGCCTTGCAGGCCATCAGATGCATGGCCAGTGGGTTCCTGCCATTGACCCCCACTGCTGCCCGACAGTGTCACAGCTTGTACCATTCTACTCCCATGTGCCAGTTGTATGGCACATGGGATGGATTGTGGCAAACTCGGGGGGTGCAAAATCTGGTGCAGAGTCCCTGGTGCACCCAAGTTTGCTGCACTTGGGGTTTCAGCATATGGTACACCAGTCTAAGGGGGAGGATTGTAAAATTGGGCCCATGGTCTACAACAACATTACAGTGCTAAATTCCACATTTATTAAGTGCAAAAGCAAAGGGAAAACTAACCTATATATTGTAACCCCCAGTGCAATACACAGAGTATTGTGTGAGTTCATATTTTAGCTGGCTCCCCTACTGCTTATTTTTTGCAACATGTCTTTTTCTTTTGTGCCTAATTTATGTGAAATTTGCACCTTAATTTTGGTGTACCACACCATACACAAACACGGCATAAACACAACAAGCAGGTCACAGTGGTAGAATAATTTTATTTCTCAATGTGCCAAACAAACAGCTCCGGTTCTTCAGGATGCATTGCCCATTCCTCAGGGAGCAAGTCAAAAGTGATCTTGTGCACAAGTGCATTAAATAACCCCAAATGGGTCACATGTAGTATGGCATCACATTCATAAATGCAAGTATAACTTTAAGATCAATTGCAATTTTTTATAAATGCGTTTATCATATTTTATTTACTCACCATGAAAGCAACCAGTCCACATGTGTTTCAAGCAACATGCAAGAACTGTCATTTCTCATGTCCAGACGGGATTTTACTGCTTGTCTCATTTGGTGGTTTCACAGAAAATTCCTCAGACATTTTCAGACCAGCTGGCAGAATCTTGGGTGAGAGCTGATGTCATTCGGATCCATGACCGGTCGCCGACAAAAATCTTGTCTAACGACCAGACAGTGAAATCGGTGGGTTGACCACTTTTTGCGGTCGGCTGCTGGTTCCAAAGTAAGCAAAGTGTTTTCTTCAGGGGGGCTTTGCCCCTGAAACCCCCATGAAGGAGGCTGTGCCCCCCTCACTCCCCCACTAAGGATTATCAGCTCTGAGTCAGAGCTGATTTGGGGGGGTGCAAGACCCCCGACAGGCAGTGCTGGGTTCCAGTGTGGACAGTACAGTGACATGGCACGGTAGTCACTGTAGTGTCATTCGCTGTGCTGTTGTCAGTGTCGGGGGGTATACAATGTCGTTCAAGTAACAATTACATCATTTTTCTCAAGGCCCTAACATCTCAATACATAAGAGTACATCGGATTATGACATTCAAAAATCTGTCTTTGCTTCCATTTTTCTTATAGTAGCCTTTATTAATTGAATTATTCCCATAAAACACCATGAGAAAATATTTGGCATTTGCCCTAAGCTGACCACCAACACTCTGCACTCAGTATCATCACTCCCTCCCCCAAAAAAACTAAACATTTCACAGGCTCTTAACATGAACATTTATTTTTCTTTTGTTCGCTTCCAGCCCTGAATGAATCCCTCACAGCTTCCTCCTCATTGTCCCATTAAAAAATGCTGATTAATCTGTGAAAGTAACTAAATATTTATCTATAATGCTATATTTTTAAAAATCAGTAGGCAAAGGTCCTCACACAATTGAAAATAATTATGAGTTGTTGCCATTTTACAATCGGATGTACAGTAGTGCTTGTGTGGTGTATGTATGTGGGTGTGGAGTGGTTGTGTGTGTGTGTGTGTGTGTGCCCGCGAGTGCGTGTACTGAGCTGCCAGGACCTTGACGAGAACTATATCATTTTTTTTTTCAATTGTTTAACCATTGTTGCCTGAATGACATCAGCACTCACTCAAGATTCTGCTAGTTGGTCTAAAAATGTCTGAGAGGTTTTCTGAGAAACCATCAATTAGGAGTGCATTAAAATAGTATCTGTGTATGGCAAATGGCAATTTCTAAATTTCATATGCACTAAATAAAGCCTGGTTGTCATTATGTTAGGGAAAAAGAGTGCAGTTTATAACATGTTTGTGGTATATCTGGAGTTGATCTTTAAGGCTATATTGTAATTGATAAAAGTCAAATACTCTGCAAACAGATCTTAAATACCGTGACACGTAAATCTGTATTAGTATTTTCTAATATTATTTTGTCATGAAACTTGACTGTGAACCATTGAGATCTGCCAAAATAGCAATCCATCAACATTAAAGACATACCAGACAAAAGTTCTAAAATACTAATAAAAGATGGTGACCACTTCAGTGTGACAGAATAATAAAATGACTACAAAGTGCAAAAGTGCTGGAGTATAAACAATACATAAATAATCAGAACCCATTAAAAGCACAATTGAAAAATAGAGGCAGTTCAGAGCAAAAATTCCCATGAACCATAAAAGATATGATTAATGCCATAATTTAGAAGATATGTAAGTCAATGGCACCCTAGTGCATGAGGAGAGAAGAAAATACATTTGCATCCGAAACGTGTCAAGGCACTGTGGCACCTTAATAAATTTGGACATTTTTCATAATTTCAAAGAGCAGCATCCTTCATGATATGTGGTGGTGAGTGCTAGATTACTTTGTATTTGATGTTGTATTTTTATCCTGAGCACCCCTACCTAGTGTATTTACTCTGTTTTGTATTTGTTACTTACAGTATAGTTAACATGTTGTGTTAAACAGCCCTTGAAGGGGGAGAGGGGAGGATGGAATGGATAAGAAAGGGGTAATGGGTGGAGAGACAAACAATCAAAGAAAAAAACAATACACAGTCATTAACAAAGTTTTAGATGTAGTACAAAAGTAACATTCAATAGAGATGTTTATTGGTTAGTCATATTAAATACAGGCAGAATCATTAAGCAAAGTATTCGAGTTAAGCAACAGAATATAAAACATATCCATATTTCTTCATATTACACATATAAAAGTTCAAATTGATATCCATGGCTTCAAAAATTACCAAATGAAAGTTCATAAGAGTTCAAGTCAAGGATAGCAGTATGCATTATACTTGATTCATGGAAGACAAGGCAAACATAAAGGAAACAATGCAAAGCAATATCAAACATGGACACATCTTTACTTTAAGCACACTGTCATGTTTTAGCAACACTGGCATAGAAACATAGAAACATAGACTTTGACGGCAGATAAGGACCGCTAGGCCCATCTAGTTTGCCCATTTCCCTACCTACAGGATAGGCCGCAGATCCTAGTTAACCAACAGCCTATTTCTTCCTACCTCCCACAAGAATTGCCTTATGTCTGTCCCATGCATTCTTGAAATCTCCCACAGTTTTAGACCCCACAACCTCCTCAGGAAGGCTGTTCCATGCATCCACTACCTTCTCTGTGAAATAATACTTCCTCACATTGCCCCTGAACCGCCTCCTCTCTATCTTTAAATTGTGTCCCCTTGTTCTTGCACGTCTCTTTTTCTGAAAGATGCTACCCTCTTGGACTTTGTTGATTCCACTGAGGTACTTAAAAGTTTCTATCATGTCCCCCCTCCCTTCTTTCCTCAAGGGTATACATATTAAGTTCCTTTAGTCTCTCCTCATACGGCTTCTCTTGCAGACCCTGCACTATTTTAGTTGCCCTCCTCTGGACTGCCTCTATCCTGTCTATGTCCTTGCGGAGATGGGGTCTCCAGAACTGGACACAGTACTCCAGATGGGGTCTCACCAACTGTCTGTACAGAGGGATAACAACTCGTGTTTTCTGCTAATGATGCCTTTCCTATACATCCTCAGTATACCCCCAGCCATCCCTACTGCCTTCTCACATTGCTTGCTAACCTTAAGGTCATCTGATATGATTACCCCCAGGTCCCTTTCCTTTTTGTTGTTGTTACTACCTCCCACCCATTGTGTATTCTTCCCTGGGTTCTTGTTTCCCAGGTGCATTATTTTCACTTCTTTACATTGAATCCTAGCTGCCATACTTTTGACCATTCCTCCACCTTGCCAAGTCCTTTTTATCCTTTCCACGCCTCCTTGTGTATCAACCCTGTTACAGATCTTTGTGTCAACTGCAAAAGGCATACTTTTCCTTCCGTCCCTCTGCAATGTCACTGATGAAGACATTAAAAGGACTGGACCCAATACTGACCTCATGGTACCCCACATAGTAACTCCCCTTTCTTCAGAGTGGACTCCATTTACAATTACCTTCTGTGTCCTGTTGTCCAGCCAATGTTTTACCCAGGCTACCACCCTGGGTCCCACTCTCAGGCTGGTTAATTTGACTATTAATCTTTTGTGTGGGACTGTGTCAGATGCCTTGCTAAAGTCTAGGTAGGCCATGTCCACAGCCCCTCCCTGGTCTACTACTTTGGTCACCCAGTCAAAGAAATCTATTAGATTCGTCTGACATGACCTTCCCGCTGTGAACCCATGCTGCCTTGGGTCCTGTGCTACACTGGCCTCTAGGCACTCAACTATTCTTTCCTTCAGAAGTGACTCCATCACTTTCCCTACCACAGAGGTCAGAATGACAGGTCTGTAGTTTCCTGCCTCTGTCTTGGTCCCACTTTTGTGAAGGGAATCACATCCGCCTTCCTCCAGTCATGGGTACCACACCATCTCCATGATTTATTAAAAGAGCAGACAGTGGTTTCACTAGTTCCTCCTTAATTCTTTTAGAATTCTGGGGTGAATTCCATCAGGACCCATTGCTTTGTCCACCTTCAGTTTTAGGAGTTCTTGCAGAACTCTTTCTTCTGTGAAAGGACTGGGATCGACCCTATCAAGAGTGCTTCTGTTAATTGGATTAGACACTTCCTCTCCTCTTTTAGAATACTGAGCAGAAATATTCGTTCAGTATTCCTGCTTTTCACTGTCCCCCTGCCCACCCACTCGTTCATTCTATTCAGCCTCACTATCCTTCCCTTTGTCTTTCTATGCTCGCTGATGTACCTATAAAAGGTTTTATCCCCCTTCTTAACTGAGTTGGCTATCTTTTCCTCAGTTTGGGCCTTTGCTATTCTGACTTCCCTCCCTGCTTCCTTCTGCCTTAACTGGTACAGCTCCTTCTGTGTTTCCTTATACTTTCAGAATGCTATCTTTTTCTTCCTGACTTTCACAGCCACCTCTTTTGAGAACCATAGTGGCTTTTTCTTTCATTTTGATTTGTTTATTTGCTTCACACAAAGGCTTGTTGCCTCTGTGATGGCAGTTTTGATCATTCCCCATTGTTGCTCCACACCTCCTTCTAGCCTGTTGCTAGTGCTTTTCTGAGGCCCTTTCCCATCTTGCCAAAGTCAGCCCTCCTAAAGTCTAGCACCCTCACTTTTGTATAGCTTGACTCTGTAGCTGAGTTTAACGTGAACCACACTGTTTGATGGTCACTTGTCCCCAGAAGGCAACCCACTTCTAGATCTGAGATCCTCTCACTGCCCCCATTTGAGAGTATGAGGTCTAAGATTGCCCTCACGGTGGGTTCCGAACTCAGCTTTCGTCTAATGTCTGCCACCTGTAGGGCATCAAGAATGGCCCTGCTCTTGGATGTGGCTGCAGCAAATGTGCTCAGTTAACATCTGGCATATTCAGGTCTCCATCAACAGTATCTCCCTTTCTCTGCCATTCTAAGAATACCTTCTATCATATCCTTGTCCATTTCTTCCCCTGACATGGGGTCTGTACACAACCCTGTGCGGATTGTGGTGCCCTTTCCAGTCTCCAAGGTGACCCACAGTGCCTCCTCTCTCCCTGTTTACTCTTTTGTTCAGTTGCTTTTATCCCTTCCTTTACATAGAGAGCTACTCCTCCCCTCTTCGCCTGCCTGCTCTCTCTCTCCTGTAGTTATGTACCCTGGTATGTTAACATCCCAGTCATGGTTCTCTGTGTACCATGTTTCTGTGACTGCCACTGATATCCAGGCATCCCTCTTCCATTAAGGCCATCAGCTCAGGGAGCTTGTTGCTCAGACTACGGGCATTGGTACTCATTACCCTCCATTTCCTGATGGCCTTACTCCCTTTTGCCCCATCCCTGTCCTTCTTGCCTTTGTCACTTTCTCCATTTACCCCAGCCCTTCTCCCTATCGACACCTCTATGTTGGTGTTTGCCGCACTTACTACCGTGATTATTTGGGGGGGCTAGGATTTTCCTGCTCCTTTCCAGTGCCTCCCCCTTGGCTAGTTTAAAAGCTTGCCAATGAAGCATTTAAACCTATCATACCACAAAAGCAGTGTCAAATCTATCAGTTGGTTGCATAGTGTTGCTGAGGGTTGAGAGGCTGGATGCCACCCTTGCTCCACCCCAACGGCCCATACTAAGGAGTGAGCATGACTTGCTGGGGGTCAACCAGGAGGAAGAGGATTCAGTGTCCAAGAGACTGCTCTCCCACTGAGGGAGGACTGCCAGAATTGCCAAATGATTGCCACAAGGTAGAGGCCTGATAGCAGTGTGAGTCAAGGGATGATGGAAAGTGGCTCATGCTGTGGGACTCCACTGGGTGCACATGCCTCCACATGTGCACATTGACAAGTGTGCCCCAGTGTGGAATGGTGGAAACTGGTGGATAATGGTTGCAGGCAGGCTCACATAAAACCCTGCCCAATGATCCCTCACCTGCCTCACCAACAGGATACTAGGAGCTGAACTGCATGTGTCTACTTCAAGGTTGGCTCTCACCCTCCTGAACCTGCAAAAGGGGACAGTCTGTGAGGATATCTGGCTGCCTGATAAGTCCTGGGTGGTAAGGAACAGTGGAAATCTATGGGGCAGGACTAAAGGGAGCCCACCCTGTCTGCCCACACGGAGCATAAAAATCACTAGGGAAAAAGAAAAAAACATCAAGCTGCTCATTCAGCATATCTCATTGTAATGATCTGAGTCATAAAATCACTTTGAATTCATTCTGCAACAGTAGTTGCAACAGCAGAGGACTCCATGCGACCATTTCTAATGTATCTAATGTACTCTTGTATTCTTACCTTGAGTTGTCTTTTTGTTCTCCCCAAATAAATGTTAGGGGAAGGGCACATTAGCACATACACAATATAAGTGCTAAAACTTTGCACAAAGTGGCACAGTATAAGACTGAATTCTAAAGTGAGGTGATGGAATGTGTCTCCTAGTGCTAACTTGCTGACAGAGAAGGCCTTACTGTCCATCCTTGTCAAAATATGTGGGACTTCCAGAGGAGCAATAGAGGAATCCCTGAGATTTCTAGAGGCTGGTCTATCAGCCAGAAGTGAAGCACAGGGGAACTGCAGGTAATTTCTGAGGACGCAGTCGATCAGGCAATCCATAGCATAGTCAACTCGGCTTTGAAGTGGGTGCCAGCCAAGAGAATGATAGAGCACACAGTGGTGGGTGGTATAAGGAGCTTGGAGAACAAAGTGGCATATGAAATTATATGTGGTGCTAAGGCAGGAGCAAAGAGAAACAGACATGGCAGAGTAAATAGGGGAAAAGTAGTCCAGTAGGGGCAGGAAGTTACCTTGCACAATTGTCAGGCAATCTTCAGAGGACAGGAGATGCTTAAGGCACTAGGCAGCACCTAGTTTCTGGTGAATTTTCCTCACTGTGAGATTTGTATGCTCATTGAAGGTAAGAGATGGATCTAGCATCACCCCCAGGTATTTAAACATGGAGACAGTTTCAAGGGGAAAACCTGCTGTTGTGAGCACAGTGAGGGATGTGTTGGATTTGGTGACCTTGGCGATGTATGGTTTGGAGCCGAAGAGCATGGCTGTCATTTTTTTCTCATTTAGAAGTAGTTTGCTAGAGAGGAACCAATTGTGTGCTGCACTGTAGTTGAGTGTGAGGGTGGAGGAGATGGATTGCAGGGACTTGTCACTGTGGTATAGAACTAGGTCATCTGAGTAAAGTAGAGCACTGCAGTTCAGGCTAGTTGCTGGGAGCACATTGATGAACATAAAGAACAGTAGTGGGCCAAGAATGGAGCCTTGGGGAACCCCAGTGTGAATGGGTAGTGAGACAGAGGAGTCTTTCTCAACTAACAAGAACTGGGACCTGTTTGAAAGGTAACAGTGGAACCAACCAGCAGCATTAGAGGAGCAGCCAAAGTGAGACAGGGTATTGTGAAAGAGTTTGCGATCAACTAGGTCAAACACCTTCAACAAGTCCACAAGCACCGCACCTGTTGCCTTGCCTGAATCCATGTTCCTGAGGACATAGTCAGTGAAAAGCACCAAGGCTGAGGAGATACTGTGGTGTTTGTGGAAATCAAGCTGTAGGAGACATGGGAGATTGTATTTATGTAGGTGTTCTGTCAGTTGGTAGTGCATGATTTTTTCCAGCATCTTGCTAAGGTGTGGCAGGAGGGAGATGGGCCTGTAGTTCTCTTGGGTGAGGGGATCGCCTGATTTATAAATTGGTATGACAAGTGCATGTTTCCAGGAGTCAGGAACCATTGCCGATGTGAGGGCAAGGTTGAATATGTACGGTAGGTTAGGGGTCTGACAAAAGCTGGTGAGATAATCTTCAGGATGGATGGCTATAGCCCATCACTGCTCAGGCTCCCTCTGTTAGGAAGTGTCTTCAACAGCTTAGTGGTGACATTGTGACCAGTGGGCCTAAAGTAGCAGGTGGAAGTGGCACTTGCCGAGGAGCTGGGGTAGGCATCGTGGGTGTCACTATCATATCCTGTAGTGGACTGGGGAGGGAGCTTTCTTAGGTACATGCTTAGGTCCGTAAACATAGGGTTAAAGGTATCAGCGATCTTAGTTTGGTTGTCATTTGGGTCAGTGGAGGATGTGAGTTGCATAATTCATTTATTTGATTTGGGATTTATAAGGGAACCAATAGAAACCTAGAAGCTGCAGGCATTCCTAAATGAACTTTTTTGCATGTTAGTGAAATAAGTATGTTTTAGCATCTTGACTTCTTTTTTACAAGCAGTCAAGATGCAGCTGCAATCTAGGGTGCTAACTGCACACTCAGGCAGACATTGATTGATTGGGGAGTCTGTTTCTTGTGGAAGATTCATATGTGTGTACAAGTGTTACGCAAGTGCCTATAAGCATCCCAGAGTTGTGGTGAAGGTGAGAATTTGTAGGCCCTCCATTTGGAGTCCCTAACTTTCATTAGCACCAGCAGCTCTTTAGATAGCAATTTGGTGCAGCCCCCTCTGTCCCTCCTGGTGGTAATGGGAAAGTGTTTATCTTATAGCCTCTGAAGAACATCAGTGAGGAAGCAACTGTGGAGGAGACCTTGTTAAGCAGGTAGTGGGCATACCAATTTATGCTCTAGGCATCATCCAGGGCAGCATTATGGTCTTGGTTGTTAATCTTCCTGGTGGACAGGAGTTTATGAGGCAGACGGCTGGCCTTTGTGGTCAACACCATATAGGTGGGGGACAGTCACTGATTGAATCAGCCATTGTGCCTGCCTGGAGAACTTGATCAGCCTGGTTTGTAATACTCCAGTCTAGGGTAGTATGATTTTGGGAGTGGTGGTTGTACCTGGTAGGTGAGGAAATGACTTGCTCCTGGGTGTAGGACTTCAGGAGCATTGCATAGTCAATATTGGGGGCACTGCTCAGTCCAGTTGAGATTGAGGTCACCGAGAAGGATGGTGTCTTATTGTGATGAGGTAGAAGCAAGGCCATCTATGAAGTTAGATAGGCCCTGGACCCGCCCCAGTAGGGGGTTGTAGCAGCAGTCTATATGCAGTTTCTTTGATGCCCCAAGGGTTAACTCAGCCAGGATCCATTCACTTGTGGAGTTAGGGGTAGAGTTATTAATGATGGAGGCAGATATGTGCTCCTGCACATACAGTGCAACACCCCCACCCCTTTCCTAACTGCCTATTCAGGTGGAGCAGTGAGCACCCAGGAACTTGGTATAAGGCAATGTCATGGTATGACTTTAGCCATGTCTCTGAGAGGCTGAGCATGTTGGGTTTATAACCCATGCCTCCAGATTGGGGAACTTTGATGGCAAACTACATATGTTCAAAGGAGCTACTCTAAGGACACCTTGCTTAGACCAGGCAATGTTAGTATGGTCGATCTGAACATTTGTGGGGCCTGGGTTACATTCCACATTGCCCATGAGGAGAGCAGAGAGGAGTAGAGAGAGGAGAGGGCATGTGGAAAGGGTTGAGCATGGGGAAATGATGGTGAGGAAGTGGATAAAAAGACCAAGCAAGCAGCGTTCATAACTGGTTAGTAGAGCCAGCATTGCAGAGACCATAGGAGACAGTTCAGAGGTCCAGTCCAGAGGAGGGCAACTAGAATGGTGCAGGGTCTGCAGCAGAAGCCATATGAGGAGACACTAAAGGAGCTTATTATGTATACCCTTGAGGAAAGGAGGAAGGGGGGCATGATATAAACTTTTAAGTACCTCAAGGGAATCAACAAAGTTCAAGAGGGTAGCATCTTTCACAAAAAGAGATGTGCAAGAACAAGGGGACACAATTTGAAGATGGGAGAGATGACTCAGGGGTAATGTGAGGAAGTATTTTTTCACAGAGAGTGTGGTGGACATATGGAATGACCTTACTGAGGAGGTTGTGGAGTCAAAAACAGTGGGGGAATTCAAGAATGCATGGGACAGACATAAGACAATTCTTCTGTGGGTAGGAAGAAATAGACTGTTGGTTAACTAGGATCTGCAGCTTATCCAGTAGGTAGGGAAATGGGCAGACTAGGTGGGCCAAGTGGTCCTTATCTGCCATCAAAGTCTATGTTTCTATAGGAGTAAGGTCATCCCTAGAACTAAAATATGTGGTAACAGGTAGGGAGTGTGACAAGAGGTCATAGTAGAGGCACTGCTGTTCAACCACAAGAATTTTTGCACAGTGATCAGCGACAAGCAATAGGCCATGGAGATTAGTACCAGAATTAGCAGATAGAGGTCATAATGTCCAGTTATGAAAATAGGCAGGTTGAATGTGCTGGTGCTTATCTAGGGTTTAGGCTGGGGTTGCTTTAAGAGGTGGGGAAAATAGGAAATGTACATAGTAGGGAAGAGCATTTCAAGAGTGGCGAGGTGGGAGAGGGCGGGTGGGACAAAACAGCACCAAAATATAGTAGTGATCAAATAAAATAGAGCAGAAGTCTGGCTTATATTAAATTAAACAAAAGTGCTCTGATTTTCAAATGTGGAGCAGAACCGGGGCTGACTAGCTGCTCAGCAATTCTTAGCCAATCAGATGTAGAGATGCTCCGGTATGAAGGCAGGGAAGTGGACCTGAGTAATTACCTTGAGAAGCCGGGAGAGGATCAGATTTCCTCAGCTACAGCACGGTGGCCATAGCCTTCTACTGCAGTTTTGGCTGTGCTGCCCCCTTAGTAGCAGGGCACCTGGTCAAGGGCAAGCAGGATCCATCTTGAGGAGCCGGGAGGGGATCCGACTTCCTCGGCTAGAGCACGGTGGCCACGGCCTTCTACTGAAGTTTTGGCTGTGCCACTCCTCAGCAGAAGGGCACCTGGTCAAGGAGCTAGGAGGGGATCAGACTTCCTCAGCTACAAAGTGGTGGTCACAGCCTTCTACTGAAGTTTCGGCCATGCTGACCCCTTGGCAGCAGGGCGCCCAGTCAAGGGAAGGCAGGATCTGTCTTGAGCTGGGAGGGGATGAGACTTCCTTAGCAAGATTGAGGCAGCCACGGCCTTATACTGAAGTTTCAGCCATGCCGCCCCCTCAGCAGCAGGGTGCCCAGTCAAGGGCAGGCAAGATCCGTCTGGGGATCCTGCCTGCCCATGTCAATCTACCATAGGAGTTCCGCTTCAGTGAAGACGTTTAAAAGGTGCCTGGAAAGTTATTTATTTGGTTTAGCATTTGGCAATGAATTTGAATAAATTGTTTACTCTGTAACTCTGGCTGAACCTTTATAGTTTGATGGGTTTTGTCTTGTTTTGTCCTATTGTTTTAAAATGACATGCTTTATGAAAAGCATCCTGAGCCCTTGGGATAGGGTGCTTAACAAAATTTGCCTTGTGTGGCCTAAACATGAATCTGCTTACAGCTCCCACACAAATCTTAGTGGAAGAAAGCAATTTTTGTGATAGATGTTGGAGAGGGAAATGTTCCCTAAAATGCATAAATTAATGTAAAGTATTTACAAACTAGGCCTACTTCAATTTAGCTATAGAATATGTTTGAAAACCTGGAATCTGAGGACCCCACATGACTGGAACAAAATTTAAAAGTATAAAAAGACAGGTCACCCATCAAACATAAAGCTAGAAAATGTCAGAGAGTAAATACTTAAAATATTAAGATGGAGAATAGCAGGGTTACAGAATAAACTAGGTGATATGGGTGGGAAAAGAACTATATTTAAATGAGACCTGGATTAAAGTAATTCTCCATTTCCATTCAAAATATATGTAATTACTCAATACCAGCAAGAAAACTGAATGTGTAGGAAAGACCTCTGGAGGATTAATAGCTTGCCTTAAAATAAATAAATAACTGACTTAAAAATGGAATTGGTTGAAGGCAAAACTTTTTAAACTATTATTAATAGGGACTGGAAATATTGATTGTATTATTGCAAAGTTTATGTTCTGCTAATAAGTAATAATTTTTTGGACAGAACACAGTCTGGATCGGTGTATTGGATTATATTGCTTGTTGTTGGCTTGACACAGCTCCTTTAGAAACCCCTGGCAGTAGGATTGGCAGAAAATCTTTAACTATGTTTATCAGTGAAGCCGTTGTGGGCTGGCTGCTGGAATCAGTTAACATTTCCCTTTAACATGGTTACCTGGCATTGAGAGTGCCTAGATTCTGCTACTGAGCTTCATTTTGTTCTGCTTTATTCTACTGTACTAATATTACTGTTGCTCTATTATTGCGAACTGTGAGAGAGCAACGAGCTTAGTGAATTTCTGGGCATTATTTTACCTGAGGAGGTGAGAGCGCCATGTGACCTTACAATTATTTTCAAATTCTGGGACATGAGCCTACCGTTCTCCTCTTTATAACATTAAAAGGAAAATCATTTGAACATGGATTCTGAACTTGACACTATTGAACTATGATTTTTACAGGCATTTTAAGTTGTCGACATTTTCCTGTTGCTTATAAATTTGGGGGTTTGGGTGGGAAGTATTTAAACAGTTTTTAAATTGTGATTTGTGTGGCTGAGTGTGTGAGTGTTTGTGTGTGTGTTTGTGTGTGTATTTGTGTGTTTCTGTGTGTGTGTGTGTATGTTGGCTGTTTGTTTTGGATAAGTGTGATTATTGTGTTTATTTTTCTCTTTTAATTGATTAGTTGCATTTGAATTATGTGTAGAGATATAGAGGCTTTGAGGCTTATGTATTCAGTAGACTTCCTGTGGTTTCTTCATCCTTTTTTGATGCTCCTGTTGTCTTTGCCAGCAGGGGTGCTCAGCTGCTGTTGGGAGCAGGAAGTCCTAAAAGGGGGAGCACTCCCTGCAGTGAGGGTTCCCATATTGGTGATATGGGGGATAGGACTAGTGTTATATGGACCAGGAGATGCCTAGGGAGGAAAAGATTCCAGGACAGATGACCATCATACCTGGTACCCCTCTCTAGGGCACTGACAAATGTCCTCAGGCAGCAGGTAGATCATATAACCTGCTCAGCTCTGGCAGGTCTTTGTATCACAAGGTCACTGAGGAATAAGACTGGTGATCGAGTCTTTCATTACTGATTCCTCAGCTGATCTTGTTTGCATTACTAAGACCTAGGAGGGTGATGATGCAGGCCTTTTGCTAGTAGATTCTGTTCCCCCTGGTTACTCAGTCTTTCATTGCCCAAGGAGGGACAGTGGGGGTGTGTGTGTGTGATCCATCTGTTTTAGATTCACCCTGGGCCTCACTGCATTCTTGGTGAGAACACCAGTGTCTTCCGAGTGTGTGGTCACTAAGTGTACTCTGGGAGTCAATGGCAGGATAGTCCTCATCTCCCCCGCCTCTGGGGATTGGGGTCTTTTCCTGCAGGAGCTGACAGACTTCATCACTGAAAAGGGTGTTGGAATCCCACAGGATGTTGGTCCTGGGGGGTTTAAATGCCTGGGTTAATGATGAATCCTGCTGTTTAGAGCAAGAATTCCACCAGCTGATGAGTCAGCTGGGATTGTCTCAGGTAGTTACCTCCGGGACACACATACATGGCCAAACTCTCAACCTGGTCTTCTCACTCAGACTTGACATCATGGCAGTCAAGGTTGATCTAGTCAGTTGGTCAGATCATCATGCTGTTGAGTTCCTCTGTGGGGCCCCCTGTAAAGTAACTCCTTCAGTGGAGACTATCCGGTGTCTTCCGAAAAAAAAATGGAGCCTCACCAACTCCAGGGAGCCACTGGATGTCTCAAGTTTGATTCTAGCCTGTGCTCAGGGTCAAGAGGCAGGTGTTCAGGCTTGTAATACAGCCTTGACTGAGGCCCTGAACCTGATTGCTCCTTTTCACGTTTGCTCCTTGACCTCCTCATGCTGCTTACCATGGTACTGTGTTGAGTTGCATCAGTTAAAAAATAAAGGGCATAGATTGGAGTGAGTCTGGACGAGGTCTTGTTCCGAGGAGAGCAAGGTGGTGTTGAGGCTGCATTATTTGGCATTTCTCCAGGCAATTGATCTGAAGAAGACAGAGTTTTTTTCTCAGTCGATTGCTGTAGCAAGAAATCGCCCAGCTGTGCTGTTCCGCACTGTCAACAGTCGGTTCAATCTTTCATGTCTGCAGTCTGGGACATTTTCCACGGGAAATTGTGAACAGTTTGGGTGTTTCTTTGCCGACAAGGTGTCCTCTATTATGTTGAGTATTGCTTCCTCTGGTCCAGCTTTTGCTGGAGATGATCAGCCTGCTGATAAAGATTTTTTGCCGAGTTGGAGTGTGTTTCAGCCAGTTTTTGCAGTTGATGTCCTACAAGTGCTTTCCAGCATGTGTTCCACCAGTTGTGCCCTGGATCCAGCTCCAACATGCCTTGTTATTAGCTGCTTGGATTCCCTGGGTCGAGTGTTCATGGAGATCATTAATGGGTCCTTAAGTAAGGGTATGTTTCCTATGGCCTTGAAAGAGGCTATGGTGAGGCCTCTCCTTTAAAAATCCAAATTTAGACCCTGATATTCTCTCAAACTATAGACCTATCTCTAATCTTCCCCTTGTGGGGAAGGTAATTGAGAAGATGGTGGTTGACCAGCTGGTTGAGCACTTGGAGAGTTTATCTATGAACCTTTCCAATCAGGTTTTTTGCCCTGGCATAGCACCGAGATGACTTTGGTCAGAGCGGCCATGATCTCTTCTTGGCAAAGGACTGAGGGCATGCTACCATTTTGGTGCTCTTGGACCTGTCTTCAGCATTTGACATGGTGGATCACAGGGTACTATTGGATAATCTGTGGAACTATGTGGGTGCTACCGGCACAGTATTGCATTGGGTTAGCTCATATTTAACCGGAAGATCGCAGTGCGTAGTGCTTGGGGATTTTTTCCTCTGAACTTTTCATGCTGCCTTTTGATGTTCCACAGGGTTCTATTTTGGCTCCGTTGTTGTTCTCTGTGTCTATGCTGCCACTGTGTGAGATCATCAGATGGTACAGTCTGAGGTTTTACTGCTATGCGGATGATACCCAGTTGCACATGTCTTGTGCCCAGGTGACATATCCACCTCAAGTATGCTGAGCAAGTGTTTGGCTGAGATCAAAGACTGGATGTCTGCAAACTGGCTATGTCTCAGCCCCGGCAAGACAGAGGTCATGGTGATCGAGCAGGGTCATGGGGGTGTCTCCACTGATGGGAGACTGCTTACTCCAGCAGTTGATGGGCAGCCCCTGTCGGTGGTTAGAGTCTTTACTGACCTTGGCATTTTTCTTGAAGACCGACTTAACCTTGAAAAAACAGGTGTCATTGGTTGCCAGATCTGAGTTTTCCCATCTCCAGAATATCACCATGATTCTGCCGTTTCTGACCCCTGCTGATCTGGCTATGGTCATTCATGCCTTTGTTACCAGCAAGCTAGATTACTGCAATGCTCTTTATCTAGAGCAGTCTGGAGGATTGATGTGATGACTGTAGCTAGTGCAGAATGCTGTGGTCAGGATGTTGACAGGTGCCTCTCTGAGGGATCATGCCACTCCCATTCTGTGTGCCCTGCACTGGCTACCTGTGAGTTTGAGCATCACCTTCAAGATATGCTTGTTGACATACAAGACCCTATGTGGTTTCGGACCTGACTACCTTAAAGACCTCCTGGTTCTGTATCGGCCTATCTGCCCCCTACACTCAGCCGATGCTGGCCTGCTTGTAATACCTTCCTCTTGCCTAAAATGATCTGGTAAGCGAGCATTTGGCATAGCTGCACCATCTCTGTGGAACTCTCTTCCACCCCACATTCACATGGCCAGCTCGGTGGAGGCCTTCAAAGCCTCTTTAAAAAACCTTTTTATTTGAGAAAGCCATAAATTTTATTTGAATATACCTTGATCTTAACTCTGTTTTTATTGTAAAGCGCTCTGAACCCCCGAATAAGGCACTATATAAATAAAATTTGCCTTGCCTTACCTAAATATTTTTTCAAAGAAATTTGGATACATTAAAAATTGAATTAAAAGCTAACTGGGAACTATACTCGGGTGCTGGCATATTAGTGTGAGGGGGAGTTTAATGCAAGACTAAAGCGGCATACTAATTTAAATGATACTGAAATAGTCATTCTTCATATAGATTTAGACTTCTTTTTATCCTATTAAAACATGTTTAAAAAAATAGTGAACATTGCAAGTGTATGATACTTATAATGGAGGACATATGGCTAATGCTTTCAAATGGGAGATTTCTAGTGGGTAAGCATGGATCCTTCTTTATCTGATATATAATTCAGCATCTACTGTAGATTACTGTTTATTCTCATTTCTGGACTTGAATAAATATGGTCACTTTTTATGTTGGCGCGCTTGCGCAGCCAACATCATGGGACAGTGCAGCTTTGGAGGTGAGGTCGCTGTTGGGCGAATGCAAGGCACACACCAGTAGGTGCGTCCCGCATTCCCCAATCAGCCTGCATGCCGGTGCCACACCATGTATACATAATGTGGTGAGCACATCTAAGAAAAGGTCCACTGCAATCTGAGCAAAGGTCGTCATATGCAGCGGTCCTTTTCTTGCTGTGCTTGCCACCATTATGTGCATGGTCAGTGAGCTGGCAGCCGCCTAACTACTTTGGTGGTGCCCAATCCTCCTGTCGGTTAACCCCCCCCACTTTCTTTGTGTGCCGACAGGGAGCCCACACCGCCAGCATAACCCCAATTGTTGAATGCGGAGGGGAAGCCTAACTCCTTGGCTCCATGCCCCCCGCTTTTGTGTGCCGACGGGGTGCCCAATCCCGTCGGGCATTACTTTCTCCTCCTCCCCGGGTGTTGTGTGCCAACAAGGGTGCCCAATCCCCCATCGGCTACAGACACCCCCAAACAGTTAGGTGGCACGCTGGGAGCACACCCCAGTGTGCCAAATCCCTGCCAAACAAAAACTGTCCTCAATGTTTTTTTCATTTTTCCCCTGTAAAATGAAAATGGTCCCTCGAGTCTCGATGCACCTCACCCCACCGCAACACCCACCAGAATTCTGCCTCCCTCACCCCCACCCCATACTTACCTGTGGAGTCTGGCGCAATGATCTTCTGTGGATCGGAACACATCTGCACTCTTCAAAGCTGACCACAAACTGAAGAAATGCCGTAAGCTGTATAATGGAATGAATAGGGGTTTTTCAACTTTAATGCATATCTCAGGCATTTTTGCGAATTTTGGCCCCACATTTTCAACATGGGGTTTTTGGGATGCCTTCTCATGAATTCTTGCACTGTCATGGCATTATTCAGTCCTGAAAGATGATTTCACAGTCACTGTGTGGAATCACCTTTTGGAACTGAGTAACAAAATGACAGTGCCACAGTTCATGAGAGGGGCTCTCAAAAGGCCTATGTTGCAAGTTTGGTGGGAAAAATCCAAAAAATGACTGTTTTATGAGTGTGCGTAGCAACTGCTCAATGCATGCTCATAAGTTAACGCATTCTCACTATTTTCATGCCAGATTCTCAACAATGGTGTTTTACCACACCTTCTTGTGAACTGTATAGCTGTCATTTTTCACATCCTGCCTGAAATGTGTTTTCGCACTTCTGGTGCAGAATAGCACTGTCACTGTGTGATATCACTGTTCAGGACACATTACAAAAATGACAATGACACTGTTCATGAGCAGAGGTCCTAAAATGCCTGTTTTGAAAATTTGGTGACAATACTCCATAAAATGACTGTGTTATGAGCGTACATTGCGCAGTTTGCACGTACGCACGTAAGTTTGCAAACTTATATTTTCACTCCACATTTTCAACAGTGCCATTGTTCTACACCTCCTAATGAACAGTACAGCTGTCATTTTTCACATCCTGAGCAAAATCTGTTTTTGCAGTTCCAGCACACAATAGCGCGGTCGCTGTGGAAAGCCTGTGTTCGAGACACATTATGAAAATGGCAGTGACACTGTTCATTAGCAGATGTCCTAAAATGCCTATGTTGAAAATTGAGGGACGAAAGTCAATAAAATGAGTGTTTTACGAGCCTGCATTGTGCAGTTTGCATGCACGCTCATGACTTTGTGAATTTGTAATACTTTCACTCCAGCTGTTCATCATTGCCATTTTTGCATACCTCCTTATGAACAGTACAGCTGGCTGAAATGTGTTTTCGTACATCCGGTGCAAAATTGCATGGTCACTGTGCAAAATCACTTTTTGAGACACTTTCAGGAAACAACGGTGACACTATTCATCAGCAGAGGTCCTAAAATGCCTATGTTGAAAATTTTGTGGTGAAAGTCTGGACAATGACTGTGTTGCAAGCGTGCATTGCGCAGTTTCCACTCACCCTTGTAACTTCGTCCATCTGCAATATTTTCATGCCACATTTTCACCACTGGCATTTGTGCACACCTCATTATCAACAGTCCAGCTGTCATTTTCCACAGCCTACCCAAAACGCGTCTCCGCAGCTCTGCCACAAAGTGGCATACTCGCTGTGCAAAATCACCTTTTGGGACACATTAACAAACACACAGCGCTATGCCTCTCCACCTCCACCACTGCCAATGCTAGCGTGACAACATTCAGCATTGACAAATGCTTGTTTAATTCTGATTTGGTCAGAAAGCGATCACTCCCTTAAAGTGGATATAAGGGATTTTAACTTGGTTGCAGCAGATATAGGTGACACATAACCAGTAAATATTGAAATATGGAATGAATATGATAGAAAGCAGTCATGCTGGTTTAGCAGCTGTTAGTGATATTGTGTTGTATGCTAGAAAACATCCTGTTTTCAGATCTTATCTAAAGAGCAGCACTTCTGTACAGCATCATTACCCAGCACTGTTCTACAGAGTTAACTTTAGGTACACAACTATGTCCTGGAGTAGAACATTCACATACAACCACCTAGCCCAGAGCTGAGAGTGCTGCAAACATAGTATCCTATTCACTACTGGAGCCAGCACATGCATAAGTCATGCACTACCAGCCTGTAAGCTCTTACCTCCACAACCTCGGCACATCACCTGTGCAATAGTGGTATTCACCGAGCCTAGCTAGTTAATGTTCGCTAGCTAGCATGAGAGGGGTGTTGCACTTCTGAGGTGCCGTCTTTCAAATGAGATGTTAAACCGAGGTCCCGTCTGCCTGGATTGGTGGTAGTTCAGGTGGATGTTAAAGATCCCATGGCACTTCTCGAAAAGTGTAGGGGAATTTCTCCGGTGTCCTGGCCAAATTTCCATCATTCACTAAAAATACCACCAAACAGCTTAATCTGGTTCAAGTTCAGTTGGCATTCATCTGTATCCCCCTCCCCCAGGTCGTGCCTGAAAATAGGCAGGATTTGTCTAGTGCACTTACCCAGTCAACAAAAACTAAATAAAATAAATAAAAGGTACATGTGTGGAGCTCCACACAGTATGCATGAGAAACTCAGAGGGTGGAATGGTGCTAGGCTTGGAAACAGACCACCTGCTATATGGCTGAAGGGAATCATGGGATATGACAGTTTTCATGCAGACCTGCCATATACCTTTAAGAGAAGGGCAATTATGATAACAATAGGGAGTTTGATGGATAGTCTTCCTATGATGGTTTAAGTACATTTTGTCCCAAAATACATTGTGACTGGGCATGGGTGTCCTAAAGCTGTTAAGGCAGGCTCCCACTTGCCCTACTATACCCTCCCCACAACCGGAATCCATATGTAAGTGACTTTGTCCCTGCCATGGACTGTGGCACTGCCCCTGTTATCTGCCCACCCAGATCACCTGCTTAGGTCTAAAGGTGATAAGGAATCAGGACAGTGAGGTCACATATATCCAGCCAGAGGGACTATGAATGCTGCTGTGGCCTCACTGGTCCCCTGTTGTGTAGCATATCAGTGTAAAGAAGCCTGTAGCCAACAGAGGTGCGATGCACAGGCTTCATAATTAGGAGCCTTAGCCACAACAACACTAAAGCTATATTTGTATTCAAATTTAGCAAAAAAAAAAGGTAGCCAGAGTTCTATTAACATCCCGTATCAGTCTTATTTACTTTCTCATCTTAACATTTTCTATCAAAGCAGTTGCTTACATAAGCGCTGTACAAATGTATGGCTATCAGCAGGAAAAAAGAATACTGACACCCATTTCACATCAAAGTACCTGTCGAGTCTGAGCTTGAGGTTTGTTATAGTATCAGTGAAAACACCTGCTGTGTAAGCCTAATTTAAATTCCTCAGCGGAATAGGCAGCTTTCTCAACTCTGCCACAGGGTAGTGTGACTGCTCTGGTAAGGGCACACACTAAAATGCTAAGACTTTCAATCAGAGTGAAAAATATTTTATTTTTCTTCACATTTTACAGTGTTTCCCTGTCCTCAGCGTTTCTCAACTCTTTTCAGCTTGTCTAGCTTCTTTGGGTTTCACATATTCCATGTTCTGAAGGGAGTTTCTAGTATAACCTCATGGCAGGTTATAGGTTCTGATCCCTACCTGAACCTTTAGCTCTAAAACACATAACATCAGGGTACAGATTCAGACTCATCTGAATCTTCTCTCAAGCTACTAGACTCTTCATCTCTATCACACCTAACAACAGGAAGCAAATTCTGTTCTTACAGTATGTTTAAATCTATTCATTTACTTTAAAGAACCCTTTTCTCTTCAACACCTAACATCAGGGTGTAGATCTAGACTCTTGTCTGAATCTCTTCTTTCAAAGTTTTGAATCTTTTTTGCTTGTTCACTTAACATCAGAGTGGAGGTTATGACCCACATCTGAATCTTTTTTCCAGAGATTCCCATTCCTCTGTAAACACCATTTCTTCATTATTATCTCTTTGTGGAATAGCCTAGAGCAGATTAAAGTTTCATGAATGTCAGTACAGGCTTCCAAAGTTTGATCTTGTGACATTGGTTCACATTTGCCAGAGTTCTTTTTCTTAGAAACTACCCAGGTGAATTGGATAAATCATCAATCATATTTTTTGAAGGTCAGCCATGATGTTGTTAATCATCAAATGTTACAATATGATCATTAAGGGAGATCATAATCTAAGATTATCATCTAGATCATGACTTAATCATGAAACATATAACTTTCAGATCATCAGCTGATGAATCTTGATTATTTATATAAGCATGAATCAGTATGATGGTTTTGATGATCTGTGGATGATCAAGTTGACGATTACATTAGTTCTGTATTGTATGATTGTAAGACACTTGAGTAATACTTAAAGGCTTATTTGCTATTAATATAAAAATATGAATGCCAAATATCAGTGAAAACACATTGGCCCTATGCATGAATGGGCAGGGAAATATGCACCAGAGGCATGTATCCCACCCCTGTAGCTCTGCACCTGCAGGCACGTGCACACCAGCTGATATTCACTAATGGCCACTACCTGTGTGCGGCTCTGCCCCACCAGTGCACAGGACTCTGCAGGGCAGCCAGGGGTGGGGTTATGGACCCTGGCAGGCATCCAATGGGATTCCTGTGTTGGGTCCCAAAGTGGATTATGTGCACAGGGTGCTGCAATCTGGATATGTAAGTAGCCCCCACAGGCACCCAGATCGAAGCTGCCATGCCCCTCAGTCCACCAGACCATCCTCCCCGAGGTCAGCACCTGCAGCGGTACACGCCACACCATGGTCACCCCCACAGCACCTCTGCCCCATCCTGGGTAGTACCCCCCTGCATATGACTGCCCAGTCACCAAATAGCGGAGTGACTTTCTCCCCCATTGTGAAGCAACCTGGTCCCCTATATCTAGCTGCATACCCCCACTCCCCCAAAATGTGGCAGCTCAGTCCCCTCAGATGGTATGACACCCTGCTACCACAACATATGGAGGTGGCATGGGCAGACCACCCTGGCCCTGATCCTAGCACCCCTGCCCCTCATTGGTGGCTAATGGTCCCCCACCCCCTGTGGCACCGCAAACCTGCCACCCATCCCTCCTACCTGCCTATCAGTGCCATGGCTAGGAAAGACCAGCAGCACAGCCCTCCTCACACCACCTTGTCCACCGGCTATCCAAGTGATGCTGGGAGCATTCCTCTATATATAGACGCTGTGCTGCCGGAATCACTCTGATGGCCACCGGCTGAGGAAGTGTGTGGAGGGCCATGCCACTGGCCATCCCAAGCTGTGGTGTCACAGGGAAAGTACGAGGACCATGGGGTGGGGGTTGTCTGTGCTGCAAGGGGGTCCTCTGACCATCACATTGTGGGAGCCATGATTGGGGTCAGAGGGGTGCAGCTGGATAGGAGACCGGTCACAGCTGGGTGAGGAATGCAGCATTCACAGGGCCAGTGCCCCAATGTTTTCCGGGGGGGGGAGTTACTACTGTGTGGGAAGGGGTCAGTGCTGGGTTCTGAGGTTAGTGGGCATGCATGGGGGATGGGTGCTGGGGTTCTGTTAGTGGGGGCAAGTTTCTCTTGGTTGTTTGGCTGATCAGCTTTATGCTTTTCTGTCCTCAGCAGTGCAAGTCAAAGGTGTCTTTTTGATGTTGTTTGTGCTGCTCTGCTTCAGCAGTCAGCTGGCCCTTTCTCTTTCTGTCTATATCTCTCTTTCTCTCCCCCTCTCCCCCCCAAGTGGGCTGACCAGTCCAGAAAACCAGGGGCCACACACCCCAAACACTACATCCTGACTTCCAGTTTTCAATATGTGATGAAAGCTGGTGCCTGGCTTTTGAGCTGAGTAGCTGGCTCGCCAGACTGACTGAAGTCTCAGATCCACTCCATGGAATGGCAGCACAAATCAGTCCCTGACAACACAGTGGTGTTCATGCTGCACTGGCATGTGATTATCTCCTTTCCCAGGCAGGAATCAGCATCTCTTCTCTGGATACCAGCCCATCAAATTAGCAGTAAAATGCAGCACTGCTCACAGTACTTCATCTTTAGGCTGTAGAAGCCTTCAGTCACCTCCTAATTTTAGGTTGTGGAAGCCTCAGGCAGGATTCTTTTACTGGGTTCTGGGGCATTGCTTTGCTGCCCCTTTCTGCGTTCTGCGGGGGAGAGTGAACTGATGTCTGCCAAATTCTGTTACTGTCCTCTCTTCTTCATATCCTAGTATAGCCTCTGATTGGTTCTACAAACTGTTAATCACCAGGAGATGCCATTGGGCTTTCAACTGGCAGCTAACTAGCTGTTTGAAAGGCTGACAAGCATCCTGCTGTGTCACTCCTCCAGGAATCCTTTTTCTGATGTTTCTGGTAATCCTGGCCTCTGACTGGCTGTTGCAAGGGTATGCAGTCAACAAGATGATGGTACCCTATATAGATGAAAGGCAGTGACCCAAAAACTGCATTGTTTACAGGGCTCCTGCTCTTGTTTCATATGTTTTGAAACAGAAGCAGAATTTTTCAGCAGAAAAGGATCACTTTATCCATCTAGTTTGCCCAGATGTTCTCTGCCCAATTTTGCCTCTGCAGACCATATCTGGTCTCTGCAAGACACTCTCACCTCCCTGCCTCTTTTCTAATATACCCCCATGTTTATGCTATGCATACTTAAAGCCCTCCACTGTTTTAACCTCACCCACGTCTGCTGGTGGTCTGTTCCAGGCATCTAACACAGCTTGGGATGACTAACATACATGCTGCAGAACTGTCAGGAAGCTACACGCTTGAAGACTGCAAAAGTATAATGACTGGCATTTGTGTTCATTATTTATTTATTTATTTTATTTAGGGGATTCATAAATTTGGACAATTATTGCTAAATGGGAATGTACCATAGTATCCCACATGGAGTGAGGAGGTAGTCCCAATGGGCCTTGAGTCTTCTTCTACATACCTTACCGAGTAATACCGAGTAATGCAAAGAGCAAACTAGCAGCAACTGGGCAAATACAACCTGCTAGCTCAAATACAGAATGCCCACTGCCAGATATTACTGCTATTGTTCCGTTCATGCTAACACACAAACATAACAGGAGTGACCAGAAGCTGTAACCATGAAGATTGTAAAAAATATAATGATTCATGTTTTTTCTATATTTTGTTTACTTTTAAAGGGGGATGCCATCAGCCACAATCAGGCTAGAAGCTCTCACCCATTTGCTGTGCACTTCCCAGTCCCTCCCTAATCTAATTCCAGGCCTTTAGAGTCTACAAAGCTTAATCTGCAAAAATGCAATTACTGACTCTGCAAAAAAGGTTCCAGTCCAGTAAAGGTGAGGGCCTGTTCAGCAAGCCTACTGAATAGACGTGTTTTCCTCAGCTCTGCATTTCGAGGGCAGTTTTTACCTTAAAATATTTCATAAAAGTTTGTTAACTCCTACAAAAGTGATAGAACCTGCTTCAACTCGTAGAGATCTATCATTGGTTATAACATTTTCAGTACGGTTCACCAGCATAAGGGAGTTTCAAGTGGTTCCAAATCACAGCACCTGACTGAATCACATGCTATAGCATCCACGATGGCAGTGTCAGACTCTGAGTCACCCTGGACGGCACTTCAGCTTTTTATGCAGGCTATAGACAGCAAGGTGGAGGCTATTCTCCAATGAATGGGAGAACAAGATGTTAAAACTGAAGCAACGACTAAGTCTACCACTGTGGCTGAATCACTTGCGACAAAAATTCTAGCTACCTCGGCTAAACTGGTATAGGAAAATGCACAACTGGGACATCGACTGGAAGCACTTGAGAATGCACACTGAACTTCACATATTCACATTGTAGGTCTGCTGGAGGAGCAAGAGGGATATGATCTCCTTCAGTTTTTAAAATCGTGGCCAACTGGGGCACTTCTTTTGGATCAAAATTGTGCTGAACACTTCATGAGGGAATATGTAATAGCCCCACATGCAGTGGAAGCCCAGAAGGAACTACCAAGGACTGTTCTCCTAATTTCAAATGGGGTAATGATGACAGACATTTTATTAAAGGCAGACTGAGACTCAGACTCTTTACATTGCGATGGGAAAACATTAAATTTTTTTTCAGATTGTTCGTATACCACCTGAGCCTTCAGTAAGAAATTTGATGGTATTCAGTCTAAGCTACAGGGCTCTAGGTTAGTTCACTCCTTGTTCATGCTGGCTAGATGGAGAATTTATTATGGCTGCCATACTTTTTAGTTACTGATCTGGCTGAGGCAGGGAAGCATATGAAACTTATTGAAAAAGTATTTGCAGTGACTCAAGGTGACGAAGGTGAGTCTGTGGATACTGGCAGCTGAGAGGACACTTGAAACCACTGTGAGAGGTGGTTTATGTGGTAACTGTGACTGTGATATACTTACTTAGATGGGCTGGATTCAGAAGCTTTCCTTGAGGTAGGTGTTTGGCTCTGGAACTAAAACTAAAATACTAGATCATAAAGATTTGTGTTTCCAATATAATGTTTTGTTTTCATTGGATATTGAGGCATGTTCACGCTTATAATTGTATGTTATGGGATGTAGTGGGCTTTTTTGCTATTGCATCATTATTAATTATGTTTAAAAATGATGGTTTGCCTATGGGGACTTTTGAAATTGCATATAATTTGAAACATAGAATTTAAAGGCAGGTAAGGACTGCTGGGCCCATCTAGTCTGCCCATTTTTCCTACCCGGTGCAATTACCGCAGTCCCCACTTGACCTGTGGCTTACCCTCTCTCATCTATTGCTAGTGTTCCCTTATGCTTACTGCATGCATTTTTGAATTCCCCCACCATTGTGGTCACCACCACTACCACTGGGAAAGCTGTTCCATGTATCTATTACACTCTCTGTTCATGGCAAATAAAGTACCAGTCGGTCCGGTGCAAAAGATGTGAGGACACTTGCAAGAGACATGTCTTTATTTATGGAACACTTCAAGATGTTTCTGTATTATCAGTCTTGAGCACTTGTATTTTAATAGTTCATAGTACATACATACATATATTAAACTCATCAGATGAGGAAGAAGAAACCGTTGATTGTGAGAAGCAGCTATCCATTGTCAGCAATAAGGAAGCCCAGCTCCATTGCAGCTGTATTCATGATTGGGGTCTTCACCACGGAAAAATGGAGGAGTGGGAGAAGATCTTTGAAGTAGAGGGAGTCATTATACGGGTGATTACTACCGAATCAAAGCAAAAGAAAATCACTAACTTCTTCCAGTGACCCAAGGATGGAGAACCCAGAGAAACCTGAGACCACAGGACAGATAAGTGTGCAACAGCATTTTACAATACAAGAATCCATACTGATTTTAACAAGTTTTAATTTACTTTTCAATAAAGTTTAATTACTGTACTGTCCGGGAATGAGACAATCAGCACAAAATCAAAAAAAGAGCTGTATTTCACTATGTGCTGTTTCATCTTATCATTAATGTATTGTACTGAATGTATGTTGCGTCTCTCACTGCTTGTTTCCACCTATCTTCTTTTATAAGAGACGACCGCGTAAAGGGGACTAACGCTCATCCACAGAGCCATCCCCTTTAAGTGGATTCAACTGTATCACAGCTCTCGGGGGGTAGGGGGGAGCACTAAACATGTTGGTAAAATATTACTGATCAGAGGTGAGGTCATATCGGCACTGTTGCTGAGGTTTAACCATGTTTAGGTTTGAATCATTTTGTTATTGCTTGCCATTTCTTGCAGGTTGTCACCATTTGTATGCCACTAAATATTTTTCTTAATTTAAGAAAACCAAATGGTTGTATTTTCCCCACATCCAAAAGCCAGATTGCCTAGACTATATGTTGCTATTCCATTAGATAACTCCTTTGTATAATGTGATGTCAGACATGAGCTGTATTTTGTTACAGTACTGCCGTTTGACTGTAAAAACAATTAGTAGAAAGTAAAAAAAAAAAGAATGAGAAAAGTTTTTTTTTACATGGGCACTTAGGCACTACCAGTCTGCCAGCTCAAACCCATGTGCTAGTAACTGCAGAGTCACTGCCTAATCTAACTCCAGATCTTAGGGGTCTCATTTTACAGTGATCATTGAATCAGCAAAATGGCTACAGTTGTTCAGTATTCTTCTAGTAAACAAAAAGAAAAAGTATACATATATTTTTTTTGTGGGCAGTTGGGAACAAGCAGGCTTGCTGTCCCCACCCGCCCCCACCCATGCTTCCCATTGCACAAGCAACAGCATCCTCCTTTGCATCTAAGTCCAAATATTGGCCTTGGTCTCAGAGGCCTGCTTCAGCAATGGACTGTGAAGAGCTCATCTCACAAACAACACTTTGTTTGTTCTCCTATACCCCCTACTGTGTTGCACTCTTTGCTGCCTTTTACTTTCTTTTCCATTATAAACATAATAAATGACAGCAGAAAAAGACAATTGGTCCATCCAGTCTGCACATAAAACCCTACCAAAACATGGACCTATTGTCCATACAGCATACTAAACCACACTATCCACCCCATACTCCCATCCTATCACTACAACCATGAGCACCCACTAAGCTAGTCACTCTTTCCTAGCTGTGTTTAAAACCATTGATAGTTTTGGTGCCCACCACATCAGCTGACAGACTGTTCCATGACTTCACTACCCTTTCTGCAAAATAAACCTTTCTCACATGCCTCTTGAACCTTCTCCCATAATTTTCCACTCATGCTTCCATGTTCTTGATCCACTACTTATGATAAATAGTTCCTTGCAATTTACCTTGTTCATTCCTTGAAGGTCTTTATCATATCTCCCTTCTCTTGCCTGGCCTCCAGCAAGTACATGTTCAGTGCCTTGAGCCAGTCCTTGTAAAATCTGCCCTGCTGACCCTGAATCATTTTGGTCACCCAACATTGCACTGTCTCCAGCCTATCCTTATGTTTCTTTTGGAGAAGACTCCAGAACTCCAGAACTGGGCACAGAATTCCAGGTGTGACATGTCCAGTGATCTATAGAGATGTCGTAATACTGTACCTCCTTCCTTCTGCTGTCAATACCCTTCCTATACATACCAACATTCTGTTTGTCTTACTGTAGGCCTTGTTACACTGGCTTGATAGATTTAGGAAGTCACTGATGCTGACCCCTAAGCCTCTTTCCTCAGAGGTCATGCCCAGCTTTACCTCCCCATCCAGTACTCTGTCCTAGGGTTCTTGTTCACTGTGTGCATTACCATGCAATTCTTGGCATTGAAAGAATTACAACCTCTGACCATCTCTCTAGCCTTTGCAAGTCTCTTTGAATCTGTTTAACTTCCTCCAAACTGTCTACCATCCAACAGAGCTTACTGTCATCTGCAAAGAGATTCCTCTTGCCCTGGATCCCTTCTCCAGTGTAGCTGGTGAACATAATTGCAATGACTGGACTGAGGACTGATCCTTGTAACACCCCATTGGTGACCTCCCTCTCTTCTGATTTGAGTATGCTAACCACAACCCTCTTCTGTCTCCCTTCCAGCCAGTTATCACCGTACCGAGTCATAATGTCACACAACATAATAACGTGCCGCATTATGGCAAACCCAGACTTGTGCACACCCCGTGTTGGACCCCCAGAGTTGAGAATCTGTAGTGGGGGTCTGGGGGGGTGTAGCCCGCCATAATGGGGGATGTGGGGGGAAGAACCCTGCACAGAACAAAGATATATGCCTCTTGGCATCAATCGTGCAGCACGATTGTGCCATGCGGCATTATGTTCTATGACATAATGACCCCGTGCCATTCTCACCCACCTGACTGTATCCTTTGCTGAAGCCAGATCCTGTAGCTTCTTCAGGAACCTTCTGTGAAGCACCAAATGAAAAGCTTAATTGAAATTGAAGTAGAATAAATGCACAGCATGGCCCTTATTCGCTACCCTTGTTTCCCAGTCAAAGAATGCTATCAGAATGATCTGACAAGACCTCCCTGCCATGAACCCATGCTATTTATACTATCCTGGAGTACACTGCTGTCTCAGTAAAAAGGATGAAGCAAACAGTTAATATCAATGGTGATACTGGAGTTCTATTTGTGGAATGTGCAATGTATTTGACAGCCCAGACAACAGTTATGGATCCCTTTACATGTAAAAAATGCAGACATAATCTAGAGCTACAAATTGAGGTAAATATGTTCTCACTGAGACTCAAGGCTATTGATCAGACACAACTACAAATGGCACAAAAATTAAACATAAATCTTGACACTCCTAGTCCCGCCAGTATTACTATGGATCAAACTAAACAATGGAGATAGAAGTGAAAAAAGAAAGATCCCAAACCAAGCAACAAAAAGGGAAAAAAGTCTACACACAAAATAATAGGCAAGAAAAGACATTAAAAACAGTATTATCATGGACTAGCAACATATTATGAAAACAACAAACAGCATCTAATAATACAAGTATGACCAAAACTAGAAAAAGGATGAGAGAAGATGAATATCTAGATGATAATGAAAAAAATAATGACAGTCAGTGATCGGTCCACTGGACCACCAGGGATATTGGACTTGGGGGGCTGAATCTTCAGGGCACATACCCGCGATCGGGCACATAGAGGTCCACTGGACCACTAGGGATATTGGACAGGGGGAATTTTGCGTCACGGATGCCCACCATTGGGGCATGGGGGGGCACGCCAGAGTAGTTCCACAGCCCTGCCGTCTGCCGAGCTGACAGCTCAGTAGGGCTGCATGCCCATGGTTCACAGCATGAACCAATGGGCATGCAGCCCTACTCAGTCCAGATATGTAGATTCATTCACATAACTGGACTGAGTAGTAAGTATGGCTACATGCCCATTGGCTCATGCTGTGAACCAATAGGCATGCAGCCTTACTGAGCTGTCAGTCAGTGGATGGCAGGGCGGCAGGCGGTTGGAGTGCTGCCACCCACTGGCTGACGGGGGGAGCAGGGCGGTGGGGCTCAGTGGGTGGGGTGGGGGGTACACTAGACCACCAGGGTAGTAGGGGTATTTGATGGGGTACTGATGCCTGTGATCGGGCAGTGATCAGCCCACTGGACCACCAGGGATATTGGACTTGGGGGGTTCTATTACAGATGCCCACGATCGGGCTCAGTGCAGTCCACTTGACCACCAGGGTTATAGGACAGGGTTTTTTTTTTTACATGAATGCCCATGATCAGGCTGCAGGGGGCATCAGTCCCTGACGGCTGCTGCCTGGCAGGGCACCAGGCGCAAGTCCTCTGGGATCGGCGCACCTGCATGCTAATGACATGCAAATGGGGCCATGATGAGATGCAAATGGCCCCCTGTGTGCCTTGCATAAATTATGACACCACTTGCATGTCCCCTTTTGAATATCGCAGGTGCTGTGCATGGCGCAATGGCACTTGCACTAGCGCATCTCCATGCTCCACTCTGGCCACTTTTGCTGGTGCAGTGCCACTGCACCATGCACAGTGGGGGTTGCCAGGGTGTGATATTCAAAGCTGCTGTGCCATAGCACAGCTCCTTTGAATATCACCCAGGCCACACCCCTGCACAACAAAGTTGAGCTGCACCCAGGCTTGCGCCATAGCCTGGTGCAGTTTGAATATCTGGGCCATGGGTCCAATGATTCATTGCAAGCATCAATGCAAAAAATCAAACAGGAATTTGCATCTTTTACAAATAAATGTATTGATAAAGGCTGTGAGGTGATTGTTTCAGAAATCCTCCCTATTCTGAGAGTTTCAAGACAACATCAAATAAAAATCAGAGACATCAATAACTGGCTCTGTAACTGGTGTATGAAACAGAGTATAAAATGTATTACACATTGGGAAGAATTTTATTGAGCATCAAACTTGTACTCTTATGATGGTCTACACTTGAGTAGAAGGGGTAACAAACTCTTGGGTGCACACCTCAACAAAATTATAAATAAAACTTTAAGCTAAAGGACTGGGGGAGAGGTGTAGTATGAACATCTCTCTTGAAAATAATAAAAATAACATAATTGCATCAAATAAAACAATGCCATCAAATGGAAGCAATAAGATGAATAACAACAAGGATCAAAGTTTAGGCATGTAACTATTGAATGCTAGAAGCTTACACTCCAAAATAGAAGAATTACAACATTCTCTTAAGGACAATAATATAATTATCTGTGGTATAACTAAGACTTGGAGTCAGATGATGCTTGGAACATGGAAATTAATGGCTACAACAGGCTTCATAAAAATAGGAAAAATCATTTGGGAGGTGTTGTAGCCCTATATGTAAGAGATGATGTCAAAACTTTTGACATTTTTAACACCGAGGAAAATGAATGTGAATGTATCTGGGTTAAATTAGTGTTAAACAACAATAATTTGACTGTGGGTTTGGTTTACCACCCTCCAAATCTAATAATCGAACAAAATAATAACCTATTATGAATAATTGAAACTAGGAACATTATGGATGATTATGTGCTCATGAGGGATTTTAACCTTCTTTATATTAATTGGACCTCCTTGAATAGTAAGGTTGCATTAGAAAAAAAGTTAACTGACCTATTTATTCAATTGAACCTTGAGCAATTGGTTCATTTACCAAACAGGAGAAATAACACACTTGACTTAATTTTAACAAACTGGGATGAGAAAGTTCATAATACCCAGTTGCATCCACCACTTACAGTGGTAAGAGATTTCTACAAAGCAGATTATCAGAAAATGAGGAATCAACTGGGTAAATGGAATTGGGAAAAATATCTTGCAGGTAAAGATTTAGAACACACCTGGGAATCAATCAAAAACAGCTTATGGATTGCATAGATAAATATGTACCTAAAAAAGTTAAATACAATAAAAATAGATGTATTCTCCCATGGTAGAATAACAAAATCAAGAAACAGATTTGAAAGAAAAAAAAATTCCAAAAATATAAGAAATCAAAAACTTTAGAACTACTAAACAAACTTAAATTGCATGATAAAAAAATAAAAGTCATGATAATAAGAGCAAAGAAAAACCTGGAATTAAGCTTAGCATCTGGGGTTAAAGATAACAAAAAAACAGTTTTACAATTATATTGGTTCATTGAAGGGCAAACAACATACTATGTGGCCCCTAAAAACTGACAAAGGAATAATAACAGGTGAGGAGGAGATAGCAGAAACTTTAAATAGGCATTTCCTCAGTGTTTTTAAAGAAAAAGGCTCCCAGATCCAACAAATTAATTTGACTAATACGTGCTTACCTAGTATTAGTAGCACAGAAGTCTGTGATATTATATATTCACTGAAAGCTAATAGTTCACCTGGTGCAGACGGTCCTGTGTATCTCTGAGACTAGTCCAAGAATTGGCCCCAGTAATAACTGCACCACTTATTTACCTCTACAATAAATCCATACAGGAAGGTAGAACATTGAATGATTGGCGTGTAGCAACTGTGACTGCAATTCACAAGGGAGACAAAAGAGATGACCCCGGGAACTGTAGACCCATTAGCCAAACATCAGTAATTGGTAAGATCATAGAAAAAGTTTTACAAAGGCAAATTAATGAACATTTTACAAAAAAGGGCTTAACAGATGACAGACAGCATGGATTTGTTCCTGGGAAATCATGCTTGATGAATCAACTTAACTTCTTCGAGCCCATAAGCCAGGTACTTGAGAAAGGCATTCCCAGTGATGTAATATATCTCGATTTCTCAAAAGCTAATAAAGCTAATAAAAGAACTACAGAAGACAGAATTATCACCTAATATAATAAGCTGGATCAGCCTTGTTAAACAATAGATACCAAACTGTTGCAGTCAAAGGGAACTACTCCACTTGGGGTAGTGTGACTAGCGGTGTCCCACGAGGATCAGTCTTAGGACCAACACTTTTTAATATTTTAGTTGCAACTATGCCAGTTTTGGACAGGATATGGTTAGCCAAATATGCAGATGACTGCAAGTTAGGGAGGCTTGTAACTACCATAAATGATAAGAACAACATACAAAAACAGCTAGATCTACTTATGGAGTGGGGGGATAACTATGTACATGTAATTTAACTTAGACAACTGTAAAGTTATGCATATAGGAAAGAACAACCTTTGTTATAGTTATAACCATGGATCTGCGATACTGCAGTCTGTCTGTGAAGAGAAAGATCTTGGCAGAATAATAACAAATGAGTTCAACTTTGAAAATAAACACAATTTTAAAGGTTAAGAAGTGTAATGGTTAAGAAGTGTAATAAAATAATAGGTCCATTCTGGCAAATATAAAAAGTAGACAGCAGGAGGTATTAATGCCATTGTACTCTAGCCTGGTATGACCACATCTTGAGTACTGCTCCCAGTTTAATAAATCTCATAACATAAGAAGCTGTAGACTGGTTGAAGGTGTCCAGAGAAAATATACAAAAAAGCTAAGAAATCAAGAAAAACTGGACTATAATGTAAGATAAAAAATTTTACAACTATACTCAACAGGTTATAGAAAAACCCATGGGGATCTATGCTTTACATATCAAGCATTAAAAGATAACTATTTAGGAGCAACTATAGGTCTGACACTGAGTGATACTACCGCTAATATCAGAAATAATAAATTCAAAATGACAGTAGAATTAATAAAAACAACTAAAAGAAGTAATTTCTTCATTCAGAGGATTGTCGGAATATGGGATATCTGCCAACACCGGTAGTGTCAAGTCCGACTATGGATACTTTTAAAGCTAGACTAGATTTACATGTGGGAGACAGAAGATATGTATACCACCCACAATAAGGTGGTGAGTTCTTTAAAGGGCATTAAGCCTATTGAACTTGTATGCATTCTATGAAACTCTGAAACTAAAGTCCTCTTTGACTAGTGTCTCCATCAGTGTGCTTACAGTGGGGTCTATGCACATTTATTTATTGAAATTTGTTAACTGGATAAGCACACTGAGACAACAATGTCCCTTTTTCAGGGACAACCTGGGGTTAATTAGATTTATCAAGCTGACAACAATACACATTCAAATCAGTGGCATCAGGTTACAAATCAGTGAACATTGCACACAAAGACATGAGTGAGACAAGGTAGCACAACACAGATGTTAGGTAACAATGATTATAACTAGAGCAATACAATATCCAACAGGTTGGTAACTAAGATGGAGTACACATACAGTAGCAGGTTGCATGGGTCTATGACTGATAAGTTAGAGGGAGACCCTAGATGGAGGGGGGGCAAGGATTGTGCCAGAGTATTCAGTGAAGGCATCAATTGCAATTGCATTTGCAGGCAATATACATATGGAATTTCAGAGCGGTTTTGAATGTGCTCAGGGTAGAGCAATTGGTCACATTAAGAGACTTGCTGTTCCAGAGTACAGATGCTGAGATGGTGAATGACCTCCAGCACAGGATTTCAAACTAGGTACTTCCAGGGTGGGGTTGTTTGACAACTGCAGCACATGTGTGGGAAACTTGTACTTAAGTTAAGACTGGGTGTTCCACATAATTTGGCAGTTTTGAATGCAAGGCAGAGGGTTGGGTAGGCAAGCCTGTCCTCGAATTATGGCCAGTTTAAGGAGTTGAGTACTCCACAGTGGTGGTCATGAGGGTGAGCACCTGCAATGAATCGGGTGACTTTATAGTAATGGACTTAATGTTTTGAAAGTTTGGTACCTCAGAGCAATTAAAGGAGGGGAGCACTATACAGAAGAACTGGTAGAAGAGTTCCTGTTAGTGATTGCCAGCCATGTTTCATTGGTTAAGTGTCCACCTTGTCTGTATAGTAACCATATTTTTTGATGGAAGGACTTGGTAAGTGCTTCCATGTGCATTTTCAATGTTAGCTCTTGATTAGGATGCACACCTAGATATCTGAGAGAAGAGCAGACCTCCAACCTGATGCCATTTGTTGAGGTTAGCTGTAGAAGATTATGTCTCTCAACACCAAAGCATTTGGGACAGAACAGCATTACCTTCGATTTCTTCAGGTTTAGCATGAGTTTATTGGCAACCAGCCAGTGCTCCAAGAGTTGGAAATCCGCATTGAGGTCCAGATTTAATTAATTCATATCCTTAGAACTTCTGTAGCATCATCAGCCTATAATTGAATGTTTGCCCCTCCACAGTGTTTGGGCATATCATTAATAAAAATAGAGAATAGAAGGGGCCTCAGAATAGATCCTTGGGGACACCCTGGTTGACCAGTTTTAGATCCAGTGTCATATCTGACCATTTGACTAGTTGGTTCCTCTTGCATAGGTAGTTTTGGAACCAGTTACAGGCATGGGTGTCAATGCTGAGGTGGCCAAGTTTGTTGACAAGAAGTGCATGGCTGACCAGATTGAAAGCTTTGGTTAAATCCAGGAAAAGTGCCCCCGTGGCTAAGCCTTTACCCATATCTACAAGCACCTCTGATGTGGACCTAATTAGGGCTGTATCTGTCCCATGTTTTTTTCAGAAACCATGCTGCATATCTGAAAGTAGGCGGTTGTGTTCCAGATAGTCCTGGACCTGATTGAAGACCATTTTCTCTAAGGTTTTTGTGAGAGCGCTGAGAATAGATATGGGATGATAGTTTTCAGCCAGATCTTCGGCTCCCCCTATATGGATGGGGACTACCATGGCCGTTTTCCATTTGGTGAGGAATTTTCCAAGCAAAAGGAACTTAATAAACAGATTCATGAGAGGGGTCGCAATGATTGGGACTGCAATTTTCAGAAACTTGGGCTCAAGTTTGTCGAATTCGGGTGAGCCGTTGGGTTTGAGAGAGTACAGCAGGATGAGTACTGCCTTCCAGAATACCAGCTAGAAGTGGAACTGAGGACTGGGTAGAGGAACCGGGTGTGGAGGGTTTGAGTTACCCGGTCTCGGGCCAATATAATTGTCACGGTTGGTGAAAAAAGTTATTGAAAGCATTGGCTATTTCATCTGGTGTGGAAAGTGATTTACCATCTACTGATAAGCTCTGAGTAAGAACAGCATAGATACATAGATACATAGACAGTGTCGGCAGATAAGGGCCTATGGCCCACCCAGTCTGCCCATTTGAGCTTGTAAGTTCAGTTTGATTTCCTAGAAGTCTGTTGCCCCTTACCCCTGACCTCCAGAATTCCTTTATGTCTATCCCATGCATTCTTAAATCCCATGATTGTTTCAGCCCCCACCACTTCCTCTGGCAGGGTGTTCCACTTGTCTACCACCCGTTCTGTGAAGAAATTCTTCTTCATGTTTCCTCTGAATCGTCCTCCCTCCAACTTCATCCCATGCCCTCTATTCCTGGAACATCTTCTTTGCTTAAAAATAGTGTATTCCTGCACCCTGTTCCTCCCTGTAAGATAATTGTATGTCTCTATCATATCCCCTCTCTCCCTTCTCTCCTCCAGGGAGTACATGTTCAGTTCCTTCAACCTGTCTTCATAGGACTTGTGATGCAATCCATGCACCATCTTTGTTGCCCTCCTCTGAACCTTCTCTACCCTGTCTATGTCCTTACGCAAGTATGGTCTCCAGAACTGTGCACTGTACTCCAGGTGGGGCCTCACTAATGTCTTGTATAGCGGAATTATGAACTCCCTTTTCCTGCTGGTGATGCCCCTGCCTATACATCCCAGCATCCTATTTGCTTTACCTGCTGCCTTGTCACACTGTTTCCCCTACCTTGAGGTCATCAGAGATGATAACCCCAAGATCCCTTTCCTGCTTGGTGCACTATATCCTCACCCCCAACTGATATATTGTGCCAGGGTTTTGTGCCCCATATGCATTATCTTGCACTTCCTTGCATTGAATTTCAACTGCCAAACCCTGACCATTCTTCAAGTTTCTGCAGGTCCCTTCTCATTCTGTCTACACCCTCTGGTGTGTCTACTTGTTACAGAGCTTTGTGTCATCAGCAAACAGTGAAATGCTGCCTTCTAGGTCCTGCACAATGTCACTGATGAAGATGTTGAATAGGACCAGTCCCAGCACTGATCCCTGTGGTACCCCACTGGTCACTTTTCCCTCTGTGGAGTGACAGCCATTTACCACCACCCTCTGTGTCCTGCCACCCAGCCAGTTACCTACCCATCACACTACTGTTCTGCCCACACCCATATTCCCCAGTTTGTGTAATAGTCTTCTGTGTGGCACAGTGTCAAAGGCCTTGCTGAAGTCTACATAGGCCATGTCCACTGCCCTCCCCTGATCCACCTCCCTAGTCACCCAGTCAAAAAATTCAACGAGGTTGGTCTGACATTACATCCCCATGGTGAAACCATGCTGCCTTGGGTCTTGTAGTCCATTGACAACCAGCTGTTCCACCAATCTCTCCTTCAGTAGTGCTTCCATGATCTTCCCCACTACCGAGGTGAGGCTGACTGGTCTGTAGTTACCTGCTTCCTCTTTGTTCCCACTTTTGTATAAGGGGACTACATCTGCTGTCCTCCAGTCTTTGGGTACCTCCCCTGTTTCCAGTGATCGGCTAAACAGGATAGCCAGAGGTTCAGCCACCACCTCTCTTAGTTCTTTAAGGACCCTGGGGTGCACCCCATCTGGTCCCATTGCTTTATCAACTCTTATTACTTCCAGTTCCTTCAGGACCCTTTCTCGTGTAAAGGGACTTGTGTCCATTTCTGCACCATTCTCACCCCTTGTACTCCCTTCAGACCCATTACCCTACTCTTTCTCAGTAAAGACTGAGCAGAAATACCTGTTCAATATGTCAGCTTTACTGTTGTCATCCTCCACGTGGCCCCCATCCTCCCCCTTCAGTCTCACTATCCCTCCCTTTGTCTTTCTTTTATCACTTATGTACCTGTAAAAGGTTTTGTCCCCTCTACCCACTGATTTTGCAATGTGTTCTTCTGTCTGAGCTTTGGCTTCCCTTACTGACCTCCCTGCATTCCTTTGCTTCTCCTGGTACTTCTCCCTATCCCCTTCTCTTGTGTCTTTTGTATTGCCTGAATGCAATCTTTTGGCTTTCACATTCTCTGCTACCTCTTTGAAACCATAATGGTCTCCTTCCTTTTCCCTCTTGCTAACCTGCTTAACACATAATTCTGTTGTTCTTGTAATCCCCATTTTAAATACTGCCCACTGTTCCTCAACCCCTGATTCCTGTCCCATTCCCCTTAATGCCTCTTTCAAGTATCTCCCCATTTTCCCAAAGTCTGCCCCCCTAAAATCCAGGATATGTGTTTTTGTGTGGTTTGGTTCTGCTCTTTCTGTGATTTCAAACCACAATGACTGGTGGTCACTGTTCCCCAGGTGCTCCCCCACTGTTACCCCCATCACACTGTCCCTGTTTGTGAGCACAAGAGCATCAGAAATACATTTAATAGGGTATTGATTTGGACCCAGAATTTTGGGGGGTCAGACAGATTCTTGGTTTGCAGGGACCTGACATAGTGCCCTGTTGCATTATTTGAATCCTTTTTGCACCTGTTTCTCTGAGTCCTATAACTGAGCCAGTCAGTATGCTCTCCAGAGTATTTGAACATCCCCCATGCCTTGTCTCTAAGCTTTAGACATATCCTAAGGTCTCTGTCAATCCAGCACAAGCTTTTTCCCTTGACCCTGTGCTGCTTGAGGGGTCAGGTTTGTTGAACACACTTAAGAAGTGGTTGATAAAGAAATCCTGAGCCTGGTCGATGTCAGGGAGATTTATGATTTTGTTCCACCGCATTTCTCTGAGGTCACTAAGGAGATCACTTGTGACAAACCTCGAGAGTTCACGAGTGACCAGGATCATTGGTGCAGCATTTGGGGAATTGTTCCTCCAGATGGAGAAAACTGGGGCATGGTTGCTGAGTGAGTCTGTGAGACGTCTGGCTGCTTTAGATCTGTCAGGACAGTTCACAAGAATCCAGTCAAGTACTGTGTGGTTGCCTGTCTTGGGGTTGAGCCTTGCAAGTTTGTTGATATGCTTTCTAAGTGAGGCATCCGTTAAGGCAGACTTGTTTGCCACTTTATTCAACTACTTAAGGCTAAAGTCAGCAATTAGGATTACTTCACCAATGGGGATTGTATAGTTGGGGATTGCCAATGTACCACGGATCTATGATGCGTAGGCAATCCTAAGTGGTAATTCCACACACCGAGGGCCTTGTGGATCCCTGTGCACATGCACAGAAAGACATGCATCCCTACTGAACTGGATTCCCTGGCTGATCACGCAGCTATGTGTGCAGGTGGGACGTGTCTGGTGGTGTGCCCTGCACTCAACACCATTCATGTAGACAAAGAGTGCTTGCCAAGGTGGCATAGAATACAGCAGTTGGGACACTGCCATGTACTTTGTGCAACCCCCCATGCCACTTGCTGACTGCAGCAGAACAGGGAATCCCCCAGCCATAATGACTCAGCCCACTGGGCTGACAGGCAGGGCTGGGAGCATTCATTTGGGCACTCATCCATACATTTAAATACACCTGGACCCATGCCTACCCAGAACACCCTGCTTGTGTGGAGCAGGGGATCCATTCAGGATCCAACTTGGGCATCTGAATGGATGCCTGCCTGTGTCCCTTGAACTGCCCCACCACATAGCTGCATGTTTGGGGGCAGGGCCAAGGACAGGTACCCTGTGGGGGCATGCAGTTGTGCATACTGTGCACCCTGCACCTCAACAGGTGCATAGCTATGTGATCAGCTATGTGTGACTCAGGTATACCCAGCTCACCTTTATGCATTGCCCCCAATAGAGGTAAGACTGATATGTCTGTAGTTACCCAGCTGCTCCTTGTTCCCCCCCCTTACGGAGTGGGAGTAGATCCATTATTCTCCAGTCTTTCGGAACTACCCTTGTCTCAACTGATCTACTGAATCGCCCTACCAGGGGTTCAGTTAGTTCTGTTGCCAATTCATTGAGCACCCTCAGATGCATGTTATCTGGCTCCAGGGCCTTAGCTATCTTTACTGCTGGAAGCCCTTTCCAAACCCTTTCACTATCCTTTGTTTTAGTTTTTTTTTGTCCACATATTTTGGTAGAACAAGAAGATTTTTTCAAACCAAACTAGCTAAAATTGTCAGTAAAAACAGGTGCATTGCTGTTAAGGTGAGTAGCGATGCCATTTAGCAGAGAAACTGAAAACCTAGGAAAAACCAACATCTGGCATTCACCCTCCACAGTCACTTATGGGCTAGTACATCAGTGTTCCATTCTGCTCTGATCTATTCAAAAATCCATTTATTGAAAAGTCTATAAAAATGTATCCATGCAGGAGGACAAAGGTGTAAAGGTACAAAAAAAAATCACTAGAAATATAAGCTCCTTATATACCCCAAAATATATTAAAATTAAACCTTAGATTGGTCCAGGGGTCACTGATTTGGATGTGTATGTAAAGTGATAAGTGAAATACATCAGTTCATAATGAATCATTTAAAATACTGTTATTTAACATGGGCAAACACAATCAAATTGTATCATATTCAATGCATGTAATAAATGACACAGATTATTTACTTATGCTCATTATTAAGTAGGATACTTATACAGTAATAGGGGATATATAATTAGGGGTACCAAGACTGTGGTCTGTCCATCAGAGCTGGAGGAAAAGGTGGTACACTGTTTCCCAAGGACAGCAGCAGACAGGGTACTTTCCAGTGTAGATTGATTGTTAGGGAAGTGGGATGAAGACCAGTCATTATTAACTATTTAGGGACGAGTGATCTGGCAGGAAGGCTATTGGGAGCAATGACTTAAAAAATTGAAGTCTGATTAATAAGAAATAAAATGCCATTCAGTATTAACAAATGCACAGTAATGCATTTGGGAAAAACAAACTCATTACAGGCCTACTATCTAAAAGGTATGGAGCTGAAGATCACAAATCTGGAGAAGGACTGTGGCGTTATATTGGATAATAAATTAGAGTTCAAAGAGCACAGGACACACATCATTAAAAAAGCCAACTTTATGATTAAAAACATCAGAAGGAGTTTTTTTTTTGGTACTTTTTTCCCCTGGCCACCAGTCTGCTTACCTCACACTTTCAGGCATCCTCCTGAGGTTTCTGGCCACCGTCCCAAGGACCCCCGGCTCCATATTCAGGCCCACGGCATATCCCTGTGGCTTGCCTCCCGCAGCGGGGAGGTGGAGAGCTCCCCTCGCACTCTCACAACAGGACCAGATCCAGTAGATCCACGCACCCTCGGTGCCGAGCAAGTCCCCTGTGGACACGACCATCAAGCCACCATGACTGGTGCCCATATTTTTCTGTTTTCTCCCCTTTGGATGTCTGTGGCATGCAATGACACCAAGGGACAGGAGCGCGAACGCTACCACATGCCCCTCTTCCAGGCGTCTGCCACAGCACATCCCCCAAGTCTGCCCATGGCCTGCTGTCACCCCCAGCCACCACTAGAGGTCTCTAGGCCACCAAGGCATCCCACCCCTCTCCCTATAGAAGGAGAGCAGTCCTACAGATGCTCAATCCTTCTACTCTTCCTGTTGACCCCGCCAACCCAGGCTCGTTCTCAACCCGTGTCAGCCGGTGGTGCTGTGTGCATCCAGCGCCTCAACCCTCAGCACCACCGGGCCAGCCCCAGAAGGAGTTTTATTAATAAAACAAAGGGTTGTATGTTACCTCTTTATAAAATGTAAGTGAGACCCCACCTTGACTTTGGGTCACAGGTATAGAACCCTTACAAACAAGGGGAAATTATTAGAATACAAAAAAAATCTAACGCAGATTTACTAAAATGATAGAGACTATGACAGCATTAAGTTATAAGGACAGACTTAGTAAAACTGGTCTGTTTTCATTGCAACAAAGAAGAGTTAGGGGAGACCAGGTGCAATTGTTTAAAATAATGTCAGATCAGGGTTTAAAACGTGAGATGGAGATCCAGCTACAGAACAAGCCATCATGTTTAAGCGGACATAAAAAACAAATTAGATAAAATACTGCCAGAAAGAATAGTAGTCACAATTCATTTATAAATAGAACAGGGAGAATTTGGAACACTCTTCTGGGTAACATAGTGTGTTGTAGCTATGTGTCTTCTTTTAAGAAAAGATTGATGCATGGTTACAGGGAAAGTAATCAAAATAGACCTACTAATGTGGGGAACAGTTCATATGGACTGTACAGCCTTCTTCCATTCTAAACTCAGTAGAAACACCCAGTATAAACAATGAAGGCTAGCTTCAGGACATTACATTCCTGACTTAAAGAGTAGGCTGGTACTGCGACCTTCTCAGAATTCCTCACAGTACACAGGTGGGAGAGTCAAGAAAGTTGAATATCTTTCAGTTTAAGAATTGGTTGAAGGAATGGTGCACACAGATACTTTTTGCTTCCTGGGAAACATGGCCTATTTTAGCCAGATGGCAATCATCCTGATTAGAAGGGGACAAAGGGATAGGTCTGAAATTTAAGGCATACATTTTGGGGTATATAAACTTAGATGAGGGAGAATTAGGCTGGGGACATCTGTGGAGAGAACTCAAGTGATGAAGGAGGGAAGTATAATGTAGCTAGAGATGGTGAAGGGGGCATATGATACATCAGAGACCAGGGACCATATTAAGATAGACAGACAGACAGACAGACATATAGATAGACAGATAGGTAGGTTTTATTTGTATTTTGGTGCCCGATCCCAGAGTCTCTGGGTGCCATTACAATAGGAACAAGGTCAATGCAGGATTCACTTACAGACTATCATCAATAAAACAATTTATGAAATCAGCATTAAAAACTATCAGAAAATGCCTTGTTAAAAAAATGTAGGTCTTTAGGCCCCCTTTAAATGCCTCCACTGCTGGGGCCTCCCTCAAAGATTGCCCCCAAACATGCAGTTATGGGGGGGGGCAGTTCAAGGAACACAGGTAGGCAATCTCTCAAAGAACTCCAGTCTACTACATCTTCTTTCTCCCCTGAGTGAGAGGCAGTGGAGCTGACTGTTTTGGGACATTTAATACTGGAGTTCTGATAGAAGAATCAGCACCCAGTCCAAGCTAAATATATTAATAAAATATTTATTTAACCAAGTGCATCAGAGCAAACATATCAGTTCTTAGAGCATAATGCTAACAGAAACAAAAAAACTTCTTACGTTTCACAAAGCTAAATGCCAAGCTTCATCAGAGATAAATAACATTCGTATTATGTGACTTATATAGTTCTAAAACCATGTGCAACCTTAACCACATCAATAAAAACATTTTGCATTCCTTCATTTCATTTCAGGCTTAGCAATTAAAAAAAAAAAGCTCATCCATCAATTAATTAGTACCATCATCCACTAAATATGTAATTTATAATTGACTACTATTGTCAACATACAAAAGGTATCTAATCAATGATTAACTTTAAAATTAGCTGGATGTAGCAAAGCACTGGGGCATTATTAAACATCATGGTAGTATCTTGTTACAATCACATTTTAATGAAGGGTGTCCACTTTAACACAACCACATTTTGAATCTAATTGCATAAAATCAAGAAGCAAACTAGCTATTTATTTCTACATGCTTTACATTGTTTATTTTGGACACCTCTACCTATAATGTTAACAGCATATCATATATAAGCCTTTTAATAAATACAGAGCTCATTTCTAGTGCTACATATGATATTATAAAAGTAATACTGAAAAACCTGAGTTGGGACAACACACTGTTATTATAAAAAGGCTGCTAAATCTATGTTTTCATTAAGTCCAGAGTCTTCTCTAGATTTTAACATAAATATCCAATAACTCTCTCATTGCCCTATTTTTCTTTTCAAATCACCTCCCCTAGGTCCTACTCTTACTTTCTCCAGTCCTATGAATTTCATATCATGTTTTAGTCTCACATCCCTGCACTTGGCTATATGCTGAACAATGGCATACGACATATCATGCTTATCTATAGCCCGAAGATGGTCACTAATTCTGATTTTTAAATTCGCGTATAGTTCGTCCAACATAATAATACATGCAGGAGCATTGTAATAAATATACCACTGATATGGTGTTGTACAAAATCAAATCTTTGATTTTAAATGACTGACAAGTAATCAGATTGTAAAAAGTATCAGTTACTATCAAAAACTAACAAAACTTACAGTTTCCACATCTTTTCGTTCCTGTAGGAGATGGGGCTGACCAAATGGTTTTAATTTTATTTTTATCTGGTAAAAATGATTTAACTACCCTGTCCTTAATAGATGGAACCTTAATAAAAATCAGTCGTGGTGCATCACCCACACGTTTGGAGATTTTTTCATCTATTTTTAATATACCCCAATTATCTTGTAATATCTTTTTTACACTAGTACATCTAGTACTAAATTGTGTCACAAAACCTACAGCTCTATATTGATTGTTTTGTCTAAGATTTGGTACTGTAGGAGTCAGGGTAGAAACTCTATCCATGCTTTCTACTGTTTCAACAGCTTTCTGAATCACTTCCCCTACCATATCCACGTTCCTCAAACCGCAATATCTGCTTTTCTTTAAATGCATCAAAATCTTGTTTCTGCACACAATTCCTTAAAGTCCTGATCATTTGCCCCTTAGGTATATTTCAACAAATATGACCAGGATGAAAACTACTTGAAAGTAACAAACTATTGCGGTCTGTAATTTTAGAAAATAAAGAAGTGCCTATTACACTACCCCCCTCCATTTTAAACACCCTAAGGTCTAAAAAATTCACCACATTTTCATCTATAGTCAACTCAAAGCACAGATGTTGACACGTAGTATGTAACCAATCAACAAAATTCATAAACATTTCCCTCGATCCCTTCCAAACAATAACAATATCATCAATAAAGCGATGCCACAAATTCAAAAATCGAAAATATGAATTTGTGGCGTCGCTTCGTATCCAATCTCCCATTTACCTACATACAGATTGGCATAACTAGGTGCCATCATGGCACCCATAGCAGTGCCTTTGATTTGTCTGTAGTAGTTACCCTGACAAAAAAAATATTTGACTCCAAAACTAACTCAGCTAATTGTAATAGGAAACTAGTTGGTACTACATGGGGAAGGGGTCTAAGGTCCAGATAGTATTCCAAAGCTGCTAAACCACCCATGTGTGGTACATTAGTATATAATGCCTCCACATCCAAGGTGGCAAGCAGAACTTCACCATCTAAAGACATCGATTCAAGAATATTAATAATGTCCATGGAATTTCTTTAAATATGAAGGCAACTGTTGTACAATCGGTTGTAAATGAACATCTACAAATCTAGACAGAGTTTATGTTAGCCAACCTGCTCCTGAAATAATGGGTCTACCCGGGGTATTCAATCAATTTTTATGTACCTTCGGCACGCAATATATAGTTGGTAACACCAGATGTGGGACTACCAATGCTCTATACTGTGTATTAGTAATAAAACCACTGTTTAAACCTTCTTCAAGAACAAAATCTATTTTCTTTTCACCTCCTAAACATTACTACTTGGTAATTTTTCATATAAAGTCATATCTGCTAACTGTCTATTTATTTCAGCAATATATTTATCTTTATCCATAATCACTATTGCCCCACCTTTGTCGGCTCCTTTAATTATAATATTCTAATTAGTAGATAAATTATTAAGTGCTATGCGTTCATTTTTGCAACAATTATTAAACTACTTCGGCGGAGAATCGCTTGCCAGATGTTCAATGTCAATTTCACATTTTTCTACAAAAACTGACATAGCCAGACTAAGTGTAGGGCAATAGTTCGATTTTGGCATCAACCCATAATTGTTAATTTCAGAGTCAATGGTCATAGCAGAATCAAAATCTTTGTTATCAGACATAGATCTTAAAGTAATCTTCCTAGCAAACAATGTAAATCAACTACAGTTTGAAAGTGATTAAAGTCCTTGGTTAAAGAAAAAGAAAGTCCTTTATTTAATACAGATTCTTCATGAGTAGTCAAAAAATGTCCCAACAAGTTAATAACAGCAGATACGGGGATAGCTGAATTTATTGACTGTATCCCCTTCATCCACTTCCATGCCCCCCCCCCCCGTCCTCTTCCTTGGAAAAACGGATCCTGGAACCGGTATGCTTGCACTGATGCACTAGGTTAAATAAATATTTTATTAATATATTTGGCTTGGACTGGGTGCTGATTCCTTTTTTTTTTTAATTTATTGACATATTTGTCATAGCACCAGTTTCGCTCGGTGTGGTTCATTTCTTGAATTTTTTGAGAGTTCTGAGAGAACCCTAGCATATTATATCTGGTTTATCTTTATTATTTTCTATCTGTGGCTAGTTGGGAAAGTTTGGAGAAGGTTTAAGCCTCTGTCTTTGAGGTGGGGGTATTATAGGTTTATTGGTAATAGAAGATGTGTTGGTCTGTGGCTCTCACAGTCGCACACTACTCCTCTGCTGAACTCCGGGACCTCCAGCACTTTTATACTTCTCCTCTGCCTGCAGAGGTCTACAACCAATGTAGGGTTTTAGGTATTGTTAGGAGAAGGGGGGGTGGACCTGGGGGCTCGGACATTGGGACGGGGGGACAGAGCGGAGCAGTTGTATCAGGGTTGTGGGGTCCAGGAGATGCCCTGGAGTGAAATGGTCATGGTCCGCCATGTCTGTTTACCGTACTCAAGGGCTCCTGTAATTTTGAGCATATTACTCGGTCAACCACTGAATCCCTTCTGACTCAAGTGGTGTTATGCAATGCCAGGTCTATTAGAAACAAGACAGCTATTACTGCTGATCTTGTTGGGACAACTGACCTGGTATGCATCACCGAAACCTGGCTTGATGATAACGCAGGACCCATTTTAGAAGCAGCGGCCCCAGCTGGGTTTTTGGTGATACACCACTCGAGATCAGACTGCAGGGGTGGGGTGGTGGCTATTTGTTTTAGATCAGAATTGAGCCTTACTAGTGTACCAGAAGAAGTGGTCAGATCATTTGAATTCACCACAGTAGCAGGTGTGGGCTGCAGGATCATTTTCATATACCATCCACCCGGGGGGGTGAGAAATTGTTCCTGCAGGGAGTGGCAGACTTCATCATCAATGCGGCACTGTAGTCACCCAGGCTGATTGTCCTGGGTGACTTCAATGCCTGGATCGATGACAAACTCTCGCAGTTTGGTCAAGACTTCCTCCAACTCATGTCTTCATTGGGGTTCACACCGGTAGTTGCCTCTGCTACTTTTAATCAGGGTCACTCACTTAACATAGAAACATAGAATTTGATGGCAGATAAGGACCGCTTGGCCCACCCAGTCTGCCCATTTCCCTACCTACTGGAGGAGCTGCAGATCCTAGTTAACCAGCAGCCTACTTCTTCCTACCCCCACCCCCCAGAACTGCCTTATGACTATCCCATGCATGCTTGAATTCCACCACTGATTTTGACTCCACAACCTCCTCCAGAAGGCCGTTCCATGCATCCACAACCTCTCTGTGAAAAATACTTCCTAAATTACCTCTGAGCCGCCTCCATCTTCAAATTGTGCCCCCTTGTTCTTGCACACCTCTTTTTTTGAAAGATGCTACCCTCTTGGACTTTGTTGATTCCCTTGAGCTACTTGAAAGTTTCTATCATGTCCCCCCTCTCCCTTCTTTCCTCGAGGCTATACATATTAAGCTCCTTAAGTCTCTCTTCGTATGTCTTCCAGTGCAGACCCTGCACCATTTGACCCTGCACCATTTGACCCTGCACCACTTGATCTGGTCTTTCTCCTAGGGATTGAGTCATTTGATTTGGTGGTGAAGCCTGTCATATGGTCTGATCACTACACAGTAAGATTCAAATTCCAGCCACCCTTATAGGCCTGCCCCTGTGGAGAAGGTCAGATAACGCCCATTACGGGCATTACCACAGAGGGTCTCACGGGCAGTGTTAGGCCTATCAGGTGTTCTGAGGGTGGGTGGGTGGGGATCCAGAGATCTAGTCTTGGCCTATAATAAGGCCATTACTGAGCTCTGGATACCGTACCCAATCCTGTCTTGCGTGTTGTCCCCTCTCTCCTGGCCCTTAGTCCCCTTGGTTTGATGGGACATTGAGGGAGCTGAGGCGGGTGGGACGAAGGTTAGAGCATTGCTGGTGGAGAAGAGCCCTTGAAGCCAACCACCTAAGATTGATGGCTCATTATCAAAGCTGTCAATCAGAAATCTGATGTAAGAAGGCAGTGTTCCTGTTCTGTGAGATAGCTGCTGCTCAGAACCGACTGGCTCAGCTCTTTCGAACTATGGATAGGCTGTGCAACCCAGCCTGTCTACAGGTCTGAGGAGCATTTTCACAAGATGAGTGTGATGAATTTGCTCACTTCTTTGCAGATAAGGTGGCCGACATCAGGGCTGAAATCTGCTCAACACCCTCTATGGGGGTTAGCGATGGTCATGTGAGGTCATTGTCCCTCGGTCTTCCTGGATATCTTTCAACTGACCAGAGATGGAAGATATCATGTGGATTATCTAGAATTTGCAGCCAACTTGCTGTAATTTGGATCTGGCCCTACTCGCCTATTATTAGGGTGTATGGAGACCATTGGCCCGATCCTTGCAGAGATTGTTTGGTGCTCTTTAGATTTGGGAGAGTTCCCTAGCTCTCTGAAAGAGGCAGTGGTGGCACTGCTTCTGAAGAAAGCTTCTTTAGACCCAGGCATCTGTGCAAGCTACAGACCTATCTCTAACCTTCCCTTTGTTGGGTAGGTGATTGAGACAGTAGTTGTGCTGCAACTGGAGAACCATCTTACCATCCATGATGTCTTCAATCCTCCCCAGTCTGGTTTTTGGAAAAGGCATAGTACCGAGACCACTCTGGTTTGGGTGCTCAATGATCTCTTGATGGCAAGAGACCAAAAGCACCGTCCTATCTTGGTGCTTCTGGATCTCTCTTCAGCATTCGACACTGTGGACCATGGGGTTCTGCTTGAGCATCTGAGGGTCATCTGTGGACTGGCTGGTCCAGTTCTTAGATGGCTCCATTCTTTCCTAACTGGCAGGTTTCAGAGGGTGGTGTTGGGAATTTTTTCCTCTGAGCCAGTCTCTATGCTATGCAGGGTACCTCAGGGATCAGTGCTGTCCCCCATGTTTTTCACAGTGTATTTACTGCCCCTTGGAGACAGAGTAAGATGATATGGGCTGAGTTTTCATCACTATGCAGATGATACACAGCTCTATCTGTTTTTCACTCCCTACCAGGATAGTGCGATCTCGATGTTTAACAGCTGCCTAGTAGAAATCCATAGCTGGATGAAGGCTAGCTGATTGAAATTGAATTCTGGGAAGACTGAGGTGTTGGTGGTGGATCTGGGGTGCTGGATAGAGAGGATGGTGGAGGGGTTACCATCTGGACTTTGGATTGATGGTGTACAGTTGCCTACTTCTGCATGGGTGCGAAGTCTGGGGGTGGTATTTGACGATGGGCTGACACTGTGAGCGCAGGTGTCAGTGGTCATCAAATCTTCCTTTTATCATCTTAGGAACATCACCAGAATTAAGCATCTTGTTCCGTCCGATGATTTGCCCACATTGATCTACGCCTTTGTGACCTCGCTCCTTGACTACTGCAACTCCCTATACCTAGGGCTTCCGGGGATTGATGTCCGTCATTTGCAGCTGGTGCAGAACATGGTGGCATGACTATTGACTGGGACTTCTCGTTCCAGTCATATTATGCCTGAGCTGCACAATCTGCGCAGGCTGCCTATACTGTGGCAGGCCACCTTTAAGGTAGGTCTTTTTACCTACAAAGCCCTATATGGACTGGGACCTGGTTATTTGCAAGAGCTCCTGGTTCCGTACAGCCCTGTCTGACCTCTCCACTCTACTGACAAGAGGTTGTTAGAGGTTCCCAGGGTACAGTTGAAAACATCTGTGCAAGGGCTTTTATGTTCATTGGGCCATCCCTGTGGAATTTTCTACCTCATTAGATTAGGGGGTGCAGGACCGTAGAGAGTTTTAAGACCAATTTCAAAATGTATTTACTTAAACCAGCTTTTAACATTTGAAGCATCATGAAACTGGAAATTTTTAACTGAAGTTATATATATTTTATGTGATTTTATTGAATAATTTTAATATGGTGTATGTAAAGCACTCTGATATTTGAATTGCGCTATATAAATAAAATTATTATTATTATTATTATTAAAGATTTTGGCAGCGAGTTCCAGAGGGCTGGGCTGGCCACGTCGAAGGAGCGATCCACCAAGGTTTACAGCCTGGCCCCAGAACCACCTGTAGGCCCTCGATGGAGGAGCAGAGGAAACATACAGGGGCAGCTGGAGTAAGGAGGTCAGACAGGTAGCCAGGGCGCAGGCCATATAGGGTATAATTGGTGAGCAAGCCCACCTTGAAGATGACACTCCACCTGACCGGCAGCCAATGCAGATCATGCAGGACTGAGGTCACATGGCAGAACCTCAGAAGGCCCACCATCAACCTAACCACTGCATTTTACAATAGCTGCAGCTGGTGGAGGATCCCTCCATTTACCCCAAAATACAGAGCATTACAATAGTCCAGTCTGGAAGTCACAAAGGCATGTACTAGTGATGGTAAGTCTTCCGGCAGAATTAGGGATTTAATTCGGGTGACATTCCTTAAGTGGTAAAACCACTTTTGACAGTAGATGACACCTGGGTTTCCATGATCTACCTGTCATCAAGGATGATGCACAAATTCTTCACCCTGGGTGAAGTCATCAATGAACTTGACCCCAGGACTAGACCAGTTACTACACTGAAGGCATCCCCATCACACTATTGACCAGGCTCAATCACCAGCACCTCTGGCTTGTCTGATTTCAACCTCAGCCAGCTAGAGGACATCCAGTCCTGAATCTTGGTCAGACATTTATTTAGCACTTCCAGCTCCAGGGGCAAATGATATATACAACTGGGTATCATCTGTGTAGCAGTGAAAACCCAGACTGTATTGTCTTATGATCTCTCCCAAGGGCAGCATGTATACCATGAACAACATCAGTGAAAGGATCGAACCCTGAGGTACTTCACACAGCAGGGGTTTTGAGAAGGAGGGGAAATTCCCCATCACCATTCATTGTCTCCTGTCAGTGAACTAGAACTCAAACCATTTGATGAGTGTTCCAGTGAGTCCACCATACACTCTAAGGAGATCCAACAGCAAAATGTGGTCCACGGTGTCAAAGTTGATGAAAGATCGAGGAGAATGAGAACTGACCATTCCCCTGTATCTCTTGCCCTGAGGAGTTCATTTTGCACCCAAACTAGTGCCATCTCTGTGCTATGACTAGCTCTGAAACCAGACTGGAATAGCTCATAGATGTCAAAGGCCATGAGGTGTGCCTCAAGCTACAGAACCACAACTTTCTCGACAACCTTCCCTAAAAATGGGAGGCTGGAGATAGGTCTATAATTCCCTAGGATGTTAGGGTTGAGCAATGGTTTCTTCAGAAGAGGCTTGATCAGCCGGCCCGGTGGCACTGAAGGTTGAGGCACTGGATGCCACACCTCACGCTACACCAGTGATCCGGGTTTGAGAATGGACTCGGGTTGCCAGGGGTGGGTGGGGCGAAGGAGGATTGAGCATCCCTATGGATGCTCTCCTCCTTCTGTGGTGGGATACCAGGGGTGCTTCAAGCACTCGACACCCCTGAAACCATGGAAGCACGGGCATTTGGGGCACCAGCAGCTTGGCTCCATGTAGTAAGGGGAGGGGGGACGCTGTTAGGCGCTTGGCAGTTGATGTGCGTCAACATATCATCAGCCTGAACATACTGTACGTCCTTCGTGCCGGCGTCCCAGGGGGATAGGAGAAAAACAGGGAAAAAATGCAAAAACCCCTGGCCCTAAGTGCACAATGAAACTGGGGATGGGTTGCCTTGGGGGATTGCCCTGGCAGATGGAGTAGGAGGAGGTACAAGGAATCCTTTAAAGCTGTGGGAGCTGGGCAAGTAAAAAAAAAAAAAAAGAAGAGGCTTGACCAACGCCTCCTCCAAGGCACTGGGGAAGCACCGCTCTGACAGTGAGCACTGGACTATCATGGTGAACACTGGACCGATGGCCTCAACCCCTCCCACTAGCAGATTAGTCAGTCCAGAGTTCAGTTCACAACATGTAGGCCACAGCTTTGAAATCATCCCAATGACCTCAGCCACCTCAACCAGCTGAAACTTCCCCCAGGCAATGGAAGTGCCCCTTCTTGGACCAGGACATCCATTACGGGACAAATTTTGTCCTGTCGGAGAGATCCCTGCTCAAATGGAGGACACCTTGTCTGAGAAGAAAAGAGCAAACTCATTGCACAATGCAGTTGAAAAAGCTTTTCTCGGCTGTAGACAGGTTGGATGTAACAACATGTCCACAGTCGACATAGCTGAGCTGGTCTGTTCCTCCCAGCAGCAGTCTCCCTGGACAGGAATTCCGCCTTCTTACAGTTAATTGCACCCAATAATTATTATAGTAATTTTTCAGGGTCAGTCTATCCTTTATGGACTGGGTCCTTCACCAACAATGTTCTAATGTCCAACCCTTTGTCTTTATCTCCTTGAGAGCTCCATCAAACCATGGAGGTCTCAAGCAACAAGACATTGGTCATATACGGACTGGTGTGAAGGCATTGAATGCCTTGGTAATGCTCCATTATAGGCCACCACTGCCTCACTCATGCCAACTGCACATGCAGCACTCATGCCAGAAAAGTCTACTACCACCAACAGTCCCTCTGGGGACAATCCCTGTAGAGGGCAGCAGTGGACAATCTTGACAGGAGAGGGACTCTCGGGGGGGGGTGCAACAAACTGGAACTCCACCGTGCAGTGATCAGACCAAATGACCTGGTCAGTCTTGATGCTGGTCACATCAAGCCCAAATGAGAATATCAGGTCCGAGGTGTAGCCGTGTTGGTGGGTCGCAAAGTTAATTACCTGTGTCAGGCCCAGAGATGTCAACGTCTGGAGGAGGTTGTAACCAAAAAGTGAGGATTAGTTGTCAATACAGGCATTGAAATCCCCCAGAATTAACCATCTAGGGAACTCCAACACCCTGTCAGCGACAAAGTCCACTACCTCCTACAGGAAATCTCCCCTGCATCCCGGAAGGTGGTAAATGAGAAGAATCCTACAACTTGCACCTGGACCCCCACACACTGCCACACATTCAAACGATAAGGTAGTACTCACTGGGTGCTCGGAGAAGTTCAGGCCAGATCTAAAACAGATGGCCACTCCCACACACCTGTGTTCCCTCCTCGGGCATTACACCACCATATACCCAGCAGGGACCGACGCCTCCAATACTGGACCGACATAATCCTCCAAACAAGGTCTCAGTAATGCAAGGCAGGTCAACTGAGGAGATCAAGTACACCATAATGGCAGTCTTGTTCCTCATTGACCTGGCATTGCATAGTACCACCCGAAGGAGACTAGCAGAGACTGAAGGCCCTCTAGCTACCTGCCCACATGGTTTGGTGGGAACCCTGGGGATTGGAACCAAGCATACTGGGCCTCTCTCAAGGTTCCCACCCTAATACTGTTCACTTCCACTGTGCTAACAGTACCCTGCCACACTCCCTTCCACCCCTATGGTGCCCACCTCCCAGCACCTTCTCACTGCCACCTCCGGTGAGGGAGACTTTCACAAAGGGATGGAGGTCACGAGGCAGGGATGCAGCATAGATCTTACATGGGGGCCCAAGACTTACACACATTTCAACTACACTAAAACACAACTTTAAATAATAAAATGAAGAAAAAAACAAAGAAAAACTTAAGCAGAAAACACGCTCACCTTCCACACACTAATAAAAAGTCAAAGCACTAACCAAAATCACTCCACACTCACTCATTCAACACCTCTTCTAAGACCCACCCCTCCCTATCCAACCATACATAATACAATAAAGAAAATTTAAATCAAATGGGAGAGACTTAAATATACATGCCAATGTAAACAAATGTGTTGTGGAAACAAGTTTTCCTCTTTTTTTAGCTGGCAACTCTCCAACAGATTTATTGCAGGTTGTTTAGATGTTTAAATATTTATCTGATACTAACAAGTTTGTTTTAGTCCCAAGCAGAATAAACAAATCTTCGGTCCAAAGTCCAAAGCAGGAAGGCACAGTGCTTACACCACCACGCCAGTCCTAGGTAGTCAACGTTAATTCTAATGGGACAGAGTTTGTATAGCAAGGAGCTTTCAGAGGTCAAATGGTCTTACGGTACCTTTTTTATTTAGTGCACCAGGATGAAATCTTAAAAAGGACAAAAATGTCAGCAAGCTCCTCTCAAGATCTCACTGGAGGGACTGGAGAAAGATGATGAAATGAAGACACCGCTGAACCAGTGCTGACAGATGAATCAATCTGAAGAGAGTTCACACTGCATCTTTACAAAGCTCGCAATGAGCTAGCATTGCCAGAGTGTCAGTCAGGAGCAGCGAATGGCTAATGCCAAAGAAGGGTTCCAGGTTTTCCCAAGAAAACCAAGGGGAAGTAACAAAGGTGAAATAATGCACGGAAGGGATAAGGAAGGTCTGGGCAGTGAAAAGGTAAAAGAATGAGACAGGGGATCTGGGTGGTGGTCTGCTTGAAAGAGAAAAGTGTTTGGAGTGCAATGCGTGAGCTGCAGGCAGGAGTGGCATAGCCTTAGCTGGACCTGTAAGCCATAACAGAAACATGAGCAACAGGAAACAATGTTAAGGGCCTTGCAGTAACAGGCTACTGACTCTACAGGTGGGACAGACAAAAAGACATGGGAGAAGGGGGTGGCACTGTATGTGTGGGAAGACACATTGACCACTGAAAATACTGCTCTGTGCAGGAACATGGAAAAGAAGCAGTGTGGGAGGCACTGACAACAGAAGAAGGTGAAATGATCAGGGCAAGGATGATTCATGTTACCTTAATGTTTGGATGAAAATATTTAACAAGTGATGTGGGATCTGAGGGCCATGTAGCCCACAGAAAAATGTGTTTTTAAAGTGTTTTTGGTACATTTTAGTGGTCTAGAGTATGTTTTTGGTTTTTCTTTTAATAAAGTATAACCCCAGGTCATGGGTTTAAATTTACTAAAAAATATTCTCTGGCAGAACACCAAAATGTACCAAGAAGATCCAGAAACAACATTTTTAAGATCATAAGAGGCAGTTGTGACACTCAAACCACTGGGCATTTTTTAACTATTTCCTGGGGTGTCATTGGTGTTAATCAAGTATTGTTATATCATTAGCACCAGAAAAAGGAATTCCAGTATAATCATCTAGGGTACAGGATGGATAGGCTGCAGAAAGCAAAAGCACTCACCACCATGCTCCTTCTTTCTCATGCTGTGAGCACATTGTCAACAACTGACATGACCATCACCCTACCTCAGCAACAAACAACAGTGCAGGATTGCAGAGAAAATATATCTCAGAGAGAGGAGGGAAAAGCTTTTAGGCTCAGCTGCAAAAGGAGGCTGGAACGAGAAGATACTGTGACTTTTATATAGATACTATAGAGGACACTGGCACAAAAAGATACACACAGAAACCGAGAGGCCATACCCAGGATTCACACTTGACAGGACCTGTGACAGAGATTTCCCAGGCCTCCAACATGTTGCCTATAACTACCATAATCTCTCCCCCAACTGCACTTAACTCAACGTTAGTCACCATCATAGAGGAGGTCTGTGAATGCCAACCATAAGTCCATGTTGATCTGATGTGTAAGGTCAGGGCCCTGAAAATGAAAATAATTTGTCCTCCCTGGCTGCTAAAGCAGACCAAATTCAACATATACTGATTCCTTATGTTATATAAAAAGTAAAAGCAGCTCAAAGAGAAATTAGGGAACATGGGGCCTGAATGGAACAGTATGCACCTACAGAGGGTACCTGATGGCTGAGAAGACCACCTGTTTGGTTGATTTCATATACAATCACCTGCCTTTATTGTTAAATTGCAACAATTTTTTTTTTAAATTAAAGATACTTTATTGAAGTTTTAAAACACCAACAATACACAATATGAACAACACATACAACAAAATAACACCCAAAAATAACAACAATACCCTCCCCAACAACAATAAAACCACCCATATCCACTTCCCACAGCAACGAAGAATGTAAGTAAAGCGCCTTAATGAATCCAAATCCTCCCTATAAGATAAACAGATTCCAGAAATAAAGGGGAACAGAATACACTGCACTGGGGGAGAAACCTCCCTGCCACACTAACGGTACCCACCAAATGTAGAACAAAGAAATTAAGTAGGCTTTGCTCTGCTGACCTACTGAAGGGGAAGCTGAAAAGGAAAACAAAGTAGGTAGTTTACTCCATTTTTACGGCTGCAGGTGCAGAGTCTTCAGATGTTTTGCTTCAGAAAAGCACCCACTGGATCTGGAACCAATCAAACAACAGTAATAAGGTTGAAGCATGATACCTCCACCAACTGAACCCTGCAGCCCTCCACTGTATTGCCACTATGTCTGTCTTCTCCACTGCACTTTCTTTCATGGCTACATGGCTAATGGCTATCACCATAGGAGAGAGAAGGGACTGTGATCAGATATGGTCCCAGTCCTCTTCTACAGTGATAAGCCCTGTTGTCGACACTTCAGATCTGGTTGGTGGTGTGTTCCCCCTGTCCACTCGTCTGACACAGTTCCCCTCTGCAATGTGGTTGCACTACTTTAGCACAACGCTCATGGCAAAAATGGCCACTGGTCTCAGTGAGCTCCATTGGACAGAGAACTTTCATAGAAATTAGTAGCAAGGAGCAAGGTTGGTTTAGTTCAGTAGCTGCCTTTGGTGCTTTAGGGTCCAGGGTTCAATACCTGACCCTGGATAGCTCTCACTTCTGGCTCAGCAATGCGACCACCCAGCTAAACCGGCCCCTTCAAAAGGCGTCCTGGCTTCACTCCAGTTGTGGTGCATTTTTAATTCTGGGCTTACCTGGCAGGTGGTTTTCCACAGCAGCTGCAGTGCGTGGCTGCCAGCCTCTGAGAGTGGTTGGCATCATGGCATCAGATCATCCATAGCCTCTGGCTGGTGGTACTGCTTGTTTTTCTCCCAGGCCTGCTTACCAGAATGCTTATAGAGGGCCCCTTGTACCATCACTGTGCCGGACTAGCGCTGGGAGAAAAGGTTGCTTGAGGTGAGATTGCTGCTTTGGAGCTGTTGTGTATATATATATATATATATATATATAAAATATATATATATATATATATATATATATATATTAGAGGCAAAAAACTCAGTTTAATGCATTAGTTAGGGTTGTTCCACAGCGACAAAAGTGAGGAAATTCGCTGTTAGGGTTGAAAACCCTAACTCCGAATTCAGCCCCCCCAGCACCACACAGACACACATGCAAGTATGGGGGAGGACCAAGTCAACACAACCAATGCCAGACATCCAGCAGCAGGTGACAGAAATAACAAACAATTGTCTAAATGTACTACGAGACATCCTCACCCACCTGACTAGGTACTGCATGCTCAGTGGAGATCAACAGCAAAACCGAGGCCATGTACACCAAACGTACACATCCCTGATTGCAGCTGCACACAACGTACCACACTTAGTAGTTGCATGGCCTTACCTACCGATGCCCACACTAGACCACACCACATGTGGTGGGCCACCTGAGCAATAGAGTTCAGCAAAACCAAGGAGTTGTACAGGTATAATATCTCTGATTATAACAAGGGTTTGAGAAATGCAGCTTTCTAATTGACTGTAAACATTGTAACAACCTTATGTTTAGTTTTTATTAACATACATGTAGAGCCTAACCATATGATGAACATGGTTTAACGTTGTTTAAAAAACAATTTTATTATGATAGCAATAATCCACTCCCAGGTATTATGTTAATGGTCAGTTTATCACTGTCTAGCGACATGTGGCACTCGACTATGCCTCATTCAACATTAAACCCCTACAGTGTGATTAACAGACCATTTAACATAACTGTTGGTCATGCCTTATTGCTTAATTGTCTTTATGAGTAGATACTTCCTCTGCTATACTGCAGCAGCTTTGGTAACACAGTGCCCCACCCAGTTACACCATACACTGTCTAGTTACTGGAGAATGGCTGTGAATATGAACTCATGAAGATGAACAGTGTAACTTGATCATTACAGTCATCGAAACCTTAGTGTGATTATAACTGACAGAGTCAGTGACAGAGAATAACCCCTGCTGTCCTAGTATACTTACCCCATTGTGAGTTAAATCAATACTAAAAGACATTCTGTTTATATCTACACCATACCTACTTGATTCCTGTTGTACCACAATTAACATAGTTATCACTTTGATAGCATCATGACAGAAGTGTGGCAAACCCAAACACTAGGCATACAGCCTGAGTATGAAACAACTGTTAAAAAATTACACTGTGTCCATAAGTGGCATAGATCACTCATTGCAACAATAGTAAATGTATTACTATTTGAATAAGTTAGTCATCACAGATGCAATGAGATTGCCTTTATCAGGTACAACATACTCAGTAAGTGCCTAAGGAAAATCTATCCTATATACATCTCCGATACAGGTCGTCATTGTTGGCTCAGTAGTGCTATGATATTTAGAAGTTGCTTGGCCTGATCCATGCAATTACACTGTTTCTTACAAAGAATACTTACTGCATCTTTAGTATTGAAACACACTGAAGGTCTATGTATGTACATCAGCAGTACACCTTCATCAGTAAGAATGCATCTGATACCGGCAGTACGAATTTCACAGCGTTGATCAGGCAATGCTTTTCCATATGTTTACATCAGCCTCTCTATCTTGAGTAAACCGTTGCAGTAAATGTACTACTATGTAAATCACATACTAAATGTAACACTACTTTTATCTTGAGCATGCTAGTGTCTTGTAGTTAATTTATGTACTTCTCTTAATTAATGTATACTCACTAGTGTTAAAACCTTTCTACAACTGTCATCTTGCACCTTCAGCATTTATATTGACTAAAGGCACAGTACCAGTTGTGGTGTGGTGTGGGGCATCGGTAGGTAAGGCCATGCAACTACTAAGCGTGGTACGTTGTGTGCAGCTGCAATCAGGGATGTGTACATTTGGTGAACATGGCCTCAGTTTTGCTGTTGATCTCCACTGAGTATGCAGTACCTGGTCAGGTGGGTGGGGATGTCTCGTAGTACATTTAGACAATTGTTTATTTCTGTCACCTGCTGCTGGATGTCTGTCATTGGTTGTGTTGACTTGGCCTCCCCATACTTGCATCTGTGTGTGTGTGTGTCTGTGTGTGTGTGGTGCTGGGGGTGAATTTGGAGTTAGGGTTTTCAACCCTAACAGCGAATTTCCTCACTTTTGTCGCTGTGGAACAACCCTAACTAATGCATTAAATGGAGTTTTTTGCCTCTAATTTCCCTTCTTTTTGAGAATGATAATGAGAAATAGTGAATGTAATGCGGCGGCGGGAAAGGGCCCCGCGCTCCCGCCACATGATGTCTTGTGGCATAGTAACAGGAAGAGCAACGCAAACAGAAGCGTTAACAGTGGCGCACATGGTAACGCAAGCGCAAATGACAACAGAAAGGGCAATGCACACGGTGGCATAGATGCGAACAGTCTGCCACGTGATGTGTTGTCACATAGTAACATGGTGCCTGCAAATGGAAATGTCAATGGGCATGGTGACGCAAAGTGAAACAGAAAGAGAAACAATACTGTAGACACAAATGGCAAAAAATAACAGAAACGCAAGCGCAAATGAAAACGCAAAGGATAACGCACATAGAGCCCCGTGCTCCCAGCATGTAATGCAGCAGCAGAAGCGCGGGGACCTGAGGGCCCCGCACTCCCACCACATGATGTCTTGTGGCACAGTAACAGGAACAGCAACATAAACAGAAGTGCTAACAGTGGCGCACAAGGTAACGCAAGCGCGAATGAGAACAGAAAGGGTAACGAACACGGTGGCGTAGACGGGAACAGTGTGCCACGTGATGTCTTGTCACATAGTAACATGGTGCCTGCAAACGGAAATGTCAATGGGCATGGTGACGCAAAGTGAAACAGAAAGAGAAACAGTACGGTAGACACAAATGGCAAAAAATAACAGAAACGCAAGCGCAAATGAAAACCCAAAAGATGACACACGTGGTGGGGTAGACATTCACGGTAAGTGAAACGGGCATGGAACTGCAAGTGGAAAGGGCAATGGTAACAGTAATGTAAGCGCACAGGCTGGTTTTCCACAAAAGCTGAATAGAGAAAGACAGTGAGTACAAAGAATGTATGCATAATAATTGGTATCGGAGCAGAAAATGAAGACTTGGAATACTAAATAGATTATATCTCAGGAACCATACGACGTAGAAAAAAATTTAAAAGTCATACGATTTATGACTGTCCTGGCTATTTTATACTTAGCCCCCTAGGGGGCTAAGGATTTTTCTGACGAAAAGTCTGTATCTCGCACCGTTTCCGAGATATGGGCCCTGAAAGGCACGGCGAACACCGTAATGTTATCCTATGGGAAAAAAAGAGAAGTTCGGAGCACCATAACTTTGCCTCCCTGTAATATTTTTTCACCAAACCACTGAAAAGCACATCTGTGGGCTGTTGGCTGTCTTCCCTCCAAATTTCAGGAAAAAAGTCCAAACCGTTATTTTGCAGCAGGGTGCCAAAGGATTCCTGTAATGCATCGGGTGCCATAATGTTATCCTATGGGAAAAACCGTCAACTCTGGAGTGCCGTAACTTTGCTGCCATGTAATATTTTTTCAATACAGCACAGAAAGGCACATCTGTGAGATGTCGGCTGCGTTCCTTCCAAATTTCAGCCCAAAACTCCCAACCGTTCTTTTGCAGTGCAGTGCCAAAGAATTGCTGTCATTTTCCCACAGACTAGAAAATTACTGTCGCAATTTGCGAAAGCTTTCGCAAACATTTGCAACACTTTCGTGAGCATGAAAGTACTTTGCAAAAGTACTTTTTCCAGAAATCTGAAAAACATATTTCTGGGGTGTTTTACCCCAAAATAAAGACATGGCTAGCATCGTCAGGGTCCGACTAGGTGAATACAAAAAGAATTAGTTTGCTAGACGGTCCCAAATTTAAATGCCAAGCATTTTTCTAATCACCAACTGAAAACAAAATGGCCGATTTGCGAAAGTAACAGGCCCATTTTCGAAAGTAAAAATGCATTTGCGAAAGTGTTGAACTTTTTGTTAACTTTTCCCATTGACTTATAATGGGAAATTGTTTTTTGAATAACTTTTGAACCATTTAATATTTTTTCACCAAATCTTCAAAAGGCACATCGGGGACCCTGGCTGCACGTTCCCCGAAGATTTTGGGCTGGTCGCGCAAACCATGCAACCTGTACGTGGGACTGTAGAATTCAAGAAAAAGCGTAAATGTGCGCGCAAATCACGCTTAATAACTCCGCAGCCGTGTATCCAACTGGTACAAAACTTGGCAGATGTCAAGGCCTATGATTCTTAATCTTGTATTCCAAATTTCAGCCAAATCTGTCAAATGGTTGCAAAGTTATTAAGGTGCAAAGTTTTGGGGTTTAACATAGAAATGGCTCCTCAACCCTAACTATGGTAGCACTACCGTGCTACCATAATATATATGTGTATATATGTATATATATATATATATATATATATATATACACACGGGGGGGGAATCATAATATGCTGTGACCCCACATAGAATACAGCAGTGTGGTAAGGCTAAATAAAGAAACCAATAGCCCAGTAGGAGGTTTGCCTGCTATTTTGGCAGTGAAGGGGCTTGGTTTCTATTCTCGTGTCAGCTGTGTGGTGTAGTGAAAGGGTCTATGGCCTCATATGAAAGAGGTTGTGGGTTTGAATCCACACATATCCCCTCTTTGGTCAGTCTCGGCTACCCGCCTCCTGGTGGGACAGGTTTTATTGATAAGTGATTTAGTGCAGGTAGTGAAGTACTTTACGGTCTGGGTATAATCAGCGACTCCTTCTACCAACTTGATGCCCCCCCATGACAAAATGACACACTATCAAGGGCCGTAATGTGGTCAGAGTGAGGGTGCAGAACAGTTTAATGAAGAGGCAAGGGGCCCCCGGGAAAGCCAGGGTGCAGTTAGGTGGCAACACTCACTAACCATGTCCTTGGGGGGGGGGTTCTTAATTGTCATTTCAGACCATGTCTGCCAGGAAGCGAGTGCCCAAGGCAATGGTGGCCGCTGAAGACAAGTTACGGACACTGTATAGGAAGAACGGAGCAGCCTGGGTGCAGGCGTACCTGGAAGGGCTGGAGGACTCTACTACACCCAGCAGGAGGAAGAGAGTAGGAAGCCGGAAGTCTCTGCCAACAGCGAAGATATCTCATCCAGCAGGTAAGGCTTGAGTTGAAGGCCCACAAGTGGGGGCCAGCCAGGTAAGACAAGTGTTGGGGCCAGTGAGGGGAGAGTTCTTGGTGGGGGAGGAGTCATCAGAAACCAAGGTCAAGGGCACAAGAGTTGCACACACTCTGGAGGTGGACGGAGATGACTCAGGGAGTGCCTGTGATGCATCGGAAGGGGAAGAGTCAGAGGGACCTCAGCCCTTGCCAGACAACACTCGGTGGGCGGCGACTGATGAGCACTTGAGGCAGTTGGTGGGGGTCGTAGCAGACCTAGTGACAGAGATTATGAAACGGCCGTTGCCTGCACCCTCGGGGGGGGGGTTGGTGCAAGGGGTGACAGCCAGGCGACAGACAAGCCAGCGTCTCCCCCACCAGTGAGCCCATACTTGGGTCTAGGGAATTTGGTTAATGATCACATCAACCAACAGTACACATCGGTTCACTACCATTCGTTTGACTGGGCAGTGGATGTGGTGCAGGCAGCAGGGCCTAGTGCTCTGATGGTGAAGGTGGACATTAATTCCGCATTCAGACTATTGCCGGTGCACCAGAAGGACAGGGTACTCTTGGGCATGAAGTTCGAGAATAAGTATTGTGTAGACAACTGCATGCCTATGGGCTGCACAGTGGCCTGTGCTGTGTTCAAGAGTTTCAGCACCTTCCTGCACTGGGTTACTGCATGAACCACGGGCACCAATGGCATAGTACATTATCTCAATGATTTCTTGTCTGAGGGCCCGACAGAGTCCCCGGTGTGTAGGGAATTACTCAGCACCTTTGAACACATGTGCTGGGAATTCGGAGTTCCATTAGCGAAGGAAAAATCCAAGCCTCCAGGCACCTCCCTCAAGTTTCTGGGCATAGAAATTGATTCTGTCAACAGGCTGTGTTGTCTGCCACAGGACAAACTGACCTCTCTTCAGTCTCTGTTGTGTAAAATAGTGGGGAGCAAGAAAGTTTCACTGAAAGAATTGCAACAGTTAGTGGGACACCTCAACTTCACATGCAAAGTCATACCTGTGGGAAGGACTATCATGTGACGGCTGGCCAGGAGAGGTGCCGGCTGCACCAGACCATCACAGGATTCGGGTCACACAGTAGTTCTGAGAGGGCTTGAAGGTTTGGCAGCTGTTCCTGGACCACTTCAACGGGATGGCCTTGTGGCAAGCACCACAGGGAGGGAAGCCCTTGGAGATGTACACTGATGCAGCAGGTGGTCTGGGGTTTGGGGCTTATTTCCAGGGGCAGTGGTATGCAGGCCAGTGGCTTCTTGCTTGGCTGGAAGCTGGGGTGGGGAAGCAGATCACACTCCTGGAATTCTTCCCAGTCGTGGCCCTGTGAATCTGGGGTCCTAGATTCCGTAACCAGATACTGTACTTCAGGTCGCATAATATGGGGGTGGTTCATACCATTAATGGGCAGCTGGGTCATTTGGGGCCAATGGGAGACTTGAAGCGGGTCTTCGTATTAAAGTGTATGTTGCTTAGCCTGACTTTCCAAGCTATACATGTCCCAGGAACTGACAACTGCATTGCCGATGCATTATCTCATTCACAGTGGAAAAGATTCTTCAGACTGGTGCCAAGAGCAGACAAGGAGCCACAGCAGGTGCCCGCCTTCCTGTGGGAGGCAGTGGCCGACAAGCTTGGAAATGCATAGATAAGTCCATTGTGCCCAGTACAAAGGAGGCATACTGCCGGGGAGTAGAATGCTATCCAGCCACGCTGAAGGCCAAGGGGTGGCAGGATGTTTGGCCCATCCCGGAAGATCAGCTTTGCAGTTATATCATGGTGGGGAGAGCAGAAGGCCTCTCACCGGGCGTGGTGGCACGGCACCTTAAAGGCCTGTCATGGGTGATGAAAACCATGCATATGGTGGACATCGCGGGAGACTTTAATGTGAGGATGCTACTGGAAGGCTGGCATAGGGAGGTCATATTTCTCCCAGATGCTAGACGGCCTATTACACCACTTAAGTTAGAAGCCTTTTGGGGGGTCATGCTCAGCATTTGCAGGGATGAGCATGAAGCTCAGCAGTTCAGCGCCATGTTCCTGGTTGCTTTCTGTGGGCCCTTCCAGGTCTCGGAGCTGATGAAACCCTCCAAGGACCTGGGAATCCCAGGACTGATGTAACAGGATGTGGTGACAGTAGGGAACATGGTATTCCTGCATCTCCACAGGTCCAAGATGGAGCAGAGTGGAGCAGGCCATTGGCACAAAGTTAAGGCTCCAGCCAGAGAGCGGTGGCATGTAGCCCATACTCTGGCAGACTATCAGACACATTGCTCCATGAATGGGGATGCCTTCTTCAGGCATCGGGATGGCAGTGCAGTGATGGCCTACCAATTCCAGCTCATCTTGAGGAAGGCTATCCAAGGGCTGGGGCTACCAGCCAGGGATTATGGGACACACTCATTCTGAATTGGGGCAGCGACGGCTGCCAGGGGCAGGGGTCCTTCAGATTCTGAGAGTCAGGCCTTGGGACACTGGAAGTCTTGAGCATTCCTGCAATATGTGAGACCACACCTGCAGTAACTGTTTATTGTCTCTTACAGGCCCCGGGGAAGACATTGCCTGTGCTTGGATATGTGGACATGCAATCATCTGGTAGTTAGCTCAGAGGACAGTCGGCCAGTTGGGGGGGAAGCAGTCTGTATTTTGCCATGGGATGTTGCTCTGATTGAGTGGTTGGGGACCAAGGGTATGCTCTAGGAAGGGTTGCTTTCACGATTGCAAAGGGAGGATGACCGAGGGGACACACTGCACATCATGTTGATTCACTTGGGCAGTGAAGACCTGGGCCACAGGAAGACAGTGAATCTGCTGCTGGCAATGAAGGATGACTTGTTGACTATCAAGGACTGGTGTTCTGGCATCACTTTCATCTGGTCACAATTGTTGATGAGGGGGCGATGGGCTCATGCACGCAAGGTGCCCACACTAAATAGGGCTTGTCTGCATATCAACAAGGAGATGGGAGCATTTATGGAGGCCCTGGGGGACACTGTATTGAGGCATGACAATATTTACCAAACCTACCAGTGCCTGGAGGTGAGCCCGGATGGTCGGCTACAGGGTGAGGTTTTAGATAGACTACTGAGCAATGTTAAAACAATGTTGGAGGAAAGGGCTGAGCAGAAGGCTTGGAGAGTTGGACAGGGCCCATCCTGTGGTGGCGCGGGAGGAGTGCATGAGGGAAGTAGTGGAAAATAGGGATGGTGCCATTTCTCCCAAAGGTGTCATGGTCCCCTGGTTGGCATGAGAATGATGGACCACAAGACCTGTACCTGCACAGGTGATCTAGGTCCAGCCTCAGCAGCATAGCCTGCAAGGTTGACATCACCAGACGGGGGCAGCCATCAGAACTTTGGCCATATGACCTATCCAGCTACTGCAGAGGGATGCCTTGGCCCACACTCGAAGAGGTGTCCCAAGTTGAGAGGGGTGTGGGGTCTGGTCTGGGGTATGCGCTTCCTCCCTGCAGTGCCCACTGCTCAATATTAATTGAAAAAGGTATTAATCTAAAGTAGAAAATATAAAAGTAATTTATGAATTAATAAAGATTAATATCTAGAGTTGTAAATTATGAAACATGGCTGCGGCCATTTTTCTCCAAGAACTGTGTTGTGTCTTTTTTGACCATGGAGCTATGGGGGCCTACCAGACAATGACATTAGTACTGCTAGAGAGAGAGTTAGGAAATGTGAAATCAGTTCCAGGACTTAGTCAACAAAAAAGGTTATCCCTGGCATGTTTACCCCATGTCCCCCCCTGCACTTTGAATCTATGCCATGCCCACCTTACCTCTTAAAACAAAAGAGCTGCCTAGTTCAAGCACCTATAAATAAAAGCAAAGAAATGTGAATGGAACTAGGCAGCTTATTACGAATCCTTAGGTTGGAGGCTGTTTAACTCTTTCTGTGCTGCAGACTGACATATCTATCCAGATTTACTATGCAGTCTAATTCTGTGGGCAGCATAAGGGTTAATGTCAGGACTGGCAAACAGCTGTTTACGGAAGTGTTGACTTCTATTAAGCAACCCCCAATGTTAACAACTCCTAAACTACCACTTTTCATTTCTTTGCTTTTGGGGACTTTGAATGTGTTGATCAGACAGCTTGTACTTAAAATTCCTGTATTCCTGGCATAGTCGGGTTTTTTTTCGCCTGCAGACCTATTCCTCCCCCCCGCCATCCCATCTGTCTTTTCAATCTGTGCCATGCCCACCTTGCCTCTCAAAACAAAAAAGCTACCTAGTTCCAGCAACTACAAGTAAAAGTAAAGAAATGTGAACAAACTAGGCAGTTTACCAATCCTTAGGTTGGGGGCTGCTTAATGGCAGGGCTGGCAGATACTGTCTGCAGAAATGTTAACTGCCTGCCATTAAGCAACCCCCAATGCTAAGAATTTCTAAACTGCCTAGTTAAGAACATAAAAAATAAGAATTTGCTGGCAGAATGGGACCTCTTGATCCATCTAGTCTGCCCGGAATAACTAGCCCCCTCTTCTTAGACTATTTCCTTTTTTGTGCGTAGTGTTTATCCCAAGCAAGTTTGAATTACCTTACATTTTGTGATTCTACTACCTCTTGTGGTAGGCTATTCCAAGGGTTGACCACCTTCTCAGAAAAAAATACTTCCTGATGTTTCCCCTAAATTTACCTCCTGCCAGTCGTAGATTATTGCCACTTGTACAACTCTCTAATTTCATCTGGAACAGGTTTTCCTTTTGCACCTTGTTAATTCCCTTCATATACTTAAACGTTTTGATCATGCCCCCTCTGTCTTTTCTCTTTTCAAGTGAGTACCGCTGTAAGTCAGTCAGTCTGGTTTCATATGGCTCCTGGTGCAAACCCTGCACCATCTATGTAGCCATTCTCTGCACTGTCTCCAGTCTGTTGATATCCTTCTTCAGGTGCAGCCTCCAGAACTGGATGCAATATTCCATGTGCTGCCTGACCAGTAATCTGTAAAGTGGCCTTATCACTTTTCTTGTTCTGCTAGTTATACCCCTTCCAATGCATCTGAGGGTGCCATTTGCTTTCTGCACTGCCCTTTCACATTGCTTGCTCATCCTAAGGTCATCTGTAATGATTACGCCAAGATTCCTCTCCACCTGTGTCACTTCAAGCTGGTTTACTAGCAGCATGTATTCCATCCTGGTGTTTCTTTTACCCAGATGCAAAACCTCGCATTTTTTCGCATTGAACTTCAATTGCCAATTTTTGGACCATCCTTCCAGCCTATTCAGATCCTTTTCCATTTTCAAGACTCCCTCTTGAGAGTCCATCCAGTTGCAGAGTTTTGTATCATCCATAAACAGGCATACTTCCCCTCCAGCTCATCAGCGATGATGTTGATGAAAATGTTGAAGAGAATGGGGCCTAATACTGACCCCTGTTCACTCCACTGGTCATCTTGACCTCCCCTGACTGAGCAACATTAACTAAGATCCTCTGTGTCCTATCCTTGAGCCAGTTTGCAATCCAGTTGACTGTCTTTTGCCTAAGTCCTCTATTCTCTACCTTATTCATAAGCCTTCTATGGGGTGCAGTGTCAAAGGCCTTGCTGAAGTCTAGGTATACCACATCCACTGCTCCTCCCTGATCCATTATTCTGGTCACCCAGCCGAAGATTTCTATCATGTTTGTTAGGCATGATTCCCCTGCCATAAATCGATGTTGCTTGGGGTCAAGCTTTCTGGATTCTTTTAGATGACCCACTATTTTGTCTTTCAGCAGGGTTTCCATAAGTTTGCCTACCACTGAGGTCAGACTAATTGGATATTAGTTCCCAGGCTCTTTCCTGCTTCCACTTTTATGTAAGGGTATGACCACAGCCTTTTTCCTGTCTAGTGGTATTGTGCCACTTTCCAGTGATATATTAAAAAGGTCAGTGAGTGGTGTTGCAGTTTCTTCCCATAACTCCATTAGAATCCTAGGGTGGATTCCACCGGGTCCCATTGCTTTGTGTACTTTTAGTTTGCTAAGCTTTTCTAGGATTCTTTCTCTTGAAAAGTGGAAGTCATCTGCTGTTCTACTGTTGCACACTGCCTTTCCCATACTAAGGCTGCTGCCTTGGTCTTCAATGGTGAAGACTGAGCAGAAGAGTTTATCACTTCTGCCTTGTTCTCATCCTTTCCAACTATCTGTTCTTCAGTTGATTTTAGCCTGATTATTCCATCCTTGCTCTTTTTTCTTTCACTTATGTACCTAAAAAATGTTTTGTCCTCTTTTGTTACTTCCTGCAGTATTTTATCCTCTGTCAGGGCTTTGGTTATCCTAATAGCAATTCCCACTTCTCTCAGCATTGATATGTAATGCTACCCGTCTGCTTAAGTTTCTTTGTCTCCTTAAACTGCTTGAAGGCCCTTTTTTGTGTTTTATTATAGTAGCTGTTTCTTTAGAGAACCACAGCAGCTTTTTTCTTCTTTTTGACTTGCTGATGTGCTTTGTGCATGGTTCAGTAACTTGAAGTAAAGCTGTCATCAAGGCTTCCCAGGTTCTCTCCATGTCCCATGAGTTGTTGATTTCCAGCAAGTTTTTTAACTGGGTTTTCATGATGTTAAAGTCTGCTTTGCAGAAATCAAGTATTTTGAGCTTTGTGTGACTTGATTCTGCTACCCTTTCCACTGTTAACCAGATTGACCTGTGGTCGCTGGTTCCCAGATTTACCCCATGGTTATGTCTGAGATTCTGGTGCTGTTTGTTAGCACCCAGTCCAGGATACTCTGTTCTCTGGTGGGGGACTGCTTTAGGGGGACTTCATAGGTGTTGACCAGCCAGCGTGCACTTAAAATTCCTCTTAGCTGAGTTAAAGAAATCTTAATGTGGACTTCTCTACATTGTAGTACAGTATTTTAATGCTAAATTGCTTTGCCTGAAAGAAGTGAGTGCACTGGTTTTAGTACTATTTATGTTGGAAATAGAATTGGAGTAATAGTGAAATCAATAGAGTTTTTGCCATTGCTGCAGGTCCTGTACAGTGAACTCAACCAGATAAAACTTTTTTAATGACAACCCTCTGAAGTTTGATAGATTAGTAAAACCCCTTTTTATTCAGAAAAAAAAAACATTTTCCTATGTTTTGCATCACTTGTAGCATTCATAGAGCAATCGATGTGATTTCTTTTATTGTTCTGTTTTGCGTTGTTGTGAAGTGCCTTGAGCAGTTGGAGAGGCTTCCTACCAGTTAAGTTTTATTCAGTCAAGATTCATTCATGCATTCTTTCACCGCAGTTTTACTTCTAGCTCATTTCAAACAACCTCACTACTACTTCTGAGTGAATGCAATGCATTTTCAGATGGAAACAAAGGTTGTATTTTTAGTGGACTGTATTAACACACAGTCTCTTGTGCTTCCCATTCTGACTGTCCTGTGAACTTATTTTCAGGTTGAGTCATAGAAGTTTCTTATTCTGCTTGTACTCTGGACTATGATGTGATGAATATTTTCTGTCAGACCTGCCGTGCCCTGCAGAAGTACAAGCAGCTCAGTAATATATTCTTTTTAACACTGCTACTGTTCTAGAAGGCGATATAGTTAAGTGGGCTAGGGCTCAGCTGCAAACCTGAAGACTTGGGTTTGAATCCCACAGCCTCCACTTGCATGCTGTATGACCCTGAGCAAGTTGCTTTGTGGTCCCAGGTTGCATCTGGGAACAAGCTTTGGCTTGGAGTGCCTTTCCTGGTTAAACCCTTCCCCTATCTGACCCACTCTATTAATGGTGCCAGCAATTGGGGAACACATTGTGAACAGCTTACACCAACGAATCTTGCAGTCTGTTCTTTAAAGTCTTCTTTACGGCATAATGGGTGGAGCCCTGCAGACGTTTTGTAAGTACAAAAGGGCTGATGTCATGTTTTATGTCAGTGGAACTGGCTAAAGGTGTAAATAGTCTCCTCCACCTGACCCTCCTCCAAGCAATGCTTTCCACCCTCAAATACATGTGCTTTCATGTTAGTCAATGGTTTCAGGGGCTATTTTCTTTCTTGATTGGGAGGTACAAGAACTGGAACATGAGTAGTGGGACGGAGCATTAGTAGTTTTCTTTTTGGTCAGATCCACCCCCACCTCCACCCGAGCAGCTCCTAAAGATCGACCTTTTTTCTCATTCCCACCCCGAGCTGGCCTTGTTTCTTTTGTTCAGTCCTGCATTCTGGTTCTTCCAGTACCACAGACACCTCCCCACTCTTCAAAATCGACAGCAAAGTGAAAAAAAAAAAAGGTTTCACTCTTCAAAACCCAACCACAAACTGAAGAAACAGGTATGCTTTTCGATGTATTTATATGCAAAAAAAGTTTGACTCATTTTTTCGTTCCCCTCTTCGGTCTGTATCGAGTTTCCTGGTACAAAACCTGAAAACCAGTGGCATTGCCTATAATCATGACACAGTTTTCTTGGCTTGGTTTTATAGTATAGCCAAGACTGGCTAGTGAGCTCCCAGTAGTGCAAGCCCTTAGTAACTGTTTATGTACCTCCTCCCCACCACATAACAACTAGGTATATTTCTTCAGTTTACTCCTGTGTCATGATGGAACCTCTCAAGGGTTTAATAGCTCTGTCTGGATGCATTAGTGACAATGATTTGCAAAGTTTTTTAAAAGTTGAGCATGCGAGGCTTCTGCCTTTTTGACACATCTGCTTTACATAGCAGTGTGTCTTGGGTTGGGGTGACGAAATCACAGGGAGGTCAAGTGACTTGCTTGAGAAGTCACTGGTTGTGGTGGGATTTAAACCTTGGAACTCTTGATGCATTTGCCAGTGCTGACTGTAACCACAGGGCAGGCTGCCTTTCAAAGCTAAATGGAATCCAAGCTGAGAGTGTGAGGACAGCAAACATGCCCCATAGTGCATACAGCATAGTATAAGTGTTTATTAGTTCAGAACATGTCTAGATAGTATGGCTTAAGGGTACAGATCACAAGTTTAAGGACATAAGTCTCAGGTTCAACTGCTACCAGAAGCACTTACTCACTACCTGATCCTGAACAAATCACTCAGTAATTAAGTTCACCCAGTAACAGAAGGAACCCACTGCAAATGAGCTATTTCATTTCAGCTGGGCAAGATAAATAGCCTGAAAAGTAAATAAAATTGGCCCTGCTCCGGGGGGAGTAAATTATTTTTTCTTAATAAGGGGATTTGTGTTAAGATGCATTTTCTGAACAAGAACAAGTGTGTAACTTTAATGTTTGACATTATTTTGTGATTTTAATCCCCACTATTGTGTCACAAAAACACACATTTTACGAGAGACAGAGGAAAATTCTGAGGCAAAATCAGGGACAGTTGAGAGGTATGTGCAACAGTTTATAGACCAACTCCACTATCAGCAGGATATTGCATAAAATCCAGGGAAGGCAATCTTCATCCATTTTTTTCTTGTAATCTCCCCCAGTCACACCTGAACCACTTTATTCACCGAACTGGGTAATATCACAACTGGCACTGATTTCACCTAATTATGTGCACTGGTTGACATAGTACTCTACATGTCTGATAAATCATACATTCACCTGTCCATAAAAAATATTTTTAGTAAGTCCAGTGTAGTCAGCATTTTTCAACAGCCCAGAGAAAAACAGAAAATGATGGAAAAACATCCAAAACTTTAGGGAAAAATAAGTTAATTATCTGGAGGGGGGGAGTACTTTCTATTTTGTATACAGAAAAAAACAAAAGGAAATAAAAAAAAAATCAGGAAAAGCCCAAAGAGCCAGAGAGTTGCATGGAGCAAAACTATTAAAGAATTGAACAAGGTGTTAAGATGTTTTTAGTTTGGCAGTAGTCCTGGTCCCAGTTTACAGAGACAAACTGGTTCGGACAAAGGCTCAATTTTTGACTGACAGTACTTAACAACTCTTTCTCTAGCAGTGCTCAGCTCTTTGAAGTTTCTCTTAGCAAATAGAAAAATTGCCCGGCATACGGGTAAAGATGCAGCACCAAAAATCAGAGTAAAGCCCAGAGGAACAAATGGTGCACAACAAAATCGGGTAGGCAGCACCAACAAACATGCAAAAGGTGACCATTTATTAAGTGCTAACAAATTTACAGACACCGAAGGGGCTTCAACCTCTGTTAAGTAAGGCCCCATCTACACTGCACCGCTCAGACCCCATAACGGATAGAAAACCATTACATCCGGGGCGTGCATTTGTGTCCACACTGCTGTGATAAATTGTTAAGTGACTGCACCGGCCGGGTCCACACTTCTGAAGCCAGTGACCATTACCGCGGCACCTGATCTCACAATGCAGCTCATGCTGCGCTAGGGGACCAGTGCCATGCATCCACACTATGCCCTGTAACGTTACCGAGGCGTTACTGGTTTCATAACCATTGTTGAAGCCACCTCATATGTGGTTTCAACAATGGTTATGAAAAGACCTTCAGTAACATTACAGGTGTAAACGCAAACCATTGTGGTAACGGTTTGGGCACTCTGTAACATTACAGAGGGGTAGTGTGGACAGGGCCTAAGTTTGCTAGCACTTAATTAATGGTCACATTCTTTTACATGTTCGCTGCCTACCTGATGCACTGTTTGGGCAGAATTGCACTTTTATGGTGTGCTGAGTAGTCCCACTTGGAGTGTGGATTTTAAAATTAAAGATTGTCCTCCACGGCTAATACCCGCTCTGAGAGTGAATGATTAAATTAACTGAAGCCTCCTTGGGGCTGGGTCCAGCTGTTGAAAAAAAATCTAGCCGGTCAGCTCTGGGTTTATTTCATGTGCAGGCTCTTGCAGGGCAGAAATTTTGACTCAATACATAAAATATAATAAAGAATAATAAAGCAAAAAGCTGGTGCTGATTTGCAATAAGACCCGCTGTCTCCCCCCTCCCTCGCTGATCCACACTAGGAGCAGGGATTTAGTATATGTGAACTGTCAGCTTTTTCAGTATTTTCCTACATTTATATTCATGGGATTTACATTTTCATCCCTCCTATGCTGGAGTTGCCTGCCCCCACCCCCTTGAAACATCACCTTGGTATTTGTAATGCATTGGCCCATCTTAAAATATCTACATAGAGCATTAAGTTTTGCTATAATGGGATGTATATTAGATTAAAATTAAATATGCTCTTTTTCGCAATTTCAGCACATATTTTGAAAAGTACTATTAAAGGCTGATTTGTGTCCTGAAGTTGCCAAGACAAGATACAGCTGCCCCTTTTCCGTTAATACAGGAAATTTTGAGCTCTCCATAGGAGTAAATCTGGTTTCAGAAGCTATTCGATGTTTTCCTGACTGCTTGAAGCAGGGAGTCGTGTACACTGCTGATTATTTTATCGACCTCCTCAATACAGATATATTTAGGAAACACCTGGCTTCTGATAGCCGGGATCCATTTTTTCTGATATTTTTTATTTCCTCTGAGTGGGATGGGACTTTATGGCAGTTACAAGAACCAGTTGCTTCTTATGTGTTAGGCTGTTTTGCACCGAGTCCAGAGTCTGACGCAAGCATGAGCTTAACAAACAAACCTGTTTTGTCAAATGTTAGAACAATCACTTCTGGTATTGAACAAATGAGAAACACAGGACCAGCGGTGTGTGTAGATTTCAGCATATTCCCAACACAGAGGTTAACCAGACTTTAAGAAGGGAGACATTTACTGTAGATCTTGTTAGGCTTTTCTATTAGTGGCTGTTAATGCTTATTTATTTTTATTTTTGACTATGCGTCCATTGTACTCTCTTAGGAATGAGCTAAATATATTAGTATATGTTGAGCACTGTTGAAAATGAGACAGTGTAATGGTACCCTATGCTGCAATTATATAATCCACATACTTTTGTATTTAACCGTATACTTTTGTTTTTAGTACTGGAGTGACAGAGCTCAAAGCTCTGCTAAAGGACCACCTGGGAAGCCAAGGTGTGAAGTTCCTTAGGGGTGGGGAGAGGGGGGTTCTGCTGCCAGGGTGGTACATTGAAGTCAGTAATTAATGCTGGAGACAGTCTGGTCACCGGAGGTACTGTCTATTGTGCATGAATGAGTGGGCTATCTACAGCATACTTACTCAGATCAATGTATAAATGTGTCTGCCGCTAGCCTGGCTTCAAAGGACCTGACTGAGTGGATAAAAGAAAGTGAGAGTGCGGAGAGTTGCATAGGGAGGCGACTTTTGCATAGGGATTATACTTTTCATACTGACAAACTCACATTTAAATACACTTTTGCAATCTCTAAAAACAGCTCCCAAGTAGCATGGTGCATTGTAATTCGGGATTCATTGAAGTCAGAAAAGCTGGGGCACTCACAGTTTCCCCAAATATTTTTTTTTCACAACACTGATACAAAGTGCATCAGGCTTTATTGTACAAAGTCTAAAAACTCAGCTCCTTGACAGCACATAAATCTCTCCCAAAAGGGTATCAACAGCTTTGCGCTGCAAGCACATTGTTAAGACTAACTCGCCCAATATGAGAGTGTTAATTATTTTAAAAATTAGAGGTGCAAATAATGAGATGGTGCCTGCATGGACCCCTTATAACCAATACATTTTTTTTGTAAACCGGGTAATGCCCACTAGGCACAACTGCTTGTTTTCATGGGCAACCTGGGAGCTTTACGCTGGTTAGGTGACTTGCTCAGAATCACAAAGTATGTAAGGGGAGGTTGGGGGACTCAAACCCAGGTCTACTGAACAAAGCTCATTCATGGCTCATTACTCTAACCTTTAGGCTGTACTGCCACATGTAAATCACAAGATGAAGGGGGAGGGTGTGGGTGGAAAACAGTTATATTATTGTCTCACTATATTAAAGCATCACACAAACTCATACATTTCATAAACTGTATAGTACAATATGACTAATCAGTTGCAGAAGAAGTGTAACAGGCAGGACATGAATGAGTGTTCATCCTGATCCCATATTCACATTAAGTACACCTCAATAAGCAATGATCACTATTAATTGCAGGACCTATATAAAATGTACAGCTATGAAATGAAATATGTGTTACCGGTCACAAAAGGGGTATAATCGGTAGGGTAAGGATGACTCTCTGACCCCATCCCCCATTTATATTTACTATGCCCCAATGAACAACAATCGCTATTAATGCAGACAGGCAGGGTCCCAGACCAAATGGTTAAATGTTGTATAATTAGCCTACTATATTAACACATGCATATATATAAGGCACATATTTACAGTAAAATAAGTGTAAAAGTTCATGCTCCCTTATTTATTTATTTATTTCAAATTCGGATTAATACCTTTGAGCCAGGGGCTCGTTTACAAAGGCTCCAAGTCAACAAGGAATACAAGACATTTACAGGTGATGAAACATTGCAGAACAGAAAGACATCAACTAACAAGTGGTATTAGTGTGCAGTTACAACATTTAGCAGGATACAAGAAGTAAGGATAAACAGGACCACACTTCCAGAGAAACATATTAATGCAGCACTAATTAAGTGCAGTACAGTGTTTAACAATCATGTTACATTTCAGACGGGGTGCTCCCAGTCTGCAGAAATGCATGTTTTAGCAGCCAAGGTGAGGCTTTGTCAAGGGGAGGTAGTAGGTGGTGGAAGGTGGAAGGGGGAAGTGGGCAGTTGTGGAACAGGAGGGTGGAAGTGAGAGAGGGTAGCGTTTGATAGGTGTGAGAACTGCTGTCAGAAGCCATGGGTTAACAGAAACACTGACAGTCAGATTTGCTGGCAAGAAGAGATTGAAGCCCATTTTTAAAGTAGCCAAGTCTGGGGGAGTTGGCAAGGTCTGCAGGCAGATCATTGAACCATTTAGGCCCACAGTAGGAGAGGGATCTTTGGCCAAGGGTGGTTCTTTTGAAGGGAACAGTTAGAACAGTCCTGGAGGCACTCCTTGTGCATTTAGATGGTTGTGTAGGCTCAAAGAGGGCTGAAGTAGCACTAGGCATGGACCCCATCAGGGACTTTTTCGCAAGGAGGCAGGCCTGGTATTGGGGTCTGTGGTGGAGTGGGAGCCAGCCAGTTTCCTTGTATAGGTCACAAGAGTGAGTCATTTTGTGTACTCCCAGGACCAGGTGGCAGGCCTTGTTGAAGATGGTTTTGACCCTTTTAAGCGCTGTGTCTGTGCCTGCCTCATATATGACAAGACCCTAATCCACAGATGAGAGAATTGAACTGCACGTAACAAGTTTCAGGGCAGTCGGTGTCATTGAGGTGTGGTGTCTGTACAGGATGCCAAGCTTCATGTTGGTGGACTTTACCAGTTGCTCAGCATGGGCAGTGAAGGTGAGGGTGTCATCAAGGTGAATCCCTAAGTACTTGAATGTATTGACTTGGTCTAGTACTTCTCCTTCGCTACTAAGTATGTGCAGTGAGGACCCTCGAATCTTGCTCTGTGGGGTGCTGAAGAGCATGCTCTTTGTCTTTTTGTAGTTGAGTAGCAGTTTATTTCAGGTGAACCAGGATTCCAATGCACGAAAATTGTGCTGAAGTTCTGAGCTAATTGATCCCAGGTCTTTCCCTGGGATGGAAATAACAGCATCGTCTGCATAGAGTATGGAGTGTGCAGGACAGGTAGAAGGCATGTCATTTATGAAGAGGCTGAATAAGAGAGGACTGAGGATAGAACCTTGCGGGACCCCTAGGTTTACTTCCTGGGCTCAGAGATCATATTGCCAATCCTGACCCATTGAGATCTATGGGTTAGGTAACTATGGAACCAGGCCACAGATTCCATTGACAATCCTGTAGAGAGGAGACATTTCAGTAGCAGTTGGTGATTGACTGTGTCAAAGGCCTTGGTGAGGTCTATGAAGATAGACCCCACCACCATCCCTTTATCCAGTGCCCCATAAAGCTGAGTGGTGTACTCTACTAGCGCGGTGACAGTGGAGTGATTTTGTTGAAATCCATGTTGTTGCAAGCAGAGAAGGCTATGCTTTTCTAGGTACTCAGTTAGTTGTTCTGAGACCACCCTTTCAAGTGCTTTGAGGAGGGGGGGTAAAATAGAGATGGGCCGGAAGTTTGCTACATTAGCTCTGTCTCCGGATTTAAAAATAGATGTGGCTAGAGCCTCTTTCCACCTGTCAGGGAAGATGGCAGATCTTAGAGAAGCATTGAATACCTTGGTGAGTGGTGCCACAAGTTCATTTAATGTGAGTGCTACCATCTTCTTATCGATCATGTTACTTCCCATCCTGGTCTTACCAAGGACCCGTTTGATATACTTGATGGTCTCACCTGTGGAGATTTGCCTGAAGTAGAATGGTGGGGTAACATTATCCTGTGGTGATGGAGTGTTGAGGTTGTGGTGTTGGCCTGCAAGGGTGTGATTCAGGTATTCAGGTGGCAACACATTGCTGAGGTCCGTGAATGCAACATTAAAAGCATCAGCGATTTCATTTGGGTCTTGCAATGTACCAGAGGTGGAAACTATAAGGTCCGGGTGGGGCTCTTGAGGCTCTACCCATGAGAGATTTACAGAGTCCTAGAACTCCCTCCCTCTACACCAGGTCTTTCCTAGGAGGTCATTGTAGTAAGCTGCTTTCGCCAGACGTATGAGTTTTGTGCAGGTATTTCTATCTGCCTTATGCGCTTGGGAGTCAGCTAGATTCCCGGTGGCTTTGGCCCTATGCCACAGGTGATCTCTAAGTTGCATGTGTTCAATTAGAGGGCTGGACAGCCAGGGGTTGGGGATTCCTCTGGCTTTCTTTGTTTTGTAAGGAGCAAAGATGTCACAAGCTTTAGTAAAAATACTGCAGAAGTAATCCAGTGCTTGGTTTCCGTCCTTGACTCTATCCAGTGGGGACCAGTCAATCCCTTTTAGGTAGTGCCTGAAGGAGTCTAGTTGACCTTATAGATGACTGCTGTTATAATGAATGCGTGGTTGCACTTTCGAAAACTATTTATTTTTTTTCAAATGTGTTTGGAAGCAGTCACTCTAGGATACAATGTGGTTTTGTGACAAACCGACAAACCAGGTATGTTATTATACACTTGCTGAATGCATCCAATGAGCTTTAGGTGCACCTGATTAAAATACACACAGGAAGTTATTTTGTGAGTGCTGTCTTTATAACCTATTCATGCCTAGAGGCAGTTTATTTATTCCTGACTCTTCCAATACTTGTGATGTTATGTCTTGTATAAATTAGCAAGGTGCCTTCCCTTCTTCAAATGAATCTCTTGGGAAGATAAAGTTATTTTTGTTTCACTTTCTCGATTTTCCCCAATTTTGATTCCTTGTTTGGCTCACCCCAGCCCCTCTGTGCTGGTCTGCCTCTTCTAGGTGCCCCAACTTCATCTAGGTCCAGCACTGTTGTGGTGTATCCCCACAGTGGGCTAACTTACTTCAACTGAGATGCACCCGTCAATCTGCCCGAGGTTCTTTAAACTGCACTGGCGCTTGAGTGGCTGACCAAGCGGTCCCTGATGAACCACTCTTTCTGCACCAAAACATGCATGTTCTACATGCTTCCCATAATCAGATGTGTCAGTACTCCTTAACTGCTGCTGTCCGCAGCTGGTGACACCAATATGTAATGTGTCACTACCTCCTCTCCCTGCTGTAGGCATTACTGTTACTTCAAGATAATATTTGCCCTTTCCCCAGGGATGGAAAGCACTTCCACTGTGATGACACACCCGACCAGGAGAACACTCGAGAAGTGGTCACTGATGGCAGCTGGCTGAAGGAAAATGAAGGATAGGGTACCCTGGATCCCGATTGGCAAAGTCTGCTATGGGACACCAAAAGTAAACCATCCATGCAGACAACCTCTGCACTACAGACATAATGGGGTGTGAGTGGCGGCAGCAGCTCTGCATACTTTACTGCTGTCAGTGTGTTTCTGTGCATGCAGTTCACAGTTACAGCCTGCTACATGGCAGGGACACAGCAATAGACACAATATAACAGTTGAATTACATGCTGTTAATGATTTAAAGAACTGTCAGCACTGAAAAACACAACTCACTGCTCACAGCAACAATTCACTGCTACCAGTTGGGATCCTTGGTTGACATCACACAGCCATGATGCTGCAACCGTGCAGCTGGGGCAGAGCAAAGAAAGGCACAATGAGGAGCAGTCTGCGTTTTTGCTATTAAATACACTCAACTTGGATTTTTTAAAAAGTAATTGCCATTGTGACACTTAAACCAGCATTATAATTGGTAGCCAAGCAGTTTGGAAATTTCCAAAAGTAAGGTCAGTCAGATTAGCCAGATAGAGAAACCATTCTGCCAGAGTGGCAGGGCTAACTATAACCCTGATCCGTAAAGGAGAGAGGAAAGATGCTAAGGTCAAGGACATGCTATTGCTATGGTGTATGAGCACTTTCACTAGAGGGGTTGAGCTGTTAGGGCCATTAATACAAAAAAGAACAGCTCAGTGGAAACTTAAACATGCCATCCTCTTAAAAAAAGAGCAAGGAAAGTGCCCCTATGTGGATGGGGATGCTGACAGTGATGGGGTCAGCACAGTACTGCTAACATCTCTCCACAAGTGGTCCTCATCTACCGTCAAAGTCTATGTTTCTATGTAAGTACACCCTTTGCGATCACTAAGACATATTGTACTATACAGCTTATAAATGTATATGGCTTTGTGATATACCTTACTGTAGCGAGCCAATAATAGAACTGCCCCCCCACACACACACAGACACATACCTTTCCCTATTTCTTTTTGGGATTTAGATGTGCCTGTTGTATGAATTCCATGCAGGCACCATCTCGTTATTTGCTCCTGTAATTGTTTAACACACTCACATATAGTTTGGCGATGCGTGGTTGAGTTAGTTTTGACAAGGTGCTTGTGGCATCGAACCTGCCGACATCCTTATTGGGCAGGTCTATGTGCTGTCAGTGAGCTGAGTTTGTAGAGTTTGCACAATACATTCTGATGCATTTTATATCAGTGTTGTGAAAACATTATTTGGAAGACTGAATACCTCGCCATTTATGACTTTAAATGTACTTGCAATGATGTTGTACCATGCGATAATAGCATACAATTTGATGAATATAGCAAACCTGATGACAGCTGGGTGCTAGATTGCCTGCTAAATTGGAAATTTATGGTAAAGTGTCTGTACTCTTCCCCAGTGCAGGTTAACAATATAGCAAAATGTCACCAAGAAGTATAAGATGCTTCTCCATACCATGAAAAGCTGGGATTTACTACTGTACCACAATGTAATTAAAATGTAAACTATGAAAATTAATTTAACAAACAAGTAGTATATAGTTTAATAATAACAGCATACAACTCTGAATAATGAGATTACAGTAGCAGGAAGTGTGGTTACTATTATTGATTTAACCTTTTGGCTTCTACACTGGACTTTTCCTTATTTTTATTTGTTCTTTGTGTTTATTACATAGAAACATAGACTTTGACAGCATATAAGGACCGCTTGGCCCATCTAGTCTGCCCATTTCCCTACCTACAGGATAAGCCGCAGATCCTAGTTAACCAACAGCCTATTTCTTCCTACCCCCCCACAAGAATTGCCTTATGTCTGTCCCACGTATTCTTGAATTCTCCCACAGTTTTAGACCCCACAACCTCCTCAGGAAGGCTGTTCCATGCATCTGCTACCCTCTCTGTGAAAAAATACTTCCTCACATTGCTCCTGAACTGCCCCTCCTCTATCTTTAAATTGTGTCTCCTTGTTCTTGCATGTCTCTTTTTCTGAAAGATGCTACCCTCTTGGACTTTGTTGATTCCACTGAGGTACTTAAACGTTTCTATCATCTCCCCCCCACTCCCTCCTTTCCTCAAGGGTATACATATTAAGCTCTTTTAGTCTTTCCTTGTATGGCTTCTCTTGCAGACCCTGCACCATTCTAGTTGACCTCCTCTGGACTGCCTCTATCCTGTCTATGTCCTTGCGGAGATGGGGTCTCCAGAAGTGGATGCAGTACTCCAGATGGGGTCTCACCAACTATCTGTAAAGAGGGATAACAACTTCCTGTTTTCTGCTGGTGATGCCTCTCCCTATGCATCCCAGTATACCCCCAGATCTCCCTACTGCCTTCTCACATTGCTTGCTAACCTTAAGGTCATCTGATATGATTACCCCCAGGTCCCTTTCCTTTTTTGTTTTTGTTACTACCTCCCCAATTGTGTAATCTTCCCCTGGGTTCTTGTTTCCCAGGTGCATTATTTTGCACTTTGCATTGAATCCTAGCTGCCATACTTCTGACCATTCCTCCAACCTTGCCAAGTCCCTTCTCATCCTTTCCATGCCTCCTTGTGTATCAACCCTGTTGCAGATCTTTGTGTCATCTGCAAAGAGGCATACTTTTCCTTCCAGTCCCTCTGCAATGTCACTTATAAAGACATTAAAAAGGACTGGACCCAGTACTGAACCCTGCGGTACCCCACTAATAACCCCTCTTTCTTCAGAGTGGACTCCATTTACAGTTACCTTCTGTGTCCCGTTGTCCAGCCAATGTTTTACCCAGGCTACCCTTTTGGGATCCACTCCTAGGCTGGTTAATTCGACTATTAATCTTTTGTGTGGGACTGTGTCAAATGCCTTGCTAAAGTCTAGGTAGGCCATGTCCACAGCCCCTCCCCGGTCTACTACTTTGGTCACCCAGTCAAAAAAATCAATTAGATTCATCTGAGATGACCTTCCCGCTATGAACCCATGCCACCTTGGGTCCTGTGCCCCACTGTCTCTGTCTTGGTCCCACTTTTGTGAAGGGGAATCACATCCGCCTTCCTCCAGTCCTCAGGTACCACAACATCCTTCCATGATTTGTTAAAAAGGGTAGTCAGTGGTTTCACTAGTGCTCCCCTTAATTCTTTTAGAATTCCATTAGGTCCCATTGCTTTGTCCACCTTCAGTTTTAGGAGTTCTTTCAGAACCCTTTATTTTGTGAAAGGACTGGGATCGACCCCCCTATCCAGAGTGCTTCTGTTAATTGGATTAGGCACCTCCCCCTCTTTTTTGTGAATACTGAACAGAAATATTCGTTCAGTATCCCTGCTTTTTCACTATCCCCCTCTGCCCACCCACCGTTCATTCTATTCACCCTCACTATCCCTCCCTTTGTCTTTCTACGCTCCCTGATGTACCTATAAAAGGTTTTATCCCCCTTCTTAACCGAGTTGGCTATCCTTTCCTCAGTTTGGGCCTTTGCTATTCTGACTTACCTCCCTGCTTCCTCCTGCCTTAACTTGTACAGCTCTCTATCCTGCTTCTTCTGTGTTTCCTTATACTTCCTAAATGCTATCTTTTTCTTCCTGGCTTTCCCAGCCACCTCTTTTGAGAACCATAGTGGCTTTTTCTTTCATTTTGATTTGTTTATTTGCTTCACACAAAGGCTTGTTGCCTCTGTGATGGCAGTTTTGATGATTCCCCATTGCTGCTCCACCCCTCTTTCTAGCCTGTTTGCTAGTGCTTTTCTGAGGCACTCTCCCATCTTGCCAAAGTCAGCCCTCCTGATGTCCAGTACCCTCACTTTTGTATGGCTTGACTCTGTAGCTGAGTTTAACATGAACCACACTGTTTAATGGTCACTTGTTCCCAGATGGCAACCCACTTCTAGATCTAAGATCCTCTCACTGTCCCCATTTGAGAGTATGAGGTCTAAGATTGCTCCCTCACAAGTGGGTTCTGAAACTAGCTATCTGAGGCATGCCACCTGTAGGGCATCGAGAATGGCCCTGCTCTTGGATGTGGCTGCAGCAGGTGTGCTTCAGTTAGCATCTGGCATATTCAGGTCTCCCATCAACAGTATCTCCCCTTTCTCTGCCATCCTAAGAATGCCTTCTATCATATTCTTGTCCATTCCCTCCCCCTGACCTGGGGGTCTGTATACAACCCCTGTGCGGATTGTGGTGCCACTTCCAGTCTCCAAGGTGACCCACAGTGCCTCCTCTCCTCCCTGTTTACTGTTTTGTTCAGTTGCTTTTATCCCTTCCTTTACATAGAGAGCTACTCCTCCCCCTCTTCTCCCCTGCCTGTCTCTCCTGTAGGTTACGTACCCTGGTATGTTAACATCGCAGTCATGGTTCTCTGTGTACCATGTTTCTGTGACTGTTATGATATCCAGGCATCCCTCTTCCAGCAAGACCACCAGTTCAGAGAGCCTGTTGCCCAGGCTACAGGCATTGGTACTCATTATCCTCCATTTCCTGATGGCCTTACTCCTTTTTGCCCCATCCTTGTCCTTCTTGCCTTTGTTACTTTCTCCATTTACCCCAGCCCTTCTCTCTATTGACATCTCTATGTTGGTATTTACTGCACTTACTACCGTGACTTTTTGGGGCTAGGATTTCCCTGCTCCTTTCCAGTGCCTCCCCCCTTGACTAGTTCAAATACTTAATAATGAAGTATTTAAACCTATCACCTAGGATCCTGGTTCCCCTCCTGGACAGATGCAGCCCATCATGCCAGAATAGGCTTCCTTCACTCCAGGTGGACCCCCAGTCCCCAGTGAAGCCAAATCCCTGAGCGCTGCACCAGTTTTTCAGCCACTGATTGAATCCCATGGTGTGGAGCATCCTAGCCTCTCATACGCAATAGATCGGCAGCACCTCTGAGAAGGTTACCGTGCGTGCTACATCTCTAAGGACCCTCCCCAATTCCACAAACTCTTCCTGCACTGCTCTGATCCCTTTCTTTGCCAGGTCATTTGTCCCTAGGTGGACAATGACATCCAGCTCCCTTCCCTGTGCAGCTGCTCTGGCAATCCTGGGGATTCGCTCCCTGTCCTTCCAAGCCATGGTGCCAGGCAGGTACCTAACCTCCCTCTCCCCTTCCTCCCCCAGTTCGACCTTCCTAACAATGGAGTCCCCACCAGGAGTTGTTTCCTTCCCCTGTGGGGCCCCATGTCACCCTCCTGTGGGTCTCCTTTGTGGAGGTTCCCAGCATCCTCCTTGGTTTGCACTGTGGGTGCCTCCACTGAGGAACCACACTTTGCCAGAATGGCATAGGAATTGTGGAGAGATACAACTGGAGTGATGCCCCTCTGTTCCACCACCCTCACCCTCCTTGAGCCCACTGTGGTCCAACCGCTCCTCTTTCTTGCATGTTTTATGTAATGGGGCATATACTATAACATTAAATATAGTTTTAAATCCAATTTTCTTGTGTGCCTTGTATAACCCGGTCAACAAAAACTAAACAAAAAACAAACAGACAAAAAAAACACCTGGAGTTGAATGGGAAAGGGGAAATTGTTTAACCAGGAAAGGCACACTAAGCTGAAGCTTGTTTCCAGGTGCGAACTGGGAGCACAAGGAAGTTGAGTGACTTGCTGAGGGTCTCTCAGTATGCAAGTTGGGGCTGTGGGATTCAAACCCAGGTTTCTAGGTTTGCAGCTCAGTGCCCTAAACCATTGCACTATAATGCCTCCTTAGTTGAGAAATACAGGTAAGAGTTGAGCTGTGGAGAAGGTAGAGGTTCTCTACCAGAAGTGATCCACTGTTCTTGTTCTGGGCACCTAGGAACCCTACTCTGGCTACAATAAGACCCTTTTATGAAAATGTGAAAAACTGATCCCCACTGCATGTATCTTCGCCACCACACCACTGCACAATTTTGGAGGTGGGGGCGAGGGCGGCCTCACATTTTTTTCTTTTTGCCTGGCCATAGCCCAGACCAGCTTTCTTCCTTCTTTGAGTAGTGTCAGCAGCCAATGAAGAACACAACAACCTGCTCAGAAGGCGTAGCATGTTACTGTACAACCAGCCATTGCTTCAACACATTGCCTGACAGCAAGCTTTATCATTGCAGTCACTGAAGTTGATGCCTTACACAGAAAATTAATAAAGGTCACAGTGTGTCATATTCCTAGCTGCATCACATGGGGTAACACTTTTTTAACACAACCCAAAAAAAAACAACATTATTTGCAGCCAGGATGCACTCAGTGCTCTAAAGGAATATTACAGGGAGTTACTAAAGAAGCTGTATGGCTATTTTTATGGGGATTTCTGTTTAATGGAGTAAAGGCTTGCATATTTCTATGAAGTGTTCACCTGTACAGTATAACTATTAGTTTAATGTCAGAAACTATTACTTCACTTAAGTGAAAACCGGTCGTTGTTCTACACCCTTTCTGATTCATAAGTGCAGTGATCACTGCTCCAGCTCCTGCATCTTCCTTTTTTAAACAAGCAGAAATCTTAGAAGAGAAAAACAAGTTTTGTCAGAAGATATAAATAGGAGCTTCAAAGATGGAGTGGAGTGCAAAGCATGACTTAATCTCAGTAATATCTGGTCAGAATATATTACCACTATTTGCTTGCTAGTCTGCCCTCTTTACCACACTGCCACATCCAGTCGATTGCTTCTTCCATTTGTAAATATATTCTTAAGATATTTACATAGGGAGAAAGCAAGCAATCGTTGCTCTGGCAATCATATCACTTCTCTTTTTGTTATAACTGAAAATAGAGCAGTAATAAGATATACAATGGGTCTATGCACATCTGCTGAATTGCTTAGATAGCTATTCCTAATGTGTAATTCACACTCTGGCATGAATTGAGTACACACGGTTCTCACTGCTGCCATGGGAAGCTAAGTCTAGCAGCGCTGTAGCAGATGCAGTCTTCTAAAAACTTTACAGTGACACTGTTCTGGTGATGTAGAAGTGGGCTACGAGGTAATTTTCTCTGTGAAAGTATGCTGCTTAACTTTTTCCTTTGATGACTGCTAACTTACATTCTGTTTAATGAAGGAGGTACATTATATCGGAGAAGATTTGATTTGCAAGCTTTAAAATGATTGCAGTTTTTTCTCTCAAACGAGTGGAAATAGCTATGGATTCCAAATTTGATAAAGGAATTTATTTCTGAATTTCCTGCCAATTGACTGCAATGGAACTTTATCGATGAGGTTTATATGTGATATTTTTCTAACAGGAGAACTCATAAAATTGTAAGGAACAAAATGCAGTCGGGGTAATTACACCATTTCTGTTTTGGGGATTCTATTTATTCTAACAACCATAATGTTGGGTTTGGAAACACACACACATGCATGCATTCACCCAGTTATCAGTTATAAAAAAATAAATAATTTTTTTGAAGTTGTGACTTCTGTCTCTGTCTGTCTCTCTGTCTGTCTGTCTATCTATCTATCTATCTATCTATCTATCTATCTATCTATCTATCTATCTATCTGTCTAATTCTACTCCACACTTCTTTCATAAAACAGAAGCCTCTTGTGCTGATTGCAGTGCTTGTTCTTGAATTACTTTGTTGCAGCCGGGATCAAATACAACTTAAAGGCAATAGAATTGTATGAAGTTCCTTAATGTAACTGTAAACTGATTTTAAACCATGCTCCACAAAACCCTGACAAGACACGAGAGTAAAGGACATTGGTCAGGATCAGACTGGGGTGCAGGGGGCCCACATGGAAAGTGAATAGAGGTGCCAACCTGGAAAATCAATACGTGTAGGCACAGGGTGACAGTGACACACTCATCTCAGTATTCTAATTAAATCTGATGCACATGCTCTGTATTTGCATCTTACATTTACCTATAGAGCGCCGAATATACCATATAGTTAGAAGGAAAAAAACAGATGATTAATGCAAAGATGTTTGGAGATTAGAAGGTAGCTATGCACTCATAGAGAGCACACACGGAAATTTGCTGGTATCCTTGTGGGTCAATTAGACTCTGGTAATAGAGAGCAATTCAGTAGGAGAGAGAGGGAGGGAAGGAGGGAGGGGGAGAGAGAGAGAGAGGGGGTCAGTAGGAGGCATACAGAGACAGACAGACAGAGACATTTCGGGATGCCCTGTAGTACATTTATTGTTTTTTATAAGTCTGTCTTTCTTGGAAGAAGTTATTTATTTACACATACATGCTTCTTGTAGGGATAATGTAGTACAATATTGCACGTTGCTAATCCATGCAATTTAAAGTACTCCGTATCCTCAGGGATAGCCCATTTCTGTTACCCACATTGCAGCAAACAAAATATTGACTTTCTTTTTTGTATCTGCCATTAAGTTTGTCAGCGTTACTTCTTTAAACTATAAATTCACCAGGAGCTAAATGTTTTTAAAATGTATTTATGTACAATAATATCTCCCAGCTGTGTCCCTGATTACAAGGGACTTCCCTCATTTTACCCTCAAAATTTATTCTTTTTAGTGCTGCAGGGGGCAGAAACCTGCATCACTTTAACTATCACTGAGAAAGGGGAGATTTCTTTCGTCCTCACAACATGTTGGATTGCATCACAGTGGCCTCTTCTACTAAGAGACAGTCCACCCATTTTGTCCCCACTGACCAAAGCACTACACACTTTTCTGCAATCTTCCCCAGCTCTGACCTGCTCCTCCCCACTCTGCCTCTGCTCAACCCAGCTTCACCCTTTCCACTCCTCCCCCTAACCCCACCCCTGCTTCACCCAGCTTCTCCCTTCCCCGCTCCTCCCTACCTCTGCTCCGCCGTGCTCATCTCTGCCCTAGCTACACCGCAGTGTGCTCTTCTACATCCAATTTAAGTGTCAGGTTAAGTACAGAATTGACAACAGCACCTGAATATATCATATGCAGACTGCCCATTTTCAGTTGGCTCTTTCCACGGTTTCCAGCAGTCTAACTGAGTCAAGGGCATGGCTTGCTGTTGTTCATGGCAGTCACTGCATAATCCTTATACTGTTTGCTCAACTTTGCATCATACACTACTGCTGGGCTTTATCGACACCACAATGACACTGCCACCCTATTAAAGTGATATTTTCCCAGTAATGTATATGCCTTCCTTAGAACAGAAACTAAAACAAATCTTACTACTTACAAATCATTGTGTTGTTCCTCCATACCTCCTTAATTCCATACAACTTCATTAACTTGATTATGCAGCCGTGGTGGATCTGACCAGATTTTGTTTTATGGAGTGAGAAGTGAAAGTTAACACTCCTGCTAATAGTTGCAGTGATAGCAGTGTCCAAGAAGAGCGGCAGTTTACCAAGGAATAGAGAAAAGCGAGAATCCTCAGCGAACCACAGCCTTGACAGAAGTTGGAACTGTTCCTGTCACAGACTCTGTAATTACACAGTTGAGTCCCCCTGTTATACTCAAAGTGCATGCATTACAGACAGTGGGATCTAATCATCACAGCACATGCTTATGAACCATAGGACTCCAAGTTCAAATCCCACCAGGTCCAGTCGGTCACTCAGTGACCTTCAGCAAGTCATTTGACCTCTGTCTGATTCAGTCCCTTATGAAATAAATAACTGGTGTTTATTTTCATTACAACAGAATATTTTTCTGTGTGTTTATATGGGAAATGTCTAGATACAGTAAAGGTTATAACAATGCTTTTTCAAAGGTACTGCTGCCTTGGAGAGAATAACAAAAATAGGATTTCAATTAAAAAGCCAGAGTATTTTAGAACACTATTTAAAAACTATGTTCTCTGAAGGTGCATAAAGACAGTGCAAAAAATAAATAAAAATCTTCCATACTCTGCAGTCCAGCATGTACACACAGAAGGCAACTTAGAAACGCAAATTTGTTTTTAAGGGTATTGAAAAGGTGTACAGTACCCTAGTCCAAGTGGAGGGGGTACCTTTGATAGGAAAGTCTTCCAGAGGGAGGCATTCTGGGATTTCCAGCTGGGCAAAAAGGATGGCCAGGTAAGAACTTCAACTTCAACCTAGCACCTTTCTTAAAATATTGAATATGTCTTAAAATAATTTAGTTCTGTTTTATCTCTTAAGCATTTCATTCCTTGTCTTTTGGTTAGGCGAATCATACCAACCCAAAGAAGACCAGTATTAGGACACACAAATAACTCATATTAAGTACAACAGCATGTTCCTTTAGTGACTATGCTCTTGGGCTTTACTCCTTTAAAGTTATGAATTGCATTATGAAACTATGATTATAGTGGGTATTCTTACAGCTCGGTTTTACCGTTATTGTGTTTAAACTTAGATATTAGGATTATTATTGCATGTTACATTATTATTATATGTTTTGCACTTTGTATTCTAGTTTTGCACTAATATTCTGATGTTTTGCACAGTCTTTATGACACCTTCAGAGATGACAGTTTTTAAACAGTATTCTAAAATAATCTATGTCTTTAAATGAGACCCTGTTTATGTTGCCATCTCCAAGGCACCAGTGCCTTTAAGAATGCATTGTAATAATTTGAAATGAATAGGGCAAGCTGTTTGTCCAGTGGAGCTATTTTAAATTGCCTTTTTGCTGCACCAAATAAAGAACTTAGCACTACAGTCCAAGCATCCATGAATAATTCCAAGGTGGTGCTTCATTTCTCTGATTAAATACTTGCAGTTTCTTACAGTAGCACACAGTTCTCTGTGCAGCATTTCTTTGGTTTTTACTGACATTTGGGACATATCTCACTTAGTCCTCCCCTTACTCTGTGCAGTTCTTTTTTTTTTGGGGGGGGAGGTAGTAGAGTAGGTGTGATGCATGATATTTTACTGGATTGAATTCAACATATTGGATTTTATGCATTCCATCATATGCATTATGGCCCCATTCCATACCTCAGGAGATAACTATGGACCTATGTATAAGCCCCATGTTGCTTTATAGATCTCTGGTTTTGGAGGTCAACTACTTCTTATTAGCCAATAATAAGCCAAGAATGGCTTAGTGTGAGACTAAGGGGTGGTTAGTATACACTCCACTTGTGATAGTGCTGGAGACTGTAATGTGCCCTCCACCCCACGACAGACCCCTCATACAAAGGAAGACAAAGAATCTATCCTGTTACCGGACACAGTTATTTTTTATTATCTATTTATCATTTGGATTACACCTTTGAGCAGAGCTCTTTCACATAGGTTCCACGTCAAATAACAATGAACAAATACAATAACAGTGGAGATCTAAAGGGCTAACAGTAGAAGGGGTTATGGAAGTTAACAACAGTGGCAACAACAACATTAGATAGATTGCAAAATGGTATAAATCCAAGACAAATTTGAGAGAAGACAACTACATGCTATTTTGAATAGTTATGAATGTGTTACTAATCACTTTATGGGTAAGTACCCTGATATCTAAGTGCTAGGAGAAAAGGGGTAGGAGGAGAGGAGAAGTAAAAGGTGGAAGAAGCTGGAATCAGCCCAGAGGCGTCATCAGATAGCAAAGAAGCAAAGGGGGGCAGTTTGTTAAAGACAGATGCCAAGGTATGGTTCAGAGTAGTCAGGATATACAGTATGTGAGGTGTAGAAGAAAGCGGGGTAGGGGCTAGAAACAGGAATCAACCCAGAGGCCTTGTTGAGTAGCAAGGTAGTGGAGGAGAGAACAGACCATTGTCAGTAGCCACCAGGATAAATATCAGGGGTGTAACTTAAGATATGGGGAGAGTTATCTGAGGTGAGAGAACCAGATAGTGAGGGATGAGGTGAGGCAAGAGAGGGCAGGGGGTGGGGGACAGAGGGGTGAATGGAGTGGCAGATGATAAAGAGGGTGGGGTACCAGGAAATAATGACTATTGTTAATACCAGTATGGAAGTTAGTGGTAGCAGTCACAGCTGGACTTAAGATACCAGATCCACTTTTAGCATTCTTTTGAAAGCACCTAAGGTCTTGGCAGATGATATGTCACCAGCAATTGAGTGGAACCAGAGGGGGGCATGGCAGGCAAAAGACCTCTGACCCTATGAGGTGCAACAGCAAAGAGGAACAGCCATAGCTTCTTGTGTGCCGAGTTTCAGTGCTGGTGGTAAGGAGCTCCTGAACCACAGCTGATTTTCTTAGCTATCAGACAGGTCTGGTAGAATAGTCTACTACTGAATTGTAGCCAATTAGCATGTGAATACAAGTCACAGGTAAAGATCAACCGGTCTGCACCAATGAGAAGTCAGCAGGCCTTGCTGAGTGCCATTTTTATGCACTAGAGGGACATGTCAGTGGCCGATCCATAGATGATGAGCCCATAGTTTACCAGTGAAACCACTTGAGCTGTGAATGGCTGTATTGAGGACTGTAGGGGTCAGGCAATGCTTACATCTGTTCAGAAGCCCAATCCACCTATTAATTGCCTTGGAAATATTGTCAATATGCTTAGTATATGAGAGGGTGTTGTCCACCATGATTCCAAGGTATTTAAAGTTAGACACTAACTCAAGGGGGGCTCCAACGTCATTTACTAGGGAGACGGGGTAGTGTCTATGCTTGCTTTGTGGGTTGGAAAACAACATTATTTTTATTTTCTTGAAATTTAAGATTAATTTGTGATTGCTGAGCCATCCTTCTGCAGCAGCAAAGTTTTGTTGAAGTTCCGATTTGAGAACTTTGGGGTTATGACCACTGGATAAGAGGACAACATCATCCACATAAAGAAGGACACGTCCCTGAAAGAAGAGGGGCAGCGTATTCAGGAATACACTAAACGGGGGGGCCCAAGATAGAGCCTTGAGGGACTCCTGACAGAACAGGCTGACTGTCTGAGAGAATGGTACCTATCTTTACTTGCTGTGAACAGTTTTGAAGGTAACTGTTGAACCAGGCAACAGATTCAGGTGAGAGACCAAGAATGGCTAGTTGTTCAGCAAGGATGACATGATTAACTGGATCAAATGCCTTGGTTAAATTAATGTACACTGCTCCAACCAGTTGACCTTTGTCGAGGGATTTATGGATGAAGCCTGTGAATTTGAGCAAGGCAGTGATGGTGTAGTACCTGGACCTGAAACCATGCTGTTGAGGGTAGAGTAGTTGATAATTACCCATGTAGTCAACAAGCTGGTCAGCAACTATTTTCTCCAGGGCTTTGGGGAGTGGAGGTAGGATGGAAATGGGTCTGTAGTTTCTGTGGGAGGCACGGTCACCACCTTTGTGGACAGGGCTAACTACTGCAGACTTCCATTTTTGAGGAAAATGAAAGTATCATAGTGAAAGGTTCATGATATGCATTAAGGGTGCCAGTACTTCTTCCAGGGTGAGGGTTACAAACTTGAGATCCAAGATGTCACTACTGTAACGCCCTTTGCCCAGTACTTTGTGGAGATATTTCCCGGCCTCGTTTACTTTGATTGTTCTGAAGTAAAAAGAAGGGTGAATTTGAGGATGTTCAGATTTACCAGGGCAGGGTCTAGGTGTGGGGGTGTTGAAATAATCATGTGGAAGAACACTACTAAAGTCAGTGAGCACATTATTAAATGTATTCACAATGTGTTTGGGGTCAAGGAAGGGGAGCCCATAAGTGTTGAGCATGGTAGGAGCTGTTGTGGGGTTCTTACCAGTAACATCCTTAAGATTGCTCCAGAATTGTCTGCTATTGTTCTAGACATGAACCAGGGCTTCCTTATAATATATGCTATTTGCTACTCTTATTTTCCTGGTGCAGTCATTTCTAACCTTCTTGTAAGTTTGCAAGTCTGCTTGTTTACCGGAGGCACATGCCTTATGCCACAAGCAATCACAGGTTTTGAGGAGTTCTATAAAATGTCACAAGTGAGCTAAGGGTTAGTGAGGCCTTTGACTTTCCATTTCCTAAGAGGGCAAGCTTGTCAAACGCTGTGTTGAAAAGGGAAATAAATTGTTCAGGTGCCTGATCCACATCCTTGGTATAGTAGATAACAGACCAGTCATGTGGCAAACGTCAGCTTTCAATAATTCAAGGTGGCCTCTGAGTAGGACCCTACTTGTTATTGTTTAGGCTGGGGGTTTAGAGAACTTGCTGGACCATGAGAACAAGACAGAACAGTGGTCACTTAATCAGTCTGGGAGGATGGTGGTATCCAAAATATGTCCAGGGTGATTTGAGAGAACCCAGTCCAGCATGATGTGGGTTCCAGTCTTATAGTTCATGCATGTGGGGGATTCGACCAGCTGAATGAAGTCCAGAGCAGTGGCAGCATCTTTGAAAGGATTTTCTTTGGGAGAAATCCAGTTAATGTTGATGTCATCAAGCAGATTGACCTCAGAGTTTGAGCTTAGACAGCCTAGGCAACTTATGAGTGCCTCAAAACCAGCAGCAGTGTGTCTGGGCGGGATGTATGCTGATAGGATATTTAGTGATAACCTTATTATGCGCACCAAGAAGGACTCTGATCGTGAAAGCTTGCATACAGTCACCAGTACTGGGTAAGGCATGGTACAGTCCTGCAAGCAGTCCATGATGTAAGTTACACAGCCACCTCTGCACTTGGAGAGCCTATTCTTTTGAAAAACAGAGTATCCGGATATTATGATGGAGGCATCAGGTAAGTCAGGTGACAGCCAGGTTTCAACTATGAATAACACATCAGGGTTGTGTTGTGAGATCCAGACTCACAGGGTATCGAGTTTAGTAAGGAGGCTGCAAATATTGACAGATGTGAAGGTAAGGGAGCTAGCCTTCCATTGGCATGAGATATTCTTAGGGAGTGGGCCAGGATTGGGATGTATGTTCCTGAGATCAAGAGTAGCAGTAGAGCTATTCTACAGAGGTATTCCTTAAGAGTTTGTTGTTGACTTTGTGGCATCTTCTATGGGTGCTATGTCCCTTACGTTTTACCTGATGAGAAAGGAACACTGGAAGGGATGCGAGGAGTTGACCCCAGTGGGAGTAGGTCCTCATATGCCCCATGCAGACAGATTGTGGAGGACCCCATGTCTAATAGTGTCCCCATGGGACAAACTGAAGGTAGATGTGCAGGTCCCGTAGACACTGAGAAGATTGGTGTCACAGGACAAGTTGGTTGTGTAAGGACATTAGAGGATGAGCAATCCTCTGGGTTTGTTAGAACAAGAAGTATTAGTCCACATGCAAGCAGCTGGATTATGGGTGACATGCTTATTTATGTTTAGTGTGAATTTCTTCCTAACAAAAATTGTGCTGTACTCCTGTCCTTGTTTGATCATGGTGCAAGGAGTGTGAAAGAGCAGGGCAAGGGGACAGAGGAAAGTTAGTGATCAGGCCTGGGAGAGAGGAATTAAAATAAAATAGACTACTTGGTGAGGGGTTATTTCAATGTGAGGAGATGCAGGCTACTGTGGAGCACCTACAGGTATATAGGTGGTATACCTTTAAGGGGATGGGCAGTAAGCATCAGGCTCCCCAGCCAGATATGAGGTGGGAGGTGGGAGGTTAGAAAGTGAGGGAAGAGGTGTATTTAATAGTGGGTGGGGCCGGGGGCCAAAAATCAGGTCAAAGGATAGGGCAGAAGCATTGCTGAGCCAAGATTTGAAAAATAGAGGCTCAGCAGCAAGGAAAAACAGAGATATGAAGTCCACCAATAGTGGGCAGAGCCATAAGTTCAGTGGCCAATAGTAATGCTGCACTTGGATCAGTGGCCATACCATAGCTGCCTAAGTGGAGAGGTCTTCAGGAATGGCCAGTGTCCAGAAGCCCTGGATCACCCTATTCAGGGGTGCTGCAGCCTAGAAAGAGGGAAGGGGAGAGCTAGCTCAAGGGAGATATAGTAAACACGGCAGGACGTGCGCTCCAGGTAGACAAGAGCGGGGATCACAGAAGATAAAGGTGACAGGGCTGGAAGTGTGAAAGTGGCAGAGTGGGGGATTTAGACACCGTTTATGGAGGGCCCCAGGTCGGGCTATTGTTAGCACCAAGGAGGAGTGGTTTCAAGAGAGATTAGTATCAGAGTGTGAAAAAGCAGGAGAGGGGGGAGGGAGGGAGGTAATGAGAGAGAGAGAGAGAGAGAGAGTTTGAAGCAGGGTGATAGCACAGGCGGCCAGGGGCTGCATGATGCAGGGAGGCAGGAATGGAGCTTGCACTAGAGGGTTAGAGGAAAGATAGTGTAGGAAGTGCTAAAGCTGAGGTCTTTAGGAGGTTAGAGAGAAAGAGAGAGAGAGAGTCAGGGCAAGTTAGGGAAACCAAAAGAAGCTACTGTATGCAGGAGTACAGAATCAGTTTGTTCAACCCCACAGTTAATAGCAAAACAGATTCAATTTGGGTAAGAGTTTAAGCAGTTTAAAACCAAGAGAATCTATGCAGCAGTACAGATGCAGTATGTTCAACCCCACAGTTAAAAACAATTCAATTTGGGCTACAGTTTAAACATTTTAAAACATTTACATAATAGGCCTAGTTCTGAAAATCAAGTCAAAAGATACAGCAGAAGGAATGCTGAGCCAGGATTTGCAACATCATGGTTCAGCAGCAAGGAAAAACAGAGACATGAAGTTAACCAATAGCAGGCAGAGCCATAAGTTCAGTGGGCACTAGTAATGCTGCACTTGGATCCATGGCTGTACCGTAGCTGCCTAAGTGGAGAGGTCTTCAGGATTGGCCAGCATGGAGCAGCTGAGCCGTGGCTGTACTGGCCCTGAATTGCCCTATTCAGGGGCACTGTAGCCTTAGCTGCCTAATCAGAGAGGTCTTCAGGATTGGCCGGCATGGAGAAGCTGAACCATGGACGTACAGGCCCTGGATCACCCTATTCAGGGACACAGGAGCCTTAGCTGCCTAAGCGGAGAGGTCTTCAGGATCGGTCAGCATGGAGAAGTCGAGAAGATATGGTGCCCCCTTAAATAAGTCACTCACTGGGAGCAGCCACAATTTGACCCATCTCAGGAGACCTTGGTGTACAAGTACAATATAGACCGTCTGTCCCCTGAAAGATATTTTGAGAGCAGCAAGGGGTGAAACTCCTCTCTAATGCCCAGTGTGTTCACTGCCATTCTCATACAATAACTTCTGTCATTGGGGTTCAAACTAGTGAGCCCTCAGCACCTGCCAGCTCTGGGCTTAATACCATTGGAACCAGCTGACCTCTCCCCAGTTCCTCCTCCTCCTCCTCAAGCACTCTCAAAGTGTCTTTATGGTCCTACCCTTCCACAGAAAGGAATGCTGTGCTGCCAAGGATAATATGGAAATTTGGTGGAACCAGCCCCCTTCTTTCACAAAAGCCTGTAGTGTGGTCACTTGGATATGATCTGTTTTCCCCTCCAGAGGAAATGGTAGAAGGTGCTGTTTACTTTATGTAAAAATTTTAAGGGCACGTTCAGTGGGATCGCTTGTAAGTAGAGATGCAGCGAATTTAAATTCCACCTGCGAAGTGAACGGGAAGTGGGCACTTTGCATTGCCACTCTGCTACACGGAGTGGGCAATGCAAAGCGCTCACTCCGACTTGTCATTACTTCACTTTAAGGCGGAATGGCAATGCAAAGTAAGGCAAAGTCATTGTTTTTAATGGACTTCGCGTTCCTCATTATGATTGTAAGTGACCCACTTGGTGTTTCAGATTTGGCAGCCCCCCACACATCACATGGCTTACAGCACTGTAAGTCACATGCTCTTTAGCTAGGCAGGAAGAAAGTGAGTCATACAAGCAGACACTTTTACTGTCTCCTGTGCAGATGGAGAGAGAGAGAGTAGTGTGTTTTGTGACTGCTGATACTTTGAGATCAGAGCGAAGAGGAGATTTAAACTTTGATTTAGACCCAACAGCTTTTTTAAAAGCTAAATTTTTTTGTCTTTTCTGTACTCTTTTTTTACTTAATTTGCTCTTTCTGTAAATTTTATTTTTCTTACCTTTATAAGTAGTTAGCTGTTCGCCTGTGTCTGTTGGACTATGTTTGTGTGTTGTGTGACAGTGTGAGTAGAGATTGCTTGGACTGAGGGAGCTCAGTGGGAGAGATGGACCAGGGTGAGGGAATGTCTGGGGCGGGGGCAGCTCTGGGAGACCGTGGTAGTGGTAAGCGTCGTACTATGCACATGTGTGGAGGGCATGGGCGTCCACCTGTTGGACCGCTCAAAACTTGTAATTGTTCCACCCCCCAGAAGCAGGACCAGCACCGCCTCCTGTCCTGACTCTGAGGCAGTTGAACCACCACCACCAAGCCCAGCACCAGGTCCTCTGGAGCAGGATGTGCCTGTTCCCCAGGCCCAAGTGTGGATCCCATCCCTGTTCAGCACCGTGACCAGCCGGCTACCAGTTCATCTGGCCATCCCCTGCCTGTACCTGGTCCTCCCCGCACCTCTGTTGTTTGTCAGTTTTTTGATTGTGTTGGGGGGGAGAGCAGTATGGTCAAGTGCTGCCTATGTGAGGTGGAGGTGCACTGTGGCCCCAAGGGGACTCACCTGGGGACTGGGGGCAAGCATACCCATATGTTTAATCACCAGCAGTAGGAGTGGCAGGCTGCCACAGAATGGACCATGCCTGCACCTGCTGGCTATTCTGTGGCAGAGGGTGCAGCTGTGCATTGCGGTATCCCTAAGAAGAGGAGGGCCACAGCAGCATCTGCTGCTCCACCAGCAACCCCACCACCACCACCACCACCAGCAGGTCAGCCTGTAGAACATGTGGACCCCAGAGAACTGTATGTAACACAGGCTGACTTGGCAGTTCTCTGGAGTGCTGTCGAGGATAACAACGAGAGGGTGAGTGCTGTGGAGCAGTGTCTGGATCACATAGAGGGACATCAGTTGCAAATCATGTCCATGCTGGTACTGCTGCTGGATCATCATGGGATCCCACATTTTTTTTTTCCTCACACCATGTGCCCCCCACACCTTCCTTGCTGTGTTATAAAATGTATTCCTCACCATCACCGACCCTTGTATGTAATTATGCCCTTTTTTTGTTGCCTTCCGTATGCGTGACACTTTGTATTCTGAGCAGAGCAAGTATGCTGTACTAAACTGCATGTGTGCAGTCAGTCTTCTTTCCAGTCTGTGTTTGTACTGCAGACACTTTCCAACTCCCTGACTTAAAAAGAAACATTAATGAGTACAATGGTGGGGTGTTGAAACATGGAGAGATACTACAAAACAGGCCTACAATACATCCAAGTAACTATTAAAAAACATTAATGTTGTGATTCGTGATGTGATCGTGAGTCATGATTTGTGACTGCATTTGTGACCGTGATGATGAAGAAACGTGAATGCCTGCCACCTAAGGCTGTACTTCCCCGATGAGCTGCAGCTTAAAACTCCCAGACTTAAAAACATGTATCAATGAGTACAATGGTGCAGTGGTGAAGCCCGAAGAGATACTACAAAACAGGCTTACAATATATCCAAGTAACTAGAAAAAAAATTAATGCTGTGATTCGTAACGTGAATGATCGTGATTTGTGACTGCATTTGTGACCGTGATGATGAAAAATGTGATTTGTATCACGAGTGACTCATGATGATGATCCTGACTTAAAAACGTGTATTAATGAGTACAATGTTCATGCAGAATTAAGCACCACGCCTGTCCAGTACTCTGAAGGGAAGCCAAAGAAACAACTGTGACTTAAGTTACAGATGGAGATTGGGCCCTAAAGAAATGCAAATGCACAGACAGATTAAGATTGCGCTATGCACTAAAGAGATGCAGACACAAAGTCACAACACCTAACTAGTGCTCACCATCAGAAATTCAAATCTGGAAAAGAATACCTTTGCCGGTTGGGGCTGGCTGCGGGGGGGTGAGCAGTGTACTGCACTGCTGCAGTAACAGTCACTAGTACTAGTACCAGTAAAGATAAGAAAAGAAGTACAAAAATCACACAGCTGCAGTGGATAGCAGCTTCACATTGCTGAAATTATTATGTGGCACAATAAAAGGTGTCCGATTTGATGACACGCGTCACACACATACTCACACACACACACTAAGTAATGCATAGCAAATTGAAAACTTCAGTAATATAACCACATATTTTAAACAAACTAAAATTATGCATTGCTGCACCAAAACAATCAGCAAAAAAATGGCAAGAAATATTGAAAGTATTACTGTGTGTACATTAACACAGTTATAAAAGAAAAATATCACCAAAACAGAAAGCACTGTCTTTTTCTCCAAGTTAATCTACCTACACCACAAATACACCCCTTCCCCAAAGCACACTTCCACTGTCTCTCAGTACACAGACTGAATATTGTACATTAACATTTAAAATCAATATACAAACAATAAACACTCGATGATATGAGCACAGGAGGGTTTTCTATAATCGATGTACTAAAGTTTCAGCAAAAAAAATGATTCAAAAAGGCTTTTTTAACAGCTTTTTGAAGGTTTGAATCGCAGAGACCTCTCAGAGCAGATTGTCTCCTACAGCTTCCTATACACACTGCCCTAAACTGAGGCTATGCAGAACAATCTAGAGCCCATGTGACCTGAAATCCAATGAATCACTGCAAAATTCACTTTTTGGAGCTTAAAAACAAGGCGAAGTGAGGTGAAGTACATTGTTTTCAATGTACTTGGCCTTAAGAATTGGTGGAGTAGTGGTTTGGGAAGGCAGAGTAATGCAAAGTCAGTGTTTTCAATGGACTTCGCATTACCCATTAATAATGCGAAGTACTCCGCTTCACATTGCGGAGCACTCTGCAAATTTGCCTTCACTCCATAAATCACTCCTTGGAGCAAATTGGGGCCACTTTGCCCATCACTACTTGTAAGACACACAGCAGTCTGGGAACATGCTCATTTTAAGTGAATTCACCCTTCCTATCAGGGCACTGGCAGAGTAACCCATCTGCTCAAATCTTCCTTAATTGTCTGCAGCAATGGCTGTAAATTAACTGTGTATAACTTGGTAACAGAGATGGGTATGTTAATACCCAGGTATTTCAAGGTGTCTGCTTTTTGGACAGCCAGAGCAGGGTCCACCTGTGGTTCTTCTTTTCTTTTCATTACATATAAAAGCTTGCATCTCCCAGTTTATTTGTGCCACAATAGTCCCTTGTATGCATTTAAGATCTAGCCATATGGCAATGGTCCTCTTCTGGGTGCATCAAATATCGGAGCAAGTCATATGCAAACAGTGAAATTTTGAATTCCTGACACTCTATTTTTAGATTCTCTAGGGACTTGCTGCCCCTGATAGACACTGCAAGAGGCTCCAGAGATAATGCATACAATGGGGGGTGACAGGGGGAAACCCTGTCTCATGCACCTTTACAGGGTAAAACTTGTTGTGTGGCCCCCATTCCACAGAACCTGACTTGTGGGCAGATCATGTGATGAGCCTGGTGTGAAAGGATGTCTTCTGTGCTGCTCCTAGGCTTAGACTACACAATTTAGCTAATTTTATCACCGGGACCCTTACCATATAAGTGTATCGCTTCTCTCTTGATCGCGGAATGCATTTGTGAAGCTATTGGCGCCGACAAGTAGTGAGTGGAGCGGGTGTTATCGGTGGTTCTTGTCCTGAAATTACACTTTCCGCAGCGGTACTAGGTCGAACGGAAGCAGCGGGATGGAGGTGGAAGCTCATGAGCTGTTGGCGGCACGCACGCCTGCAGTAAAGTACCAGAAGCCCCACTCGCTGGTGCCAGATGAACAAGCAGGGCAGGCTGATGTGGAAGGGGGTGTTAACATGACTTCCGATTATATCACAGAAATTAAACAAATGCTGCAGGGGCTGGTTGTGGACTTTGCGACTGTAAAACCAGCGTTGCACTCACTGGCTCAGAGGATGGGGGACGTGGAAGCCACAGTCTCCTTGTAGGAATGGAAAGTCTCTTCCCTTGATCAAGAGTTAATCACAGTACACAGACAAGTTAAAAAACTTGAAGAGTGGATGGAGGATCAGGAATCTGGACGTAGGAGAAATAATCTTATATTATCAGGATTGCCGGAAAGGGCTGAAGGGGCTGACTGTGTCTCTTTTATTCAAGATCTCCTCTTCAAACTCCTGGGCCCCACGCCGTTCAGTGAGGCTTACAATTTAGAAAGGGCTCATTGAGCCTTATGAGAGATGCCTCCGCCAGGTGCAAGGCCAAGGGTCATTATAATGCGATTTCTGAACTATAAAGAAAAATCCCATGTGCTTTCTAATGCTAAGAAAAATAAAAATCTGCAATGGAATGGCGCATCCCTTTGGTTGTTTCAGGATCAAACGCTATCAGTTCGAGAGAAGCAAAAAGAATATTCTGAAATAAAAACAAAGCTTTATTTAGCTGGAATCAAGTTTTGCCTTCAATACCCTGAGACATTGATGGTCTGACTTCAATCGGGGAGAAGAAGTTTCTCACTGCAAGTGATGCCATGGAGGGGCTGTGTGTGAAGCTCAGAGGATTATTCAAATCGATGACTTGAGTTCCAGCTGGTGTTCTGTACATAGATATGATCTATTCAGTTGAGACCTGGGTAAATGGAAAGGATATGCCTTATGTGTTTCTGGTTCACCAAAATTTGGTGGGAAATGGTCTATGTGTGGGTATCATGATATGGTGTTTTTCTTAATACTGTGGGAGTTGTATGGTATTATATGGGGTGGACTACCATTATAGGTACGTGGGAGTTGAAAAGGGTTCTTGTGATACTCGGGATGATGGGAGACCTGCTCTTTAAGGGGTGTGGAAGATTCCATAGCTTCACTAGGGGACAGTGCTTCCCTGAGTTTGGTGCTTTAGTGTTTGTACTATGAGGGGGGATTGGTAATATGGGCTGCAGTACGGACAGAAGGTCAGGGCTCTCCTATAATTTTTTTAAAGGGTGCTCCTATGAGAGTAGATGAATAGGGGTGCTCTGGGGCCCTGAGAGCTAGATTCAAATGAATGTTGGGGGTCATAGCTATAAGGGTGCATTTCTGTTGCAGTGCTATTTGTTTCAGAGGGAGGTGTGATCTTGAGGAATTCCTAGTCAATTCGAAGGGCTGGGTAAGGGCGCACAGAATTGGGCTTGTCCATGTACCAATGATTGTTGGGAGGGCGATCTATGGATCGGGGGTTGGGGGGGTTTATAGGGAGTTGGAAAGAGAGAGTCCACAATGGTGAAACGGCAAGATGCAGACCTGACAAGGGCCAAGTGTGATGGTTTTATACCAAAACCTTTTTTTTTTCCTTTTTCAATGTCGGGTATTAAAATTCTCTCATGGAATATTAAAGGTCTCAGGGGTCGAAGGAAAATAATGGTAATTCTGAGGCACATTGGACAGATAAGGGCTCACATTGTTGCGCTACAGGAGACCCACCTTTTGATAGAGGAGCTGAGCTTCCTAAAGAGGCTGTGGGTGGGACAGGTTTATGATGTGGGTAAGGAAAAGGCCTCTGGGGGTGTGGTGATTTTAATAGAGAAAACATTTCTTTATACCATTCTGCAGGTGACTGTTAGGGATGATTGTAGAGCGATATACCTTATTGGCACCCTAGGGGGTAGAGAGCTCACAGTCACTTCTATACATGGTCCCACCCCTTCCAATCCTGAATTTTTTGCTTCAGTGGAACTAGATATATCAGCGTTTTCTTCACACTCACTCATTTTGGCAGGGGATTGGAACTTATGTCATAACAACAGGGAAGACAGGATGCCTCCATCAGGAGGACCTTTGTCCAGAGCTCAGAAAGCTCTGAATAGATTTCTGGAAGTCACTGCCTTGGTGGATCCACTTCAAATTTACACTACAGGGGGCAACATCACGACCTTCTACTCAGTGGCCCACAAAACTCAATCTAGAATTTACTTTTTTCTGGTTAAAAGGATGGTACTGTGCGAAGTTACGGAAGTAGTAACCCGGGGTAGAATCTTCTCAGATCATGCCCCAATTCAGTTGACCTGGGTGCCTAGTGCTGCTCCTCCTAGACCATACAGATGGAGGCTGCAGGATACGTTGTTGACAGATTCCTCAGCCAGGGATGAACTTGAGGTTGCCCTCTTGGAGATTTTAAGGAGTCAATTGCCTATACTTCAGAATAAACAACTTGCATGTCCGACCTGTAAGGTGTTATATGCAGGTGAAACCCAGGGTCTTGCTGCATGAAGAAATAAAATGAGATGTGCTAAAGAGGAGTTTATTCTGGAGGCTATAGAGTCATTGGCTCCTAGGGAGGGCACCTCAGTTGATATTGATGTGAAGCTTCAAGGTCTGAGAAAAGAAATGTCAGATATCGTGTATGGTAAAGTAGAATTATGGTTGGATAAGATTCAAGCTAAATATTTGCTGCAGGGAGATATACCTGGTCGCCTTCTTGCAGTGCGGGTTAAGGAGTGGGAAGTGGCTTGGATGGTTGCGTCCATACAGTATGAAGGGAAATGTATCACAGACCCTCAACAAATGGCAGATGCATTTGCCTCGTACTATAGGGACATATAATGTACATGGCAGAGCATCTTGCCGGGGAGACGGTGATTAGGTCTTTTTTAGAGGGAATACCACTACCGGTTTAAATAACACACAGGTTGGTGCACTGGCAGCCCCCATTAAAGAATCTGAATAGATGTGATCCATTCTTTGCCGGCTGGCAAAAAGCCAGGGCCTGATGGGTTGATGGCTACGTTTTATCAAACTCATCTTCCCACTATACTTCCTTTGCGTAAAGATTTTTTTGGCCAAGTCATGCAGGAGGGGGTCTGTCATCCTACCCTCTACCAGGCATATATCTCCCTGGTGCCAAAACCAGGCAAGCTGATGGATTTGCTTGGCAGCTATCAACCAATAGCTTTGATAAACCAAGACATTAAGATTCTTACGAGGATCATAGCTAATAGAATATTGGATGTTGTCCCAACCTTAATTAGCCCTGAGCAGGTAGGATTTATGCCTGGTAAGGGGGCACAGGATGCTCTCAGGAAGCTCGATCACATACTTGGTCAGGTGCCGGACTCCCAACTTTCCATTGCCTTGATTTCTTTAGACGCTGAGAAGGCCTTTGATAGGGTCTCTCACCCATTTCTATTTGCTTCAATGGAGATGATGGGTTTTCCAGAAAGCCTTCTTAGAGGTATTAAAAATGTGTATGCGGTCCGTATGGCTAGAGTGCTGTGCAATGGATATCTTTCACAAGAGCTTAGGTTGGAGAATGGGCTAGACAAGGGTGCCTCCTTTCCCCAATTTTGTTTAATATTTATTTGGAACTACTCCTGCGGGCAATTAACAATGATTTCAGTATCAAAGGGCTCAGGATTGCAGGGCGGGACTTAAAATTTTTGGTCTTTGCCGATGATATTTTGCTGCATTTGCAAGACCTGGCCTCAAGTTTTAATAGGACAGTTGAAATTATTGGAAAATATTCTGGGGTCTCGAATTATAAGTTAAACCTGAGAAAGACGCAAATTCTCCCCTTGACACCACATGTTAATAGTGTAGATTTTGAACCTTTAAGGGTACATTGGGTGCCAGAAAAGCTTAAATATTTAGGTATATGGATCACAGCTAATATGGCAGATGGTGTGGCAACAAATATGGACGGGATCCTGATGGCAATTAAAGGGGATGTACTTAGATGAACTAAGCTTCCCTTGAATTTTGCAGCTAGGCTGGGATTAATTAAAATGAACCTTCTACCCAGGTTACTATACCCAATATACTTAGCCCCATACCACATTCCTAAAATCTGGTTTGTTAAAATTAGGAAACTGTTATCTGACTTTTTATGGAACTATAGGCCTCCTAGGAGAAAGCATAGTGTTCTGTGTTTACCATTTAATAGGAGAGGGATTAAGTTGCCTGATCTCCATTTATATTATGTTGCGAGACAATTGGGCCATATGGCTCATTGGCTAAGGCATAATGAGGGAGAATCATATATTCCAATTTGGCTACGCATTGAGAAGCAAACCTTTCAGGACCTAGGTCTCTTCCCTGAGGCGTTTCTTTTCTCTAATCCAGAAAAATACCTGAAACAGGCATCGTTGGGTCCTATTGTTAAATCACCTATTGCCTGGTAGTCATTCCTTACCCCTAGCCAAAGGCGGGATCAAGGGAAGACTTTAGAACAACTGCTGCTGGGCAATCCTAATTTTTTAATTAGGGACAGGGTCCTTACTAGCCGGTGGGCAGCTTAGCTCCTGGGTCTCCAACTTAGGGATGTGGTGCAAGGCAATAAGGTGGTACTACCGAATAAATGTGATACACATTGCCATTCTTTAAAAGGTTACAGCTTACCAAAATGTTGGAGGGGTTTATGAGAGGATCAGGATGCCTACAGGAACACTCTTTTACATGGGACAACCTTAAGGAGGTGGATCCTACACCTCACTCTTTATCTAAAGTCTATAAAGTACTTTTGGAATATGTCAGTCCGAACTCTACCATCAAGATCCCTTATTGGGATAGAACATTGGTCTCCCAGAGTCTTGACTGGGATAATATTTGGAGGTCTCACAAGTATATATCTGTACCCAAGTACCAGATTTCGCAATTTTTTATTATTTCTAATATTTACTTTACCTCGTGAAACTGTGTAATAGACACCTTGGACAGACAGACCTGTGTTTTAGATGTCGAGTGGGTTCTGGGGATATCCTACATGTGTTGTGGGAATGTAGCAGGATAGTGCCCCTATGGGATGAAATTAGACAGCAAATGGACCCTCTACTGGATTATTCAGAATTTATTGTACCAGAAATATGCATTTTAGGTGATATGTCACAGGTATCGGGGATTACACCCAAGTATCATTTATCTTTGATGGCTGCGATAGTTAAAGCTGCTATATTGAAACACTGGAAAGATGATTTTATTTATACTTACAAGCATTGGGTGAGGGTCCTGATTGGTGCCCTGGGAAGAATAAAAAGATATTTGCTTACCGAGGGTAGGAAGGGGCTATATAATAAAAGATGGTCGACACTCGAGGCAATTTACTCTTTAAAGGTTGGTAATATCCAATCACAGGCCTGTCTGTCAGATTGTGCTTAGTGTATGATTTTTCTTTCTGTGAAATATACAGCTTGATTCTGATTTTGATGTTTTAAGTGGATTTATTTCATTGGTCATACTTGTCTTTTGGTTTTGATGATACATGCAAAAAGGTAATAAAACATAGGGTGGATCTGCTTAAGGCATAGGGTGGGTGGGACTCTCTCTCTTTCCAGGGAGCGTGGCAGGGGGCTAACTTCTGTAACCAATGTTTGCCCAGGTTAGGGCCCAGATGCTCTTTTATCCAGGGTTGTATAGTTTTAGTATTAAAATTTTTCTTTTTTTCTGCTCTCTCTCTTTTTCTCCTCCCTAACTGAGGATTAAGAATAGGGGTGAAGGGTGTTTCTCTAACCGGAATATTACACAAATTGGTTAACATTACAGGGTTTGGCCTTACTTGCTGTGTATGTACATAGTTAAGGTTGTACATAGTTGCAAAATCAGTTTTTTGGATTGTGACATCCGGTTGTGTCTGGGTTTTGTGTCTTGCATGTCTGATAATATACAATAAACGAATAGAGATCTGTTTAAAAAAAAAAAGAATCTGACTTGTGGGCTTTGTACATAAAGTCTTGACCCAGCTACCAAATGTGCTGCCACTCTAAACTGTTCCTGGGTTCTATGCAAATATTCTCACTCCATGCAGTCAGATGCCTTCTCAGCATCAAGTACTAGGATCCCCACTGGGTCCCCACACCCCAATTCACTTCCAGGTCAAACATACTTTCTGGGAATGTAGGTGCTTCCCAGGATCCACGACGATCCTACATTGTGTAGCATGGTGCACCCCCTCACAATGCGTACTGTGACTCCAGTGTAAAAGATGCAGCCCCATCCTGTGGGGTGTTTAGGTATCAACCAAACCTGGAGTTGCTAGCCTTCAGAACATGCTGCAGTGACCAGGTGGCTGGTAAAATACACCTGCAATCACCAAACTCTTGCAGTGAAGTTGCCCAGCATCTCCCCCTCCATAGTCCACTGTAGTGACCCAGAAGGGTCCAAAGTGGAAGATCTCTAAATCCTATGGAATACAGGCAGTCCCTTCCCCGAGACTGCAGATCTTAAGTGGGACCAGCCACAAATATTATAACTAACAATAAGCAACAAAGCAAACAGCACAGGGCTTTCAAACAGCATTACCAATAGGCCTGTTATAGATGCAACATATCTCCCCAGTGCAGGGATTAAAACATGCATGGTATAAGCATAAAGGCACCCTGCTCTACAGCAGAGCAGGGGAAAGACAGTCCAGATTAGAGTAGGGATTGCCAAACCAAGTAGGGAAATAGGCAGGCTAGGTGGGCTATATGGTCCTTATCTGCTGACTGATTCTATGTTTCTATATTTCTAACAGTAATTGGAGTCACACTAGGTATCCACTCATGCTTGTCTGAAGTTGACCGCCACCTCTGCAAATCTTTGGGCATGCCCACACAGACATTTAACCATTCCGCCTTACAGCACTGGGTTTATGAGATACATGGCTTATTCAAAATCACTTTTCTTCCCTGGTTAGGACATCCAGAAGGAAATGGTTTGATACTTTTTATTGGACCAACATACATGTAACAAAAATAAAACAGTGCCTACGCTTTCGGACCAACCAGTCCTTCCTTGGAAACTTATGTTTGCTTAGCAGGTTAGGGCACTGAATTGCTCAAAGAGTCAGCCAGAGTCCCCCTCAAGACCATATTAGCTTCTACCCTACTCCCCTCAGTGGTACTGCAAGGTGTGGCCTGGATAGAGGGTGGGGCGCTGTGGTTAGGCTGGAATCAAGGAAAATGGCAAAGCACCCCTGGAATGCAAGTTATACCATGCCTAAAGTTTAGGTTCAGTCACTGTTGCCTGGTGCAGTATAAATCTAGTGTGCAGTCACAGGCCGTATCTCAAGATCACGGCAATAGATGGTAGAAAAGGGGAAGTGAGAAAGGGGATGGGGATGGGGCCTAGGCAAATGCCTGTCTCTACTAACAACATGTAAAAGAAAAAGATTACAGTACCTCAGTAAGCAAGTAGCAGAACAGAACTTCTGTCTTGGCCAAGGCCATAGCTTGCACAATTAACCTTCTTCTGTAGCAGCCTCCTTGTGGTTTAAAAACTGTTCCACCTCCTCAAAAGCTGTGACAACTCATGTTGACTGTCCTGGCTTAGATATCAGCAGTTTTGATGGGTACATGTGATGATGTGGCCATCTGGAGCATTGCAGTCTGACTTTGACCTCACTATATTTTTGTCTTTCACTTTGAAAGTCCTTACTGTACTAAGGGAAAATGAACACTGGTGTTCTTGAGCTGTATGGGTCCTTTTTCTCTGGTGGCTTTCAGGACTACTTCCTTGTCTTGGCACTTGTGGAGTTTGGCCAGGAAGTGTCTGGACATGTCACCTGGCTTTGGCCATCCTCCAGGTGGTCTGTGGGCTATTTCCACCTAGAATGTGTGACCAGGGTTCCCTAGGTTAAGTCTTTCTTTCAGCCACCAGGTGATGAATTGTTTGAGGTTGTATCCTTCGCGCTCCTTCAGAAGGCATATGATTCTTATATGGGTTCTGCAGGCCCGATTCCCCTGAACATGCACCTTCTTGTGTGGCTGCTTAAAGGGACATTCTCAACTCCATTAGGCCTCAAAGAGTCCCTAGTTTAAACATTTTATGATTGTTCACATGCTGATGTAGCTGGTAGTTTGGTTCAGACTCCTTTTTCATTTTAAAAAGTGAAAACTGAGTACCCATCATACTGGTATTACCACACCAAAACATGATTGTTTACATTTCCTGACCAACTACCACTGCATCTTTCCTGGACTCAGTAACACCCAAAACACTATCTAGCCACTCATAATGCAGTGGGAGTAGACTATTGTATCATGAGTGGCTGCACTGTTTCTAATATTCAGGAAGTATGTAGTAAGTTTAGTTCAATGATTTGTAGCAAAACAAAGCTGGGTATAACTATACTTTCCTACGCATTTCAGTTCTAATATGCAAGGAGGCAGATAAAACAACCAGCAACATCAATGAATTTTAGAGAAGGTAAGCAATCATAAAATGTGGGGCTTTACCTATAAATAATATGATGCAAAAAAGGTTGACAGTGTCCCTAAGCTCCTTATGTATTCATACCTTCTCTCGATTCCTGCACTGGATCTTATCCTCCATTGCTCAGACTCTAGTTCCACTTCTGATAGCCTGACAGTATGCCCAGCAGACATTTCCCTTAATTTTTCAATGACACCCAGCAGTGAGAAAGCTAATCATTTATGTTAATGAATCCAGCTCCCATCTCTGAGGGCAAGTTGGTGAAAACAAAATAAAACTTTGTTTCATGTTAAAGCACAGCAGCCATGTTGGCTCTGACCAGAGTTTGTGTATTATAGCCACTCATTTTATTATGAAGGCTATCTATCATCTTCTCAAGCTGAAGGTTATATAGGAGCTTATTAAGCCATTCAGTGTACGAAATGTCCACTTGATCCTTCCAGTAATGGAGCACCACATGTTTCACTGATAAGGAGATCATGGACAAGTAGTATCTCTACTCCCTGACTCGACTCCTGAATAATCCCCAACAATGTAGACTTCAAGGGTGAAATGGTCTTCTAGGCCCAGGAGGGGATCTGCCCTCAGCCATATCATATCCCATAAAAGGGAAATTTTAGGACAGTCCCATAATATATAGAGCAAAGTCCCTTCCGACTGGCCACATTGAGTGCACAAGGAAGAGGTCAATTTGCCCATTGTAACCAGCTTAGCAGGAGCAAAGTAAATGTTTTCAAAAATATAAAACTGAGTGAGATGAAGTTTGTCGTTAGTCATGTAAAGACAGCGGTCTGCCCAAATGCATTCCCAGTTAAAAGTACTGGCAGGAAATTTGGAAGATCAATAATGGGAATACCATGTACTGTCTGGAAAAAGCATAAGGAATAGATCAGATGTGATTTGAGATACTGTATGGGGCTATCAGGCCAGGGTTTGAAGCTTATAGAGAAACTCACCCTGATTATTAGACCAGGAGCCCGTACCAAACTTGTTAATCAGTGAATGGAGAATTTGGTAAGTACAAAAAATGTATTTAGGTGGTAAATTTAGCATTGCTAACAAATCTTGGCTGGTACTAATCTGGCCATTGGAAAGAAAGTGGGAGGAGATTGGGGGAAACAAAAAAGAGACAGGTGAAAGAGAGGACTCCTTGATAAGGGTCCTTTCAATCTACAGCCACAATGGTACATAGTGGGGTTCTCCCTGTGGTAGGGGGGGAGACTGGCCAGCTGCCATATTTAGCAATATGACTGGCCAGGTAGTAGAGAAAAAAGTTGGGTAATTTAAGACCCCCTATCTTTTTTGGTGCCACTAGATGAGTATAAGCTCTCCTCAGAGGTTTTTCTCGCCATATAAAATTCGAAAGACTATGAACCTTCCTAAACCAACAGAGGGGAAGCAGTACATTTAAAAGATTAAGGGGATAAAACAACTGGGGAAGAAAATTCATCTTGATAATACTGATCTGGCTTTGAAGGGATAAATAAAGAAAGGACCATCTATCTAAATCTTGCCGAAGGGAGTTAAGCAGATTGTCTAGATTCAACTTTTTCATTAAAGTTGCCACAAGATTTTTCATTTGCCTTTAAAAGAGCCCAAGTCAGCTCATCAAGCCCTGTCCTCAAAGCTGGCACACCCAGCCATGAGGACACATTCTGCCATCTTCCACTTGTTGATAAACCCTAAAATGATAAGCAGATAATTGTAAATGCTATGTCATGGGCACAAGAGGACATTTACCTGATGTGCGTAAGTTCTACCTGGACAGGATAGCAATGAGTAGGCTCCCAGTGGTCAGGTGGGCAGAAAGGAATGACAAGATAAATACGTGCCCCCCCCGGATGAAACATCAAACAACCATGCAGAATTGCACAGAGTAATTGCCTACTTTCCAAGATATTTTCAGAATAAATATCTTGGGAAAAGAGGGAAAGGCTGCAGCAAAGCCATGACGTTTACCACCATCACCACAATCTTTTTATCCTTTCTCTTGCAGATACAGCTGGTGGCTTGATGGAAGGCAAGAGCAGAACATTTTAGAAAGTGCTCACAACTTGTCCTGACTGTGTCCTAAACAGCAGCTGAACAGCCCTGCACTCCTGCTTGAACACAGGGACAATCTCTCTGTTGTGGACCGTCCATCCCCATGTAACAGTAGTAGGAGACAATGGATGCACATGAGGAAGAGGAGACCCTTTTTTAGTTGCATTATCATGCAACTTGTGAATAAGAGTAAACTTAGAATTTTTCACTGTTAAAGTATTTCCACTACATTCTCTGGTGAGAACCTTTCTGCTATGTTTTACAATGAAATTTTCATGGTGCCATACCTCACTCAGACTCACTAGTGTCTTATTCAGTACTGTTTCTTGGCACCTGCCTCACTCACCCTACCTACCTGGAGCCTTTAACATAAAAGTTGAAAGGTGAAAGTTAAAAAGTTCAAAGTTAAAGCAGCAGTACTACCGAATCAGGAAGTGATCTATCAGATTTCTGCTTTTTGGCTGTAAGCATGCGGCCAAAGTTCCAGTTTCCATATCTGTAAATGTTTTTTTTTTTCCAGTCATCTTTAGTTTTTTAGATATTTGCAATTTATTTGAATTGTTGTAGGGCTACAACAAATTTGGCGGCTGATTAATTTTCAGCTGCGCATTTTGTACAGATCACATCATGTCTTTTGACAACAGTAGAGGGACCCTCTGCTGACCATTCCCAATGTCCCTGCAAGTCATTAATATGTGCAGTTGGCAGCAGAGGGGGTTCCAGTGCAACATGATTAGTGACAGAAATGTAAACAAAAGCAGAGAATAACTGAACAAATTACTCGGCGATAGTACAGTGCCAGCAAGAAAGAGTACTAGGTATATGATTAGCAAGGCACAGGGAATAAACTGTCAAAAAAGCACAATTTTTTTTTTCGTAGTACTGCTGCTTTAAAATAAAAAAACTTAGTGGAGTTGACAATGAGCCGACTACAGAGCCGGCTTCTTGGCTACCTGATCAACTTATCGGCTGGTGTGTTGGTATGGGTTACAGTATCTCATGCTTCCCTCACTCATCCTATTGCATTCAAGGAAAAACAAACAGACCCAAATTTAGGCACCTGGTGTGAGAAAGAAACTGTAAGCAATACATGCTGATCACCGACTGATGTCAGTGTTTGCTTTTCTCCGGAACCAAGTGGTGCTGTACTAATGATTTGCAAGAACAAAACAGTGCTGACCCAGTGCCATAATGCTGATATGCATATTCCATCCTAATAACACAGCAGCCTGCACTAATCTTTAATTAAAACCCAAGCAAAACGCTCAAGGCAAAAATGCCAACCACTGACTTGACTGGTAATTGCAGTCAACATTTGATTTTACAGTAGCCTGCTCACTTTCTCTCACACGGATGACACTGATGCACACTTCAGACTCTTACTCTCTGTCCCTGCTGAACCCCCTAACGCTTCATTAGCAACACATATAATCAGCTAGTGCAGAAATGCATTTTCATGAATATCTCAGAAGGTTTGGTTGTGTAAAATAAACTTTGTGTGAAATTAAATAGGTTTACTGTATTGTGAAAAACTGCATGAAATGACCACAGCATCCCAGGCAAGTAATGTGTTGCTCTGGTGAGGAAAAATAGCAATGGGAAGGGGAAATAAATGAAACAATAACCTATCCTCAACTGTATGTACAGTACCAGCTAAATGGTATCAGCAAAGTCAGTTCTTTGTTAAAAAAAAGACAGCCAGAAAAAGGCCAAATAAAGTTAGAAGCCAAATTGACCCACTTTTCATAGCATTGGGAATGATGCAATGTGCTTGTGCCAAAGAGAAATGATGTAAGGGCACACTGTGCCGCACCTTGTTTCATTACCAATTTTCCATTGCAGCCTGCACCAGTCGGGGGGCAGCCTTCGTTAGCTGGACTTGCGCCATCCTTATGGCACTCGCACAGCTGCACCATGGCAGACAGGGAGTTATGCCAGGTCACCGCTGCAGCATCCCTGGCATTGGAATTTTCAGTGCACCCTGAATGCTGCAAAACAGGCTGGGGCTCTGACAAGCCAGAGCTGGTCTAAGGGAAGGACACTAGGGATGGACCAGACCCCCACAGCAGAAGGGATTCTCGCACACAACAACATCTTGGTAGCATATGGGCATTTAATGTTGGACATGACAGGGTAGAAAACATGAAGCACATAAGTATAATGCAATATTCTGCTTCTCAAAGCACAAACTCTCCTTTTAGGGAAATCAAGCACCACATGCCTTGTAGCTTTGCAGTTCATAGATCAGTTTCACACACATGTCATACTAGACTGGGCAGGGGTACAAATGAGTGCCCAAGCCTTTTTTGCTTATGTTCAGTCACTTTTGTGCTTGTCAACATTCTGCTGACCATGCTCAGTATCTGTCTGAGACATGCCTCTGATGACACTGATGTGTGCAGAAATTATAACCAGTACCTCTGTACTACAGTAACTTGGAATCAAAATTCACATTTGCTGGGTTTATACCTTGACACGTCAAGTCTGTTTTGTTATGTTGTGCTGTTTTCCCAACTACCATAGATTGTATATTATTGAGTAAAAGTAGGGAAGTCAGGCATTTTGCACCAGGGTTCATTTTTGCTTTGGCTAATGTATAGTTATGGTGCCATCTGACTATGGTCTGGGGCTGCTGACAGCCTCTGTCAATCCTCTCCAGGGTGTCATGTCTTTGGTGTATGGGAGCTATTGTGGCTGTGTTGGGAAATTTGGTGCTGGAACCCCTGCTGTCCAAAAACTGGATGCAGTGTCCCAGGTATACCTTGCTTCGATGCAAGGTGTGACAAACAGCAGCTTGGGTCAATCTCTAGGGCCATTTGAAAATCAGTCTCAATATGTCCCACCCGTATTTTTTTTTAATTAAAAGTTTTATTGAACTTTTAGAAATAACACACATATGGTGATGAAACATACTATTGAATAACAACCCACCCATATTTCATAATGGGGGGAATGACCAGTTTGGACCCCCTGGTTTAGCCAATGCTGGATCAGTGGGTACAGTCTGCCAAACCAGAAGAAGAAAGGGATAGGAAATTAAGGGAGGGGATCAGGAAAGCATTAGCTATAGGGGAGGTGGATCTGGTGGGTTACCTAAATATGCCAGACGGGGACATTAAAATCCCAACTACTAGCTGTACAAAAAAAAATCAGGTGATCTGGATGTGATGCAATACTGCTTTCTGATGCAGGGAGTCAGGGAACTGACTAGAGAAGGATCACCCTTTATCTGCTTATGTCAAACGCTAGGCAGTCAAAGATGTAGAGGGGGGCTCATTGGGTACTAGTGACTACAATACAATGTAGTTTAAGTTCAACATAACCACATGACCACATCACTCCAGGTCAAAAACTATGGTCCTGGACTTTAGAAGGGTAGACTTTGGCAAGATAAGGGAAATGCTGAAACATAATCTAGTAGGGGTAGAGGGAATGGTAGGTGCTGAAGCCAAATGGAATGTAATAGAGAATGCTTAAAGTAGGTGATAGCATCATGTATGAGGTAGGTCGGGAAAAACAAAAAGCAAAAAACAGCTGATCTGGTTTTCCAGAGGGATAGCAGAGGAAGAAGAACAGGTGAAGATGACTGGGAGGATTATCTGAAAAAGATGAAAGATGCCAGAATAATGCCTGAAAAAGTAAAGCAGAGACAAAGCTGAGAACAGCAGTGCAAGTACTGGCTGCTTCACAGTGCATCAACCTCTGATTTCCCTTTTTCGTCCCTCTGTCAACAAATGGCACAGCTGCTGTGCAAAACCACCTTTCAGCTAACAAAGTGATTGTGCCACTTTTCATGAGGTGGCCTGACAAGCCGCCCATGTTGAAAATGTGGAGTGAAACTACCACCACACGCCTACGGTGTTAGGGTTTCCAACAGTAGCACCCCACCCAGTACAGACTGACAAGCATCGGGGTGTAACTTGGGATCATTGGATATAGCGCTCATGCCATTCCACCCCCAACCCCCACCCTGCAGCCACTGACAGACATCGTGGTGTGCCTTGCACTGTTTGGCCACAAAGTTCACCCCATGCTCCTGTACTGCACCCACATCAGTGTATTTCCTTATGGAATGGGTTAAGTATAATTCCCAATGACCCCAAAGCACACCACAGCACTTGTCAGTGTCTACAGGGTAGGGTGAGCTACAATGGCATGAGCATTATATCTGATGACCCAAAGGCACACCCCAATGCCTGTCACTCTCTACAGGGTGGGGGTGGGGTTGACATCACTTCAATACTTCATTGCCATTCCTATTATACATCTCTACCTCTGGCACTGTCAATGCCAATGCCAGCGACAACATTCGACATTGACAAATGCTTGTTTAATATTGTTTTAATCAATCCATCCATGTTTTTTCAATCTAGGGAACAAACTAAATCATGATGCATGTTGGAATTAAATTCCACTTCTTCCCTGGTGTTCACAATTGCAGCTACTGCATTACTTACTAGTGTCAGTTACCTCTACATTTAGCAGTTATAGGTGCAGCCTCCATCATGGTTCCCAAAGTCTTGTCCTGCAAAGAAGGGAAATATTTTTGCATGTAGCATAATCAATAATTGCTGAAACATTTACATGAAAAAGTACTTACCACTCAAGATGTCCATGAATACTGTACAATGTTCCAAATTTTGCATACCCTAGCCATGTATCTCACTATGGGTTAATCATTCATACCCTGTTGTAGTGCCCCGAGGCATTTTTGAACTCTTATTTTAAACTTGTGCTTTGTTCCGCCCATGTCAAAAGCCCCACAAGAACAACTAAGGAGGAAGACCATGCCCAATGTGTCATGGATGATAAGATATTCAATTGGTACTTCCTCCCCAGTATTTTTGGATCAATAAAAGCCTTAGAATCTTTTATAGATGGGCAAAGCTTACTTTGCTCCATTGATGGGTACCACAAACCCAAGAGGGAGCCACATTTGTTTTTGATTTACTGGCGGCAATAACTAATTACCAGAAAACAAAATCCAGCACTTACTGAGGTTTTCATCTAGTCATGGCTGTTTTAGCAGTAACAGTGGTGAGCAGTTTGGTTTTACAAACTCTTTGCTTAGACACAGGTAAAGTTGCTGTCTTTTCCTGATACCCCAAACTAATAGTGGTCCAGATGATAACAATGGAGTTTGCTCTTTAAGGGGCAGACCAAGTTGTCTTGGTGCACCCTTCCCCTTATGTGAAAGATGGTGTGCTCAGAAAGGGAGGGGGAAGGTAAGGGGAGGGACAGGTGGGGACAGAACAGTAGGTAGGAAGACAGGAAGGGGAGGGGCTAAAAGGGGTACATAAGGGCCAGCACAGTGGTGGTTCAGCCACTTTTGCTGAAGTTTTGTTAGTTTAATTTCACTAATAAACTACAGCATGTCAGACTGGCATTTTGAATTGTTGAAGCAGTTGGGACTGAGGTTTGTGCTAAGACATCGAAAGAAGGTAAGAACAAGGAAGCAATATGTGGAGAGTCACGATGTGAAAAAAAATGTTTATATATATTAAAAGGTTTGGTCTCTGCATGTGGTGATATTTGGCCATTGTGTTGTGGCAGCTGGGGGATTTTAAGGAGCTGATAGAATATAAAAAAGCAACCGAGTACAGCAAGGTTTGAGGGGTGCTTGAATGCTGAATAAAATTGTTTTCTGTGTGTTTGTGCCCTACGTGGGGGCCATAGAGTAATCTTGGACATGAGGCTGTGTTTGGAGGCTTGTGGGCAGAGGAACTAATAGGCCCAAGAGGAGAACTGGGATGACCGCTTGATAGGGGAGAGTGAAAAAAGCGTTTTTTGTGTGATGGAGAGGCAGACCAGAAGCAAGCAGAAAGGCAGAGAGCAAGTGAGGAAGAACAAGATTAAAAAGCTGGTGAACTAGGCCAAGTGGGTTCGGGCTCAGCGAAGAAGGAAAGAATGAAGGGCTGGAGGGCAGACCTGGTAGAATGGGATGGTTTTTTGAGCAAACACGGGAAGGCCATGCAGCGTGATGTCAGACACCGTGGATGGGCCTTGCAGCAGTTTTGGAAGCCATTAAGGCATGGGAGGCATAGGCCAGGAGTGATTCCGATTGCAGGGGAAGCAGCAAGGGAGAAGCAGGATGCCGTGCCTGCATGAAATTGGCAAAAGGAGCAGGGTGAGCTACAAATTTGCTTGTTTTTGGGGGCATAGGCTGGGAAAGAGTCTGAGTGCACGGCAGACAGCGAGGAAGAAGCAAGATGCCGGGCCTGCGGACAATAGCTATGGGGGAAGGAGTTAGTAGGGCGAACTGAAAAAGGTCACCCAGTGACATCAGATGCTGACGAATTGGCAAAAGGGGATGGTTTGATTCTGAAGGCCCAGAAGCCCATGTGGTGAAGCCTGGGGCCTGTGGGAGACAAAGAGATAAGAAAATGCAGGCAAGCCATGAACAGAGCAGCGGCAGATGCAAGGGTGCCGGGAGGCCATGTGACATGACCAGAGTTTTTGGGTGGTCATAGAGGGGATAAGGGATAGGCCTAGTAGGCCATATGGGATGGAGACAGTAGGCAGGGTACGGAAGTTGTACGACACCTTTGGATATGCGAGAGGGATGTAAGGGAGGGCCCATGAAGGGGGGATGGGGCCTAGAGAGGCCCAATATACTGGCATTAAGAAGCAGTTTTACTGCAGGGAACGATGAGTAGGCTAAAAGGCCTAGGAGGCACGGGGGTAACGACAAGGCTACGGGATAAGAGGAGTGGCCTGGCGACCCAGGCCATGCGGCGTGTCATCAGACGCCGACTCCCACAGAGACAGACCATATAATAGGCCCAGCCAGAGGGAAATTGAGCACACAAGGTGAAGGGGGGAATAGTAATGAAGGAAAGTAATGAAGATGAGGAGCAATGCAAAGATTAGGCGGTGGCACAGGGGAACATAATGACACAGTTTAAGGACTTGGGGTGGAGGGGGCACGAGAGAGGTGTAAAAAAAAGAAAAAGAAGGAGTTTGAGTATATATATATATATATATATATATGTTTATAAAGCGAAGGAAAGGGCATTTTGCTGGCAGGAAGAGGCGATGCAAGGGCACTGGAAAACCATGGCTGGAAATTAATGAAGACTCTTTGTCAGTTTTGTTCACAACATTTATACAGGAATCCAAGAGGAGATGGCACCAAAGTGGAACAGACCATCAAAGGAGGATGCCTACAAGGCTATCTTGGAGCTGGTGGAGAAGGTCAACAAGATGTGGCAAATGGTCGAGCGGGAGGAACCGGGGAGATCCGGGGAGAAAAGGAAAGTGGGAAAAGGGAAAGGGGGTGGTGGGACATGGCCAGCGGGGAGGCCTTGCAGCCCAAGAAAGTCACAGACACCACTGGTGGTCCCTCCCTAAACAGTCAGCCCAGTCCCACTCCTGCCCCGAGTACTGAAACCATCAGTACCACCCCAAGAACAGGTGGTGGTTCTGCTGCTGGAACCCAGACTGGATCCCCCAAGCACTGTGGTTCCTCTGCCTCAACCAGGCATCCAGCCACAGGACACCAGACCAGGGCTTCCTGAGGACAACAGGCCACAAGGAATGGACAATCCCACAGGTAATGTATTAGGCTCAGTGGGAGAGAGCATTAAAGAATACATAGGCCAAATTATTGCGGCCCTTGGGACAAGGGGTTTGGGGCAGATGGAATTGGCCTTGTCAGAGATCAGGTCAGAAAAAGAGACAAGGGGGGAAGTGGAGAAAGTGACTGAAAGCATAGGAAAAAGAGCAAGGGAGATTGGAGCCCCAGGGATGAGAATAGGTGAGCAGGTACCGCAAGCTACAAAAGAAAAAATTTGGAAGGGGGAGTATGTAGACATTTTTGCCTTAGTGAGTAGAGAGGCTGCTGTGAAATATGAAGAGATAGAGAATATCAGGAAGAGTGAGATGGCGGCAGCTGTAGTTCCCTTGGGAAGAAGGAGGAGGAGAAATTTACAAAAGGGAAGATGTGGGACTGGTGGTTTGTGGGTTTCGCCACTTACTCAGTGATAGTGTTAGAAAAGAAAACAGAGTTGGGCATCCCACTGATTACATACTTACTGATAATAATAAGAAGGGCCAAGGCAAAAGGAGGAGTAGGGTGGATATACTATGATGAATTTTTCCGGCAAAGAATGGCAACGTATGGGGATGTGATATGGGACACCAAATAGTTGAATTTATGGAAAGACTATGTAACTGATCAATCCACACCAGAGGAAGAAATAGGAAAAAGAGGGGGGGTACCTCAGAAGTGTTGCTGGGGATATAACAGGGCTTTATGCTCATGGTCCCAATGCTGATTCTGGCATGCATGCTCGAGACGTGTGGGATTCCACTCTGTGAGCAGATGCAGGACAACATGGACAGAAGGGGCTCAAGTGGGAGGGGAGACAGGGAACAGGACAGCAGCCCTTTCGAGAAGGGCAGGGATATGGGGGGCACTCCTGGAATAGAGGTAAGAGAGGAAGAGGATATGGGGGTAGGGGGAACCAGGCATACTGAACAAAGGGAACAAGATTGGGGGGATAATGCGAGGGTTAGAAAAATTGGGGGGAAGTGGGTAGCTGAACAATTCCAGGGACCGAGAACCCTCATCAGGTTATAGGTGTGAAAAAATGGTTACAAGTGTATCCAGACAGAGGGGCAGCAGAAGCATTGATTAAGGGTTTTAGAACAGGTTTTCTGTTACATTGCGAATGCCCAAGAAGGGCAAGAAAGGCTAACAATCTGGGGTCAGTAAAAGGAAAGGAGGACATTTTGAGGAAAAAGCAAAGGAAAAGGCAGCAGGTAGAATTGAAGGGCCATATTCAACCCCCCCACCCCCAATTACGGAATATGAGAATTTCCCCATTGGGCTTAGTTCCCAAGAAAAAAGAGGGAGAATACAGGGTGATTCAACATCTGTCATTTCCAGAAGGGGACTCAGTAAATGATTTTATAAGTGAGGAACATAGCAGGATTTCCTATGCCACATTAGAGGAGGCCGTACAGATTATCAGGGTGACTCCCGATGCTTGGATGGCCAAGATGGATATAGAGTCCACCTTCCAATTGCTCCCAGTTAGAAGAGAGGATTGGGATCTACTGGGTTTTAAGGTGGGGGACCATTACTATTTTGACAAAGCTATGCCCATGGGTTGTTCTGTAGCCTGTGCTACATTCAAAGCATTTAGCACCTGTTTGCAGTGGATATTTCAAGAAAAAAAACAGGTCATAAGACGGTTATACATTGCCTGGATGATTTTTTGTTAATAGGCAGTGGGTGCAGTGAGACAGAAAGGATGCTGCCTAATTTCCAGTAGCCATGTGGAGAGCAGGGGGTACCGTTAGCACCAGAAAAAATGGAAGGCCGCAGTAAGGTGTTAGAATTCCTGGGAATAGAAATATCTATGCAGAGAGAGGTGTTTAGGCTGCCAGACAGCAAGGTGCAGAAGCTGAAAGAGCTGATTCAGGTACACACAAGCAAGAGACGGGTGCAATTGAGGCAGGTGCAGCAAGTTATGGGGCATCTGAATTTTACCTGTAGGGCAATTGGACCAGGTAGGGCTTATACCAAGTAGCTAATGAGGGCCACGGCAGGAGTAACTAGACTGCACCACTGAGTGGACATAACAAAGGGAGTAAAAGAGGATTTCAAAGTGTGGGAGGAATTCCTTGGCAGCTACAATGGCTGTTCTTTTTGGCAAGATGAATTGGTTTACAACACGGACCTTGAATTGTATACAGATGCAGCAGGGGTGGTAGGAATGGGGGGCTATTTGAGAGGAAAATGGTTCTCAGAGCCATGGCCAGGAAATTGGGTGAGAGAAGGGAAGGTAAAGGACATCACACTGTTGGAAATCATGCCCATCTGGGCTTGCACCCTGGTGTGGGGAGAGGATTTGCGGACTCAGAAGGTTACATTTTGGTGTCACAACAAGGCAGTGGTAGAGGTTTTAAACAACAGAGGAGCCAGGTCTGAGATGGTCAATCTGGTGTTAAGACAGCTGGTATTAAGAGCTTTGCAACTGAATATGTAATTCAGGGCCAAGCACATAGAAGAGGTGATGAACACCCTAGCTGACAGCCTTTCCCATCTGCAGCTGGATCATTTCCGGATCCTGGCACCAACAGCAGAGGAGTGGAAAACACCCATACCAATGAACATCTGGGATGCAGGCAAGAGGGAGCAGACCTTGAGGGCCTATGAAGGGGCTTGGCGGGCATTGCAAACATTCAAAGCACACCACATGGAGGTAAGTGGGCCACTTACAGATGAACAGCTAGGAAAGTTCACAGTAGACCAATGGCAGAGAGGAACGGCTCACACCACGATGGGGGTATACTTAGTGGGGATTTATTTAGTTTGTAGCCTAAAGAAGTGGAAGGACCCAATGAAGTCAATGTTGACAAGGAAAATGATGCAAGGGTGGAGTACAGTAGGTTGAAACAAAGACCTAAAGATAGTAGGCGACCAATAGCAGAACATTGGCTAGCAAAACTAAAGGGGGTACTACCAGCAATTTGTAGATCTAAGGATGAGGCACAGTTATTTCACATGATTTATTTAGTGATACTTTGCAGGGGCCCTGAGAGTGAGCAAGGCAGTGGGGTATGGCAGAAAGGAAAAAGAAGGGAGGTTGGAATGGGGAGATATAACCTGGGGGTTGAAAGAAATACAAGTTATAATTAAGAGGTCAAAAACAGATCAAGGGGGGAACGGATGTACCATAACCATTAAGGCTCACGTAGATGGCACAGTGTGCCCAGTAAAGGCTCTGTGGGCTTACACTGCACAGCATGGGGTACAGAAAGGGTGACAAGTTACCAAGTAACGGCCATGCTCAAAAAAGGCATGGAGTTCCTGGGAGAGGACCCAGGCAATTATTTGTCTCACTCCTTTCGAATAAGGGCTGCTTCACAATGGACAGCAGCAGGAGAGACGGTGACTAATATGTTGGAAAAGGAGCACTGGCGATCTGCCAGCAACAAGAGGTGTATATGGGCCCTGCAGGTTTGAGATTAACATGTCATCTGTGTTTTGTCTTGCAGGTGTGGAACCAGATGGGGGGTGGGGGAATATAAAAACGGATACAATGAAGAAAGAGAGTCAAGAAGATGATTAAGATGTATATTTTGCTTAAATTCTATAGGTAGAGGAAGGATCACAGACGTATGGATCTGCGGGCACTCCTATATTTATTGGGTGGAAAAGAAAGTGGAGAAAAAGGCTGTGGGGAAAACAGCTGTACCAGGATGTCAGAAAATGTAGATTGGTTTGACGTGGCATCCAAGGGATGAGATGGGCACAGCTACTTCCTACCCTAAAGGAAATGAAAGAGCAGTGACCCATTCCAGATTTAATTATTATACACCTAGGGGGTAATGACATTGAGGGAAAGCAATGGGTGGACACATATATGCAGGTAAAAAGTGACTTAGAGAAAATACAGCAGTGGTGGCCAGGGGTGAGCATAGCATGATAGGACATGATACCAAGGAGGGTATGGAGACATGAGCACAGTCATGTAACATTAGATAGGGGCAGGAGGAAGATGAATAGAAGGGTGTGAACAATGATAAGAAAGATGGGGGGGCATGTAATACTCCAAGGGGTTGAAGAATGGGTAGTGGATTTTTACAGATCAGATGGGGTGCACCTGTCAGACTTAGCAATAGACATGCTTAACACAGAAATGATGGGATTTATTGAGGCATGGAGGAGACAGGAAGGAAATTTAAAAATAAAAAAAAAAGGGGAAGAGGTACCCAAAAGAAGGGAAGGTCAGTCATTCAATGCAAGCTGGAGACTGGCTATGGGGACAAAAAGGGGGGGAGGGAAGGAGGGAAGGGGGAAGGAAAAAGGAATATGATAAGAAGAAGAAGAAACTGAAGGAGAAAAAGCGGTCTCGGTTCTCACCGTTACCCACCAGAAAAGAGAAGAAGAAGGACCGAGGTTTTCATCTGGGGGAGTGAGAAGAGGAAGAAAGAGGGATGATCAGAGATTGATATTTGAATGCAATAAAAATTACAATTGTGGAAGATACAACAATAAATGATGATGGGAATTGTAAATGAGATCACGATATATAATAAATTAATTGTGCCAATCTGAGCACAACAACATATAAGTGGTTTTGTCTTTTGTGGGGGAAAAGGGGGGAATCTTGGACAATGGATTTTACCCTTTAAGTGGCAGACCAAGTTGTCCTGGTGCACCCCTCCCCTTATGTGAAAGATGGTGTGCTCAGCGAGCGAGGGGGGGAGGTAAGGGGTGGAACAGGTGGGGATGGGACAATAGGTAGGCAGACAGGAAGGAGAGGGCTAAAAGGGGTACATAAGGGTCAGCACAGTGGTGGTTCAGCCACTTTGGCTGAAGTTTTGTTACCTCCCACTCACCCATCAAAATGAGAACAGATGGCTGATAAGGAGAGGGGGACTGTATAGTCTGTCAGAGGTGGATGACAGGGGTTGTCTGGTAGGAAGTTTATAGGACTGCCAGAGGTGGATGGCAGGGGGGAAAGGGGGGAAGAAGGGGAAGGGAGAGGGGAAGGAAAAAGGAATATGTTGAGAAGAAGAAGAAAAAGAAGAAGAAACTGAAGGAGAAAAAGCGGTCTCAGTTCTCACCGTTACCTACCAGAAAAGAGAAGAAGAAGGAACCAGGTTTTCACCTGGGGGAGCGAGAAGAGGAAGAAAGAGGCATGATCAGAGATTGATATTTGGATGCAATAAAAATTACAATTGTGGAAGAGACAATAATAAATGATGATGGGAATTGTAAATGAGATCATGAAATATAATACATTCATTGCCATTCTGAGCACAACAACATAGAAGTGGTTTTGTCTTTTGTGGGGGGAAAAAGCGGTAATCCGGGACAATGCTTTTGTGATGACTGTAAATCAGTATACTGTATGAGCAACTTGAAAAGACTGCCCTTATAGCCAGACAGCTTTATTGGCAAAGGGCTACACTAGCAACACTAGAGGCATACGTGCAAGCTCAACTCATAACAAGAGGCATACAGCTACTGAAGCATCCTACCTTTCAGCAGAATCATCCTAATCAGGATACTGCCCTTTTAGACTCTTCTAGTAAAGTTAACACAAAAGAATTTCTGCAGCCAAATTACAGTAGTTCTGATTTACAAAACAAACAGGAGCCTTTGGCAACATTCAAGGACAGATCTGATTTTGAGGAGAGTATTAAAAAGTTTACAAATAAAATAGAGGACTATGATAGGGGAAATCTAGCAAGCCAAGCAGGTGAAATTTGTCAGAGATAACAATGATTTCCTAAATAATCAAATACATGACTGGAAAAAGAAAGCAACACTAGTACTCCCAAATTAGTTTGAAAGAAAACTAATAGTGACCTTAACCTTTATAAAAACTCAGGACCAAGCAATGTGGAAGTGAACAGATCTGGGTCCAGCTTTTCAAGGAGGTCGAGGACCACAGGTTGCATGTTTGACAGACCTCACTGGGGAAGAGCAACAGGGTAATCCATTTCAAATTTTCTCCAAGCAACAAAAAATTGAGGAACAAAAACTATCATTTGTTTCCAGCTTTATATCCTGCAGAAAAATTGTGATATTTAAAAAAAAAACAGAGCTCTTGCTGGAAAATATGGGGGGTGGGGTTGGGGGTTAAGAAAAGGTGATAAGTAGATTTTTGCCTTAATCAAAAACACGTGGAGCACCCCATTGGCATGGTACTTATCACTGTGGCAGGTGTAAGTATTGCCCATATATAAAAGATTGTAAAGCTTGTATCAAGCCAAGAACTGGGAAGGAAGTATAGATTAAGTATCTTATCACTCGCGATACAGTTGGCATGGTCTCTCTTCTTTGTTTTTTCTTGCTGGGCTTTTTACTTGGGAAGAACAAATCATACAGTGAAAAGAAGAGCTGGAGAACATATTAGTGCATTACAACAGGGTGGAAGTGATTAAGCTATGGTGAGACATATAGCTGGGAAATGCAAACAATTGGAACATTGTGTTGTATTCATGGGCATCAAGAAGGTACTTTGGAAGCCCCATGGTGAGGGGATTTTGAATCATTATTGGGGAGATGACACTCTTAGAAGATTTTCAAGTTAGGAGTGAGAACATGGTCAGGGTTAAATGATAGGCAAGGCCACTGATTTACGGTGACTAAAACAATTAAATTCCGTTTTCAAGACTTAAGATTCCGGAATTTCACCGGTGATTGTTACTCTAATTTCCGGATTTTACCGGGATTCTATTATCATTCTTTTAGTATGTGCATAAATAATCAGAATTAAAGAAGGCTTAATATACAGAGCATTAAATAAAGCAAACTGAAAATAGTACAGGAAGGAATTAAAAGAAAAACAGACTTTTTTATAGATTTACTGATCTGATAGAAAATGCCAGATTCCATGAAATCTTCATTTTTACCAGTTTTCAGGCAGCCCTAATTCCGGAATTTTACCGGATTTTCCAGTAAAAACCGAAAAACAGTGGCCTTGATGATAGGCAATATTGTCTGGTGGTTAAAACATCAACTTGTAACTCTGGTGACCCAATAAACCTGTGTAGGAAACCCACAGCTACCTATTGTGTATCATGGGACATTGAATAAATCATTTAACTTCCTTGTGCACCCAAGATGCAACTGGAAATGAGGTTCAGCTCAGTATGCTTTTCTTGGCCAAAAAATGCAAAATAAAAACAAAACTTGTCCCCATTTGTGTAGTAGATTTATTATTTTTTTTAGTAAATACATTGTTGCTGTGAGCTGTTGCCCTTGTAATGTTGCTGTAATGTTTTTTTGCCATGTCCCTAACAGTATATATTAGTGGCATCATTTGTATCATTGCTGTGTGAAAAACTGAGATTTCATCTTCTCTTTTTTTTCATTTCAGATGCACATTAAGGGACGAGTGGGACACCTCTATTGCATAACCCTCTGGCCACACATGGGACCATTCCACACAGCAGTAGGAATCACACTCGAGAGTTCTTTGTCCCATCCCCTGACAACACCTTGCCAGTTGGGTACTACCTAAATACCATACCTTACCTCCCCAACTGGTGTAGCTGAGAGCTGCCCAGGGTAGGGGATGCTGCACTGGACTGACCTGGAGACTAGCAGGATTGTGAGACACCGGCTCTGTAAGCAAGGACACTGACACTTGGATTGGTGAAAACCGAAGGTTAATTTTACTGAAAAGGTAAAAATAATAGCTTGTACAGCCACAAATGGCAAAGCACACCTTTTGCATAAACTTTGTGAACAAATAAAAACATGAATTGCAGTTTGAATAGGCACTTTCTCTTCCGCTTTTCCCAGTAGTGCACACCACCCCACTACACTTCCCCTAGAGAATGCAGGCACACACCACCCACCAACCCTCCAGAACACACTTTTCTCCTGGAGACTGCAGGCAAACACCACCCACCAGCCCTCCAGAACACCCAAGCTAATCCCAGGATAAGTGTCCTCTCTGGCCTTAATCCTCAAGCTTGTTTACACTGTAGCCTTAAGGGTGTCAGTGGCTACTAGGCCTTATCCCAACTTAGTGAGCCCACTGTCTATTACACCAGATACCTACCTGGTATCTATAACACAGCTACTTTACTTTTTTAACTCTATAGCTTTACACAGTTAAAATCATTTAACATTTTTATTCAACATATACACTTTAAACAATCAGGAATAACAGTGGCTTGAAACGTATCACATCCTGGTACATTAAAAGCTAAGACAATTGCCCCCCAAGTCATTGAACTGTTCAGTCCTTCAGATTTAAGTCTTGTAGAAATGCAGAAGGACTGATGTAAATTTCTTTTACTTCAATGTCACTTGAGATTTAAAATATTATCGAAATTGTAGCAAGAAGTTTTTTACAATATCACATTCCTTTGGATTTCTTAAAGAAATTCTTTGATGAAAACACTGAGGAATTCTTCTGAGAACCCTCTGGAGCAAGCAGCTGCGGTGATGATAAAGTGGAGAAGTGATGAATTCTTCAGGTTGCTGCTTGTTTCTGTGAGGAAACTTGGCATAACATGCTCATTAGGCACTTGAAGCAGCAGGCTCTCTGTTCTCTTCCTGTGCTCAATCACTACTCTATCTGACCCTACACTGGGATACTTGTGATCCCCTAATCCTATTACACTTTATTAAAATAAGGGCTGTCCCCATCAGGCTCTGTCACTGCAGTAGGCCTCTTCTGACTGGATACCCACTTGGTTGGACCCCTCCTTCTTGGTCGCTCTCCCTAAGTGAACTCCCTGCACACTGGCTGTGCAACTACTTTTATGTCCCAAACTCATTTACATATGCAAATTTTTGGACAATGAGTGGACACTGACCTGTCCAGGGACTCAGCACTAATCACATTTCGTTCAGTAGCAGCATAAGCCACAATGGAATACAGCTTTGAAATCCAACTGCCCCTCTCAACTTTCTAAGGTTTTCCTTTTTTCTCACTTTGAATCTCATTTGTGTATACATTCACTTTATTAAAAAAAATACATATTTTCTCTAGTTTTAAGCACATTCTTACTATTTTTGCTGGAAACTAACATCTCTAGCTCTCTCATGATTTTTGTCTGTGAAAATTGACCCACAGGAAACCTAAGTCACTAAGTCTAAAACTTATGTCATTAATCTTTTAAATAACACACTTCTGAGCATTTCTTTCTTTGCTTTTCTTTAAGAAACAGCAGTTTCTCCTTTATGTACACTGACCACAACAGTTTTTTTTAGTCAGGAATTTAATATTTATTTTTCCCATGCATAGCTCCACCTCCTGTGTAACTGACTGCATGGATTATGTCTGACCAGTACTCACTCTCCCTATAAAGGCTAGCGACTCATACAATTTAAACATTTCACTACTAAAACCATTTCCCCCCTATATAGCACTGTTCTTTCTACGTGTCTATCAAGGTTGGGGTAGATTGGATGAAAAATGACCTGGCAGCACTTCATTAAATTTGAATATGTCTCCAGAATGCATTCTCTGACTGTGTGTGGCTATTCTCATAAGGCTGTCTCTTTAAATCACTCCATTTTTAATACTAAGCACTTCTGAGAATTCTCGCTATTTTTATATTATACCCAGGACTTCGCTCAGTTCCACTATGGCTTTATTTTAATTTCAATATATAATTTTTATGTGATTTATACGAATCTGCTTCAACCAAAAAGTAATGAAAAAGATTTAGGTGTGGTAATAGACACCGAACTTGGATTTAAGGACCAACATACAGCTGTTATTGCTAAAGTAAACAGGATAATTGGAGCAATAAAATGAAATATAAAAAGTATATCACAGGAAGTTATGTTGCCCCTGTACCTATCTTATGTCAGACCACACATGGACTATTGTAGTCAATTATGGAGTCCATATAAATGAGGGGAAATGTATCGTTTGGAAAGAATACAATGCAGATATACATGAACAATTCAACCTATTCAAAATCTGCCCTATCCAGAGCGAATACAATTTCTTGGATTACATAATCTTGAAACTGGACAAATTAAGGGTGACCTTTTATTATTTTATAATATTATGAGTGATCCTTTACTCAGGAATGAACTTGGAATTGAATATAAAGATATTAACTTTATCACCAGAGGACACCCGTTACACAAGTTAGATTGAATAAATTCAAGACTGATAAAAGAAAGTATTTCTTCACACAAAGAACCAGTAACCAATGGAATAAATTACCAGAGAACATAATTATCAGTGACAGTAAAGAGTCATTTAAATGCCATTTGGATACGTACATACAACAAGGAGGAAACTTGATGTATTATGACCTATATTAAGGAGTATGCTCCCCCGAACAGTGAAACTTCTACTGTGACATGTGTCAATATCAACAATGGCACCATGTCACAGTAGAAGCCGGCCTGGGACCCGGCAACACTTTCCTCCGACCTGCACCCCCACCCCAAACCAACTCAGAGTTGGTATCTTTTAGTACTGAGGGTGCAGAGGGCAAAGCCCCCCTCATGGGGGGTTTGAGGGGCTAGAAAAAACACACACTGATGTGAGCAGCTCCATGCTGACTGCAAATCATGGTTAACATGGAGCCTGGTGCTGTGATGCCAGTCGACGTGTTTCTTGTCACACTGGCATCATGTAGCCATATTAAGGAACTACATTTGGGGTTCAGCCTTTTCAGTTCCTCATTTATCTAGTGACATCTAGTGACATTTATGCCTTCTCAATTTCCATGGGTTCTCTAGGCAAAAGTGAGCTCATTCCTGTACAAAATGGCTGCTGCTGAGTTGCTTCACACTCCCTCTCCATTTGCTTTTCTCCACAGGAATCGCCAGAGCCCCAACACAGACTGTGTTCACAAACTTATTTATTTATTTTATTTTATGTCAGCCAGTCCCTATAAACTTTTCCTTTGAGGCTCATCACCTTTACTGCAGAGGGAAAACTATCTGGTTGATCCTGCCTGCGAGAGGAGCTCCTAGCACTAGTTAGCCCTCATGCACCATCGCACAGCACTTTAGACCACAGCCTAACTCGTGACCGAGGTTGCAGTACAGAAGTGACCACTGAAGTAGCCTGGGGATTCCTATCAAGTGCAAGGCACACTGTGGAGCCAACTCTCAGCTGCTCACACTCCCTGCTGCTCTTATCAGCACCATAGCACTAGCAGCTGCCATGCTGCATGTTTTAAAACTACCCCAGATCAGCTCCTTATTTCTTATCAACAGGAATCCTTTCTATATATAAAAAAGTCTTAAATTACCACAGAGTGCTCCACACAGACCAAATAAAATCACTGGACCACAAGGACAATGGTAAGGTAGCCAGGGCATGTGGGTTGCTAGCCCACTGGCCACCAATGAATAAAACTTACTATTTTTTTACTAAAATACAATTACTTTTTATAAAAGGTTGCCAATCACTAACAATTAACATAAAACTGAATGCGGGTAGGGAAGCCAGGGCCAGGTAGTCCTTTCCATACTCTCCCCCTGTGCTGCATCCTCCTCCTTCAACAAATAATAATATGCTTATGCTGAAACTGACAGATATTTACTTTATAGAATGCTTACTATTTATTAAATTATGTTCTGGTTACTGATACTGCTTTTCATTTTATTGCAGGGGCCACCCTTTACTGTCTGGCAGCTCCTAGAACCCAGGTCCTCACTAACCTAGTTTTTTAAAATATACTGAAACTAACTATATTTTACTATTATTCTTGGTTGTACAGTCCTACGAGGCTGTTACAACATCTTATTCTTGAATTTCAGATGATATTGTGCTCACTCTATAAGAGTCTGTTAGGATGAAATTTATCAATATTTATATATAGTATCTTAAATGGAATTACTATAAATCTTTTCTTATTAGTTCTGCTTATTTGTTCCCCACAGGTGCATATCTGCTTGCAATTTCCAGAATAAAATGTTGCTTTTACTCTGTCGGGATCTGTTGAGATGAAATATATTAATGGATGCATTTTTTAATGCAGATTGTCATAACTTTATAGCTATCATAGTAATTAATTCCCTTTCTTAAGTCAGTCTGGTAATGTACCTTTATAAATTCTATGTGTGCTTGGAGATATGTTGTAAATATATTGTAAATTTTTAATCTGCATTTGATATGATTTTTTTTTGTTTTCTTAAACATGCATTTCTGGTATAACTGCACTGAGAACACTGGAAGCTTTAAGAGGTAATTGGCCCTACAAGGAACCACTATTTAAACCAGTCTTCTCTAAATGGTGGTTAGCCTTGGAAGAAGCACTGAAGTCAGCTGGTGGGACACATTAGGAGCCAAATATTCAAAGAATCTTGATTGTGGCCCCACACACAGTTTGCTCCAAGAGAAAGTGAGTGCCTGGACCAAATTACTGGTTTGTTGGAACTTGTCCAAAGTAAATAGCGAACACAAATGACATGTTCCAATAAATCAGTAAACAGTGCCAGGCATGATCCAGATTGCTCCCATAAACCACAACCCACTACTGACCACATGAGGTATCTGCGATTAGGGACCTCTTGAGCTTGCAGGAGCAATTGGGCTGTTGGGGCTTGCAAATTGCAATTGCTTCTCTGGAGCAATCTGCCACATTCATACTGTATATCCTTATGCAAATGACCCCATAGGACTAGCAAGGTACACTGGGGTCATTTGCATTCCTTTAGGGACTCAGTATCAGTCTGGAGCAAACAATGTTTGCATCTCCTCCCCCACAATACATGTGAGGGCTGCCTCCTATATGCTGTTTCTGATGGTCCACTGTACTACTCCCCCTGGTCACCCACCCCATAAGCAGTAACCAGTAATAATTTCTCTGTTATTAGTGTGCTCCCCCCACAATTACCCACCTGTAGTTCTGCATGAGAGATATGCAAAGTTGGCAAACTTCACTTCACAAATTCTCAAAGTTTGCCAAATGTGCAAAGTGTGAAATGATGAGTTCACAAAGTTTTCAGTAGGCAAAGTCACACTTTGTTAAGTGAAGTCATGTGAATTGGCAGGTGAAGTTGCAACTTTACCATGAATTTGTCTGACTTCAACTTAAAAAGTGCCACTTCATAAGGAAAACTCATTGTAAAGTGCTGAAGTAAACAATTCACAAAGTTTTTTGTGAAGGTTAATTTCACAGCTTTGCAGGAACTTCACAATATCTTGACTCCATATATAATCCCTGGTAGTCTAGTATGCCCACTGCCATCCCAACTGTATTACCAGTTGTTCCATATAAACTCCCTGGTGGCCTACTGTGCCCCCATCTCCCAAGTTACCCTTGTTAACTTGCTAAGTGCCTCATAAACTGTGCTTAGAATCCTAAAAGCAGGGCCTTTGTTAAATGTTCCCCATTGGAAGGCACAGTTAGTGAGGCACTAACCAAGCTGAGAGTGACACTAACATATGCCAGTGCACAGATTAAAAGCAGCTGTCTGTGCTGGCATATACATGCAAGGGCACATCGGAAGATTTGGAATGGTGGCAAAAAGTCATGAATGCCTCGTTGGTTACTGCCGCCCCGAACAAGGTCTTAAGGGTGTGTACCTCCCTTAATCCACTGATCATTCGCCTGAACTACAATCATTGGTGGTCTAATGTCACATATTCCCCAGTTGCCTGCCCAATATTAAGAACTATAATCAATCCTAGTCTATAATCCCACTGACCACCAATCACCTGCCCAATATTAAGAAGTATAATCGGCGGTGGTCAAATGTCACCCCCTCCCCCAATCTCCTACCTGTTATTAAGAACTACAGTCCCTGGTGGTCTAATGTCTTCCCATCTGCCAATTACCCAACCCATATTAAGGACTACAAACAGTGGTCATCTAATATTCCGTGCCCCACTCAACTGCACCACATTAAAAACTACAATCAGTAGTGGTCTGGTGTGCACCCACCACCCTGATCAACCATCTGTTATTAAAAACTACAATCAGTGGTGGTTTAGTGTCCCCCAGACTCCAATCACCTGCCTGATATTAGGATCATAAATCACTGATGGTTTAATGTTTCTCCACCTATCCAATCACCCACCCAGTATTAAGAACTATAGTCTGTTGTGGTCTAGTATCCATCTGTCACTTCCCCAGCATCAATAAAAGTATTCCCTAATAGCTAGTGTTTCCCTGCCTGACACTTGGACTGAAAACCCACCCTCACCCACACAGGTCACACCACCGCCTCCTCCCCTTGACCCCCCCACTTAACCCAGTAGCTAGTGCCCCTCCTGAGACAGCAACAGACACAGCCCAACCACAACCACTTTGGCCAGCCATCATCTGAAGGACAGGTAGCAAGCATGTGACTACTGTAAAAACAGCTATTTCTACCATAGTAGACTCTACTCTCCTTTCTGTACTTTGAGCTAACTCCTCGGGATTCTATCCCATCTCACTCCTCACAACTACATGCTCTTACTACTTACTTACTAGCTACCTTCTCACACGACAAATGCCTCTGCCTGCCTACGTACTCTAACCTCCACCTCCCCTCCCATTTGGTTGTTGAAATTTTTTGGTATTATGTCATAACCATTGTGTGTTGATTATCCTTGCCTTTTACATGTAATGATGTCTCTGATGCGGAACCTTTGTAAAAGAGCCTTGGCTCAAAGGTATTGTAATCATAGACCTCATAAATAAATAAATAAATAAATAAATAAATAGCAATCAATAATTCCTGCTCGAGGAAATTGCTGAAAAAAAAATACATAACTATTCATGAAAAAAGGGGCAGGGGGTAGCCATTTGTTTTCCTCTCCCACAAAACAAATACTGAGGAATTATTAAAACTGTAAAAGTGATAACATATTTAATTTGTTGGGCCCAGCAAGAAACACCAGGCCAGTCCTTGATATCACTCTGGCAATGATGACTCCAGTTAGAGCAAACAACATTTGTGAATATAAAGTACAAAATGTTACAAAGTGGATGGAGAAGGCTAACTTGAGTATAGAAATATGCTATTATTACTGAAGTCTGTCATGATTATTAACTATCCATATTAACTTATTCAGAAGACTTAAGGCAAGAAGTGGTTCAAAAACATTTCATTACCAGTACTAATGTAACAAACAAATATCAGCATTTCAAACGATTTTCCTAATACAAAATTTAATTTCAATTATGAACTGTGACAACTTATTGTCCGGAACAGCCACAATTTAATATGCAAAGAACAGTCTTCATTTTGTCTAGGCTCCCAATAAACTTTATCAAATATGAGGTCTTCTTCCTGCAAGGCTGGAGGGGATCAGAAAAAGCATACATACACAGTAGGAAAAGTTTTATATACATAAACAGAAGCATGTAAGTAAAGGTTTTGAAAACACCAATGAAAAAGCTTTACTAATAACATTTGGCAGCTATAAAGTTCTATGTCTGACACACACATTTCAATTATCTCCATGCCAGAAAAAGGGTGTAATCTAGGGCACAATTAAGACCATATAGGAACACGCTACTGAGGTGAATGATTCACCATGTCTCTCCTCAGTAATTTAAGTCTGCCCCCGGATGATTTCTTGCATGCTCTAAGGCCATATAGTGAAATGCATCTGGATTCTTACAAACAGAAGAGAGAAAGAAATAGGTGACTCAGTTGGGAAGTGAACCTTGCTGACCCAGAATACTATTTCAGTTGCACTACCAGCTGCACCACCAAGGCAAATGGAAACTGGGCTGTCTTAGAGTGCATTACCTTTTCTCCAATGCACAACAGGTAATTACATTTTCAATCACAAGAGTGTAGTGAGCACATTTTATGGAATGCATACAAACAGAAGAGAGAAAGAAATAAGTGCCTCAACTTGGACTTCAACTCAGGCCACCCAGAATGCTTAGATCACATGGTCTGTATAACAGCTTGTGAACTGTCTCACCTTTATCCATTTATCTGAGCCAGGAATATCAACAACTTCAAATTGTTTTTCATATCTACTGGTACAGCATTTTTAGCATAGGTAAAACCCAGTGTGTTTATTTTGCAACCACCCTGACTTAGTTTCCATATAGTTGCTGCTCATTATCCTGTCACCAATATTTGGTGCCTGGAAAAGGATACCTGAAGGGCATGTCCCACATATTCCCTCGGTGCATCATCCCTTGAGAGAACTGGTCAATGTCTGGTGACTATGTTCCTGATTTCTGTGGCCAAAGTGCTGAACTGTACTACTGGATTTCAAAAGTGACTAGTTGTTTGATGTTGCAGATTTTGACTTTAGGGGTTCAGTAGGGTCTCTCTTGAGGTTTCTCTTGCAGACATATGTTTTATTGAGTATTTTATTTCAGTACCTCCTGGTGGCATATCTCTGTTTCAAATCCAGTGCCTGCTTTTCAAAATTTTCAAAGGTTGAGCAGTTGTGATAAATTCACAAAAATGCCCCAGTGGGATAGTTCTAATCAGCCCATTGAGATGAGCACTTTCTGTTCCTAAAAGTGCATTTCCAGTATTTGACTTCCTGAATACACCCAACTGGACAACACAATACCTATCTACAAAGCACAGAATCTGATGTCAAGAAAGTCCATAGTTTTGGCATCAGCCTTGTGTTTGAATCTGAGATTGCTGTAGTAATTTGTACGTAATGACTTACTTAGTGTCAGTGGCTGAACAGGTAGCACACTCACCTCTGAGGCTGGGAGTTCAGAAGGCTGTGGGTTCGTTCCCCACATCAGGCACTTGGGTTAAATCCTAATACAGACACTGAAGTGCAGCATGACAGGGGTGCTGCACTCCTGAGGTGCCATCTTTTGGATGAGACATTACCAAGGTCCTATTTGCCTGTTCTGGTGGTAGTGCAGGTGGATATCAAAGATCTCAAGGCACTTCTCAAAAAGAGTAGGGGAAATTTTTATTAGAAACAAAAACTAAATACAAAAAAAAATAAGTAAAACAGAAATAAAATAGTCATATCAACCCATAAAAGAAAATCAGACAGGCAAAAATAATGCAGCATTAAAAGCATGTAATGGAAACCAAAAAAAAAAAAAAGAAATGAAAACATATCAAAAAAGAAAAAAAAAACAAGCAATAAACTCATAGGTCTGTTTCAGTAGCAAACATTGAGAGAAAGAAAAAAGAAAAGAAGTACATTAAGTCTCAGACACAAAAAAAAGTTCAACTGGGATATACCAAGTAAGGTCTGCCTTCAAGTAATAGGAACATCCAAGTCAGTAATCCAAGGTAGACCCTGCCATTTAGTCAACCAAATAGTAGCCTGCAAAGATCGATGTTCAGCAGCACAAATCAACCTCAGGTGTTTGGTAATTTTCCCCACAAGTTCAAGATATGAGGTCTACTTTTGTTGCAAGGTGAATAAACATCGAGCAGACCATATTTGCCATTTACACACAGCAAATAAAACTTCTAAAGTTTCCTCATCCCAGGCATGCTATGAATCGGATACCTCACCATACAGCAAATTATCAAGAGAAATAGAAGCAGAAATCAATCAGAGTCTGTCATGTGGTGGCCAGAAAATCCCCAAACCCAGTGATAAAAGAACAATGGAAAAAAGGTGGTCCACCATTTCAATCAGTGAAATACATTCTAATCTACTACAATACCTGTCATTTAGTTGCTTATACTTATGGTTACCCTTCACATTGAGTTTATCATGGCAACTAAGCCAGTGCATATCCCACATCTAGGGGGGAATACTAGGATTCCACAAGAACTGTAGAACACATACCCTTTTATCAACTGGACAATGATCAAATATGATTGGGACTTGACAAACAGTATCTATTAACATAAAATACAAACATTTCCTTTGGCCAGAAATTATCCCCAAAAGAAGCACCTTCCATTGCCGCAATCTGGCAAATGTCTCCCTTCAATAGATAGGGGCAGTAGGCAACTGCTTAACCACCCTCAAAGTACCCCCTTTCCACAACCGAAACCATACCTGGATTGAGTCAAAAACCCAAGGCTCCCAGCCTTTGTCAGTATGAATCAAAAGTGGGTGAAGATTAGCCATGAAAAATATACTGTTAATAAAAAACAAAGGGTGAATCATGTTCAAACCCCCTTAAGCACTTGGGAGATACAATTCATTATGCTGTATAGGGTTAAGTCTACTACCCCACACAGCCTGGAAAAAACACTCAACAAACGTGTCTCCAAAACCTTCGGTGGTGGAAAAATGTAACTAAGAAACAAAAATATCGGCACCAAATAGGCTTTAATTAGATATACCCTTTTTTCCCCCATCTTCCATCTGTTCCAACCACTCACCTTACACTGTGCCAAATCAAGTTTTGCCACCCAGTTATAGATATCCAGATGCATCATACCAAAAAAATTCTTAAAGTCCAAATAGGACCTGTACAAGACTGTATTCCTCCTAGAGTCACCAAAGCTGGGCCATCATGTCCCACCTGGTGACCCAGACATTTTAAGAGGTTAAAACTAGCTTCCACCACTGACCCAAATGTGGAGCAGAGGTGCAAGGCAGCCAGTATAGAGTCAGTATTCCACAACAATAAACACATGTCATCCGCGTAAGCCCCAATGGGACAGACATGTAATGTGGGGAAAAGAGCAATCAGTGAAAAAGCAGGAGAGGACTGTAACAGTCATAGTAAAGGGTCCAAAAACAACACATACAAAATCGGATTTAGGGGGCATCCCTGTAGAACCTCACATTTAATTCCAATCAAAGGGTTACGCCAGCCATTAGCTAGAGGAAAGACTGTGGCAGTATGGTAAAGTAGCTGAAGCCACCAAACAAACCCATGGCGAATCTGAAACTTAGTCAGAACTAATCACAAGAAGTCATACTGAACTGCATCAAAAGCTTGTTTCTGGTCCAGGGATAAAACATAACCATTTACCAAATTTAAAAGGCCTTTCTCAAAAATTTCTCTAAGCATCATCAAGTTATCTTGGATAGATTGTCCAGGGACAGAGGATGTTTGACAGACTGAAATCAACTCAGGAGCCAGTGCCATCAGGCGTTTTGCCAAAATTTTAGAAAGTAATTTAAAATCAGTGTTCAATAAACAGATCGGTCTCCAATTTGTCATTGCTGTTTGATCCCTCGATTTAAATAAATAAATTAAGGAACCCATGTTAAAAGATAATGGCAGAGAAGTACTTTGCAAATGACAGTTATACACAGAGGTCAATTCTTCCCCCCAATACGGGGCCAAAAATGTATATATTTCCGATGGTAAACCATCAGGGTCAGGGGCCATATTCGCCTTCAAGGACCAAATGGCATCCATGACCTCTGATGGAAAGAAGTTGAAAATAAGATGTGCACCATCCTGTGAAGAAAGCCCAGGGAAATAAATCTGAGATAGCAACACGGTAGCCTGAACAGTATCAAAAGCTAGAGGAGCAAATTTCTTCTCAGTATAATCGGCAACCTCTGTCATGAGTTTAGACTGAGTCTGTGCCGGCTGACCCAGATTATTATATAAAGAGGACATTTCTTTATGATCAATATGGGAATTACAGGTTTCAAAGGGGCAAACTGAATCAAGAGAACCCTGTGTACCAAATTGTTGTTGATGTCGAATAGTTTGAGCCTTTTCTGAATGAAACTGTTGCATTTGGGACTTAAAATACTAAATTTAAGAAGTGTGGTCAAATTTAGTTGTGACGGACAGTGTAAACAATCTCTGCAAGCAGGTCCGAAAAGCTAAGTAATTCTTATATTTGGTCATACAAACAGTCCTACTATACCACTTGAAAAAATAAACCAGGTCTCGCTTAGTGTCCAGCCACCACAGCACAGCACTGTCATACAAGATAAAGACTGATTTCCTGGCCACCACAAAATCTTTCAAAGGCAAGGTAAAATCCACATCTACTAAAACAGAAGTATTCATCTTCCAAGTACCAGGGCCCCTCAGAATAGTACTAACATCACCAAGAATAATAGACACCATCCTATGATTAGAGAACTCAGCCAATTGAACAACAGCACTCTGAACAGATAAAGAACAGGAAATAAAAAAAAATCAATCCTAGTAGCCAAATTACCTTTAAGAAATGTTGGTGTATGTAGCCCACTATGGGATGCAAAAGAATTGAGAAGTTTAGCCATTTTAATCAGGGAGGCCAAAAAAAAGAGAATCTAAATAAAGTTTAGCCATCGTAGAAGTATGTGTTCTGTCTTGTAACAATATACCACAACTAAAATCACCACCAAAAATAAAAAAACTACGATGTGTGTAAAAAAGGCTGGAGAGTCTTGAGCATCTCAACCTGAAGTGCCTTTGTTTGTGGGGCAAAACAGGTAATGAGACAGTAGAAAACATTGTGAAACTGAACATCTAGAATAAGAACTTGGCCAGGAATCAAGTCATATAACTTAATCAACGTCAGCTCTGTTGAATGAAACAAAAATCACACCCCAGAAGCAGATTCATGACCAATAGACCAAAATGAGGGGCCCAGGTAATATGTCCTAGTGGCTTGCAGTACTTCAGGCAATGTATGAAATCTAACATCCTGCAAAAAAATAATTCCTTAAGCAGATAACATTAAATAAGAAAAAAACAAATCACATTTAGCAGAATTCATAATACTGTTGATATTAAGAGAATTAAAAGTATGCCCAGCAGACAACATTTCAGAAAAGAATGGAAAATGGCCCCCATCACTTCAGCCTACCATTACGAGTAGCAGACCCATTATGTTTAGTTTTAGCTTTCCACTTTTGAGCTCCAGTGCACTCCACCGGTGCCTCCATATCTGTAGAATGATCCAGCTTAGAATATTGTAGAGAGGAGGAATCTGAATTCTCTGAGGAATCCCCCATAGACTGTAGGAGGTAATACTTATTGGAAAGAGGAAATGCCCCAGAGGTTATCTGAGAGTCCAACAGCTTTCTGCTATGAGTCACTCTAGAAACAGCAGGGATGAAACCTGGTTGTTGAGGGGAAGGGGGTGGTCCCATAGTCCCCAAGTCCAGTTTTACTGTAGACAAGGGATCTCAAGATGATGAGATAACAGCATTGGAGTCCAGCAGACCACTAGGGACCTGTACTGTAGGAAGGTCGGCTACAAGATCCTTACCATCGACCAGCGATCAAGCAGTAGGCATGACTGGAGGAAGGGTAAGGGGAGCAATAGAATCAGTGGAATGTGGGATCAGAGGCACAACTCTTAGGATTTGTGCCACAGGGGCATTGGAGGCAGCAACATCAGCCCCTCCAGGAACAACCAGGCCACCATCTCTTTCCCCATCTCTACGTTCTTTTTGGGAAAAGATTCTCTTTTTCCGTGCCAATGTAATGTAAAGTCTCTGTTCAGAACCATCAGCAAGATCAGGAATGTTATGCACAGCCAACTTACAGGACTGGAAGTTATGGCCAAGCGTATCACAAAAGTTACAGTGCTCTTGTTCAACACAATGGAAACCAGAATACCCCAAGTTCCCACAAACCATACACTTAATCTGGTCACAGGCACTACTCAAATGAGCCACTGATCCACAGCGATAACATGATTTGGGCTGCCCGGAATAAAATAGGACCCCTCTATACCTATCTAAAAAGAAACTGTTGGGGAGATAGACCAGACCCGAGTCCATCATTTTGAGCATGACACACACCCTCCATCCCCTAGTCTATAATTGTTCAGAGTCAAAAATGGCTTCAGGCTCTGAGAGGACAGTGCATCTTGCCTTGAGCCAATGAGTTAAGTCATTCATGCTAACCCCCTCACTGTGAAACAAAACAGTGATCATTTTCTGGGTGGGTCTGGATAGAGGTAACAGAGGGAAGGGGGTCCATAATGGGGATTTCTGGACCTTATGATATTTTAAACAAAAATGCTCAAAACCTTGCTGCGTTTTGAAACTGACATCGAACATTGATTCCCCCAAGACATGCAACAAAGCTTGACTCTCGTTTGCAAAAAATTTTAAAGAATCTTTCAATAAAGTTCTGGCAACATAAATCCTGTCAGGGGCTTCAGCCATACAGCCTAGATATCAGAGCTGAACAGCATTATGCCACTTGGCAGGTAACATTGGGCTTCAGGGTGGAAGTCCCTTATTGGTATTGAGAGACCGAGAGGTGACCGCCAAATAAGTTTATGGACCGGTGCCAGAGACTCAGTAGTAGGAGGGGGCTCGGCATCCAAAGGAGCTTGTACCAAGGCATTAGAAGGTCCAGGAAAAACTAATACTGGATTTTGAGTGAGGAGTAAATCCTCCAGGAGGTCCAGAAGTGAGGGAGCACCCCCTGTATGGGAGTCACCGAGACCGCAGTCTGTAGACTCCACAGCCCCAGGGATCCAAATAGGCGAAGCACCTGAGACCCACTGACCAGTTGAGGAACCACATTCCCAACTGGCTGCCAGAAAAGCCAGCTGAACAGACCAGGCAGTATCAGGTTCCGATTCCAAAGTCACCACCTCATCCCAAGAGAGACCGGGCGCAGAAGTCTTGGGAAGTGTCTTAGTCATCTTGATGTTGTGCCCCATTGAAACAGTAGAAGGAGTAGGAACAGGCATGGGCATAGTGGGGAGTCATAGGCCAGGTTGAATACCCGTATGTGCCATTCCAGACTGAGTCCCCGCAGAAACCGCAACATTGTCATTGAGTGAGTTACAGAGAGGATACTGAAGCACTGGAGGTGGCTATGCAGAGAGACGGAAAGTGATTGAAGTGGAATACCTCACTCTCCACTTTGTGGAGTATAATGGAGAAGCATGGAGACAAACGCTTTTATACAATTTGGAAAAGATATGCCACCATTGCCTGGTTAGCTTGTCTCCTTTTCAGATTCAAACCACCAGTATCACTAACCTGTTGCTGCAAGCCTACAATCAGGTGAGCCATATCATGCATGTCCTGGGATAGGTGAGAAACCCTCCATCAGATTGTCCTCCAAAGTCAGAGACGTGGTCTGTGAAGAATAAGTCAAAGGAGCCATTTGAGCCAGAAGGGGTCGTCAAGCCGCCAGATGCTGCTCTTCCTCACAATGAAGTAAATCCAGCATTGTAGGTTGCAGAGCAGCCATATTCAGGTCTCCTTGTCCAGATAAAGAAAGTGATGTAGTCAGGCTCACAAGGATAGCCTCCTGGCCCTCTAGTGTATTGCCAGTTGCTGGTACAGTCTGGGGTAAACCACAAGGAGCCATCGAAGGTTCCACATCCTGCAATGCCAGAGAATCAACCATAGCACCAATTTCCAGATTCTCCACTCTCTGTTCCATACTCTGCTCCACACTCTGCGCCTGCATAGCAGTGGCCATCTTTGATCTAGGAACCAGAATGTTACGTTCCCCTACCTGTGAGTAGGGGAATTTCCCCGGTGCCCTGGCCAAATTTCCCCCATTTCACTAAAAATACCACCAGCAGCTTAATCTGGTTCAAAGTCAGTTGGCATTCATCTGTATCCCCCTCCCCCAAGTTGTGCCTGAAAATAGGCAGAATTTTTCTAGTGCACTTACTCGGTCAACAAAATCTAAATAAATAAATAAATATTTCTCATCTTGCAAAGTTTTCCATCTCCTCCATTGATCTGGTTCACATACAAAAGTAGTCAATAAAGTGGTGCCATCTGTCAGTCCCTCAGAGGTGTGGATTACATCTGCTATTAAAGATTGCTTGGGCTGGGGGAGTAGAGTGCTCATTTGGTAAGTGTGTCTCCAGTTTTGTTTCTGCTAGTATGCACAGATTCTGCATGTCATACGCAAAATACTTTTTTTTTATTTTTACAAAACCCTGGTATGCTAGTTCTTTCACTGTACAATTCATCTGTTGCTTTACTCTAGGCCCACATGGTCCTGCATGAAAGCAGTTATATGTTTGGCACTGTACTTTCTCATAAAGTAAGGCAATTCATGCAAAAAAACATATGTTAATGTGTGTTTTATGGTTAGAAAGCTAATCAAAGTGCCAATGGTACTGAGCAGCACCAAGGTATGGAACTGTCACTTTTGTACAGTAAAAGGCAGATATAATGCATCTACTAAACATGCAGATATACTGCATATGCTATGAAATGCACATGCAGATGCTGCACAGTACAGACACATACATGAACAAAAGTACGCAGGTACACTTAAAAAGATAAACACACATAGCCTACGCAACACAAAAACTTTTAATCTGATCAGTCCCTGTACTAAGGCCTCTGGAGTTGGCATGATAATTTCTCAAATTAAAGAAAATTTTTCAAGTTGCATTTGAAATTATATTAATTTGACTACGATGCAAATTGCACTCCATCAGCTGACTCAGTGTTTGAGTGAGTTACAGAGAGGATACTGAAGCACCGGAGGTGGCTATGCAGAGAGACGGAAAGTGATTGAAGTGGAATACTTGCTCTCCACTTTGTGGAGTATAATGGAGAAGCATGGAGACAAACGCTTTTATACAATTTGGAAAAGATATGCCACCATTGCCTGGTTAGCTTGTCTCCTTTTTCTGGTATATCTTACTTTTTGCTTTCAGTTGGACCAATTTCCCTTTGGTGTTTCTTTGCTTTATTGTAAGAGGAGGAAGGCCCACTCGTGAGGTGGCTACCCAGGGGTTCTCTTGCGGGATCCCCTGAGGCAGAGCAGAACCGAGGACAAGCAGGAAGCTGATCAGAATAGTTTACAGCACCAAGAGGATTTTCTGATCCCCAACAACTCGAACTAATCGTCTCATCCTCATTACAATCTATGAAAGGGCTGTATTCATCTGTATCTATTTTTTTAACACGTGCATTAGCTAAGTAATGGTGTGGTGTTCTATTATATTTATCTTTATTACTTTTAGCTGCTATTAGGATGGGTGCTGCTGTTTGGGAGAGAGTGGGCACACAGTTTTGTTTATCCCTATGCAAGTATCACTACCACTACTGCACTCTCACTGTCTGTTGAGATAGAGCTGAGATAGGAGCATATTGGGAGTATTTTATTGTATTTTTATGTATGACTTATACACATATGCATACATCTTGTATATTTTTGAGTTTAAAAAATATATATGTCATTTTTATATTTTTCACGCTATATGCTAATTTTGTACATGTGACCTCTTGTATAAATACATGTGCATGGCGTTGTGGTCTCAGATCTCCACTGACCTGCTACAGCTATGCCACATTTGCACTTACACTGCTAGAGAATTCTAATATGTTCTAGCTGGTTTGTGCAGCTATTAGAACTTATACTGCTATTAGAATTCCTTTTTCTTCATCTCCTTTTTGAGATTGGAACCTTGGATCCACAGGATTTGAAACCAGGATTTTCTCTGATATCCAGGGAAAAGTAAAACAACTTTTTCTCTGTACTGAGATTTTACATTTGCTCAGAAAAACACACTGGTTGTGGTTTTGTTTAAATAGGACTAAGGAAGCTTTGAGGCAATATACTAGATACCTGATATTAAATATTTGTGTGATAGTGTGTGACCCTATTGAGTTTATTAAGGATTGAATTATTCATAACTGTAGAGTGTTTAACAAATTTTTAGAATTTTTTTTTGTGGCTCAGTCTGTTTGTGATTTTCTTTCTTCCCCTTTTATATGTCTAGTGTCTTTATGGGAAGCGATTCCAATTTTATTCTACAAACTACCAATTGAACCATTTATATTGCCTGAATCCCGAACATTGTTACAGGCTGTGCCTGTGTTTCCTTATACACAAGTTTGGAACTGCTTGAGTAAGTCTCCTGTTCAAGGGAAGAGGCGTTTGGTGTTAGATTTCTTTAAATATACAGATGCACATCTTTTGTTCTGTGGATACTGGTCTACCTTCATTGTAGAACTGAACAAATTAAGCAGAAGGTAAAGGAAGGTAAAGGAACATCTAATTCTGAACATTGCCTTGTAAAAGTTGGAAGCTTTACCAACCACACAGTTCTACCACTTTTACAGTTATATGGAAAATTCTGCTTTAAGACTTAAGACTTCTGAAAGCTGCAGAGAATTAAGCACTCATGGACATTAAGATCACAGTGCTTTACTTTTGCTATACAGTGATTATACTGTCACATGGTTATATTGTGCAATGAACTGTTGCCTAATGCCTATTAAACTGTTCATCACTTTCTGAGTGCTTGTATCCTTGGTATTCACATGTTCATTATTGGTTGTTGATACTTGATTAGCAGCAAGAAGTCATATTTTTAAACTTACTTTTTTATCTAAATGTACACCAGGAGTGAGAGCAAAATGGAAGAAGCCCAACGGAAGTGCTAATGATGAGCATCTACTCATCACAACTTCTACTCCATCTGATGTTAGGTCAGATGAAAAATATTTTTCTTATACAGAGGCACTAAAATCATATACTCAGAAGACTTCTGATATAAAAACAAAACAGCCAAAATACCACAAAAGCCTTAACAATACCAAATAGCAAAGACAGGGAGGGGGAGTTTAGCATGAATTCTAAGGGAGTAACCCTTAAAAAGAACAAAAAGGGAAAAAATAAAAAAGGGTCAAAGAGCAGAGTTTGTGATTCAAATGATGAGGCACGAGTAATTTTGCAGAAAGCTACTGAGTATTTTTCACCTGACCATCAAAGAAATAAAAGACTGAAATGTGCAGGATGCCATTTATCCCCCATCTTAAAAGAAAAACCTGAGGTTAACTCATCTAGCTTGTCTCATTCTGTTTTTGATAATCCACAAGCAGCCAATATGGATCTTTTTAGCCCCCTTGAAATTTCTTCGCATCTCTCAGAACTATTAGATCAAGAACATCCCCAAATGAAAGGCAGTGTATCCATTCTGACTGGTTCTCCCAGCACAGTTTTCCCTAGACTTGACAAGGAAGTTGAAAACATTGAATTGGAGGAAGATTTGTTGGTCCAATGTCCAGACACTCTATAAAACTATACGATTAAGGCATTGGAACACCCTGTAATGGCATAATGTTGTCCTCCTAGAAGCCCTTAAAGAACTAAGATCTAGTATGGAAGGTTTTATTAATTCTATTTATACTAAGATACATAGACTAGACAGCAAAATTGAGACCTTTATGCATCAAATTAAAACAGAAAAACCTTCTTTTTCAACCATCTATATCCCTGAAACCCCAACAAAATGTTCAAAGAAGGGAAAGGGTTTGTGGCCTAAAGGAAAAAAAAAGGGTAAGGACAAGAATAAGAAAAATGCTGCCCATGGACAATCAGCAGCAGTCAACCCATTAATTAAAGTATTAAATTCCCCCATATTAGAAACTAAGATTCTTGAGAAGATTCCAGAAATAACTCAAAAAAATGAAACCCTTCAAATAATCAGCAACCTGTGGAAGAACTTTGAAAAACAGAGATAGAAAGGACAAGGAAAAAAGAGGTATTCACTCAGGTAGAACAAAATATTGAGAAAAATGATACAGGACAAGGGAGGGGAAGAAAAGACCCAGAGATTGACAGGAAATGAAGTCTGTTTAAGAATTGATGGCATTTTGGAAAAACATTACGAAACTGTAGAAACCCTTAGAGACATTACGGGGTACTTAGTGACAGCAGAATAGGATGTTCCTCAGCCTAAGGGGGCCACAATAGTGAACATAAATCAGTATATGTTCTTGTCTCTGATATGAACTTAGCTAAGGACATATGGACTTAACAGCATAGATTAAACCACTTAAGACTGAAATTATGGGCCACGATAACTTGAAAAATAATTAACTTACAATTATTGCATGGCAAGGCCCAAAGTTCCTTACTAGACCAGGTCACCATTACAAATAATCCTAAGTCCCTTAAATGGGTATTTAAAACTCCTGAAATACCTAGGAAGCACAAGAAATGTTATATATTTTCATTATTTGGAGTCAGCAAGTTGCCAGGAGAGAATGAGGTAATACTCTCCTCTTATATTAATTCCCTGAGCCTCTAAATTAAATTTGGATACTGAAAAACAGCACATTAAACATGTTTCATGAGCCATCCAAAATGGACAAGGCACACAGATTGACCTGTTTGGCAACCCCCCTGAAATTTACTATCAAATCATAAACCATAGGGAAGAATTTGATAGTGAGGGTTTGTTTATGGTTGATTTGTCTGATCTCCCAAAGGGAAAAACACACAACCCAGAATCAAATCAACAACTTGAGGTAATGAGTAACTTTTCATTAGAAACAGGAATGGGCTAGGATGATTCTAAGACTAACTCATGGAACTGTAATATATCGCCTTGCAATATAGCTGAGCTTTCTGGTAAAATTACAGATTAAGATTGTTGCCCTTTTATTACTTCATATGTAATAATCTTTTTTCAAGAGACTTGGGCAATGGAGGATATAAATCTCATTGGGTACCAGGCAATTACAAATCCTGACATAAAGGTGAAGAAATTTGGCAGGCTAATTGGAGTAGTGGCAATTTATATCAAAACTGGCCCCACACTTAAAGTAACAGAAGTATTTCAAAACACAACATTTTATAATTTCAATAATATTCTGGGATCAATCCCTTCTTATTCTTATTAATGTTTACTTTCCACAAAAAAATTCCTTCAATAGCTCCAAAACAAGCTGGGACTCTCTTAACGCAGATATTAATTCTGTCTTTATAAAATTCCCGCATGGTACCTTTGTGATAGCAGGAGATTTTAATTCTCACATTGCCAAATACGATAACTTTAGTATACTAGAGACACAGTTGAGTCTGAAGGATTTCAATTCCAGTGAAAGTAAAAATAAAGGGATTAACTAGCAGGGGAAGGATTTTGAGAAATTTATTGAAGAAAATGCCTTCCAAATATTAAATGATAGACTTGAGGGAGATAGGGAAGGGGAAATTACATTGTTTTCAGCAAATGGGCAAAGCACTGTAGATTTTGTTATTACTAAACCAGAGAGCTACGAAATGTTTAAATTGCTCAGCACACAAATGAGAACAGAAAGTGACAATGCCTCCTTGAGCTTATATATCAAGACATACAGGGAAAATTACACTATTTTATTGGGTACAAGAATGCCCTTGGCACAACTAAGTTCTGAGGGAAAACAATGTTTAAAATATAATCGCTTCAAAGGTGGAGTATTAAGAGATATTCTGGGCAAATATAAAGGTTCCCCATTTTTGGGGGAAGATCATTATTTGGATAGTGCCCAAACTTTAGATTCAATTTTGGGACAAGTGAATCAACAAATAAGGAGTCTAATTTTTGCCCCTGCTAATTGTAACTCAATTTCAGAAATACAAACCTGGTCTGATTATGAGTGTAAAACAGAAAAAAAAGAATCTTAGAAAACTAATTAAGTGGGTTAAAATCATCCCACAAAGAAAAATTACAATATTGTAAATCAAACTAGGAAACAATACAATATTTTTTCAAATTAAGAAACATAGCTTTCAACACAAAACATAGGACCTAATGTGTCAAATTATCTTGCTGAAAGATTCAAAGGCCTTTTGGAACATGGTGGAAAAAGGAACCAACCAATTTCAACCTTCCTTGGCAGTCTATGTTCTAAAGGAATCTTGGGTGAAACATTTTAAGGGTATTTTTTTCAAGATTCATTCTCTTACATTAGAAGACAATACATTGAAAGACTGTGTAGGGTCATTGGTGATCCCTGTTGTATTTTTTTAACAGAGGAAGTGGAATTGGACATACTCAAATTAAAATATAATAAAGCTCCTGGTCCTGACTTCATCCTCCAGAAGTTTATAAGGAATATAAAGATTTTTGGGTCCCAACTTTAACATTTTTTTTTAAATTTATGTTCATCATAAAATTATATTCCTGTATCATGGACCCAAAATATAATTATCTCTATTCACAAAAAAGAGTCAGTGTATGCACCTATTAATGTCTAGCCTAACAATCTTTTAGATATAAATTAAAAAAATGTTTTCCAGATTACTACTAAATAGATTAATCCAGTGGTCAGATTCCATCAATCAGATCTCCCAATTCCAACTGGTTTTAGAGAGGGTTTTTCAGCCACAGAGTATATTTTCTGTCTGGCCCATCTCAATGAAAAATATGTTCACCTGAGAAATTCAAAATTATTTGCATTATACATAGACTTTCCCTCAGCTTTTGACTCTATTAATAGGAAAAACTTTGGGAAATACTCCAAGCAAGGTGTATAGAATGCTTATTACTTAAGCTAATAAAGTTACTTTACTCAGGTACTTCTATAGCAATAAGATTTGACAATAAAGGCTCATTGACACAGTTTTTCCCCACAAACAGAGGGGTAAAACAATAATGTCTTCTTGCCCCAGCATTGTTTAATTTATATATTAATAATCTACATAAATATCTGGAAAGTGATACACTGGATTCCCCCAACATAGATAATTTATCAGTGTACTCGTTAGCATATGCAGACACTTCGGTCATTTTTTCTCTAACTAAAGCTGGAATGCAAAAAAAATGAACTATTTTTTTCAGAAATGTAATCTTCTTGAATTAAAAGTAAACATTGACAAAACTACAATTTTAGTTTTTGGAAAAAATCTTAAAAATTAAAATAAACTCAGATTTACAATAGGGATGGAAAAGATTGAGGTTATGAAAGAGTACTGCTATTTGGTAGTAAAATTAGTTTCATCAGCATCTTGGTAAAAACATATAAAGGAACAGATAATAAAAGTTAAACTTATAGTAAAAACTCTTTTAAAATGTAACTTTCAATATGGGGCAGCTCTAGTATTCTAACTTTAAAGACAGTAGAAGCAAAGATACATCCTGTATTACCATATGGATCCAAAGTATGGGGCTATGCAGAAGCTGAAGAACCTGAAAAATCCTTATCATATTTTTACAAAATCCTACTTATGGTCCCCTCTTTGACATCAAATGCAATGGTTAGGGCTGAACTGGGAAAAGTCCCAATCAGACACTTTAAGGAACTAGCACACATTTTATACTGGTTTAAAATAATAAACAATAATAAAAAATACTATCTCAAAAAAATGTCTTTTGGAAAAAATTAAATGGCAGGAAGAAGGACTTCCCTCTTTATGGCTCAAAGCATTGAAGAATAATTTGAAAAAAAAAATCAAAGTGCTCCACCTCTGGAATGATTATAAAAAACAAATCTAGATTTCTGTACATTGCAGGAAAAAAATAAATAAATAAATTGGTCCAGTTAGGTAAAAACATGGATATGGAAATTATTAAAAAACAAAAATATGCCCCATGGTTCAAAAAGAAAAAAAAATGCACCATTCATTAGAACACTACTTGACCTTTCATTTGAACTCAGAGCAAAGGAAATTGATTACGTGGCAAGGTTTGAAGTTATTAATTCAAAATATACTTATTTTAATACTATAGAACACACCATTGATAAATTAGGTTCCTTAGAAATCTCTTGCCCTTGTAAAAGGGATTTTGGAAACTTTAAATCATATAATACTGATTTGCCACTGTAAACAAAGTAAGGAATCAGCTTTTACAGAACCACCTGGAAATATACACAAGTTCAAATTATGATGTGGTTTTTATATTTATGCACCCACAAGCCCAAGAAGATGCTGAATTAATTTCCAGATTTTTTGCATCTGTTAATAAAGTGAAGAAAAACAGATACAGGATTTTGAAGGATGGAAAAGCTTAATGAGACATGACCTTACACAACTGTTCTTTTATGAATTAAATCTTGGAACTAATATATTCTTTGTCTTTTTTTTTGTTATTTTCATCTTTATTTATTTTTACTTACATTACATTTGTTTGTGTCCAAGCAATAGTAAAAAATAGGAATCAAGAAAGGGTACTCACAGTAGTCCTTCAGGCATTAGAGCAGTGAGTGTTCAAGGTAAGTTATTAAAAGATAATATCAGTCTAATTAGAGATCATTGTCCGTGAGGGTCCAGGGGGTTCAGGAGGACCCAACTTCTGAAGCGCTTAACTTTGATACAAGTGCTAAATCAGGTCCTGGATGTCAGAGAAAACATTAGGTGTTCAAATACCAATAATGAACAACAATATGCTATTGTTTATAACAGCTCTAAGACACCCAGACCTGTAAAAGTTAGGGGGCCCCCTAAACCATACAAACCAAACCCCAGAGGAAAAGCCAGGGAGAGGGAGAGGGAAGGAAGGTGAGGGGCAAGGAGAGGGGGGAATAAGAGTTTATTAAACTATGGGACGAAAGTTGAGTCCTTAAGCATGTAGTACAAGAGCCATCTATTCCATCTAGTTCTGAACTTTTCCTCAGAAATTCTATGTCTTTGACTTTTGGCACTTTGCACATCTGAAATACACTGCTCTGTTGTACATTTATGTATATATGTGTGATGCTGTGCATGTTTTTAAATAGCTTCTTTTCTGTTGTTTTATTCATTTTTTATAATGTATGTAATTGATGTTTTTATTGAAATAATCATGATGTTTGTTCTATCATGGTTGATAAAATAAACTGAAACTGAAACTGAAGTTGCATTCAAACCTCAAAGTCTCAGCTGGAACATTTCATGTTATCAACAATATGGAACCCCAAACCTTGCTGAAACTCTGCCACTAACATCAGCAATGACATCAAACAGTTTCTCTCATGCTGCAGAAATTGTAGCAAGAATAAAAAAAAGTCCCACACTGGAGATCAAACACAGGCCCCCTACTAGCTTTTCAGCAGAGGACATTCAGCACTGAGTACAGAATCCCACCACCATCACCATCACCACACACACACACACACACACACACACACACACACACACACACACAGCTCTGTAGTGAATTTAGTTATGAAGCAGTCAGCCAATTTGAAATAACGTTTCCAAGTTACATTTAAACCTCAAAGTCTCAGCTGAAACTTTTCAAGTTGTAAGCATTAGAAAACTTCAAATCTTGCTGAAATTTCTTCACTAACATCAGCAATTACATCAAACAATTTCTCTGGTACTACATAAACTGGGTAAGAAAGTAAAACAAATGTCCCATACTGGGGATCAGTCCCAGACCTGTACCCACAACTGCTTGGAAGACTGTAGTTCTACTGCAGTACTAAAGCTCATTGACAAGAAATGCATGCTGTGGCAAAGTACATCCAGCAGTGAGTGCAGACCCCCTCCAGCAGCTGCAGTGGATTTAGTAATGCACCATTCTGGAAATTTGAAGTGCTGCTTCCCAAGTTGTATTCAAACCTGAAAGTCTCAGCTGGAACTTTTCAACTTATCAAGCAATATAGAACTTCAAACATTGCTGAAACTCAATCATTAGCATCAGCAAGGTTATCTAACAATTTCTCTCCTGCTTAAGAAATTGCAGTGAGATTAAAAAAAATGTCCCACACTGGGATCAAACCCAGGCCCCAGAGCCACAACTACTTGGTAATCTGGAGCTCTATTGCTGTACAAAGGTTCTGTGACAGGAAGTGCATGCTGTGGCAAAGGACATTCAGCACTGAGTGAACACCCTCTCCCCGCCCCCCACACACAGCTACAGTGGATTTGGTAATGAACCTGTGAGTCAATTTGGAGTAATATGTCTAAGCTGCATTCAAAATTCAAAGTATCAGCTGAAAATGTTCACGTTATCTGCAATATACTGTAGAACATCACATATCTTATGGAACATTTATCACTAAGATCAGCAATGACATGAAACAATTTATCTCATACTACAAACACTGAGTAAGAAAGAAAACAAATGTACCAAACTGGGGATCAAACCCAAGTTCCCTACACTCTACTGTTTGGTCTCTTATAGCTTTACTGCTGTACTAAAGCTCATGGAAATGCATGCTGTGACTGCACACCCTGAACAGCTACAGTGGATATAGTAATGCACCAGTTTATCAGTTCTAAGTAATGTTTCACACGTTGCATTCAAACCTAAAAGTCTCAGCAGGAACTTTTCAAGTTATTGGCAATGTAGAACTTTAAACATTGCTGAAACTCTATTGCTATCATCAGAATGGGCATCTAACAATTTCTCTAATATGACATAAACTGTGGTGAGAAAGAAAAAAATGTTCTGCACTGTGTATCAAACAAACCCAGACTTGTGTACATCTGAACTCCTACACCAAGACTTGAAGGCCCCATCACTGGCATCATTAATGATATCATGCAACAGAATCACTTACAATGCATGTACTTTTGAACTAGACTTTAATGCGAAAAAGAGTATGCATGACCACAACAGGTGCTTACAGCTACACTGTTGGTGCCTAAAAGAGAAGGAAAATATGGTGTTAGGAATTTCAGCTCAAATGCCCACTCCTCCTCCACCTCATGCTCCTGAACCAAGGACAAGCTACAAGTCTAGGGCCATGCCTCTGGGGCCATGCCTCGTAAGTCTGCTGCATCATTCAGTTCTGGGTCTTGTGCAAACCAAGTCATGACTGATCTCCTGTTCAAAGAAAGGTATTACTGATCTCCTGCATGAAGAATGTTACTTATCTTGTACTTCATACAAACCTCAAAAAAAATGTTATGACTAATCCAGCGGATCCTAAGTAAAGCAATAGACTTTTGGGGCATTGAACCTGTACAGTACTCTACATGAAGCAAAAGACCAACTGGGTATGGTCTCAAACCTGTATATTGTCATTGAGATCACATGGTATGGTGTAATTTATTGTTCAATTAATGAGTACAAACAATAATTACAATGTAAAACATTTAAAAAAAATTAAAATCACATAAAGAAAAGAATGAATATTTCACAAAAACCATGAATCAAGTAGGCTAAAAAAAGAATCAGATTTACTTCACCATCCTTTTCCTGACTCTCTGTATGGTGACCAAAAATGTTGCCAACCTCTGTATGACATAGTCCAACAGTAAAAAGAATACTTAAAATGGTATTATTATCATCAGCTTACTCTAAGGATACAATAATGGGAAGGATCCACTTTTACCTTGGTTTTAGGTACCAAGTACAGTACAATATAACACAATAAAGATCTTTATCCTTTTTATTACAACGGCAGCACATCTCACTTGGAGAAGAGGATCATCCAAACCTAGCGAAGAGAACATTTGATTCAAAAAGCTCAATTTTTATATTTGGCAAAAGTCTTTAGGTAAATTTGATCATCCAAAACATCCAGCTAGTATCTGAACATATGCCTGCAGTCATTTGCACTGCACCACTTTGTGTATCTGGAAGTACTAGTAAGGTCTAAATCTTTAGCCTTTAAGTAAGCTATACTTATCATTTTAATGAAAGATTTATATTTAACATTAACCATAATATTTCTACTAAAGTGTTTAGGAAGATCCTCTAGTCTGGATTTCTTCAATAGTTTTTTTTTTTTAAAGTAACATAACCATTGGGATTGTTTACAGCCCATGCATACCCATAACCTCTTTTCTTCCAGACATTGCATCACTAACCTGTGTTGTAATGATCCAGTAGTTAATAACCTTAGAGTCTGCTAGGGCTTGTAAGCTTGGCAGTCCTAGCTCTGCTCTAACAAAGTGAGTTGGAGTTGAATTAAAAAATCCCAGGGCTACATGTAGTGCTTGAATGGCTATTTTTTTCTAGATTCTCCATGGGTGACTGAGCCCGTATCTTGGCACTATAGAGAATTGGCATATTGTATTTGGCCTGTATAACTTTCAGCAGCAGTCTAATTGTGCAACCTCCAGAGATTTTTTTTTTTAGTCTTTGGTAACTGGTTAAGGCCCACTAGGCACAAGTGCCTGTTTTCAGGGGCAACCTGGGAGCACTGGGCGGTTAAGTGACTTGCTCAGAATCACACAGTATGCAAGTGGAGGTTGTGAGAATCAAACTCAGGTCTGGTCTGGTGGATGCATCAAGTTTATTCAATCTTTTTAAGCCTGCCCTGTATAGTTGATTTGGTTTTAGTTAAAAGTAAATCATGGTTGGATTTCCAACACATATTTTGGGAAAAGGTGAGACCCAAATAAGTGTAGTTTTTCACTACCTTGATTAGTTAATCAATTTTCCAAATGTATTTAGAGCATGAACCTCCAAATTTCATTATTTTAGATTTCTGAATGTTAATATTTAATGCCAGTTTTTCTGAATGGTGAGCTAAAATATTGAGTTTCTTTTGCAACCCCACTGGGGATGGAAAAAAAAAGCACCAGGTCATCTGCATATGCTAAGGCCAGATAGGTGTTAGATTTAATTTTGGGAGCATCTGTATCCAAACATTCTATCAATAAATTACTAATCTAAATTGTAAATAATAGCAGAGCTAATAAGCATCCTTGTCTTACCCCTAATTGAGTACCTTTACCTACCTTTACCTGTGCCCATGTCTTAATATAGATTGTATTTATCAATATTGGGCAGATATCCCAGCTATGCATTAAAGCCCACCAGATCTCTTTATTAGTTGCATTGAATGCTGAGCTAAAATCAATAAATGCCACGTAAACCTTTTATTGTCGTAATTTTAAATGTTTCTCCAATAGATGTTGTAATAGAAAACAATTACCATGGTTAAGTGGTCTTCCCTAAATTCAGCCTAAAGAGGAGATAGATCCCCTAGCCTTTGTAATGTATTTCTATTATTAATCTTAACTCTTAGGGTGCCGACAGAATTAGAATACATAGTAATTCTGGACTTGATATATCAGTCTGCTGAACAGCAAGGGTTAATAATAAAATTCAAGTCAGATTTTTTCCATAATAATAATAAGGTCTTATGGGATATACATTTTGGGGTCCCTTTTATCTCTCTTTTTATGTATTGGGGTAGTCACTGAGCGTCTCCATGAAGAGGGAATAACATTTTCTTCTATACATTTGTTAAAAAAGTGACTTGGGATATCTGCTCACTTGTTAGTCTTACAAAGATAGATATCTGCTGGTATTCTATCAGGTCCTGGAGCTTTATTTAATTTTAGATTATTTATAGGAAAAATAACTTCTTGATTAGTAATTAACTCATAGTTTGCTTTTATTACATTTGGTTCCAGGGGAGTCCAGATGGAGGTAAGTGCTGGGTCATAGAAGAGTCCAGTAAAGTGCTATACCCTCTGCCCAGCAGCGGAGCCTGAACTCGGGGATTGCCAGAGCCTGTAAGAGGTAAAGCATCCTGTACTACAGCCTGACTGTTGTGTGGCACTTCCCACCCGCCTCAATCACCCCCACCCAGGGTCAGCACTTCATTTCTTGCTGCTGGCAGGTCATATGTCACATCATGTGACCTACCCTTCTTTTTGCTAAGTGTGACCTACCCTTCTTTTTACTAAGTGTCCACTTTCCTATTTGCAGCTTATAGACACCAACCACTAGGGGTTGCTGCACTCTCCACTCTAGCTCCTCTTTCAACTCTCCACCCCTTCCTAGCAAATGTTTGCAAACCCCACCCACTAGAGGTCCCTGCAGTTCCCTTTGAATCCTTTCTGCTATCTACTTTCCTCACTCTTCCCATCAGCCTACCACTAAGCACCTTGCAGCCTCAAACCTGGTACCCTTTATTCCAAAGTCTGCTGCCTAACCACTAAGCCATGCTTTCCTCTCTCCACGATGGCTGAAGTGAAATGACGCCAAGGGCAGAGCTGCTTTCCTCTATACTCCAGTTTGCAGGACCAGCTGCCAGAACTAGACACATAGTGGATTCCCTGCAGGGGAGGGCCTCAAACAACTGGTGCAACAACCCACAAGAGACAGGGCTATCCCAGATCTAGTACTGACTAACAGGGAAAGGATCACAGATCTCCTCATAGAAGGTTACCTGGGGGCTAGTGACCATCACATGGTATGGTTCAATTTGGCCACTACAACTAAATCATCATATTCCAAAGCAAAAATATAGGACTTCAGAGGAGCTGACTTTGATAAGATGGCCAACAGAGTTAAATTAGCCCTGGCAAAAAGAAATACAGGAAAGGGGGTACGGGCAAAGTGGGCAAGCATTAAGGATGCAATGCTTGAAGCAACATCCCATTGTGTTAAAGAGAAAAGGAAGTGCAAAAGAAGAAGGAAACTACTTTGGTTCTCAAAAACAGTAGCAGAAAAGGTCAGAGCCAAAAGGTTGGCCTTCAGGAAAAATTAGGGAACGCAGCGGGATGAAGATAGGGAGGCATACCAAACTTCCCTAAAGGAAGCAGGGAAGGCAGTAAGGCAGGCAAAGGCCTAAACTGAGGAAACACTAGCATGAGCAGTAAAAGAAGGTGACAAGGTTTTCTATAGATACATTAGTGAAAGAAAAAAGTCCAGAGGGGGTATTGCTAAAATCAAAGGTGATAAGGGGGCGTGTGAGGAGGAGGGCCATGTAAAAGCATCTATCCTAAATAGATACTTCTGCTCAGTATTTACTGAAGAGAAGGTAGGGCAGGGCCCACAGCTCAGCACCATGGACACAGGGGGAGGGAGGTGTGCACTAGTCCCTTCACCAAAGAAAGGATCCTACAAGAGCTCGATAAGCTCAGGGTGGACAAGGCAATGGGACCTGATGGAATACATCCCAGGGTACTAAAGGAGCTGAAGGTGGAACTAGCAGAGCCATTATCAGAACTGTTTAGTGAGTATCTGAGCACAGGAGAGGTCCCAGAAGACTGGAGAAGGGCTCATGTGATCCCACTCCACAAGAGTGGTAGCAAGGAGGATGCAGGGAACTACAGACCAGTCAATCTTACCTCAGTAGTGGGCAAGATTATGGAGGCACTCCTTAAGGAATGGATAGTGCAACACCTGGAATCCATAGGAGCACAGGATATAAGACAGCATGGGTTTACAAAAGGAAGGTCCTGTCAAACTAATCTCATAGATTTCTTTGACTGGGTAACCAGAGTGGTAGACCAAGGGGGGGCAATTGATGTCGCCTACCTTGACTTCAGCAAAGCTTTCAATACTCTTCCACATAGAAGATTGATTAATAAGCTGGGTAAGCTCGGAGTGGGTCAGAAGTTGGTCAACTGGGTGGCAAACTTGTCAGCAGGCAGAAAACAGAGAGTGGAGGTAAATGGTATACAGTCAGAAGAGATGCAAGTCACAAGTGGGGTACCTCAGAGATCAGCCCTGGGGCCAGTCATCTTCAATATCTTCATCAGTGACATTGCAGATGGACTGGAGAGTAAGGTTTGTCTGTTTGCAGATGACACCAAGATCTGCAACAGAGGAGATGATCCAGATGGGGTGGGCAGAATGAGAAGAGATCTGGATAAACTGGCAAAATGGTCAAAAGAGTGGCAACAGTGGTTTAACACAAAGAAGTACAAGATCGTGCACATAGGGAAGAGAAACCCTGAAGCCACTTATAGGCTTGGAGAAGAGTTGCTGGCAGTCACAAGGGAAGAAAGAGACTTGGGCATCACCATTACAGATTACCTGAAATCATACAAGCAGACCACTAAAGCAGTAGGTAAGGCTAAGGGGATGTTGGGGTGTATTAGTAGGGGTATCACATGTCATAAGAGTGAGGTAATAATCCCTTTTTACAAGACACTGGTTAGGCCCCATCTGGAGTACTGCTTGCAGTACTGGAGGCCCCATCTTCACAAGGATATTATCCAAATTGAGGCAGTCCAGAGAAGGGCAACCAAAATGGTGCAGGGACTGCATCAGAAAACTTATGAGGACAGATTAACAGAGCTCAATATGTATACCCTAGAGCAAAGGAGGAAGAGAGGTGATATGATCAAAACATTCAAACATCTTAAGGCCATTACAAGGTGAAAGAGTCTAACATGTTTCAGTATAAGAAAACTAGCAGGACAAGAGGACACAGCATGAGGTTAGAGGGAAGCCAATTTAGGAGTAATGTGAGGAAGTTCTTTTTCACAGAAAGGGCGGTGGATGCATGGAATGGCTTACCTCAGGAAGTGGTGGATATGAATATAGTGCAGTGCCTTAAACAGGCATGGGATAGGCAGAAGGGATCAATACAGATGAGTATAAATAGATAGGCCATTGACAGAGCAAAGGCCGATGGCACATTCATAAGGTAGAAAAAGAAAAGGGCAGACTGAATGGGTCTTGTGGTCCTTATCTGCCATCAGCTTCTATGTTTCTATGTTTCTATGTGCAAAGTGGAGTATCTTGCACACCAACTCCACAGCTCTCTTTGCACCTGTCAGATGATAGGCAGGAGCTAAAAAAAAATAGCTTGGAGATCCCAGCTGAGCCATCAAGCTTGAGCTCGGGTGACATGGAAACTGAGCCATTTGTGTTCAACATGGCTCGGTTTGATCCCCACAGGTTCGGCACACCTCTAGTAATTAGCAGTAGTTAGTGTGGTTCCACAGAGTTATTTTTACAGTAGGTATACTTTTTTATTTAGTGTAATTATGTAGTTTTTTTCCTTTTTATTTATGACATTCTAGATTTTAAATCAGAAATACAAATTACATTCAGGACCTAGTCAACTTGTACAGAAATACAGGGATCATTATATCACAGTGTGTTTTCATGCCTTAGTTTGTCACACACTAGGAGGGGTAACATTGTAATCATTACCCAGCTATTATTAATAAGCGATGCTGTCAAGGGAACATTGTTACTTAACATGTTTATTCTTTGTTTATTTATTGGCCAAGATATTCAAATGAGATGTGCCCTGGGCAACTGATTTGCTCTGGTTCAGCTCCAAAGTGTGCCCCTGGGCCATATTCAAAAGATGGGGATAAGCTGCGCAACTCCAGAAGTGCCGCAGTGCAAAGATAATATATATGGCTCATCCAGCAGAGGCATTCCCCTACATATGCGGCACATTGCAACATTCAGTCAAGATGTGCGGTGCAGCTGCCCGCATATCTCGGAGATGTGCTGCACAAACTTATGCCTGGAAAACCAGGCATAAGTCATAGCCACCCATGGACAGGTTTCCATATTGCACAGCACAACACAGCAGCCATCAGCCCATGGGTGGCTAGCCCCCCAATCCCCAAACATGTCAAAAAATCTAAGTTTTACCATATCCCAGGCAGTCCTGTTGACCTCCCTTCCATCTCAATCATATTGCACACCCTTAGCCCAGGTAGTCCAGTGGTACCGCCTCCCAACCCCCTCCTGTAATGGAATACATTTATTCTCATATCTCTGGTAGTCCAATGGCCCCTCCTCCCATGCCCAACCCATATTGTAGTGTACTTCCCATTTCAAATATTACCCTGGTAGTCTATCAGTACACTCCTCCCATACCTAAACACCGACTGCATTGAAAAACATAATATCAAACCTGCCCTGGAGGTCTAGTGGACCCCCATCCACTGAGGAACCCCCCATCCCCCCCACATGGCCAAGTAGCCAGTGGGTGGCACAACCCACCTACACACTGCCACAGCTGCTCGTTAACAAGTTGTTATGGAATGACAGCGATGAGCGTCGCAGGACCATTGGTCAACAGTGTCAACCAGTGGGCTTGCAGTGTGTATTGTGGCGCTTTCATTCACAAAGATGACAGCTAGAATGAAGGCTTCAGTACACATTGCAAACCCATTGGTCGTAACAGTGTCGGCCAATGGTTCTGTAGTGCTTACTGTAAGCTGTCATTCCTTGACAGATCTGTTGGTGGGCAGCCATGGCAGTGTGCTGGTGGGTTGTGCTGCCCGCCGGCTACTTAACTATGCTGGGGGGCAGAGTGGGGGGTCCCTCATTGGGTGGGGGGGCTGGTAGGTCCACTAGACTACCAGGGCAGGTTTGGGATTGTGTTTTTCAATGCAGTCGGTGTTTGGGTATGGGATGGGGGTACTGATGGCTACCAGAGAGATATTTGGAATGGGTAGTACACTACAATCAGGGTCGGGTACGGGAGGGGGGTGCTGGACTATCAGGGATACAGGAATAAATGCATCCCATTACAGGCGTGGGGCTGGGAGGGGGTTACCACTGGACTACTAGGGTTAAGGGTGCACATGTATTGTACGATACGATCGGGGATGGGAGGGGGGCCACTAGATTGCCAGGAAGTTGTGTGCATGTTGTTCTAGGCAACTGCAGGGTGCCCTGCACAGTCTGCCAGGTGAATCCCTGCACAGGACATGCAAATGAGGCATAATGACATACAAATGGCCCCATTAGTGCCTTGCATGGCAAATGGCCCCAGTTACATGTTTCAGTCTGAATATCGGGAATTTGCACTCAGTTCATTCGTAGATGCACCACATATCCCCATTCCAGGCATTCAGACCAAGCAGGTAGATGCGCCAGACCATCGTTGGTGGACACCATTTGTGCCACAGCCATTTTCTACCACATTCAGATGAGATGCCAAGTAGCGCATCTCATTTGGATATGGTACATTTGCTGCCTGGCACAACTCAGTTGCATGGATTATCTACTTGCACCCTTTTTGGGTGCAGTTTGAATATCTGCTCTATTTAGTTTTTGTTTACTAGGTGACTACACTAGGCAGCTGAATGCCTATTTCCAGGTACGACCCAAGAAGTTACAAGCAAAATACAGACAGTAGAAATACATTGTGATTACTAAACACTGTAGAGAGAAACAACTATCAAATAGAACAAAAGCATCTATAAAGAAAGTACATTATTTGCAGCACATTCAGTTAAAGTGATAAGTCTAAAACAAAGTAGTGCATCTGTAGGGAAGTATACAAAAATGACAGTGCATTCAACATGTTGTGGGAAGAATACACTTGAAACATAGCAATGAGTCAATAGTGAGAAAAACAAAACAAAATTGTAACATGTAGTGCAATCAAGATGATGAGAGACACATATACAGAGGGGAAGGAGTAATTTTAAACAAGACATGCAGAAACAAGGGAAGTAATAATTTAAGTTGTATTCATAAGCATAGAGATTACATCAATAGGGTGCTATAGGGAAATGGTGACAGATCGGTAAATTTGTAAAAGAAAAAGGAGTTCCACGAACTGAGAAATTGCTCAGGTACCATTACAAGAGTAGTGTGCTCAGCTGAGGTGATGTTCTTGATACTTTAGGCTGAAAGCATATATAGTGCAGCAATGTTGAATGTCTTGAGGAATGGAGTTCCATAACTTGGGGGCAGTGTAAGAAAAGGACACTTCACCAGTAAAAGAGTTTTAACCCTTGGGAAGGCAACCTGTGTATTTTCTGAAAACCTCACAAAGTAGCTATTTCTTATCATCTGGAGAGAAGAAGCAAGGGATCGAGGCTGACCATCAAGTATTATCTTAGAGATTATTCCTCCATAGCTATAATCATGCAGGAGAAATGGGAGGGGGGCCCAACTTATCTTAGAGGGAGCAGCAGTGAGTGAGTCTGGGAGACATTGTGGCAAAACAGCAAATACTATTGTAGGTGACATCCCGTTTGAGGAGAGTGGCTTCAGAGGTGCAAAGTACATCAGGACTCCACAGAGGAGCTTAGGGAGAAGCATCCCCCTGGTGATGGAAAGGCATGCCTGTGGTGTCAGGTCTCAGGCCACTTTAAGTGAGGCACCCAGCATGGAGCTTGTATATTTGTAGACATTCATGATATGGGATTTATGGGATATGGGATCCATGCTGTGGATGTGCTATACTTGGATTTCAGCAAGGCCTTTGATTCAGTGCCCCGTGGGAGACTAGGGGTGAAGTTATCAGGGGTGGGAGTGGGGACAAAGATGGCATGTTGGATCTCAAACTGGCTAAGGGTTAGGCTGCAGAGGGTGGTAGTGGTGATGGAAGGAAGTCTCAGAGCCTAGATCTGTGATGAGTGGGGTAACATAGGGCTCAGTACTGGGCTGTTTGGGTTATTCATATCAGACATTGCAAAGGGGGTGGTGAGCAGGATTAGCCTGTTCGCCAATGACACCAAAATGGGTGCAGTAGTAGACGATGAAGAGGGATGGGTGCAACTATAGAGGAACTTGGCAAAGTTGGAGGAATGGTCAGGGAAGTGGCAGCTGGGGTTCAATGTAAAAAAATGCAAGGTGTTGCATTTTGGGACAAGGAACCCAAGGAGAGAATACTGGCTGGGGAGATCAAGCTGGGGAGCACCGAGGAGGAAAAAGACCTACTGGTATTGATAACAGCAAGCATAAACAATACTGCCCAATGTAGGAGGCTGGCAGTGAAAGCAAACAGGATGCTAGTATGCATGCAGCATAGCACATGGATTCACATCCAGGCACAGGGAGGTGATTTTGCCCCTCTACAGGGTGCTGGTTAGGTCTCACTTGGAGTGCTGTGTGCAGTTCTGGAGGCCATACCTGAGCTGGGTCATCAACATAGAAACATAGACTTTGATGGCAGATAAGGACCACTTGGCCCACCTAGTCTGCCCATTTCCCTACCTAGAGGATAAGCTGCAGATCCTTAATATGTACACACTGGAAGAGAGGTAGAAGAGGGGGACATGATTGAGACATTCAAGTACCTGAAGAGTACCAAGGGGGAGCAGAGGGGGTGTTGAAACGCCAAGGAGCCGGAAGGAGACTAGAGCATAGGCTAAGAACAGAGGGGTTGAAGATTCAGGAGGGAGATGAGGAGGCATTATTTCACAGAGAGAGTTGCAGGTGGAACACACTACCAGAAGGGGTGATATCATGCCAAAAATGTGGCTGGCTTTAAGAACACTTGGGACAGGGTTCAGGGGTGGGAAAGGGTAGGCGGGAAGGACAACAATGGGAGGTTAAGGGGGTTGGGGGAGGGGCAGCTGCCCACTAGGGAGCTAGCTGCACAATTGAGCAGACTTTGATAGACCACTAGGTCTGTTCTGCTGGCACCTTCGTATGTTCAATCTGCTAGAATGCGTACAGCGAAGGGCAATGAGGATGATTTAGAGGATGGAGGGAATGAACTATGAGATGAGGCTAAAGAAACTGAATATGTACACACTGGAAGAGAGGTGGAAGGGGAGATATGATAGAGACATTCAAGTACCTAAAGGGCGTCAACAAAGGGGGGGTGGGGGTGTTGAAACTAAGGAGCGGAAGGGAGACTTGGGGGCATAGGCTAAGAATAGAGGGTTGAAGATTCAGGAGGGAGATGAGGAGGCATTATTTCACAGAGAGAGTAGTTGCAAGGTGGAACACACTACCAGAAGGGGTGATATCATGCAAAAATGTGGCTGGCTTTAAGAACGCTTGGGACAGGGTACAGGGGTGGGAAAGAGTGGGGAAGAAGGACAACAATGGGAGGTTAAGGGGGTTGGGGAGGGGCAGCTGCCTGCTAGGGAGCTAGCTGCACAATTGAGCAGACTTTGATAGACCACTAGGTCTGTTCTGCTGGCACCTTCGTATGTTTGTATAATCAAGTGTGGGGTCAAGGGTGACTCCAAGGTATTTAAAGTGGAGTATGTGGTGACCAAGGTACCATCTTGGTATGCTGTAGAAAGAGAGGATTAGCATACCCTGAGTTTGGAGGATGTGCCAGAATGCATGTATTGTGTTTTACTGACATACATTTATTTATTTATTTCAGATTCAGATTAATACCTTTGAGCCAAGAAGTTCTTTTACAAAGGTTCCAAGTCAAAACTTGGACACAAAATACAAGAACATTTGGTGCAATACAAGTCATGAGAAAGAATTGTGTGGTACACAGGTGTACATAAATGTAGAAGTTTCAAAAGTGCAGAGTTACAAACAGCATCAGAGTGTAGGAACACATCATAATTCTTTTGTTGACTTTACTCTACTATTGTGCTCATAAGACACTTGGGTTACTAAGTGCAACTCAATAGACGGGTAGCAGCTTGAGTAGACTTTGTCAGAAAGAGGGAAGTGGGATGCATAAGAGGGTGTGGAGAGGGAGGTATTGGGTCATAGTAAGATTAGGAGGACAGGTCACAGTGTGTTGATTGGGCTAGGAGAGGTGGAGGCCTTTCTTGAATGTTCCAATTTTATCACAGTCAGTGGTGGATGCAGGGAGGTCATTTAACCACTGCAGCCCATGGTAAAAAAGGTCTCACTGAGCAAATGTGGTACATTGAAAAGGGGCATGGAGAGTGACCTTATATGATCCACGAGTGGTTTTGGTCATTGATGATTAATTTGTTTTCAGATAGCCAGGTGTGCAGTGACTGCATGGCATCTGCCATGTACTGGTTAATTTGGTCAATGTTGTTGGAGCAACTACAGTATAGAGAACCAGATCACTAACACAGAATGTGGCTGATAAGTGGGTCAAGCTTTGAGTAATGGAGTCGATGAGTAAGGCAAATAGCAATGAATCAAGTATGGAGTCCTGGGCAACACTCTGTAGAGCTGGAGGAGGGTCCAAAAGGAAGGACTCATACATGCTCCTTTGGGTTCTGTCTGCCAAGCAATTACAAAACCAGGGGACAGCAGTTTGGGAGATACACAGTTCTAAGGTATATGTACTCCAACAGACAAGGGTAGCGGTATTTTAAATTTCAAGAAAAGTAGTCTTTATTCAGTAAATTACAGATCTTGCCTCTGCCAGTAAGAAATGAACACCTAACCTCAGTGCTTTGTCTACATACAACGCTTCATCAGGATGCAGGACTTTGGAGAAATTGCCACCATTTTCATAGTTTAGTTTAGTTTATTTGTCTAGGAATTAATACCTTTGAGCCAGGGCTCTTTTACAAAGGTTTCACTTCACAGAGAACGTCAAACAATAACAATAGACATTACAGGTAATACAAAATGTAAAAGTTACATACTAGGTTTGTTATTTACAGTTTAAGGCAGAAAGTTGTAGAGTTACATAATAAACATGCTTTTAACAGTTACATGGGAGTAGACAATTTGGAAAATAAAGAAACTTACAGGGAGAGGGAGATCATTAGGATCCAAAGGGAGGCAAAACAAGAGGGAAAAGTGGTGAGCAGTAGAGTGAGTGAGAGGGGACAGAAAAAACGGGGGAAGAAGAGTGAGTTGGGTGGCAGACAGGGATAGTGGTGGTATGTGAGGGGTCATTTGACAAGAAGAGTAGGCCTTGGATGTGAGGATGGTCAACGAGGCAGAGTAGTCTTTATCGAAAAGCAATCACATTTGCTAGTGTTGGTGAGGTGGGCATAGAGCATGGTTTTGAAGGCTCCGAGTGAGGTTGAGGATAGAGTAGGTGGACTTAGAGCATTGAACCATGTCGGGCTCTGAATGCGAACGATCTTTGTCCCTGTGTGGTCCGACATCTGGGAACCAGGAAAGGTTGGTGTGCAGATCTGGTGGAGGGTCGTAAGCCAGGATTCGGATGGAGTAGGTTCTGGATACAGAATGGGGTCAGTCCCAAGATAGATTTTTTTTGCCATGATGCAGGTGAGATAGATAAGGCGATTTGATAGTTGCAACCAGCCTGTTTCTTGGTAGAGCTCGTACTTGTGCATCAGTCTTTGAGCCCCCGTGAGGAGCCGGCAAGCCTTATTTAGAGTGATTGAGACACACCTTAATGCCATGGTGGTAGCTGAGCCATATATAATAAGGCCATAGTCAATGATAGAGATTATGGAACTCTGTATAGCTATCCTCAGTGCCACTTGGTTTAGAAATTGACGGTTTCGAAATAGTATTCCAAGATGTTGGTTGACTGTTTTTGCTGTGTTGTCCATGTGGGTTGCAAAGGTGAGCCTTTGATCAAAGGTGATGCCAAGGTATTTGAAAGTATTAACTTGGTCCAGTGTATTTCCAGCGGAGGTTAGTAAGGCGAGTGGAGTATTTCTGTTTTTGTTTTGGTGATTGGTAAAATGCATGGCTTTTGTTTTTTTGCGGTTAAGCACAAGTTTACTATCCAAAAAACACTTTTCAACACTAGAGAAGTCAATTTGCAGGCTTTTTCGTTGGGAGTTTGGGCCTTTGTGAGAGGATAGAATTACAGCATCATCAGCGTATAAGATTATTTTTTCCGGGCAGAAATCTGGGAGGGAGTTTAGGAACAGGCTGCAGAGGAGCGGGCCAAGAATAGATCCCTGTGGTACACCCAAGAGGACTTGTTTGAAGTCGGAGAGTTTATTAGAGATTTTTACAGCCTGTGATCGATTTGACAGGTACCTTTTTATCCAAGCACTTGGACCTTCAGCCAGGCCTTGTCTGGTCAGTAGGGATGTAAGTAGGCCATGATGGAGTGTGTCAAAAGCTTTAGTGAGGTCAACAAAGACTGCACTGGTTTGGCACCCTTTGTCCAGGGCTGAGTGGACTTCTCCTGAGAAGTCAAGTAAGGCTGTTGTAGTACTATGTCCTTTCCTAAAGCCATGCTGTTGATTACAGAGTAGATTGTACTTGTCCAGGTAGTCAGAGAGTTGATCTGCAACTATACATTCAAGTGCTTTAGAGAGGGTGGGAGTATTGAGATCGGTCGATAGTTACCTGTTGAGGTTTTGTCCCCCCCTTTGTGCACTGGCGTGACTATGGCAGACTTCCATTTGTTGGGAAATTGACTTTGGCAAAGGGACAGATTAAGAATTTTGGTAAGTGGGTGGATCACTTCGTCCAGGGTGAGAGACAGGATTTTTAGATCTAGGGTGTCACTACTTGTTCTAGATTTGGATCAGGCCTTTTTTATGTATTTATAGGCTTTGTGCACTTTGATTTTATTGAAATAAGATTGTGGTTTGTCTCGAGGGGTGTTGTGTGATCCTAGTTTAGGCACAGGTAAGTCCGAGAAGAAATCTGAGAGGAGGACCCCACTGAGGTCTGTGAAAGTCTTATTTAGGGCATCATCAATAGTCTTTGGGTCAAGAGTGGTGGATCCAGCAACTTTCATAATGGTGGGTGACGATTTTGGTTGCTTACCCATTATATTTTGGATGTTGTCCCAAAAAGCTCTTCCGTCACTCCAGGTGGATTCAAGGGCGTTTTTTGAAATAGGCGCTCTTCATTTGCCTAATTTGTGTGCTGCATCTGTTTCATGCCTGCTTATATTTTAGGGTATCAGGAGGTGAGCCTGTGTCCCTGGCTATGGCCCAGAGGTGGTCCCGAGCCTTGACATGGGCTAGTAGTTTGGCAGTGATCCAAGGATTTGATAGTGCTTTGATTTTACACTTTTTTACTGGGGCGTACAAATCACATGCAGTATTAAATGTAGTGATGAAGTATTCAAGTGCAGCATTAACATCAGATTCTTTGAAAACTGGTGTCCAATCCAGTTGCAGGAGATAGGTCTTTAATTTGATAAGATTCCCATGAGGTAATACTCTGCTTGATATAACTTTGGGGGGCGGCTTGAGAAATTTATTAGACCAGGTACGGGACACTGGTGAGTGGTCACTGAGAGAGTCAGGGAGAACTTTAATGTTTTTTATCCGGTCGGGGTGATTAGTGAGAACCCAGTCAATAAGGGTGCTTGTACCAGTTTTGTAATTTTTTCTGGTGAGGGAGGTTACCATCTGCGTCAGATTTGCTGCTAGGATGTCATCTTTGTAGGAACCAGTATTGGTGGCGAGCCAGTTTATATTGAAGTCCCCAAGGAGGAGGAGCTCATTATCAGGGGGTTGCAGGCTTACAAAATCAAGTACTGACTTGATACTGGTACGATGGGGTTTTGGAGGGATATAGACTGCGGCCACTGTGAGAACTTTGTTTTGTGCACCGAGGAGCAATTTAATAAGGAGAAGTTGCAACTGAGTATTTGTGGGGGTGAAGCTGCCACATTGACTGGAGAGGTTGTCCTTTATGTAGATTGCACAGCCTCCCCCTTTTTTAATTGCCCGGTTGAGTCTGAAAAGATTGTAGCCTTCAAGGGAGACCGCATGATCCTGGCTGCTGGGTGACAGCCAGGTTTCAACAATGGCTAGAATATCGGGATTATTTTGCCCAACGAGAGTTTGAAGAGATGCCAGTTTAGGAAGGAGGCTGCAGATATTTAGGGTGATAATGGAGAGACCACTACCAGCTTTCACTGTTTTTGCAGGCTCCAGAGTGACAGGGCCAGGGTTAGGGTGTATTCCACCAGACATTAGTAGCGGGAGGAGCAGGAGTTTAAGTGATGCCATTCGTAGTTCATAATAGGTTGGGGTGAGTTTCTGCTTGTACTTTATTTGGTGATTGGATTTTCTTCTGGTGTCCCAGTAGAGGGTGATAGTTAGTGATTTATAATGATTCGACAGTTTTCAAGTAGGAGATATTGCATTTTGTACCCAGCTATTAAATGGGTGATGTTTGATTAAGGATTCCTGAGTAATAGCCATGGTACCATGTTGTGGGTAGTCGTATATGATGGTGAGAGTAGTTGGAGGGGATGGGTAGGCAGAAGGGGGAGTTGGCATAGAGGGAAAAGGAGGGTGAGTGTGAGCAAGAACAGGTGGTGGGGACTAAGCGAGGACATATTTTAGGAAGGCAGGAGAGGGCAGAGAAAATGGTGTGAGGTAAGCAGTCAGGGGGGTTGTCGGTAAAATAGAGGGGGGGAGTAGCAAAAGAGGGTGGAAGGGTAAGGATTTTAGTAGGCTGAGAAAGGGTATTGTAGCGCTATCACGAGAAGCAGAAAATACTGGGAGGGTTTTAGTGACAGGGGGTTCAGGAGAAACAACAAGACAGTATGAAGATTGTGGGAGCAAAGAAAGCGTGGAAGGAAAATGTAAAGGAAGAACGGGGAAAAAGAAACCGCAAAAAAGTAGTTTGGGGAGAGAGTGTGTTTCAGAGCAGGTGAGGGAGAAAGGAGCTAGCCTGCAGGAACGCGTGAGAGGCTTCTGTCTAGGGGTGGGTCATTAAACCTGGGCAGAGCGAAAAGGCCTATTTAATAAAGGTCGGAATGGGGGAGGGGGGCAGGTGTAAAAATTCGGCCCAGAGCAGTGCAAGTAAATGGGCAGCCAAGCCCAGCACAGCACACTCTCAGCAGTAACCAATGGGAGGACAGTTGCTGTAACCGGGGGCCAATGGTCCCCACTGATGACATCATTTATTGCATCCTAATAGTATTCATTGTTCTACAGGTGAGACAGTGAAATTTAATACAGTAGAAATAAATCTGCAAGACTGAAATGATCTATGCTACTGATAATTTAAAATTTCCAGGGCTTCCAGGGTTTGATATTCGTCGCCTACAGCTGGTGCAGAACTCCGCAGCCCGCTTGTTGATGGGGATGCCTCATTCTTCCCACATTACACCGGTACTGCGGGAACTGCACTGGCTGCCAGTTCAGTGGTGGATCACCTTTAAAGTTGGTTTACTGATTTATAAAGCCCTACATGGACTGGGCCCTGACTGCCTGAAACAGCTTCTGGTTCCTTACCTCCCAGAGCAACCACTGTGCTTGGCCAACGAGAGGTTGCTGGAGATTCTAGGGTGGTTTTAAAATCATCTGGGGCCTGGCTTTTATGTTTGTGGCACCGACCCTCTGGAATTCTCTACCCCATTGGATTAGGGAGTGCATGACTGTGGGGGGCTTTAAACAAGCATTGAAGACTTATTTATGGAATAAGGCGTATGGGGATGGTGTTGACATGGATTGACTGAACTTGTTTTAGCTATTTTATCATGATGTTTTCTTGTGAAATTATTTTAATTATGTACTGAGCCTTGATTTTGAAAGGCGCATTATAAATAAAGTTTATTATTATTGTTATTATTATTATTATTATCATTAATAAAAACCTTTTTATATTTAAAAAAACTAAAAAAAGGTAAATCAACTCAAATATTTTAACTAAATATTTTAACTAAACAGTTTATACATGTCTTCTCTCTCTGCAATCATGCAGTGATTCCAAGGGTGTCCATATACTGTGCTCACTCTTAACTTTTAGCAACATCTAGTGGGGATCCACCATTATCAGAACATCACATGAATGTTTCTTTCTTTGCCATTTGTAAAAGTAAAAGAAATTAATTGGTCCTGGAAAGGGAATGAGAAAGGAAGGCATTCAAATTATTAAATTATTGTAAATCATTATAAATCGCTTATGTCTCAAGCAGTGACTACCATCGGAGGGGAGGGGAGGGAAGGGGTGGCCTTTGTCTTGGCTAGGGACTTCCTCTTCCTCTCACAAACCACCAGTGGTGAAGGATTGTGTGGCAGCCAATCAGCCTCAGAAGAAGGGAGCAGGTGGTACCAATCAGCTGCAAAAGGAGGCCTGGAGAGGGACCAATCAGGGCTGGCCATGGCAAATTTGGCAGCTGGGTAGCCTACAAAAAGCATGACCGGAACTTGTTCCCCAGCAGGAGTTCATGGAAAGCATTGGAGGGGAGAGGTGGTCTTTGTCCCAGCTAGGGACTCCCTCTTCCCTTCACAATCTGCCAGCGGCTTAGAAAAAAATTCTCACCTGCCCACGCCTCCCCTCTGACTTTTTTAAATAGGTAGTAGTAGTAGTAAAAATCTTTATTTTTAGACAGGAAATTGGTGGATTTACACATCATTAGGGCAGAGTCCTATTTACAAGATGGTCCTGTAGAAAGGAGTTTCAAAATCAACTTCCATATAACAATACATATAAATACAGTACTATTTTCCATACTTATCTCATTTTACATTTACTGATACAAATAGTCAACAATACTTAACATACTACAGTCATAAAGTGCATGAAACATTCTATACATAAATATCACCTTATTCTAACCTACTTCAAACAGATTCATTATACCAAACCCAAAATCCTAGTTGATAGTACCCAGTAAATACAAATGTTCAGCCCTGCTTATCTAACCATAACACTTGCAAAGAACGGTAAACTCTAATTTTATATCTGTTATAAAGGATTTTACATCTCTGTATATTTTATGAGTCACAGACTTCATAGAGTTCCACAATCCAATAGCAGCTTGAGGAAATCTCATATCACTGTATTTATTTTTAAACTTGGGACGTGCAAATTCTCTTAGATATATGCTTTGCAAATTTCGATGGTATGATTTCTTTTCCAATTTATCATAAAGATAATTTGCATGCTTTAAATTCAGAACTCTATAAGCCTGTACTGCCATACTAATTTCCTCTTAACATCTTGTGGAAACCACCCAAGTTCCTCATACATTTCACAATGATGAGCATGAAAATCCTTACTAAGGATAAATCAGGCCAAGCGATTGTATATTATGTCAGTTTTTGTCAACATATTTTTAGTGGTAAAACCATATACATGGTTCCCATACTCAAGTACTGGAATGAGAAGTTGGTTTACTATACTTTTTCTCATGTGTTTGTTCATGCAAAAACTTGAATGCCTAAATGTCCCCAATATTTTGTTTATTTTTGAGATTTTAAATATGCCTCATCCCCAACAGGGATTGAACAGTCAGAACGGGAGGAGATCTGAAACATGGAGGTACTTTTATTTCCAAAGGAGGAGCACTGAAGCACAAGACAGAGACTTTTTTTTCCAAAGGAGGTAAACTTTCAAAAACAGGAGGGTGTGGAGCAGGGAGCTGAGAGCAGAGCAAGCTTTTATCGGGCAAGTGAATGGATGCAGAATTAAGTGACTTCTCTTTATTCTTTCAAGGGACGAACTTTGAATTACAGGAGAAGGGAAGCAAAGGAACAGGACTATATGTCTTTTTGTTCTATTTACTATTATTTGTATCTTATAATAGTGATTTCCATCTTATAATTGAGGGGCTTTAAATGTTATTCTTTAGGAGAAAATTCCTTTAACTATAGCTTTTGGCTTTTAGCTGTGGAAGAGGAAGTAGCAAAGAAAAAGGACTATATATCTTTTTTTTGTTTGTATTATACTGTTGTTTTAGAGTACAATAGTGGTTTTCATCTTATATCAATAGAGCAGCTTTACACATTATCCTTTAGGGGTAAAACCTTTTACTACAAGAGGATGAAGCAGGGAGGGGGATGGTTTTCTTCTGCTATCCTTTAGGAAACAAGCTTAAACCGATGGAAGTGAGGAGCAGGGAGAAAAACAGGAGGGGATGAAGCTGGAAGAGTGACTGCTATCTTGTATTCTTCTAAGGGACAAGCTTGAGGGAGAAAACTGTTTTTACAGTTTATCTTTTATTCTTCTAAGGGACAAGCTTGAGGGAACAAACTGTTTTTACAATTTTTGCAAAATTGCAATTGTTAGAATTCTTACACAATCGAGGAAGGGCTTTTTAATTGCCCTAACAGTATTGCATAATTGTTGGGAGGACATCAGTGCATAGTTAGTAAAAGGACATAACTGCACTGGAAATACTATACAGCATTACACTCGTGTTATTTGTTTTGCAGTAGTAGAAGTTCAATAAAGTTACAAGTTTTATAGTTCTATATAACTGCTGCATAGTACCTTAATAGGAGGCTGGCACAAATGTGGTGTAGGAGAAAAGGGCTAGGATGGCGCAGGTGGAGGATCATGGAAGAGATGGTGGCAGGGAAGAGGGGAACATCAGAGTGAGAACTGGTGGCAGGGGAGTGGGGGATACACTGGAGGAAGGAGGGAAGCAGAGGACCTATAGGAGAAAGGAGAGTGAGTTGTAATAGATGCAGGGTGGCCATATACATGAGGTAGCACAGTAACAGAGGGCAAAGACAAAGAGGGACAGGGGGAAGCTGCCGAGGGCAGGAGGGGGAAAGGGAGTTGGGTAGAGGAAAGAGATGCAGAGGAAGGGGGAGGCAGGTGAAGGGGAACTGCATTGGGGACAATGAAAGGGAGGACGATGCAGGTGGGAAGAAAGGTGGGAAAGGTAGTGGCACAGAAGCAAGGAGAGAGGGGGAGGTGGACAGGACAGGGTAGAATAGAGGAGGTCAAGAGGAAATGAAGATGGCATATGCAGGGGTGGGGAATCAGGAAGACCAATACAGAAGCATAAGGAAATCAAGAAAAAGTAGTCACAGTAGAGTTATTGAGGCTTCCTCAGAGATAGTGAATACAAAATCAGTAATTGTACTTGGGGACTCAATCATAAAGGGGATCCATTGGTTGAGGATGGGGGTAGCATACAAGGGGAGATCAGATTTCTGTGATCCAGAGATGGAGGGAAGCAGGGTGCTACCATGAATCAATGAGAACATTAGATTACTTGGAGGTAAACCACATCTAGTCCTGTACCTCAGAATGAATGACCTGGCTGGGAGGAGGTGGAAGAAGTACAAAGGAGATTCATGGAGCTAGCAAAGGGGTGTAAGGGGATAATCTGTTCCATGGCATTTTCACAAATCCTGCCGGTGCACTGTGCACACACAGCTAGGCAGCTAAGAATCAAAGATTTTAACCACTGATAGAGGCAGTGGTGCAGAAGGGAGGGACACACATGTATAGGAGACTGGGGGGGGTATGTGGGTAGATGAACACCTGTGTGCAAGGGGCAGGCTGCATATAAATGATGTGAGAACTAGACTGCTAAGGAGGAAGCTGCAGGGGTACATAGATGGAATTCTGGGAGATGATTTAAACTTATGAAGGGGGTATGAAGCTAGGGGAGGACTAGGAAAGTGGCTAGTGGGACTTACCTAACTGCATTCCCCCACAACTGGGGGCAGGGGACACTATTAGCAAGGACAACAGAAAAGGAAGGGATAAATGGAAGGGTCTGCTGGCAAATGCCAGGAGTCTGGGAAATAAGATTGGGGGACTTGGAGGCAGTGGTGAGGACGGATGACCTTTATCTGACAGCGATAACTGAAACATGGTGGACTGATAACCACAATTAGGAAGTGGAATTCCCGAGGTATTGTCTCTATAGGAGAGACAGAAAAGGAACAAGGGGAGGAGTAGCCCTATACATAAGGGACAGGATAAGAGCAACTGTGAGTACTGATGGACAGGCCTCAACAGAGATCCTTTGGGTCACATTAAGTTAAAGGACAGTGGAGGCAGTAAGGACAGTGGTGGTTTACAGACCACCAAACCATGGGGACGAGGTTGATAGGGAGATGGCTAGGGAAATAAATGGGATGGCAGACAAAGGAGAAATTCTGGTTGCAGGGGATCTGGATCTTCCCCATGTGGACTGGGCGATCCAAACAACATCAGAAAGGAGTAGGGAGCAGTTACTAGACTTTTACAAATACTATTTGGCATTGCATGGGGCTAAATATTTTAACTGGGGAACTGACTTCACCAAACTTTCCTCTCCACCCAGTTGGCTGGAAATTGAATACTCATTGGCCAAGCAACAGGCTATTTGACTACATTCCTTGTTCCACACCCCTTATTTTAAACTTCCTGGAGACTTGTGTTCTTTTCCTATTAGATTGAGTGTAAGTGCTCATTCCTAATGGTGCCAATGTTTAAGAGGGACCCCAGCTAAAGCATTGACTCAGCCATTATTTAACAACCTGAACTTCTGTATAGCCGGCAAACCTATTCCACCATCCATAGTAGTGTCAGTGGCTCAGTAGGTAGCACACTCGTCCCTGAGGCCGTGAGATCAGAGGGCTGTGGGTTCAGTTCCCACATCTGGCACTTGGGTTAATATCCCAGTACTGACACTGTACTGCAGCATGAGAGGGGTGCTGCACTTCTAAGGTGCTGTGTTTCAGATGAGATGTTAAACCAAGGTCCCATCTGCCTGGATTGGTGGTAGTTCAGGTGGATGTTAAAGATCATATGGCACTTATCGAAAAGAGTAGGGGAATTTCCCCGGTGTCCTGGCCAAATTTCCCTCATTCACTAAAAAAAAATACCACCAACAGCTTAATGTGGTTTAAGGTCAGTTGCATTCATCTGTATCCCCCTCCCCCGGGTCATGCCTGAAAATAGGCAGGATTTGTCTAGTGCACTTACCCGGTCAACAAAAACAAAATAAATAAAAAGAAAAATCCTTTTGGCCTGCACTGTCTACTGCTACACTGGGAGAAAAAAGTTAATATTTTTTCAGCACTTGATGACAGTCCTCCAGGTTCATCCTGGCACTTTTTATAAATATCTTCAGCTTACTGATTCTGTTAAACAATTCATGGGGCCATCTCCTTAGCTGCTAAACTAACCTTCCTATTCAGGAATTCGTTCAACTGGCTGGAAGGAGAACAGCAATTTCTGGTTTATATAGAGCTCTGATAGCACATAAATGCACCTTGATTTCCCCAGTAGCCTATTATTGGCACAATCTACTGGACCTTGACTGGTCCAACTCATACAGGCACACAGTTTGGACATCTACATACCATTGTATTAAACAGGATAGGCTAAGATTATTACAGTTTAATATGTTGCACAATTTATATTGGACCCACTATGCCTTATTTCGGATGAAAAAGCTGTCTTCCCCAATTTGTACAAACTGTAAATTGACGGAAGGCATGTTGTTCCATAAACTGTGGGGATGCTGATCAGCTAAACTCCTATGGTCCAAGGTTAGCACCAAAATGTCCCTGTAATTGGGCTCAAACAGCTATTTTGTCCCTGAGGTATGTCTCTTGGGGGATTACTCAGTAATCAATGTGTCGGTGCATAAATACTGTATGGCATTAACATCCCTAGTCATTAAGCTTATATTTGTCAGACACTGGCTTGATAAATGGTTGCCATCCCTTTTGGAATGGCTGCAGGAATGTTTGACAGCTGTTTTGGAAGGCCATCATGAATTTTTTCTTCCCTTGTACTAAGCTCAGCATGTGCTGGACAGAGCTTTATTCCTTTATTTCTCAGTAGTTCTTTGGATCTTCTTTTGTTTTGACAATATTGTAAGCCGAGGTGCATGCACCAGAAGGGGGAAGGGTATGGAGTGGGGGGGGGGCACATGGGTTTCACTGAATTTGTTTTTTTGTGTGTTGAAGTTGCTTCCCTTTTATTGGTTTGCTATGGAATATTGGAAAACTTTTCAGTAAAGCATATTCAGTTGCAAAAAAAAAAGAGTAGGGAGCTGTTGGAGTCCATGTAGGAAGCACGTATTCATCAGCTGGTCAGGGAACCAACTGGGGGAGGGGCCATAATGGACCTGGTAATGACAAATGGGGACAGTGTGGAGAATGTGGAGGTTGGGGAAAATCTAGGAGATAGTGACCACAGGATGGTAAGGTTTAGCCTTCAGATGGGGTTGGTTAAGAGCAGGTCCACCACTATGGTACTGTATTTTAGGAAATTAGATTTTAAGAAAACGAGGGAAACTTTACAAAAGGCAGTAGAAGAGAAAGAGAACCTAGAGGGTATAGAGGAGCTGTGGGGGGGAGGGCAATTAAAAGGGAAATTCTGCTAGTGACAGAACAATGCATCAGGAGGGTGTGCAAACTCAAGCTAGGGAGGAAAGCACTGGTTTACAACAGAGGTGAGGAATACAGTCAGAGAGAAAAGGAAGGAGTTCAGGGCCTACAAAACTTTGCAGACGATGGCAGAAGAAGAAGTATATAGAGAGAAGCTAAAGGAAGCCTAGAAAATAGTCAGGAGGGCTAAAACAGATATGGAAGAGAAAATAACGGGGAGGCCAAAAGGGGAGATGAGATGTTTTTCAGGTATGTGAGTGACAGAAAGAGAAGCAAGCAGAGGATTATGAGACTCTGAGGGAAGGGGGAGCTCTGATAGAGGGGGTGAGAAAAAAGCAAATCTGCTGAATGACTACTTCACCTCAGTCTTCACGGTTGATGATGAAGGGAAGGGATCAGAGCTAAGAAGCAGGGTGGGCAGGGAGAAGGACACAAGCCTCTTTATAGAGGGTAGGGTATTAGAGGAGTTAGGAAAACTGTGGATGTAGAAAGCAATGGGCCCCAATGCAATCCACCCCAGGGTGTTCAACGGGTTAAGGGAGGAACTTGTGACACCACTCAAAAAGTTATTTAATCCATCTCTAGACAAGGGGAGAGTCCAGGGGGTTGGAGAAGGGCTGATAGAGTGGGTGAGGGAAAAGAAAATCTGCTGAATGACTACTTCACCTCAGTCTTCACGGTTGATGATGAAGGGAAGGGACCAGAGCTAAGAAGCAGGGAAGGGTGGGCAGGGAGATGGACACAAGCCCCTTTATAGAAGGATAGGCTATTAGAGGAGTTAGGAAAGCAGCAGACAGACAAAGCAATGGGCCCCAATGCAATCCATCCCATGGTGTTCAACGAGTTAAGGGAGGAACTTGCAGCACCTCTCACAAAGTTATTTAATCTGTCTCTAGACAAGGGGAGAGTCCCGGGGGATTGGAGAAGGGCTGATGGGGTGCCATTACACAAGGGAGGGGGGAAGGATGAGCCGGACAACTACCACCTGATTAGCCTTACCTCCATGGTGGGAAAACTAATGGAGGCACTTATAAAGGAAAGGCTAGTACAATATCTAGAGAAGGAAGGCCTCATTGATGACAACCACCATATGTTCATGGTAGAAGGTCATGTCAGACCAACCTGATTGAATTCTTTGATAGAGTAACTGAGATATGTGATCAGGGATGAGTGGTGGATGTGACCTATCTGTACTTCAGGAAGGCCTTCAGCACCATCCCCCACAGGAGACTAATAAGCAAGTTAAGTAGCTTAGGGGTGAGGAGTAAACTAACAAACTGGGTGGAGAATTAGCTGGGGGGAGAGAACTCAGAGGTTGGTGGTTAATGGGGTGCACTCAAAGGAAGGAGGGTTGATGAGTGGAGTTCCTCAGGGGGCTGTGTTCAGACCCATACTGCTTAACATATACATTGGGGACTTTTCTGAAAGCCTGAATGGGAAGGTGTGTCTGTTCACAGACAGCAAAAAAATCTCTAACAGGGTGGACACACTGGAAGGGGGTTGAAAAGAATGATGGAGGATCTGACCAGGTCTGCACCAGAAGACATACGAAGAAAGACTAAAGGAGCGTAATATGTATACCCTTGAGGAAAGAAGGGAGAGAGGGGACATGATAGAAATGTTCAAGTACCTCAAGGGGAATCAACAAAGTCCAAGAGGGTAGCATCTTTCAGAAAAAGAGATGTGCAAGAACAAGGGGGCACAATTTGAAGATAGAGCGGGGGATGGCTCAGAGGTAATGTGAGGAAGAATTTTTTCATGGAGAGGGTTGTGGATGCATGGAACAGCCTTCCTGAGGAGGTCGTGGAGTCAAGAACAGTGGGGGAATTCAAGAATGCCTGGGACAAACATAAGGCAGTCCTAGTGGGGAGTAGGAGGAAGTAAGCTGTTGGTTAACTAGGATCTGCAGCTTATCTGTTAGGTAGGAAAAAGGGCAGACTAGGTGGGCTAACAGTCCTTATCTGCTGTCAATTTCTATGTTTCTATGACCAGACTAGAGGAGTGGTCCAGGAAGTGACAATTGCAATACAATGTGAAAAAATGTAAAATTGTGCACATAGGGCATAAAAACCCATGGGCAAAATACTGGCTGGGGGGGGGAGAACTGGAGGTTACTGAGCAGGAAAGGGACATGGGGATCATCAGTTTGTATAACTGAAGGTTAGGAACCAAGGAGATAGGGCAGTGGGGAAGGCAACCAAAATGCTGGCTTGCATAGGGAGGGGCTTCACAAGCAAAAAAACGGAGGTGATCATGCCACTACACAAAACCATGGTCAGACCACATCTGAAATATGGGGTCCAGTTCTGGAGGAAACATGGGATTTACAAACACACAGTTACAAGACACACAAGGAATGCTTCAGGAGCAAGCTGATGTGTTGGACACAGGAGAATTAGAAAATAATGAAATAGGAGGTTTTGATTTGGGCTCCCATAACAGGAAAACTTTGTATAACCTTATGGAACTTTAAAAAAAATGAAAATTAGATGATAATGATGAGAAACTGAATGATTTCCTTAAGATTTGGAAGCAAATGTTTAAAGGCAAAAATTATTTCTGTCCCAATGTTTTCAACAACTGTAGAGCAGCTTATGAAAAAATAGTATTGCAGCAAGTAAATAATCTGATCACCACAGACAGAAATTTCTGTAAAGATAATATTACCCCCACCCCCACCCTGAGAAACAAGCTCTGCAGAAACTTGCAAACATGAGGCATACAGTCATAAAACCTGCAGCCATGGGATCAATATTGTGATTCTAGATGTTGAACACTATAAAATTATGGTACATAGGTTACTCGATGTAGAAACCAAATATAGAAAACTGATTAGTAAAACCATCCCACATTTCAAAAAAGGAATGCTGAAATTTCTGCATGAGGCTGTAAAAGAGGGAGAAATCACTGAGAATGAATTGGAGTATATGTGGAATGAATTTCCAATGACACCTACTTTTTATGCATTTTCCGAAGTGCATAAAAGTATAACCGACCCACCGAAAGACGGATTGTCTAAGGATAGGGTCATTACCTGAAAAAATTGATTATTTCATTGATTTAATCCTGCAGCGCTCAGTTACATCTTTGCCCTCCTTTTTAAAAGACACAGGAGACACCATAAGAAAGCTAATAGATATAGAATGGCATGAAAAATACCTATGGTTCACAACTGATGTGAATGCACTGTATTTCTCCATAAAACAAGCATTTGTCAATGCCAAATGTTTGCTTGCTGGCATTGGCAGTGGTAGTGTAGAAGTTACAGAGCTGTGTAATAGGAATGGCAGTGAAGTATTGAACTGAAGCCAACCCCACCACCACCCTGCAGAGAGTGACAGGCATTGGGGTGTGTGTTTGGGTCATCAGGCATAACGGCGACGCCATTTCACCACACCCCACTCTGCAGAGACTGACAAGTGTCACGTGTTCCTTGGGGTCTTTGGCCCTTATGCGCACCCATTTCCAATAGGAAATACGGTGGATGGGTGCTATATAGGAGAATGGGGTGAAGTTTGGGGTCAAGAGTCCAAGGCATACCTCGATGCCTCTCAGTGACTGCAGGTGTGGAATGGTATGAGCATCACAGGCAAGAATCCCAAGTCACACCCCTGATTCCTGTCATTCTCTAGAGGTTGGGCGATTTAGTTGAAAAGCCTAATACCTCAGGCATTCGTTGGTATTTTCACTCCAAATTTTCAACATGTTTGTTTTGTGACCCCACCTCATGAACAGGGGGAATATCACTTTGGTAGCCGAAAGCTGCTTATGCACAGTGACTATGGCATTTAGCACCACAGGTACAAAAATATTCCAAACAGGATGTAAAAAATGACAGCTGTACTCTTTCATGGGGAGGTGTAAAAATGGCTATGTTGCAAATGTGTAGTAAAAATATTTAAAAATAATGGTGAAGTCATGAGCGTACATAGAAACTATGCAACACACACCCGTAATATAATTAGGTTGGGGATTTTTTATAGCAGATTGTCAACTCAGGCATTTTGGTGCCTCCGATCATGAACAGTGTCACTGTGATTTTCTTTATCTGTGCCGAGCAATGATTTCCCACAGCGACCACGCATTTCTGCACTGAAAGTGTGAAAACACACTTCGGCCATGTTGTGAAAAATGGCAGCTGTACTGTTCATAAGGAAGTGTGGAAAAATGCCACTAGTGAAAATCTGGACTGAAAATATTACAAAGTCATGAACTAACGAGGATGCGTGGAAACTGCACAATGCTCACTCGTAACACAGTCATTTTATGGACTTTGTCACCAAATTTTCAACATAGCCATTTTAAGACCTCTGCTCATGAACAGTGTAACTGTGATTTTCTTAATCTGTCCTAAACATTGCTTTCAGACACCAACAGCACCATTGTGCGCTACATGTGCGAATAACACATTTTGGGTGACATATGAAAATTGCAGCTGTACTGTTCATAAGGAAGTTTAATAAAATGGACATGTTGAAAATCTAGAGTGAAAATATTAAATTTGCAAACTTACGAGGCATGCACAGGAACTGTGCAACGCACCTCGTACATGTCATTTTTAGAATTTTTTCACCAAATTTTCAACATAGCCATTTTAAGATCTCTGCTCATGAACAGTGACACTGTGATTTTCTTAATGTGTCCCATACACTGAGTTCAAGATAACGATCACGCCATTGTGCGCTACATGGGTGGAAACATGTTTTGGGTGAGATGTGAAAATGACAGCTGTACTACTCATAAGAAGGTGTGAAAAATGGCAATGTTGAAAATCTGGAGTGGAAATATTGAAAATTGGCAAACCTATGAGCGTGCGTAGAACTGCGCAATGCACGCTCGTAAAACAGTCATTTTTAGAATTTTTTCACCAAATTTTCAACATAGCCATTTCAAGACCTCTGCTCATGAACAGTGTCACTGTGATTTTCTTAATTTGTCCCGTACATTGATTTCGCACACTGACTGCGCCATTCTGCGCTACATGGGTGGAAACACATTTTGGTTGAGATGTGAAAAATGACAGCTGTACTACTCATAAGAAGGTGTGGTGAAATGCAATGTTGAAAATCTGGAGTGAAAATATTGAAATTTCGCGAACTACGAGGCTCGCGAGGAACTGCGCAACGCATGCCGTTAGAACAGTCGATTTTTGATTTAATTACAACATGGATTTGGCTCTTCATGAATGATGTCACTGTCATGAATTCAGGTCCGGCGGGTGATTTCCGCAGTCACTGCACAGTCACCGCGTGAAATCATCTTCGGCCCGAATATCGCCATGACAGTGACATCATTCATGAGAAGGGGTCCCAAAACCCATGTTGAAAATTTGGTGCAAAAATTCCCAAAAATGGCTGAGATATGCAATAAAGTTGAAACCCCTATCTAGCCCATTATACAGCTTACCGGCATTTCCTCAGTTGCATGGTCGGCTTTGAAGAGTGCAGACGTGTTCCCGGTCCACCGAAGATCGTCGTGCCGGAGTCCGAGGTAAGTATGGGGTGAGGGGGGTTGTGGGGAGGCTGGTTGCACAGTGGGTGGGTGCGGGTTGTGGGAGGGGGTCGGAGACGCACCGCTGGACCGCTTTTGTCTTGCAGGTACAAAACATAAAAAAGATGTTGGGGACCATTTGCTACGCTGGGTTGGGCTCCCAGCGTGACACAAGGAATTTGGGGGAGGCGTTCAGCTGACGGGGAATTGGGCACCCCCGTCAGCAAATTGAGGAAATAAAAAATAAAAAAGACCTTGTGGGACCGTTTGCCACGCTGGGGTGGGCTCCCAGCGTGGCACAAGAACTTTGGGGGGGGCGTTCAGCCGACAGGGGATTGGGCACCCTCACGGCAAAATGACTGATTGCCACGCTGGGGTGGGCTCCCAGCGTGGCACCAACTACTGGGAGGTGGGGAGGAGACGATGCAGCTCACCAACGGGATTGGGCACCCCGTCGGCTATACACTGCATGCGGGGCGCGCACGCCTGCGGCTGGGGGGGAGCTGCGTGTGAGCAGCTTCTTATCGCTGCTCACTCAAGCGTAGCTCCCCCTTTCAACTGTATGCCACTGCATTTTGGAGCGTGTCATAGACAGCTCCAAAATGCATTGGCTTACAGGGGCCGCGCCTGCCAGGACACTGCCTGAATTGGAGGAGGAGGTGACACACCTCCGAAATCTCTGATGTTGGCACTGTGTTTCTTGCACATGCGTGCAAGCAAACATAAAAATGAAGATGGCATTAGAGCATGTGAAAAGCTTTTGGAGAACAACAAATTTTGTTTATTTTTTTTCTAAACAAGAGAGGCACACTAAGCTGAACCTGGGACCATAAGTGACTAGCTCAGGGTCACACATTATGCAAGTGGGGGCTGTGAGATTCAAACCCAGGTATCTAGCTTTACAGCTCAGAGACTTAAACCACTGCACTATACTGCCTCATATTTAGTAGTGTGATACCAGTAAATGTCCTCATACAAGCACTAGAATTTGTTTTATCACAGTGTTTTCAAATTTGACAGCACTCATTACTTCCAAACCTGAGGGACAGCGATGTGAGCAGTAATAGCCCCTTCTCACTCAAATCTCTTCCTGGGATTTTGGGAGCTAAACACTGAATAATTCAGCAGTCAATCCATTATACAAACATACTGTAAAATATCTCAGATACATAGATGATTGTTTGTGTATCTGGGAAAATAGTGAAGAGACGGCCAGACTATTTTTCTATTGGCTGAACAATAATGACATTAATTTGAAGTTTACAGGTACCATTGTCAAAGAAAGGGTAGATTTCCTGGATATCACACTACAGGGGGATGTCAGTAGTAACAAGCTCTCAACCAGGGCATTTAGGAAAAATAACAGCTACAAATGCTGTTCTGAGATACGACAGTGCACATCCTAAAAGCATTGAAGACTCTATCCCATTTAGCCAAATGCTGTGAGTTTGCAGAAACTGCTCTAATGAGGAAGATTTTGAAACACAAGCAGCTGAACTGGAAGGTTGTTTACTACCCAAGGGCTATAACAAAAATGTAGTAAAGAACGTCTATAATGATGTGAAAAATAAAAACCAAAAAGATTTGGTAAACAATGAAAAGGGTAGAGGAAGATCAAGGGAATTGGGACCCATAACTTTCTTCACAGAATTCAGCTGTATAGCGGGATCTATTGGGAATATAATTTGGTGAAATTGGCCCAGTCTGTTGGAAGACACCACAATGTGAACAGCAGTAGGTACAACGCCCCATGTTACTTTCAGAAAAGCACCTAGTGTACAGGACAAGGTAACACACAACCAATTTCATAATGAAAAGGAGCCCCAAAAAATGACATGGCTCTGTAGCAGACCAGCAGGCAATTACAAATGTGCCAGATGTAATATCTGCAAGTATGTGAGTACAAGCAAGGATCTAGGAGCATTCAGAAACAACTCCGATATTAGGATTACAGATTTGACTACTTGCAGCACTACTTTTGTAGTGTATTTACTATGGTGCACTTGTAGTCTAGGCTATGTCGGCAAGACAGTACATTCCTTAAAGGAATGAATTCAAGCAAAAAATGTGTTCCATTATTAATGGAAGAACTGACAAACCTGTGGGGAGACAGTTTATGGATCAACATAACTGCAACCCTTATGGTTTCAAATGTATGGGGACTGAGACAGTCAAAAGCAGGGATAGAGGGGGAGGCCAAAAAAATATACAACTGAAGTGAGAAGCTTACTGGATTTACAGATTAAATACTATAAATCCAAATGGACTGAATGAAATGTTAGATCTGAAACCTCACTTGAAATAATGACCCCACCCCCCAAAAAAAATGACTGTAACAATACATGACAAATATGGCTCCTTTTAGGAGCAACAAGGTCTGATGTAAGTGACCATCTCTTTGAATATGGCTTATATGCTGAAATCTCTTTCTCTGCCCTCCCCCCCCCACAATCCGTCTACCATTCTGTTTAGATAGTGCTTATGACAGGACCTTATGGGAATTTACCCTTTAAGTTTACATTTCCAATACCAGGTACAATTGTTGTCTGGTGTCTATATAGTAAATATTGAGAATGCCTATTGCACTATCTTTTTAACTTTATATGGTAGACACTGCTTGAGAATAAATGATTTATAATGATTTACAATTATTTAATAATTTCAATGCCTTCTCTTCTTGATCTCTTTCCAGGACCAAGGAATCTGTTTTACTTTTTCAAATGGCAAAGAAATAAACATTTCTGTGATGTTATGATAATGGTGGTTCCCCAGGAGATGTTGCAAAAAGTTATGGGTGATCACAATACACCGACACACTTGAATTCGCTGCACAATTGCGGAGAGATAAGACACGTATAAAATGTTTAGTTAAAATATTAAGTTAAAATGTTTGAGTTGATTTTGCATTTTTTTATTTTTTTTTATTTAAAAAAGTTAGTTTTTTCTATTAATAATTTGGAGTTTTCAGTTATCAGTAGCATGGATCCTTTTATTCTTGCAGATTTATTTCTATTGTATTAAATTTCACTGTCTCACCGTATAACAATTAATGGGCCCTATGCATGATTGTGTGGAGTAGCTATGCACTGTGGATCTGCGGCATGTAGCCACTCTGCACCCATTGTGCCCCAAGCATGGGATGCATAAACCAGGGAGTGAAGCCCCAATGCACCGATTCCTCCTACCGTGCAGATAGCAGTGCACTGGGTGGGTGGGTGGGTGGCATGTCAGCTCTATGCACCATGCACCAAGGCAAGTAGCACTGCACACCAGGGTGCATAGGAGGGCACCTGTTATGCCATGGGAAACCTGGCCAAAAGTGCCCTAAGTGCCCTGCCTCATGCACATGGCCACCCTAGCCCTGATATCTTCTGGGCCTCATCCCCAACATAATGCAGCCCCATCCCCAACAGCTTTTATGTATGCCTCACACAAAGCAGCCCCATCCCCGACTGGCCAACAGCACCCACTGCTGCACTACAGTGCAACCCTATCCCTGAATTCAAGAACACCCCCACACACACACAACAGCCTGCAAGCACCCACCCCATTGCCCTGTCCCTTAAGTGGGATATCCCCCCACCCCATCACAGGTCAGCACTGACCCTGGTACTGCAGGCCTTTTGCTGCCCCACCACACTTGCACCTGCATACATCCAGGCCACCAACTGGACTCCCTGATCCTGGCGCCAACCCATCCACAGCACCGACAGATCCCCCCCATAATCCCATACCTTTACAATGGTGCCGTGGCTCGGGACAGCTAGTGACATAGCCCTCCTTACACCTCATCTTCTGTCAGCCATCCAAGTGCTGCCACGAGCATGCTGCCTATAAATAGCAATGTGCTCCCAGCAGCACTTGGACAGTCAGCAGCTGAGGAGGTGTGAGGAGGGCTCTGTCGCTGGCCATCCAAGCCATGGCACTGACTATGCAGGTTCAGAGGGTGGTGCTGCAGGGGCTCACTGAACACCAGTGTGGGTCGGGGTATAGGGATTGGGGCTGGGGGGGTTCAAGACTTGCAGGACTGCAAGGATCCAGGCACATCATGGCAGTAGTGTGTGTGTGTGTGTGTGTGTGGGCAATGCCCACCGATGCAGAGTCAGGGGAACCAAGTTCAGGGGCATGGGGGTGGTCCAGTGCTGCAATGTTGGGACTGGGCCACATACTGGGATGCTGTGACAAGGAGGGGGCACTGCTGTGTATTGTGGGGTGGGATGGGCAACCATCCCAGTTTGGAACAGTGGCCCAAAAGCAGTGGGCCATCCATGCGCTAGGAGGGTGCTCTGTACCATGAGCATGACCAGGAGGGGCTACTGGGCACCAGGGTTTGGACATACGGGTCCAGGTGCCTGTGGATGATATTCATGGAACTGGACCTGTGCCTTTTCATGTAAGGGATCCACTGTTGGACCCAGGATGGGCATCCCATTTTGCTTTTTGCTCCATGAGCTGCCCACCTGGGTCTGCCACTCTGATCCCAGCCACCCTGTGCAGTCCTACATGCCACTTGGTGGTGGAGCCACAGACAGGCACCCTGCAAGTGCGTGTGGTAATGCATACCATGGACCCTGTGCCCTTCTGGGACTATAGAGATATGCAGGCAGGATACATGTCTCTGTCATGTATTTTCTACCCATTCATGCATAGGGGCCAATCGTATTATGATGCAATAAATGATGCCATCAGTTGGGAGTATAAAAATGGTGGCAATATCTCCAAAGACCTGCCCCATGATGAAACCTTGTATGTAAGCAAAGCACTGGGGTTAGGTGTTTGTTTCCTTACTGGCAGAGGCTAGGTCTGTAATTTACTGAATAAAGACTAGTTTTCTTGAAATTTGAAATTCCTCTACCCTCATCTGTTGGAGTGGATACACCTTGGAACTGGTTTTACCCCCGTTTGTACCCCTGTCTGTGCACTTGAGTTTAGCAACTGTTTGGGGTAAATGGGAGATACCCAGGTTGGCTAGTTTGCTGGTGACAAGATGTGATCAAATAGATCAAAGGTGTTTGTCAGATCAATAAAAACAGCAGCTGTGAAACTGCCAATGTCCATTGCAGAGGAAGTACTGTTAGTAAGGGTGAGGAGGGCATTGGTGGTGATGTGCCCTCTTTCAGAAACTGTGCTGGGTATGGGATAGCAGATCATGGGCAGAGAGATAACTAGTACGCTTCAAAGTCACTGTCTTCTCCAGTATTCTCTTTAGAACAGATAGAATAGCAGTGGTCTATTGTTATTTAGAATTCTATGTTCACCCCTCTTAGAGACTGGGACAATATGCTAAATTTTCCATGCATCAGATGCTATGCTTGTAGTGAGAGATAGGTTGATAAGCTTAGGTACTGGGGAGGTTAACTCTCTGGTTGCAATTTTCAGAAGTTTGTGTTCAATCCTGTCCATGCCTGCAGATTTGGAGACAGGGCTATGCATAAGGAGTTTATGGACCTCAGCAGGACTGACCCATTTGAAATAGAAAGGAGGTTGAGACTGGTCTGTACTTACCCAGAGTGGGTGCTAACCAGTAGGTTGGTAGGGGGCACATTGGAGAAGACACACATATATGAGGCGAGGTCTGAGAGGTGTGAGCTGGCTATTGTTTTGCTATAATTGCAGTGTAAACCATTTAGTAACATATCAGGGGATGAGTGATTTCTTTGCTGGCCAAGCATGTTTTAGATTTGCTGCCAGAACAGTCTGGGTTTTGTGAGATGGCATTAAAGACAGTTTTACATTGAGAGCTTTTGTTTTTCCTGGCTTCTCATTTGCATTTTTTTATGTAGCACCGTATAGGCAGACCAGTCTGAGAGGGATAAGGATGCCTTAAAGGCTTATTTCATTAGTAGCTTGTAGTCCAACCATTTGGTAACAGGGGTACACACCTTCCTTCTGGTCAGGGGGGTGAGATTGTCCTGTAGATTGGTGAGTACTGTAGTGAGGAAATCAGTTTTGTTATTAAAAAACACATTTCCAGGTACAAAAAAAAACATGGCTATATAGTCTTCTGGCATGCAAAACTAGACTCTGTGGTACAAGTTGAGCATGAGACACACTGGACCCCAGCTACAAGCCTTGCAACCATATCAGCAGAACTCTTTAGCATTCAACCAAGCACAAATTTCCTTTGCTCAACACACTGAATCTTATAGTTAAGTAGAAAATAGCTAAACTTGAAAATGTGGGCATACATTCCCTCTGATAGTAACAGATAGAGAATAAAAATACAAATACCCTTCAAGCTGTATAGTCAGACAAGGGTAAATAACCAAGAACATACATGCAGAACATCAATTTTTCCCTGGGCATTATGCAACTGAGTTTAAACTGCATGTTCTATGAAGACAAGACTTTTACACCCATCGCAGATGACATTGTTCTGCAGCTATAAAGGAAGCTTTGAAGATTACATTTTTAGAAAATAATATAATAATAACAGTTCAAACTCCTGCTCCAATGTCCAGGGTAATTCACATGTCCTGGAATTAAATTGTAATGACTCTTACTTTGTTGTATAGGCAAACACAATTGTAGACAGTCCAGTAAATAAATCATGTGCTGAATTCCTAATCAGACATCTTCAAACCCAAAAACAGGGGTTTCCCCAGCTTCAGACTTGTTGTTCTTTCTTTCTTTCTAGTATGTCAACAATTTATTAACCTCCTGCCCTTTGGTGAACATAGATGTCTGTTATCCTTCCTCTAGTTTCAAGTAGAGGTGTGTGAAAAAATAAATTCTGCCTGCGGAATTTCTGTGAAAGTCAGACTTTCACTTCTGCAAAACCTCAGAAATCATTTTGGTAACCTTTGTGGAAATTTCACTTTAAAATAGTGGAATAAATGTATGGACAGTGTGTTAATGTATTAAACTGTGGGAAAAAATTTGGCAGAACTCATCACTGCCAGTGGTCAGTTCTGCAGCTTTTTCCCGCAGTTTAAAGGTGAAGTGTTAACTGTTGCATTCTAATTCATTTTCTACATCATGCTGAAATATGTTTGTAGGTTACCTGTTTTGCTAATTTCTTTGTCTAAAACAGGTATGTATGAACATCGAGAACAGCAGGGAATAAAAAATGAAATGACAGATCAGTCACTGTAAACACACAAAAAAGGTGGGAATCCAGCTAATGTATGACTTAAGGTCATACAGCATGATAAATGACACATCACAATACAGAAATAAGAAAAAAGCTCATATACATTGAAGCCCACCAGGACGAAACGCAGTATCACAGGTTTACTGCATGACAAAAGGGATTAACTCCCATTGAAATTGCATTGTTTGCTGCAGTAACTCTACTGCAGAATTCTGCAGTGTTGTGCTTTATCCCCTGTAGGCTTCACTATAAATACAACAGCAAATAATTGCAGATGAAAAAATCTAATAACACATGGTCCACAAATGATAAACTTGACAATTCCTAGTCCCTGTATAAAAACAGTTGTGCCATACATCAATGATCATCAGATAGAATGCAGATGCAAACCGCATCCTATGTGCATTTCAAATAATCAATATATACAGTAATTAAGCATTTGAAAAAGACTCATAAGCAAGCAATAACCCACACTTCGGAGTGTGTTATTGCACTTATAAAATGGGTTCCTAAGTAAATATTTAATAAAAAATAAAAAAAGTGTAAAAAAGATGGGAAATTATTTTTAAATTGAGGTTTTATAGTGGATAGTGGTAAAATAGTCCCTCTATTTCTGAATTTTATGTGATGTCTACTGCATGGTGCCCCTCCATCCCCCCCACACACACAGATACTCTTTGTGTTGGAAATGTTCAAATATTGTTAATGCAGCAAAGGAGCGATAATAGTTTTAATTTTATTTTGAAGATTTCTGATGATAGTGAAGTGATCGAGACGACTGTTTAACAGTTACTCCCAGTTTTTCAGTGAATTGTGAGGAGATTTCCTGACTAGATTTATTTTTGTACGGTGTCTATTTCCTGTTGTTTATGGAACTTGAATGTGAGATACATGTTTTGTATGGAGAGGTGAAAGTTGACTGAGTTGAGCGCCGAGGAGGACCGATTTCCGGTTTTGAGGTCCTCTTGGGAGACCGCCGTGGAATTTTGAAATCGTAGTTCAGTTTTAATGAGCGAGGTTGGGTGGCAGATTCATAAAGCAACCAGCGGATTAGGAGACAGAGATGGTTACTGTTTTTTTTTTTTTGTGTGTGTGGTAACGAAACTAAGGAGGAACGGGGCTGTGCTTTGCAAGTCGTGCCATGAACGTGTCATAGTTGGAGCTCACAGTTGGTTGTTTCCTCACGGTCTGGTTTGTTTCCTGGATTTATTGAAAGAGGCTGGTCTTGTAAAGTAGCAGGTAACGTTTACAAAAAATATTTTTTTGTAAAGTGGAAGTGGCGCAAAATGAGGGTTTGCTCAGGGGGGGCTATGGTATCGCTCTTCTGGGTTCGTTAGGTGCTGGCACAACCACTTCAGTGAGCTCTGTAAGTGAGTATTTCTGTTTAGTGTTGGCAGAGCGCACTGATTTTTGTTGTTGGGCTCAGGAGAGGCTGTGAGTGCTGGTTGGGTACTATATCTTCTGATAAGGACACGGCTCAGAAGATGTAGTAGCCAATTGGATTTATGGATTTCTAAGACCCATTTTATAAACTGAAATAGACTTCTAATTAAGGAACGGATATGCCAACAGTGAGTAAATCATAGATCGTGGAAATGACAGAGCTATTTGGAAACACAAACAGTGCATTGCAGCGGGATAAACAAAACAACTTATTTAAGTACAATAATTTCTAAAGAAAACTGAAACATATTATCTTAACATTTTTTTTTATTTTTTAAACAATGCATTTGCAACTTCCCCCCCTCCCCCCAAAAGTGGGAATTTAGGAATGCAGCACCATTACATAGAACACCATTACTATGTGCCAGAACTTTTGACTCTCTACACATCTGCAACTTTATAAACACAAGACTAACTAATGGATTATTAGACAAAAAAAGTAAATAAACACAGACACCAGTACATAGGTAGATACATTTACTTATCTAATTCATAATCATATTTAACAACTTACACATTCAGCCCTTATCTCCACTTGCAGTGTGAAGCCAGTGATCAAGTCTCAGCCACTAGGTCAGATAGCAACCAGGGAAAAACAATGAAAGAGAGTCCTAAAAACTCAAATAATGTAACAATGATCTAATACATAGAACATAAATTATTTATTTGATTAAAACTATGAATAAAGAAAAAAATTAACAAACCACTGCTAGCAAGCTGTCAGGGATAATGTCATGCAGATGCACTGGTGCATTTCCCGCTGCGATGTTGACAGGGTTTGCAATGTAATTGCTGTCACTTGCTACACTTGCTGTGGCTGAGAACTGTTACAGGATTAACAACTGAGGGAAAACCAATACCTTAAAGTAATGCAAAAAGTACTAAAAAACTTCTCATAAGAGGTACACTATTTTCATTCAGACCATCAAATAACATAAATGAAACAGATAAATAAAAACTGTAATGTTCTTTACTCTTCACCTTTAATACATTAAGCCCCCCCCCCACTGATCACAGTCCCATGCTTCCCCTGGCCAATCGATGGCCCCATGTGAAAAAAAATACCTGCTGTCTAGTGGTTGCCCCACCAGCTGATCACTGGCCACAAGCAAAAAAATTCCTGGTGTCTAGTGGTCTCCCCCACCCACCATTTGCCAGCCCCAGGTAAAACAAATCCCTGGTGCCTAGTGGCTCCCCCATCTGCTGATTTCTGGCCCCATGTAAAAAAAACAACTTGTGTCTAGTTGTCCCCCCCCACCCACAAATCGCTGGCCCTATATAAGAAAATCTAGTGGTCTCCCCCCCACCTGCCGATCACCAGCCCAAGTAAAATAAATCCCTGATGACTAGTGCCCCCCATCCATTGATCGCATGCCAGTGTAAAAAACAAAACAAAATTTAAATAATTTCCTCTCTCGGGTATCTAGTGGACATCCTCCTTTCCTCAGTCCTTTTATTAAAAAAAGCCAGTAGTCCCTCATTTCCCACCTCCTCAATACCAGCAGGTAGTAACACACCAATCCACTCCCTCCCCACCCTGACCCCAAGTGAGTAACCGGCACTACCCTCCTCTCTCCACCTCAGCAGGCCACCTACTGAGCTGTTAATGAATGAGCACATGCATAGACATTCATTCATTGACAGCTCAGTGGGCAGCCATCCACAGTGGAGAGAGGAGGACTGTGATGTTTGGCCACTGGGAGTCATATTGGGGGGATTGGGTTGGTGGGGAAGTACCTGCCGGGTTGTGGGGTCGGGAGTCTGCTAGACACCCGGGAATGAGGGCCTGCTGATTTTTCATTGTAATATGGGGATCAGGAAAATGGAGGATGTCCACGAGACACCAGGGAGGGAAAATTATTTAAATGTTTTTTTTTTAATGGGGCCTGTGATCTGCAGATGGGGGAACACTAGACACTAGGTATTGTTTTTACTTATGATGGATGATCGGTGGGTGGGGGACCACTAGGCACCAGGGATTTTTTGCTTGGGGCCAGCAATTTGTGTGTGGGGGGACCACTAGACAACAAGGATTATTTTATATGGGGCCAGCGATTGACAGGTGGGGTCCACTAGACACCAGGGATTTTTTTACTTGGGGCCATGTGATCGTCAGGGGGGTCCACTAGACACCAGGAATTTTCTTTACTTGGGGCTGGTGACTGGAAGGTGGTGGGCCACTAGACATTATGGGGGAAATTTATACTACTGGGGGATGGTGATCATTGTGGGTGGCTGCATTACAAAATAATACATTAAACTGCTGATGGAAAGAATTATTTAGTTTAATGTAATATTCCACAGTTCAGCCAAAAAAGTCAGCAGAACAGGGCAAAAATTTGCAAAACATGTTAGAAAAATTCTGATCTTGACAACGGCAGAAGTTTGGCAAATTTCATGAAATTTCACAAAAGTGCCACAATAAAAGAATTCACAACTTTCGCCCACCTCTAGTTTCAAGTGTGCTGACAGAATAAGGGCAAATGGAATGATAAACATCCGCAATGTCTTCTTCTGCCCCTTCAATTCCTTCCTGCATATTCTAGCAGAAATGGACAAGTTGAGGTTAAAGTTAATCAGGGCATCCCTTGCAAGCAGTTCTCTCTCTCTCTTCCTCATAGCCAACTGAAGAGTCCAATCATGAAGAGCAACTCCTGAAAATACAACTGAGACTATCCTTGTGGTATAAGAATATCCCAGTGTTCTCCAGCGATTCACGCGGTACGCTCTGTCTATTAAGCCAGCAGCACATGCGAAGTCCCAGTACAACAGCTGGTGAAGCAATTTTTCGGAAAAGGTCACTATATCGTTTGACTCAACAATTGGGACATTCTTTTCCCAGAGAGCATTTACTGTAGGTTCAAGCAGCATTTTTAAGTATGCATTTTTCAATACCAACTTGGATATTGCGGCCATGTTTTTTTCTGTTTGCCCCAAAGTCTCATCCATCTTATTGGTAAGGCCAGTCATAGCTTGTTAAACTTACACCAAACATGTAGTGAAATCATCTAGTCTTTACAGCACTTTTAAGGAATTTTTAATCTATGTAACCTTGGTGCTGCTTGGGCCTTCCAGCAGTTTTCCCTCTAGAGGAGGCTGGTGTCCCACTGCAGTTTTCTGCTTGAACAAATGAGTGGCTCTTTTCAGTCTGCATTTGATGTCTGTTGGTAATTTGACAAGGTAGGACTGATAATATTACTTTTTTTCCTGTCTTAGGATCAGGAAAACTGCTAAATTTAACTAAAAATAGCAGCCAGCAGCTGGCGATCAAAAAAGTGCATCCACTCAATCTGATGGCTAGCTATACTGTATGTGTATAGTTTTAATCGGTCATTTACTCACAGGAATACAAGGAAATAAGTGATGTACTTTTGTATGGGGAAAATAGCCCATCCATGTATTATTATATATTCATTGCAAAAAAAAAAAAATGTGTTAATGCACCAGTTAGGATTACATTTACCTCCTCAACACCACCAAAGCAGCAAAAGGACAACACACAAGCAACCACAGAGAGCCAACATCATGTTAGACAAACAACATACAACTGTTTCCGGGAGTCACATGATGCAGCGTGCTGGGTAGGATTCTTCTCCTTGAGCTCCAACCTCCTGCCCTCCAAAATACCCTCTAAACTTGTTTTCCCACGAAGTATACCACTGAATAAGTAATATTAATCCTATCTGCAGCTGGTGCTCTTCTGTCAAAGGTTTTGATGGATGAGGAGATAAGAAAAATAATGTCCAAACATACTCCTCCTACAACTCCAGAGAAGGCCCCTAAGAAAGCCAGGGCTTCCTCTTTGCAACCATCGCAGATCGCAAATGCTAGGAGTGCTGATTTGGACCCCCTTACTCTTACCAGATTCCTGGAGAAATTCTAGCCTTTTAAGGCTGAAATGCAGAACATGGCAGGGGAAATAAAGTGCATTTCTAATGTGTTGGAGGATCTTTCCAAGAGAACTGCAGATAATGAAGTTCGCATCCATTCTGTAGAGAGGAAACAGGACAAGGCTGAAGTTGAAATGATGGCTATAAGACAACAATTGGCAAAAATGGAAAACAAAGTCGAGGACCTAGAGGGTCGCAGTCACCACAATAATGCAGTGATTATAGGATTGCCCGAGAAAGAAGAAGGCTTCGACCCAATTTAGTTTGTCAAAAAGTTTGTCAAAAAGGTGGCAGGCCCCTCTCTTTTCAGCTCAGGCTACATTATTGAGCGAGCCCATCGTGCACTACGATCCCTGCCGCCTGAAGGAGCTGCCTCCCAGACTTTTATATTTCATTTTTTGAATTTCCAGGAATGGCAGCTTATTTTGTACAAAGTCAGGGATACGCAAGATCTGGAATGGGAAAGAGTAAATCTGCAGGTGGCACAAGACCTGCTGTTGTCGATATGCCAGAAATGAGCCATGTTTCACAAACTGGTAATTAAACTGATTGCTGCAGGTATTAAGTTCAGGATGGGCTTTCCTACTAGACTGCAAGTTTCCCTAGGTGGCTCCTGGGTAACTTATGAAGATGTGGGGACTATGACAGCCGTTCTCAAAAATGGCACTCCCTGAGCTGTTTAAAACCCCTTTAAGATCCATGTTTGGAAAGCCTAGTCAATTGGCCCATCCCTCGGAATAAGTGGTTCACTTATTATTATTATGGCAAACCTCTATATCTCTAGGTGGTCTGTGAAGTCAGCAGATTAGCTCAGTCCTTTCTTGGCAACGGATGGATTCACGAGGAGTGACATCTCTGTGAGTCAAGCTTACCAGACTGAGTATTATATGCACTGGCAACCCAGGATTTGATTCTTTAGGCTGTATGAACCCCTGTTGTTAAAAGTTATTCCTGTATTAATGGCATAGAGGGGAGGCATGAAAGAAATTAAATTTGTGGAGGATGCAAAACTTTTTGAACTTTCCTAATGCTGGCTTTGGTTTTTAGTTTCCAGATAGCATCGCTAGATGGTGCCAGAGAATGTAATTCCTTGAAGAGATGTTTGAGTCCAATGTCCTCCTCTAAATTTATTTAAGTTTGTCAGGGCTGTAGCTGTCAATCCTTCTATCTGTTATCATACCTTTTGAAGCGCTGGGAAAAGGGGCGCTTAAGCTAAACCTGAGTTTTAAATGGGTTGATGCTGAAATGTAAAGCATCATTTTGTTTCTTTTTTTTTTCTTTGGTTTACTAAATTGACTGCAAAGTTTTATTTATTTTTTCTTTCTTTTGTTATAGATAGCATTTATTTTCATGGAATTCCACTGGCCTAATGAAGATTGAATGGGGCATAAATGTGATAGGAATAGATTTTGGATATATTAAGATGTTGGATATTAAGGGATGCTGTCTGTTTAGAGCATAAAGGGGTAGCATTAAAATGGCTATTTTAATCATGGGAGCGGGGGGGTTGGGTGGAGAGGGATCATCTGGGTTGGCTGTTCATCATTTACTGTGTAACAATGGGGTGGGAGTGGGAGAAGGGGGGTCTAGGGGTATATGGGATGTTAATAGTGTTGACATTTTGGTGTTTTTTTATTGGGAAAGGTTGGGAAAATTGCAGGGGAGTGGGGAGGATAGGAAAGCACAGCATATACTACAGCTGGTGTAGTAAAAATGATATATATATATACATGTGTGGTATCATAGATAATCTTTGGTTGATTGAAAAGGTAATGGCTAGGGACATCAAATTTATACACTAGAATGTGAAAGGGGCGAGACATAAGACCAAACAATATAAAATTTTGAAATATCTAAGTCATTTGAAATCAGAAATCATGTTCCTTCAGGAAACACACCTGCTTAATGCTGAAGCTGACCAAATGAAATGCCAAGTGGGACAGATTTTCGCTGCAGAAGGCACTACCCAGAGTAGAGGGGTTATGATCCTCTTACATAGATCCGTCCCCTTTTAAACCTCTCCAAATTGTCTGTGACCCCTCAGGAAGGTTTTTATTTGTAAAAGGCAAATTGCACACTCTGGATGTGTTTATGGCCCCAATATAGACAATCCCGGGTTTTTTGCCCAGATAATGGAAGCTTTAACCCCATTTTTAAGTATCCCCATAATTATAGGGGGCAATTTAAACCTTGCCTTTGATCAGCTCTTAGATAGATCAGGTCAATCTTGTAAAGGTCTTTCCCCAGCCCAAAGGGCCTTCAGAGATTTGTTAGATTCTGCGCGGGTCTCTGTGATGTGTGGTGAGTCCTTCATCATAAAGTAAGGGAGTATACCTTTATTTCACAGGTACATGGAACCTCCTCACAGATTGACTACATCCTAATTTCCCAAACGTTGTTATCTGGGGTTCTAGACTCCACCATTGTGGCAGGACCACCATCTAACCACTCAGCAGTCATCTGTTTATTACCTGTTTCATCTTTACCAAAAAAAGGTAGTAGATGGAAACTAAACAATCAAATATTGAAGGACCCAGAAATGGTCAAATATATAGTGTCCCAAATAGAGCAGTTTACTGTTATTAATAACAACTCCATCGGGTGGACTGACATTGAATGGGGTGCACTTAAAGCCTATTTGAGAGGAGTTTTAATTGGTCTAATGTCAAGAAGGAAAAAAGAGAGAGAAAATCACGTTTCTTCTCTTTTGTCTCAAATTCAGGGTATGGAATCCAACCTCTCTCCACTCTCATCAGAGACTTACAAGCAAGAATTAGTTAAACTGAAAGATGATTATCTCAACTTTTTAGGGGAGCAAGCTGAGTTTGCAATCCTTAAAACAAAAGCAGCTTATACTGACCAAGGAGAGAAGGCTGGTTGGATGCAAGCAATGCATATCATGCAACAAGAATCTGCTAGATTCATCACTGCAGTCCATTCTGCTGAAGATAATTCCCTCAAAACCTCACCATCAGAGATAGCAGAGGAATTTACTAATTATTTCTGGGAATTATATGGTCCCATGGTAAATCTCCCTTCCGAGGCAGATTTGCAGGAGTATCTGAGGGAATTGCAGTTACCTTCCCTCACAAAATCTCAACAAGCTACACTTGTGACTGGTATTTCTGATGGTGAGATAGAAAGGGTTATTAAATCCCTTCCATCTGATAAAACCCCTGGCCCAGATGGGGTTTCCTCAAATTTTTACAAAGTATTTTCCAAGCAGTTAACTCCTATTCTTTTACCATTCTTTCAATACCTTCTCACCGGTCAGTCATCTGATCTATCTCTGTTCGAGGCCTTAATTGTATTGCTGCCTAAACCAGACAAGCTGCATGACTTGGTCTCAAGCTATAGACCAATCTCTCTCCTTAATAATGATATTAAAATTCTGGCTAAACTATTGGCTGATCGTATGAATGTAGTCCTTCCTTCATTAATAGGGGTAGAGCAGGTAAGTTTCATGAAGGGAAGATCTTCGGTGGACCATCTGCGGACTTTGGCTCATGCTTTCTCGGCCTCCAGGGATGCTGTCCTTCCAATGGTCTTAGTCTCCATGGACGCCGAGAAGACTTTTGACAGGGTCCACTGGAATGATTTATTTGCTGCCATGAAGGTATCTGGTTTTCCCACAGAATTCTGGAAATGGATCAGCTCGCTCTATATATCCCCCTCTGCTAGAATTTCCTGTAATGGGGTAATTTCAACTCCTTTTAAGTTGCACGTGGGAACTAGACAGGGATGCCCTCTGTCCCCTTTGCTGTTTAATATATATTTAGAACCCCTTATTCGGAGGTTAACAATAGCTCAGGATATCTTTGGTATTCCTTTGCATGGACAGATAGTTAAAGTGGCAGCATATGCAGATGACCTCCTGCTTCAAATAACGCAACCAGCGATATCTATTCCTTCTATTCTTAAAATAATAGATGGTTTTAGTAAGGTTTCTAATTATAAACTTAATGTCGAAAATGGTGGTCTTTCCTCTCAATCACAGGGTTTATAAACATGAAATTACCACTTTTGGGCTTGCTTGGAAACCTGACTCTATTAAATACCTTGGGCTTATCTTAACACGGAGCGCAGTTCATATTAGACAGCTCAATTTAGATTCTCTGGTTCATAGAATAGATAACGATTTAAGCAGGCGGACCCTACTCCCCCTTTCCCTGTGGGGAAGGATTAATTTAATTAAAATTAACATTTTTCCCTGTCTCTTTTACCCTCTCAATTTATTGAACGTTGGACTTCCATTGTCTCGGTTTAAAAAAGTTCATAATATCATCACCATCTTTATATGGGGGCATAAAAAATCAAGAATGGCATTTCATAAATTAGCAGCACCCAAGGCAAAAGGAGGATTAAGACGTCTGCATATTGGTTTGTATTATTGGGCCAGTCAGGCTAACAAATATCTCAGATGGTTGACTGCGGAACATCTTTTAGCTCATTCCTTATATACACCGATTTAGTTAAAAGTAGAACTAGCTAGCATAAAAAACATGGTTACTCTCCTAGTGCGTTGTTATATACCAAATTAGGATTCCTCCCTGTATCTTTACGTGGTTCCCCTATTGCAAGCTAGATCAAGGCTCATTCTCAGCTGTGTGCATTCCTGAAATACGAAAATATCAAAGATTTATCCCAAACTATAAGAGGTAATCCCAAATTTCGATTTGATGGTAAGCCCCTTTTAGCCAACTGGCTTCCCCAGATTGGTGATTGTCAGCTCGAAGATTTTACCACAGCTGACAGGCAATGGTGTTCTTCAGCGGAAATTATGTATCAGTTTCAAATTCCCCGTACCAATATTTTTAAAATTCTTCAGCTTCGCCATCTTTTATTAATGGTAATAGGGATAGTCCCACCTCAGGTTACCTATGCCCACTTCCAGGCCACTTTAACCGAATTGGCCGGCTTACCACATGCTGTTTCCAAAATATATAGTGCCTTATATAGCTGGGCCTACCCTGATAATTTTGCTCCTGTTGCTTTCTGGTCCTCTCTTTTCCCGGGCAAAGAGCTGGATTGGTCTCTTCTTTGGCAAAATTGTCACAAATATTTACTTCAAGATAGACTTAGGCTAATGCAATTCAAAATTCTGCATATTTATTATTCCCCACAGAAATTGGCTAGGTTAAGTATTGTGCCCTCTCATACTTGCACAAGATGCCAATTGCAAAGAGGGGATCTTCTCCATATTTTCTGGAGCTGCTCTAAAGTTGTTCCACTTTGGACCACTATTAAACAAAGGGCTGACCCTCTTTTAGGGTTGTCTGACTTGTTCACACCCGAAATATGTCTTTTGGGTTATATTTCCTGTATCTCGGTGGTGAACAGGAAATATTACATGGCGTTAATCTCACTATCCGTCAAAAAAGTGGTCCTTAAACACTGGAAAGATTCTGCTGAATTAACCTATGTTGAATGGCTCCAGGAACTTCTTGCTAATCTTAGAATGGAGAGGACCATTTCAAGTCTCCACAACAAAGTAAAGAAGTTCAATAGGATATGGGGCCCATTACAAACCCTATACTCGTAACAAGCATAAGGTTTGTTGATACTATACCATAAGGTGTAGTCTGGGTTGTATAATGCTGTGCTGGGAATAGGGGAGGGTTGGGGTGGATGGAGGGGAAGGGAGGGAGAGAATGAATCATCACAATATTTGTATTCAAGCTGCTTGTACCATGTTAATCATGTTGTGGATTTATTCTCTGTACAGGAAAAACTATAATAAAATTTGAATAAAAAAAACAAAAACATACAACTGTTTCCAGATTACATAAATGCAGTATGACTTATTCGTTACTTTAAACATATGCATAAAATTCACTGCACTTTAAAAAATCATACTGCATCCCAGCTGTTTAGACATATTATAGTGTGACTGCAGAAAGGGGTGTTTGGTTCATAATGTCCATCTGTATTTGAAGCTGTGTACTTTGGGGGTCTGGGAGTTAGGGTAGGAAACCCTAACATAACATTTTCATACTTTAGTGGAGTTAAGTGTAACCTAAGTGGTGCATTAATGCAGAGTTTTGTAATGAATATGTATATACATATATATATATATATATATATATATATATAATGGTAGTGCGGTAGTGTTACCATAGTTGGGTTGAATACCCCTTTTAAGGTTAAATGATGAAATTTTGCACCTTAATAACTTTGCCACTGTTCAACAGATATGCCTGAGATTTGGCAGGCACAGAGCATGACCATAGACCATGAGATCTGGCAACTTTCTTACTAGTCGGATATATGGCTGAGGAGTTATTAAGTGACATTCGTGCGTGCAATTACCTTTTTTTGTGCGTTCTTTGCTTGCACCTATAGGTCACATGGTTTAAGCGACTGGTCCAAAATCTTCACGGAACGTGTGGCCGGGGTCCCTGATGTGCGTTTTGAAGATTTCGTGAAAGAATATTAAATGGTTCAAAAGTTATTCAAAAAACAAGTTCCCATTATAAGACAATGGAAAAAGTTAACAAAAAGTTTGAAAGTTTCGCAAATGGCCCTAGAAGTGTCACAAATCGGCCATTTTGTTTTCAGTTACTGATCACAGAAATGCTTGGCATTTAAAATTGGGACCATCTAGGGACACAATTATTTTCGTGTTTACCTATTCGAGCCCTGTGGATGCTAGCCATGTCTTTATTTTGGGGTTAAACACCCCAAAAATATGTTTTTCAAATTTCTGGGAAAAGTAGTGTTGCAAAGTAGTGTCACACTTGTGACACTTTCACAAATTTTTGTGAAAGGTGTTGCAAATCATGACACTACTTTTCTAGACTATGGCTAAAATGACAGTAATTCTTTGCCACCCTGCTGCAAAAAAATGGTTTGGTCTTTTGGGCTGAAATTTGGAGGGAAGGCTGGCAACATCTAACAGATGTGCCTTTTGGTGGCTTGGTGACACAATATTGCACAGATGCAGAGTTACAGTACTGTGAAGTTGACATTTTTCCCATAGACTAACATGGTATTATATGATCGAGGCATTCAAACACCTTAAGGGCATAAACAAGGTGAAAGAGTCTAACATGTTTAAATATAAGAAAAATAGCAGGACAAGAGGACACAGCATGAGATTAGAGGGAGGTCGATTAAGGGGGAATGTGAGGAAATTCTTTTTCACAGAAAGGGTGGTGGATGCATGGAATGGCTTACCACAAGAAGTGGTGGCTATGAATACAGTGCAGGGCTTCAAACAGGCATGGGATAGGCATAAGGGAGCAATACAAATGACTATGAATAGATAGGCCACTGACAGAGCAAAGGCCGATGGCACATTTATAAGGTAGAAAAAGAAATGGGCAGACTGGATGGGCCTTGCGGTCCTTATCTGCCGTCAACTTCTATGTTTCTATGGTGGCGTCCGCAGTGCCTTTCGGGGCTCGTATCTCAGAAATGATGTGAGATACGGAATTTTCATCATGATAGGGCTACGCATTCAGTGAAAACCTAGCCAGGAAACTCATGAATCATGTGAAATATTTTTTTTTTCTACGTCGTGCTGTTACTGAGATATTACCATTTTAGTATTACAACTGCTTGTTTTCTGCTCCGAGGCCCATTATTATGCATACATTCTTTGTTTTCACTGTGTTTCTCAATGGATCTTTTGGGGAAATATACAGTGTGCACTCCAGTTATTGTTACATGTAGACTTTACACTTGTGTTTCCATGCCCGTTTGCATTAGTGTTCCCGTGTACACCACTGTATGCTTTACCCTTTGAATTTCCATTTGCGTTTGCATTACTGTTACCATTTGTGTCTCCACTACTGTTTGTGTTTGTCTTTCACTTAGTGTCACTGTGCACATTACCATTTCTGTTGGTGGCCACCCTTCCATTTTTGTTTGCTTTTGTCTTTCATTTTGCATCATTGTTGTTCTTACCATTACCATTTGCATATCCAATTGTGTTCCAGTGCACCTGTGCATTATGGTTTGTGTTTCCATACGTGCTTACGTTTGCATTTGCATTTCTGTTTTCTTTGCAATTATTGTTGTTGTTACCATTGCCATTTGCGTTTACAATTGCGGTATCGTCACTGTGCACATTACGGTTTGTGTTTCCATATGCTCTTGCATTTGCATTTCTATTTCCTTTTATGTTATTGTTGCTGTTACAGTTATCATTTGTGTTTACAATAGCGGTACCATGACAGTGTGCATTACCAGTTGCATTTCCGTATGCTCTTGCAACTCTGTTTATGTCACTGTTCACTTTGGCATCACTTTGTGCCTGTGTTTCTATTAACGCTTGCTTTACAATTTATGTTTGTGTCACCATGTGTAAAATCATTATCGCTTGCATTTGTGTTGCTGTTACCGTTACTATGTCACAAAAAATTATGTTGTAGGAGCATTCCATTCACTATTTATAGTTATCTTTCTCAAAAAGAAGGGAAATTAGAGGCAAAAACTCTGTTTAATGCATCTGGGTTGTTCCACAGTGACAAAATGAGAAAATTCGGTGCTAGGTTTGAAACCCTCCATTGCACCCCCTCAGACTGCACCCCAACCGGTATCGGGGCGTGCTTTGGGGTCATCGGTCCTAACTCTCACCCCATTGTCCCATGCCCAGCTTGTTCATGCACATGTTATGGGGGTGAGAGCAGCCAATGACCCAAACGCACACTCTGATGCCAGTTGGGGAGCTGGCTGAGGGGGCAAGGGGGGTTCAACCCTAACACTGAATTTCCCCACTTTTGTTGCAAAGCTAGCTATTTAAAGGGGTTGCACATGTCACAACTGAGGTGTGCCATCAGAACCCCAGAACTGTGCCCCAGTGCAATATTCAAAAGTAAGAATGGTGCAGTGCATTTCCCAGTGCACTGGGGTGCATAGCTAATGTATGTGGAACATCACAATGGGGCATGCCATGCATATGCAGCACATCCTGATATTCATCCTGGGATGTGCGGCTCATGTACTGGCACAACCTTAAGATGTGCCACATTCTTGGGCTCAAAGTTGAGCCTGTAAAGTAAGATTCAAGTGCAGTCCACCCAGTGGCTGCCCTCTGTATTGCATTGCACAACACAGCAGCCACCAGCCGTGAGTGGCTACCCCCCCAGAACATTGTTCATTAGCACTCAAATATGTCCCTGGTGGTCTAGTGGTTCCCCCTCCCACCGTACCTCCATTCACCCAAAAGTATAGCCTGTCAAATACCTGGTAGTCTAGTGGAAACCCCCCGCCCTGCCGGTAACCCCCAATCATTGTATCAACAGCAATGACCTGTCCCTGGTGTCCAGTGGCACCCCCCACCCACAGAGGACTCCCAGCCCACCAAGCTCCCCCCCTGTCAGCAGCGGGAAGCAAACTCACCTGCATACCTCTGTGGCTGCTCACCATCTGACAGCTTACAGTATCAGCTGCAAGCCCATTGGTCCATACTGTAATAGTCATTCACATCTTTGTGAATGAATGACTTCATTCACAAAGTTGTGAATGGCAAATACAGAATGCACAGTGCGGACCAATGGGTTTGCAGCTTATACTGTAAGCTGTCAGATGGTGGTCAGCCACAGAGGTATGCAGGTGGGTTTGCTGCCCGCCACTGATGGGAGGGGGAGCTGGGTGGGATGGGGGTTCTGTGTGGGTGGGGGTGCCACTGGACCACCAGAGACAGGTCATTTCTCTTGATATGTTGATCAGGGTTACTAGCAGGGAAGGGGGTTCCACTAGACCAATAGACTACCAGGGAGAATATATTCATATTAATATGGTGACTGGGGTTACAGACGGGGAGGAGGATTTCACTAGACTACCAGGGATTTAATATGATGATTGGGGTTACCAGCAGGGATGGGGGGTTCCACTAGACTACCAGAGTGAATATACTCATATTAATATGGTGACCAGGGTTACTGGCAGGGAGGGGGGGATTCTACTAGACTACCAGAAATTTGACAGGCTTTACTTTTGGGTGCATGGAGGTACAAGATGGGGAGGGGGGAACCACTGGACCACCAGGGTAATTTGTACATATATTCTGTGGTGATCGGAGGTATGGGAGGGAAGGGGGGAACCACTAGACTTCCTCTGAAAGCATTGCATGCTGTGCAGGGTGACAGGTGCATTTTACTGGCCAGCCCTGCGCAACACATCCAGACTAGGCCATAATGACATGCAAATGGCCCCATTTGCACCTTGCATGTATTATGGCTCCATTTGCATACCACTGGCTGAATATTAAAAATTTTCACACAGTGTAACTCTGTGACACAGGCACAGTTCTCATTCCTGGTATTCAGCCCTGTCTGAGGGGGATGCACCAGTGCATCATATTTGCACAGTGTGCATTACCTGATATAATCAGAAGAGATGCACCATGGCTCATCTCTTTTGAATATATCCCTTATTTGCTCCAGCGCAACTCAGTTGCACTGCACCGCCACTTGCACCAGTGTCAGGCACATTTCTGAATATCAGGCCCATAATGTAGATTATAAAATGGGCTTCAGAAATCTAGGAATCTGATTGGCTAGTACATCTTCTGAGCCATGTCCTTATCAGAAGACATACTAGCCAACCGGCACTAGCCTCCACTCCTGAGCCTGAAATCAGTGAGCTATGCCAACCCGAAACAAAAACAGACTGCACAGCTCACTGCACAACACCATGAAATGACTGCTGCATCAGGAGAGCAAAAAGAAACATACCACAATGGCTTAATATGTTCATACCCCCCACCACCATAACAACATTTTGTATCTTTATCTCCTTTTTTTACATTCACCCATCTCTATCTAACAACTGTCCGCTCCTGCTCCCAATATTTCAAATCAAGTCCAGGACACATTCTCCCTACTACAGACATTCTGCGCCGATGTAGCTCTGTCTCCCACTGCTCCATAGTCTGCCTACTACTCCAGTCCATTTCCACAAAACTCTCGATAGGACAAATACTGGATGTAAAAAAAATCACTCCCCACAGAAAGTCTCTGTGTGGTCCACATGATGCCATTGCCATAAACCAAACAAAAGTAACCTGCAGTCTGGGCAGCAACAGTAGCGCAATCTTGAAACCACCTCACAGAGCCAGTCCTCTGTTACGTCTTCCACTGCAGGAACCCAACACACTTCAATGAATAGCAGACACGGAACCAACTAAATTAAATAAATAAAACAAAAAAGTAATTCTCAATGGCACTGCTTGCTACTTGTGGTTTCAAAACCTCAAAAAAAAGGAAATAACTTCATACGGTGGCTGCAAAGGGACATGCTGAACAAGACAAAGGAAAAAAAATGTGTTCATCTTTTGTTTTGGGGGGGTGGGGGGATGTAAAAACACAACACCTGAAGTCAGAAAGCCTCCCTACAACTAAAACTGAGCCAGCAGTTAGTCACATACATGGACACTTATAAATGTAAAAACAAAAATAAAACATGAAAAATGTTAAAAGTCTAGAGTTGTATAGGAAGGTGGAATGGGGACTTACATACACTGTGTGGTATTTTAATATTTTGAACTTCAGGAATACATAGGAAGACCTCTACTGGCAAGAAACAGTCATTTTAACAGAGGGACCGTTTTTTACTATTTGAACTGTTTACACCCCCATTGTTATATTTCTGACTTTCTTTTGTTCTTCTTGTTCTTCCTTTTTTTAATAATTACATAGGGACCCATTTTATAAGTGCAATAACACACTCCAAGGTGTGGGTTATCTCCTGATAAGAGCACGCCCAGGTGCATAAGGCACTCGGCACAAGCGCCTCTTGCCTTATAACACACCTGGGCATGCTCTTATCAGGAGATAGCCCACACCTTGCTGTGTGTTGTTGTTTGCATAAATAACAAGTAATAGTGGTGTACAAGGATAGATACCCATTGTGAGGCTAATTAGGTCGATAAGGCCATGAGTCCAAAGGGCACATGGCTTTCTTGCTGTAATTAGGCCTCAAGATGGGTATACTTCTGAGTGTGCCTCACTTATCCATTGTTTACTGAATATAATACAGTAGGATATGCATTTTTATAGGGATCCCATTTGTGATCAAATTATGGCACCTGAAGGCCTCTTGCAGCAAGAAGGGAATAGTGTGTAATGAGTGCAGGTAGGAGATATATAGGGATATCTGGGTTTGGGAAGGTTTTGGGTAAGTATCTTTTCAGGTTCTTTTGTAGCTTGTTGATTGGTTTGGTTAGCTTCCCAATGATGTGCTAATTGTGTTATTGGTTATGTCTCATAGGGTTTAATGTAGTATAGGTATATACTTTTTATTAGTGTAGGTATGTACTTAATTGATTAGCCTAGGTATATCCTTTTAGTTAGTGTGGGTCTATACTTTCAATTGTTTGATTTGTGTAGGTATATCATTTTAACTGATAATTTAGTTACAGGTAAACAGAGAAATAAACAATGGACTTTTGTAGAGGGTCAAACCAAAACAAAAATTGCCGAAGGCAAAAAAATGTGTGTACTAGTAATAGGAGACTCTATGGTCCATGGAGCTGAGTCGCACATCCACAAAAGAAGCCCACCAGAGAATGTGGTCAGATGCCTCCCAGGATTGAGGGACACAAACTGCATTAAGGGAATTGGGTGAAACACCAAGCGAGATATGCACATTCTGATCCATATCATACAAATGACCTAGCTAGTCACTTTGTGGAAGAAACTAATCAAGATCTTTCAAAACTAGGAGGAAAAACTAGCTTCCATTTCATCCAGCATCTCCTTCTCAGAGATTCTGCCTGTGTGGGGAAAGGAGCCAACAGTCAGAAAATCAGAGAGGACAGCGATGAGCTTAATATCTGGCTTAAAAACTGGTATCAGGAAAAAGGGTATGGCTACATTGGGAACTGGCAGAACTTCTGGGAAAGGGAGTTCTTTAGATTCAGTGGCCTGCACCTTACAAAGAAGGGGACACAAGCACTTGGCCAAATGTTCAACATCTACGTCAGCCATTTAAATTAGTGCTGTGGGAATTTTCAAATTCTAGTGGAACAAAATTCCATGGAATATTCAAAATTCCACTGAAATTCTGCCGAATTCTGCCGGCAACTGAATGGCAGAATTCCGCAGCATACAATAGTTGCAAAATGATTTTCCGTGGAAAAATTACTGAATATTCAGTGGGTCTCAATATTTTCTGCAGAAATTGTTGCGGAATAATTTTCCACAGAAAAAATACTGTTACGCGGAATATTTTTCCTCGGATCACAGTAGGCAGACATCTACAGGCAAACAAGCAGAATTCCAGCTGAAATTCTGCTGGCAGAATGGTCATTCCACACCAATTCCACAGCCAAAATTCTGCATTCTGCACAGCACTAATTTAAACTAATAGGTGGGGAAGGGGCACCTGCATCCATCGTGTCATATGGGCTAGCAGATGCCCCTTCCCCATCAAGGGTTACACGGTCAAAGCCAGAACATTGCATCACAAGCAGCACATATGATACAAATTGCAAAATTCCAAAAAGATGTTCCAAACACATTAGGAACATACAGTACGCTATGGACACAGGCAGGGGAAAAAAAAGAAAACTACTCCAAGGAAGACAGAAGCATTGCAGGAAAATAGTGATCTCAATGATCTAAAGCACATGAGTTATGTCACGGAAACTACAGAAAAGAGAGCTTCAGAGAGAAATCATGCTTGTAAAATGAAGGAGGGTAGCACATGGATGGGAATGGTAACTAATGCCAGAAGTCTGGCTAACAAAATCCCCAACCTCACAGCCACTATAGCAGCGGATGGACCAGACTTTGTGGTTGTGACAGAAACATGGTTCACAGGAAGCCATGGATGGGACATGGCCATTCCCGGATTCAACTTGTACAGGAGAGACAGAAAGGGGGAAAAAGGGAGGGGAGGTAGTATTGTACATCTGGGTGGAAATCAAAACTGCAGAAATCCAGGGGACCCTAGGAGACACTGAGGCACTGTGGGTAATAGTTGAGATGGGGAACAGGGAAGCCATTAGGTTAGGAGTTATCAACAGGGCCCCATTGCAGGGGGAAAATGAGGACAAAGAAACATTGGAGATGATACATAAAATGCTGGACAAGGGTGAGGCAATTATAGTAGGAGACTTTAATTTGTCAGACATTAACTGACGTTCTCAGACAGCATTGACAACAAGAGGCAGGGAATTTGTAATGGCCCTACAGGAGGTAGGGCAGAAGTAACATTAATTTACCAACCAGAGGTGGAGCTGTCCTGAACTTGGTTCTGACCAACAGTGACAGGGTAGAAAGGGTCAGGTAGGGTGCCTTCTTGGCAACAGTGACTATTGTATTATTGGTTTCCAAATCAATATAACTATTGATACCAGCCATTCTAAGATCAGAGTTTTGGGCTTCAGAAAAGCAGACTTTTCCAAAATGAGAACCAGCTTAGCAGAGAAACTCAGGTACAGGGAGGTGGTGGGGTAGGGGTGGAGGAAATCTGGGAGAACTTCAAGGGAGATATCAAGGAGATAACCTAGCAGTGTGCTAGGAGGATCGGCAAGGCAAACAAGAGAATTAAATCCCTCTGGTTCTCCAATGAGGTGGCTACTATAGTAAGGGAGAAAAGAAAGGCCTACAAGGCATATAAGGCATCAAGCGAGGATGAAGACAAGGAAACTTACATAGTTACACAGAGGTAAGTGGTAAAAGTAATAAGAAAAGCTAAAGTTCACACCGAGCTAAGGATAGCACAGGGAGTTAGAGGGGAAGACAAAACCTTTTTTAAGTATATAAGAGAAAGGAAAAAGGCTAAATTAGGAATAGTAAGGCTAGCAGTTTTGAGGGTGACTAGTAGAGAAGAACAGCGAGAAGGCAGGAGTCATAACTAAATATTTCTGTTCTGTGTTCACTAAGGAGAACATGGGAGATGTCACAAACCTGCAAAGCAGTTGCACCCAGGGACCAGGGATAGACATGAGCCTCTTCATGAAGGGACAAGTCTTGGAAGCCCTAAATAAATTAAAGGTAGACATGGCCATGGGGCCAGATGAGATGCACCCAAAAGTTATTAAGGAATTAGAGAGTGTGATAGCAGCACCCCTGGTGGAGCTATTCACCAAATTACTGGAAAGCAGGACAGTGCCTGAAGTCTGGAAGAGGGCAACAATGATCCCACTTCACAAATCCAGGAGCAGGGAGGAGGCTGGAAATTACCATACAGTGAGCCTCACATCGGTGGTAGGAAAACTGATGGAGACACTGCTCAAGCAAAGAATAGTAGCACATCTGGAATCCAATGTAAAACAGAACCCCAAACAGCATGGTTTCATGGCTGGAAGATCATGCCAGACAAACCTGGTCTACTTTTTGACTGGGCAATGAAGGCAGTTGACCAAGGGGGAATGGTGGATTTGGTCTGTCTAGACTTTAGTAAGGCCTTCAACTCAGTTCCACACAGCAGGCTGGTTAAGAAGCTGGATCACATTGGCATAGGTAAGGATGTGATGGGTTGGGTGAGCAACTGACTGAAGGGAAGAACATAACGGGTGCAGGTAAATGGAGTGATATCAATGGAGAAGGAAGTGACTAGTGGAGTGCCTCAAGGGTCATTATTTATTTATTTATGTATTTATTTAAGTCTTTGGTAACCAGGTAAGTGCACTGATCCAGGGAACCATTTTCAGGCATGACCTGGGCCACACAGGCTGCAGTTACAGAGGTAGTAGCAAGTTGTACAATGAGTATACAGACATCATTGGTGAACAAAGTGGATATACAGACATCATTAGTGAACAAAGAACGTGACATAGGAAAGTAAAATTAAAGAGAGGCTGAAAAACAATCAGTACATCATGATAAGCAACAATTATTATACAATTATTTATTAAGGATAAGTGGCCAGTGCCAATTAATACATGCTGTAAAACAAACAAACAAAAAAAAAACCTACACAAGACAATAGCCAAGTCAGAGAGCCCAAGAAGCAGGCAGTGAGGGATGTAAGACAGGATTCCATAGAAATGAAAGATGGCAGGGAGGCCAAAGTAGCCCAGGAGGGAAAAGACAGAAAGGAAGTGGGGAGGGTTATCCAAGCTAGCAATGGCATGTGGCCTCATCAAGCAGCCAGGATTTGATATGTGTCTAGAAAGTGGCATGGAAGTCCAGACAGCAGGTGGGCATGGGGATTCTGTTCCACAGAGTGGGAGCAGTTACAGATAACACTCTGCTACCCACAGCCATGGAGACTTTCAGGATATCCATGGGGTGGCAATGAGGATATACACAGACACCTCAAGGGAGTTCTGGTCTTGAGAATAGATATATAAGGGGAGGCTTCACCATGCCTGATGGCACTGCCCAGGAGGCATCCAAGCACATAATCAAATCTTCAGTGTAGTGGGAACCAGCCAAGAGTCTGGTAGAGGTGGCAGTGGCGAGTGGAATATGGTGCCAGGAGAGTGAAACAACATATGTTGTTATACGTGGAAGAAAGGTGCGCACACAAGGCTGAGGATGTGTGTGAGTAAATAGGGGAGCAGTAGTCAATCAAGGGTAGCAGGTTGCCTTGGGCAATGGCTAAACAGGCTTCCCTGATCAGGAGTGACTATCTGATAAGCCGCACCAAGTTTCTGGTTAATACTGCAGATAACAGAGGCGATATGATCTGAAAAGGAGAGGGACAGGTCCAAGATAAATCCCAGATATTTGAAAGTTAGTGTATTTTCAAGTACAGTGTCATCCAGTGAGACTACTGAGAGGAAGGACCCAGCCTTGGTGACCTTTGATAGGAAGGGTTTACATCCAAATAGCATGGATTTAGTTTCTTTAGCATTAACAATATAGGTGATGTGAGTGGAACCAAGTGTGCGCCACAGAGTAGTTATTGGATAAAGCCCTGAATATATTCTCAAGAGCCTTGTCACCAGTGAAGAGGACAAGATAATTTCCATAAAATAGGGCATCACAAGTGAGACAGTCAGAGGGGGGTAGAGTTTATAAACAGGGAGAATAAGAGTGGGCCCAGGATGGAGCTCTGGGGTACACCGGTAGTGACTGGGAGGGTGGGGGAGATGGAAGGTCCTACACATACCAACTTAGATCTGTCTGAAAGCTAACTTTGGAACCACTGTGTGGTCTCAGTAGAGCAGCCAAGGGTGCAGAGGGAGGAGAGTGACAGGGTGTGGGTGACCAGTTCAAAAGCTTTAGACAGGTCGACAAAAATGGCACCAGTTGCCCTTCCAAGGTCCATGCTCCTAAGGATATGATTGGTAAACAGGGCAAGGGCAGATGTGGTGGAGTGATGTTTACTGAAGCCATATTGCTGTCTGGACAGTAGGTTGTGTGTGTCAATATAGTCAGACAGTTGTCGGTGGGCAATCCCTTCCAGGAGTTTACTAGGTGGGGGTGCAAGGATATAGGTCGATAGTTATCTGGGGATAGTGGGTCACCAGTCTTAAAAATTGGAATCACCCTGGCATACTTCCAAGTGCTGGGCACTGAGCAGGTATTCAATGCCAGGTTAAAGAGGTATGTGAGTGGTTTTAAGATGGCAGATTATATAAGTTTAAGCATAGGAGGGAAAAGACCATCACTGCCTGGGCTGCTCCAGCTAGGCAGGCTCTTCAGCAGTTTGGCAGTGTCCCTGGGGGTGATGGACTGGAAGTAGAAAAATGGGAGGGGAGGAGTTTGACGGGTATGGGTGGGGGATGATCAGAGAGACCTGTGGTCACCAGAGGTGGCAGCTTGCTAAGGAGGGCAGACAGGTCTGTGATTTTTTTAATTGAAGGATTCTTCCACAGCAACAGGGTCAGACAAATGTCTGGAGTGATTGTCAAAGTGAATAAGGGGTTATGAGTGTGCTGGCTGAGTAAAGAGCAGACCTCACCCCAGAAGTGATTGGGGCCACCAAGACTGTCTCTTTGTTTGCCTTGAAAGAAGGCATGCTTTTTGGCAAGGGCTGACTGTTTACAAAGGTTTCGTAGTTGCTGGTATTCATTCCACCAGGCAGGGAAGGGAGCTTTTTTGTAGGCTGACCATAGCTTATCCCTTTCCCTCATCATGACTAGGAGTTCTTTGGTAACTCAGCACATACAGCCACCCCTAACTCTGTGAGTAGTCAGGGGAAAATGTTGATTTTAGAGGTGGAGGAGTGCAGTTGTGAAGAAACTTTCAGCCTCGGACATGTCAGAGAGGGTGTAGAAGGCTGACCAGTTTATCACTTGAACATCATTAAGGAGGGAGGAGATGTCTGGGTGATTGAAATTACAGAAGGAGAGTAGTTTAGTGGGTAGGCACTTGGTCTTAAAGGCCCACACCAGGTAGGTAGGGGAGTGATTGCTAATGGCATCAGACAGAGCGCCCTATAGGAGCACCCTGTCCCCTCTACTGATGATTACCCAGTCAAGAAGTGTATGGTTTTTGGGTACTAGGGTTGTGCCTGCTGGGGATGGTAATAATTTGGACTAGGTTATAGAGCTTGAGTTGGTTAGAGTGATCAGGTTCCTGGGTACTAAGTCAGTCCAGGTTGAAATCCCCAAGGAGGATGGTGTCCCTGGTGGGGGAGAGGCTTCCCATTCCTTCAAGGTGAGCAGTGAGACCTGATGAGAATCCTGGAGGGTGGAGTTATAGCAGCAACCCACATACATCTTTTTTGATTCACCAATGGTCAGTTACACTAAGAGCCACTCACTGGGTAAGCTAGGGTCAGAGAGGAGGATGCGGGTAGCAGAGAGAGGCTCACAGATGTAGAGAGCCACCCCACCACCCCTTTTCTTACCAGGCCTGTCATGCCTCAGCAGGGAGTATCCTGGGAGATAGTAGGCAGCATCAGAGAGATAGGGTTTTAGCCATCTTTTGGAGATACCTAACACATGTGGCTTGTATAGGGTGACCCAGGGTTCAAGGTCAAAGAATTTGGAGGAGACACTGCAGGAGGTTGATGTGTGCTAACTTCAATCGAAAAAAGGAGTTCCATATAGGATTTGCATGATCAATGGCCATGCAGTGGGGGCCAGGATTGGTCTCAATGTCTCCTGCTAGTAGAAGGAAAGAGAAGAGCAGGTGATGTGACATAGGCAAATGTGGAAAGGGAATAGTAGTAGAGAAAAGGAAGAAACCAAGACAGCAGGAATCCTGTTTGGAAAGAAATGTAAAAAAAAGCTAGGCTCATGGGGGTACCCTCCCACCTGACAGTGGGATGGGGGGACATCAGGTGTGAAGGAGGGGGTAAGGCAGGATAGGAGCTTCTATTCTATAGCAAGTATGGAAGCATCTAGATCTACAAAGAGTAGGGTGCCTAGCAGTGAGGCTGCCAGAAACAGTAGCATAGCCCACCTCATTTTGGAGAGCAAGTTGAGTGACAGGTAACTAGACAGTCAAAGTATCCAGGGGTGTGTGACTTTAGACAACAGAGGATAGGAAATGTAGAAGTAGTGAAAAAGTGAACAGCTAAAGTGGCTGCTCCAGTGGTTTAGAGGATAGGGTGTAAGCCTCCACAGTGGAGGGTCAGGAATTCAAACACAGGGTGGTGACAGAGAAAGAACACCTGCATGAGCAGGATATTAATGTGTGTCCCAGCAGGGGATGCAGTTGTTAGAGCAAGGGAGAAATACAAGTAGATAAAAGGATGTAGGAAAATTGACAGGACAGGTCACTACAAAAGAACTAAAGTTCCTCTAGTGGCAGAACTTTATAATCTGCTAATGGGAAACTGGACACTGCAACACAGTCCCAACTATGCATTTGCAGTTTTATATTAAGAACCTTTCAAATTCAGAGGAAGAGTATGCAGTTTTACATTGACAGCAGTTCAAAATCAGTGACAGAAAAGGCACAGAGAAGCAAGGCAGAGCAGTTACAATTAAAAATTCAAAAGGGGAAGCAGAGATAGAGTGAGCCCAGCCAAATGGTCAGTTCTAAAGGCAGGGAGCTACAGTCTTTGGTGGCTTGAGGTGTCAGCCAATAAGGGGCAATGAGAACCAAGAGCTGTCCCATCAGGACTTGGAAGGCAGTAGTAGATTAGCAGAGTTGAAGGTCGCTAGTTAAGCAGTACCTGAGAGTTCAGCTGTAGTCAGTAGGAGAGGGGACAGCAGCTGAAGCAGAAGTCATGTCCTAGGTGCTGGAGATCTGTTTGGGCACTTCCACACAGGCCTGCACCCACCACCTGAGGGAAGGAGGGAATGGGAAAAGAGAGTTGGTTAGATAAGTGCTAGAGATGGAGGGAGGGAGGGGTTACTCTGAGAAAGGAGACAGGGAAACAGCATGGGATTTGGAGAAAAAAGTGGATAGAGTGAGAAAGTTGGGAGGGGCTGCTGGAGGCAAGTTTAGGGGGCTAGAAAGAATGAGAATTGCAGAGGTGAAGAAGAAGCTATCACAGCAGAAAATAAAATTTACCAAAAGGCTGTAGTCACTTAATTAAAAAAAAAGCAGTACAGCTCTAATGTACAAGTGCAACACAGTTTCAGCAGCACATTTGTAGTTTTACATTAAGAACCTTTCAAATTCTGGGGGAGAGTATGCAGTTTTACACTTACAGCAGTTCAAAATCAGGAATAGAAAAGGCACAGAGAAGCAAGGCAGAGCAGTTACAATTAAAAATTCAAAAGCAGAAGCAGAGATAGAGTGAACTCAGCCAAATGCTTAATTCTAAAGGCAGGGAGCTACAGTCTTGGTGGCTCGAGGTATCAGCCAGTAAGGGGCAGCAAGACCCAAGAGCTGTCCAGTAAGGGGTTAGAAGGCTGTAGTAGATTAGCGGAGGTGAAGGCCACTAGGTAAGCCATACCTGAAAGTGCAGCAGTGGACAGTAAGAGAGGGAACAGCAGCTGAAGCAGGAGCCATTTCCCAGGTGCTGGAGATCCATTCAGGTGCTTCCGCCTGGGCCTGCGCCCACCACCTGAGAGTGCAGCAGTGATCAGTAGGAGAGGGGACAGTGGCTAAAGCAGAAGCCACATACCAGGTGCTGAAGATCCATTTGGGTGCTTCTGCCTAGGCCTGCACCTACCATCTGACAGTATTGCTGGGACTCCTACTCTTCAATGTGTTCATAGCCAATATTAGTAATAGAATGGAAGGAAGGTATGTCTGTTTGCAGATGACACCAAGATCTGCAACAGAGTGGACATCCCAGAAGGAGTCAAGAGCATGGAATCAGACCTGAGGAAACTTGAGGAGTGGTCTGATGCCTGGCAGTTGAAGTTCAACACCAAAAAGTGCAAGGCCATGCATTTAGGCAAGGGAAACCCTAAGGTGGGTTACTACCTGGGAGGGGAGCAGCTGGCATGCACCAACCTGGAGTGAGATCAAGGAGTCATCATATAAGATGACTTAAAGATGGGGAAGCAGTGTAAAAAGGTGGTGCTAAAGACCAGTGGTATGCTGGGCTGCATAGTGAGCAGAATCATGAGTCACAGAAGGTAGGTGGTGCTGCCACTTTACAGGGTGCTGGAGTGCTGCATACAGTTCTGGAGGCTACACCTTAAGAAAGACATTGATAGGATTGAGACAGTGCAGAGGATAGCCACAAAAATGATTCAGGGTCTGTATTAAATGGCATATGAGGATAGGCTGAGGGAGCTCAACATGTACTCCCTGGAGAAGAGGAGGAGAGGGGGACATGATTGAGACATTTAAGTATATCAAGGGTATAAATAAAGTAGGGGTACAGGAGCTCCTTCAGGAGAAGAAAAGTGTCAGAACTAGAGGACACAATATAAGGCTCAAGGGTGAGTGATGCAAGAGCATATTTAGGAAGTTCTTCACTGAAAGGGGTTGACCCATGGAATTGCCTTCCTTAGGAAATGGTGGAGGCCAAAATGGTAAAAAGGTTAAAAAAATGCCTGACACAGGCACAAATATATCATTTCACAGAAAGGATAGAAAGTGGAGGGGGTAGCTCTGCATTTCAAGGAATGGCACCAGGAATTTAGTGTCAGTGGCTCAGTAGGTAGCACACTCACCTCTGAGGCCAGGAGATCAGAGGGCTGTGGGTACAGTTCCCACATCTGGCACTTGGGTTAATAGCCCAGTACTGACATCGTAGTGCAGCATGAGAGGGGTGCTGCACTTCTGAGGTGCCGTCTTTCTGACGAGACGTTAAACCGAGGTCCCATCTGCCTGGATTGGTGGTAGTTCAGGTGGATGTTAAAGATCCCATGGCACTTATCAAAAAGAGTAGGGGAATTCTTTATTAAAATCAAAACAAAATCAAAACAAAATATACACCAATCAGTATTCCATCATACAGAATCATACAAAGAAAAAAACACAACAACAAAAATAAGTATTAATTCATACAATAACCCTAAAACATAAATAAAAACATTTTAACCCACCCCTTCCCCCTCCCCACAATAAGAGTATGGTAATTTTGTATTAAATCATAATTAACTATATATATAGATCAGTATTCTGTCATACAATATCATTGAGAGAAAAAAAAATCAAATATAAATAAGCATTGATTCAGACCAAAACCCAAACATAAGAAAAACATTGTAAAGAATATAAACAACTTAATTTACCCCTCCCCCCTTTTTTTTTCTTTTTCTAAACCAAAATCAAAATCAATCATTTAGAGGTCAATCATATGTTGCCCAAGAAAACAAAATGGGAAAAAAATGTAAAACATAAATAAGTATTAATTCATACAATATTCGTACAAAAAGGAAGAAAGAGAAAAAATTAATTAAAAGAGCCCCTCACCCCTTCCCTGCTCTAAGCATGTGGGAGTTTAAATATTACATCTCATCAGTTCTCTACCTAATCTGTGGAGCAACTTTACAAATTATAGTAGCAAATGAAGTTTACGTCAGATGTGGAAAAGGGGAAAACACCTTAAAAAGATAAAATTCATAAAAAATCTAAATTAGACCACCATAATTGAAATTGTGACCTGTCCAACCTTCTGAACTCTTCCTCTTTCCATCATTGTAAATCAGTGCTAAGCATTAAAAACAAATCTTGACTTAATATTACTTGCTGCTGTAATGCTAGTGTACATCGACTAATCCATAGCCAATAAACTATATAGGCACATAACACCCTCAAAGTGCTGTCATTCAAAGCAAGTGTTGTCACTGGTATAATACCAAAAAACAACAGTGATGGATCTGGGGGTATTACCAAACCATTTTTCCATCTGTTTTTTACTATATCCCAGAACTGAATGACATAAGGACATGTGTAATATAAATGGTTTATAGTTTCAATTTTGGCTTGACAACCTTCCCTAGGACAATATACATCAGTAATGGGCTTGTGCTTGTGGTTGCTTCTAACATTAATCTTAGAGTGAAGTCCCAACCAAATAGTATCCCACATATGCTCCGGAATTCTAGCATCACTAATATATTGAGTAATACAAGTGTGATCTGTCTGTGTGAAGCTTGAAAAAGGATGTTCTATAAAATTAATTGATAAGACCTCCTCATACAACAGCCATCGAGGTAAATGAAGAACTGTCTTAAAACTAATTCCCCACTTTATAATATAATCAAACACACCAATCCAACGTTTAACTAAACAAGGATTTCATTTATTTTTGTGCTGAAAATGATTCTTCTTCCATTTTGACAACACCCCTGAATTAAACTCATACTCTTCACTCCCCATTCTCTGGTAAACCCCTTCATAATGGGAAGCAAATTAGCCTAAAGAAAAATAGTAAAAAAAAATAATAAGGGATTTATCATGTGCACACCTCCTTTCCCTATTTCTAAATATAAAATGTTCCTTTTAACTGGATTCAGTCTTCTACCCCCAAAACACGAAAAGAAACAGCCCATCAAGGGTACCTCTAACTGCTTCGGGATGTAAAATACCAAGCTAATGTACAAAACCACTGAACTCAATATTGTACGAATTAAAAAAAATCCTCTTTTTTTGACAATTTCCACTGATTCCATTTACCTACCAATTCCTTTCCCTTATCAAGTGTTTTTCCTCAATTATAACTTGCCATATCCTCCCCCCATAATAAATACCCCAAATTTTTATAGGTTCAACTGCTATAGGGATGTCTTCTAGAACCTCATAGGTAGCTCGTAACCCTTGTAAATTTAAACATTTTGATTTAGATATATTAAGATGTGCTCCAGTAGCTACACCAACCCCTTGCAATAAAAGGTTTGCTCTCTCAAATGACTGTTTATCTTTTATTATAAGACACAAGTCATCTGCATAGGCAAGGATTTTATTCTCTAAAATATGACTTCCTGTCAACCCAAAAATCAAGGTAGAACATTGTAAAATTCTAAGAACTGGGTCTATCATAAATACATAAAGAAGGGGGCTTAGGGGGCAACCCTGTCAAACCCCACACCTTATATGACATTTCAAACCTTTATAACCATTTTCATAAGGACATACAGTACATTAGCAAGATTGTAACATAGCTGAATCCAAGCAATAAACTTCTCTGGTAATCCATATGCAGCCAAACAATGCCATAAAAAGAGTGTGAAACACTATCAAAGGCCTTCACCTGATCTAAACTAATCAGAAAGCCTACATCTTGCTGTCCCAAAGCATTTTCTACCAGTTCTTTAAGGATAAGTAAAACAACGGTAATTTTCCTACCTGGCACTGTACCATATTGCATTGGACTGATAAGTTGCCCCATTACCTGGGCCAATCTATTTCCTAATAACTTTGCAAACAATTTGAAATCCATATTCAGCAACGAAATAGGCCTCCAGTTATTTATATCTGCTGAGTCCCCCAATTTAAAAAGAAAAATCATGAGCCCTTCATACACTGAAGTAGGTAAAAACACTTCCTCAAGAAAGAAATTATGAACTGCCAACAATTCTATTGGAATAGTATCCCATAAGAGTGTATAAATTTCACCTGGTAAACTATCTGATCCTGGTGAGATACCATTTGAAAGGCTGTGAATAGCCGCAGCCATTTTTATTCCTGTAAATGTTTCTGTCAACAGTCGTGCATCATTCGAAGCTAATGTCGGGACCTCTGCTGCCTGCAATAACTGGTGTGTATAATTAGACTCTGCTATTGGTGTCCCAGACAAACCTTCTACATGAGATTCTAATATATCCATTATTTATTGATTACCCATAGCCAAAATGACCATCAGGGGAATGTAAATTTAAAAATTGCCTTTTCTCCCTCCTTTTTTGGCTACTTATTAAGGGGTTAACATCTATCGTCTTTCCTTGTGTCCCATAGGTTTGTTCCTTTTGCAATGATTTAAGCCTATCATATTGGAAATGTCTCATTTCATTTTTAATCTTATCAATCTCTTCATGTAAATCAATTTCTTCTACACACTGTCTGGAAAGTAATAGTCCCAATTCTCCCCTCAAATGTAAATAATTATTGTAAGATAATGCAGCCACCGCCTTCCCTTGATGCTTTAAAAAACTAATCATAGTATCTTTTAAATTTGTCCACCAATCCTCTAAATTATCATAGAGAAAAAAAGTGGAAGCTTTATCTATAAGTAGCATTTTAAAATGTTGTAATATAATTGGATCCTCCAGTAGGGAACTGTTTAATCTCCAAAAACATTTGTCTGTCAGTCTGGTAGGAGGAATAGCAATATATACACCTATGAGGACATGATCAGACATTTCCATTGACAAAGAAAATGGTTTTGCCACCAGAAGTGACTGCTTAATAAAAGTAAAATCAATTTGTGAAGATAAACATCCCTTAAAAAAATTAGAAGGTGCCCCTTTTTTCCCACCCTCATGTATGTCCTTTAGCCCTGCACGGTGGATTATCCGTGTGAGAAAATTTTTATCGCAGTACTATTTGGTATCCTGTTTGTTCTGTTGGGAATTTATATTGAAATCCCCTCCCAAAAAAATGTGTCTACTAGTGTGTAGAGAAGGTTGAACTTTTTGTAACAATTCTATCTGTAATGCTTTCATCTGAGGTCCGTAGATATTTAAAAGTCTTCAAAAAAAGGAATTAACCTGAACATCCATCATAAATGCTCGCCCTGGTTCTATGGCTACCAGACATTGTACTTCTACTTCAGGGGAATGAAAGCAATACCCTAGTGCACAACACAAATCCTCCCCTAGCGACCAATAAGACTTGCCCCAACACCAATCTTTCTTTGCCTGGGCTATGTCTATTGGAGTATGTAATCTCATATCCTGTAAAAAAATTATATCAAAGTCCAGTTGTTGTAGAATACCAAAAGTGGTAATCCTTTTATAATCTGACTTAATACTGTTGACATTAATGCTTGCTATCTTTAAATAATATTGCTCAAGGAGGGGGTTTAAATACCTTAGTGCTTGATCTTGTCATTCTTTTTTCCATTTCTACTATTTTTTTTCCCTTGGAGCCCCATATCCACAGGAGGGGGAATCGATCATAAGTCAGGTAATTCCCTCCCTTCTAATGGCATTTCCATGTCGAATTGGTCTCCCCATGTTGGAAGGACTGAATACCTGTCTGAGAGTGGCAAAGGGGACAGAGGAGCAAGTATACTCACTGACCTAGAAATTGGTTCCAACTGTAAAGGTGACATGGGTGTGGGGTGAACAGAATCTCGAGGTATAGTCTGTTCAGGTAAAATTTCTGGATGAATTGCCTTGGGATTTAAAGACTGGTTCTCATTATTAGGTTGCAGTAATTCAGATACATTACCCGGGAATTGTGAAGCCCTCTCCCGAATCATCCCTTTATCAGTATTGTACAAAGGGGGGCACCCAGAACCTAGGTCTTTTTCCCTTAAATTTCTAGCCACTAATCTACTACCAGCAGAGTTGCCACGACCCACACCCCATCGTCTAGGAGGAAATGGGGGAACCCCATCAGTGCTGGAAGAATTTTTACTAGTGTGCCTGGCTTTTGAAAGGAAAAATTCATGTTCTGAAACCTCTTCTGAGTTGTGTGCCTCCCAAGGACATTCTTGAAATGCATACCACACTGAAAACATTTGACATTGTCACAATCGGTATTTAAGTGTGACAGGGACCCACATCTGTAGCAACTCTTTGGCTGACCCGGATAGAATAATATGCCTCTATCCCGACCTAAAAAAAAGAACTTGGTAAATGCTGAATCCCTTGATCAATTTGTTTAAGTTGTATTCTGAAATTCCACCCCCAGTCCAAAACCCATTGTCATCCATAATAGGCATGGGGTGTTCAAAGATTGTGCATTGTTTCTCCAACCAGAAGAGAATATTCGTAATATCCACACCCTCATTTCGAAAAAGAACTGTTATTGTCTTAATTGTGGTCTTGATGATAGGAATAACAACAAACTCAGTCCAACAATCTGTATCTTTCACTTCATAGTACAGTTTCCAGAATTTATCCAAAGATTGATGGAATAAAAACTGATGTCGTATACTCTATCACCTGGTGCATGGATAAATGCATAGATTTCTGAAGGAGAAAACCACACTGAATCTTTTATCAGTGTTTTTCCTACCCATGATCTATTGGGGGGGAATGGGTGCTAACCCTTTATATCTTAGTCTCACCAGGAAATGATGCTTGGCCGCTTCAGCCAGTTTATGGAATAGGGCAGCATATGAACCTGGCCAGTGGTCCTCGAAGAAGAAGGAACATACTGAACTGGTGGAGTTGCAGGCTTGTTCAAAGGAGAAGCAGGCTCACATAGGGAATGTGTGGGTGAGTTTGTGGGTGGCCCCCGCCCTAAAACTTCAGTATGTTCTCTTACCTTTTCTGGCAGAGTTTCAGGAGAAGGCTCTGTCTCGTAGAAACATAGAAACATAGAATTTGATGGCAGATAAGGACCGCTTGGCCCACCAAGTCTGCCCATTTTCCTACCTAACAGATAAGCTGCAGATCCTAGTTAACCAGCAGCTTACATCCTCCTACCCCCCACTAGGACTGCCTTATATCTGTCCCACGCATTCTTGAATTCCCCCACTGATCCTGACTCCACGACCTCCTCAGGGAGGCTGTTCCATGCATCCACAACCCTCTCTGTGAAAAAATACTTTCTCACATTACCTCTGAGCCGTTCCCCACTCTATCTTCAAATTGTGCCCCCTTGTTCTTGCATCTCTTTTTCTGAAAAGAATGCTACCTCTTGGACTTTGTTGATTCCTTGAGGTGCCCGAAAGTTTCTAACATGTCCCTCTCTCTCTTCTTTCCTCAAGGGTATATATATTAAGCTCCTTTAGTCTTTCTTCATATGTCTTCTGGTGCAGACCCTGCACCATTTTGATTACCCTCCTCTGGACAGCCTCCACTCTGTCTATGTCTTTCGGAGATGGGGTCTCCAGAACTGCACACAATACTCCAGATGGGGTCTCACCAACTGTCTGTTCAGAGGGATAACAACTTCCTGTTTTCTACTATTGATGCCTTTTCCTATGCATCCCAGCATCCCCCCAGCCTTCCTTACTGCCATCTCACATTGCTTGCCCACCTTTAGGTCATCTGATATAATTACCCCCTGGTCTCTTTTGATTTTTACTGTTGTCAGTATCTCACCCCCATTGTGTATTCTTCCCCTGGGTTTTTGTTTCCCATGTGCATTACCTTGCACTTCTTTGCATTGAAACTGAGCTGCCATACATTTGACCATTCCTCCAACCTTGCCAAGTTCCTTCTCATCCTTTCCACTCCATCTTGTGTATCAACCCTGTTGCAGATCTTTGTGTTGTCTGCAAAGAGACATACTTTTCCTTCCAGTTCCTTTGCAATGTCACTTATAAAGACATTAAAAAGGACCGGTCCCAGTACTGAACCCTGCGGTACCCCGCTAGTAACCCTCCTTTCTTCAGTGTGTACTCCGTTTACTACTACCCTTTGTGTCCTATTGTCTAGTCAATTTTTTATCCAGGCTACCACTTTGGGACCCACTCCAAGGCTGGCTAACTTGTGTATTAATCTTTTGTGTGGGACTGTATCAAATGCTTTGCTAAAATCTAGGTAGACCATGTCCACAGCCCCTCCCTGGTCTACTACTTTGGTCACCCAGTCAAAGAAATCTATTAGATTCATCTGACACGACCTTCCCATCATGAATCCATGCTACCTTGGGTCCTGTGCCCCACTGGCCTCTAGGTACTCAACAATTCTTTCCTTCAGAAGTGATTCCATCATTTTCCCTACCACTGAGGTCAAACTAACTGGTCTGTAGTTTCCTGCCTCTGTCCTGCTCCCACTTTTGTGAAGAGGAATCACATTTTCCTCCTCCAGTCCTCAGGTACCACCCCATCCTCCCATGATTTGTTAAAGAGAGTAGTAGTGGTGTCACTAGTTCTACCCTTAGTTCTTTTAGAATTCTTGGGTGAATCCCATCAGGTCCCATTGCTTTGTCCACCTTCAATTTCATTAGTTCTTTCATAACCCTTTCTTCTGTAAATGGACTGGTATCGACCCCCATCTTCAAAGTGTTTCTCTTGTTTGGTTTAGGTACCTCCCCCTCCTCTTCCTTTGTGAATACTGAGCAGAAATATTTGTTCAGTATCCCTGCTTTGTCACTGTCACCCTCTACCCACATTCCCTCCCCTTTATTAAGCCTCAGTATCCCTCCTTTGGTCTTTCTTCACTCCTTAATGTACTTATAAAAGGTCTTATCCCCCTTCTTAACAGAACTGGCTATCATTTCCTCAGTTTGGACCTTTGCTATTCTGACTGCCTTCCCATCCTCTTTCTGCTTTAACTGATAAAGTTCTCTGTCCTGCTCCTTCTGTGTTTCCTTATATTTCCTGAATGCTATCCTTTTCTCCTTAACCTTTCCTGCCACCTCTTTTGAGAACCATAGCATTTTTTTCCTTCATTGTGTTTTGTTGATTTGCTTTACACAAAGGCTTGTTGCCTCTGTGATGGCTGTTTTGATTACTACTCATTGTTCCGCCACCCCTCCTTCTTGCCTGTTTGTCAGTACTTTTTCGAGGCACTCTCTCATTTTCCCAAAGTCAGCCCTCCTAAAGTCCAATACTCTTGCTTTTGTATGTCTTGATTGTATGGCTGTGTTTATCATGAACCACACTGTTTGGTGGTCGCTTGTTCCCAGATGGCTACCCACTTCTAAATCTGAGATTCTTTCTCCGTCCCCATTTGAGAGTACCAGGTCTAAGATTGCTCCCTCCTGAGTGGGTTCCAATACTAGCTGTCTGAGGCATGCCCCCTGTAGGGCATCAAAAATGACCCTGCTCGTGGATGTGCCTGCAGCAAAAGTGTTCCAGTTAACATCTGGCATATTCAGGTCCCCCATCAACAATATCTCCCCTTTTTCTGCCATTCTAAGGAATCCTTCTATCATTTCCTTGTCCATTCCCTCCCCCTGAGATGGGGGCCTGTATACAACCCCCATGCAGATCGTGGTGCCATTTCCTGTCTCCAGGGTGACCCAGAGTGCCTCATCTGCTCCCTGTTTACTATTTAGTTCTGTTGCTTTGATCCCTTCCTTTACATAGAGAGCTCCTCCTCCTCTTTTACCCTTCCTGTCCCTCCTGTTGATTGTGTATCCTGGTATGTTGACATCCCAGTCATGGTTCTCTGTGTACCATGTTTCTGTGACTGCCACAATATCCAGGCAACCCTCTTCCACCAAGGCCACTAGTTCAGGGAGCTTGTTGCACAGACTATGGGCATTTGTACTCATCACCCTCCACTTTTTGATAGCCTAACCCCTTTTATCCCCTTTCCTGTCCTTACTGCCTTTGCCTTTTTTTACATTTACCTCTGTCCTGCTCCCTAATAACTTCTATACCTTGGTGTTTACCTCACTAATTACCATGTTTTGTGGGGGTAGGCTGGGATTTCCCTGCTCCTTTTCAGTGCCTCCCACCTTGGCTGGTTTAAATGCTTGTCAATGAAGCATTTAAACCTCTCACCTAGGATCCTGGTTCCCCCCCTGGACAGATGCAGACCATCGCACCAGTATAGGTCTACATCCCTCCAGTTGGCTCCCCAGTCTCAAATGAAGCCAAAACCCTGAGCTCCACACCAGTTTTTCAACCACTGATTGAATTCTCTGGTGAGGAGTGCCCTAGCATCACCCTTGCCATTGACAGGCAGCACCTCCGAGAAGGTTACCGTATGCGCTACTTGTTTAAGGCCCTTCCCCAACTCTACAAACTCCTCTTGCACTGCTCTGATCCCATTCCTAGCCAGGTCATTTGTCCCTAGGTGGACAATGACATCCAGCTCCCTCCCTCATGCAGCTGTTCCCACAATCCTGAGGATTCACTTCCTGTCCCTCCAAACTGTGGTGCCAGGCAGGCACCTTACCTCCCTCTCCCCTTCCTTCCCCATTTCTATCCCTCTAATGATTGAGTCCCCCACCAGGAGTTGTTTCCTTCCCCAGTGGGGTCCCATGCCACCCTTCTGTGGGTCTCCTTTGTGAAGGTTCCCAGCATCCTCCTTGGTCTCCACTGCAGGTGCCTCCATAGAGGAACCACTATCCACCAGAAGAGTGAATGAATTGTGGAGCGGTACAGCTGGAGGAATGCAACTCTATTCCACCACCCTCTCCCTCCCTGAGCCCATCCTGGTCCAGCCTCTCCTCTTTCATGGCAACCTCTGAGGTAGTGGAATAGGCCCTGGTGGTCCCTTGGTGGGGGAGGAGGTTTCATGAATCCTAGCCAGGTCAGCCTGGAGATGGGAAACCTCCTCCCTCAGACCAGAGAGGTGCCTATAAATAGGGCAGCATCGCAGCCTCCAGAATGTCTCCCGAAACTCTGCCTCCCCACAGCCATTGTACTGCACCACTCCTATCATGTCTTATTTTGTGTCCCCTCTCCTGTTTCTCTGCATGCTTACTCTCTCCTCTCCTTAAAACTCTCACCCTTCCTGTTCTCAGACAGCAACTTCCTATCTTCTTCAGTAGCCTCCTTCTTCCTTACTCAATGTCAGACCACCAGCAGCTGGGGGAGGAGAGTGAGCTACTTTTTTGCTTTAGGGTTGACAAAACCAGTGTTTCTGTATGATCCTTCCCTTCCTACTGCCAAACAGGAAGTTCCTGTTGACAGTCAAATCCAGTGGCTATAAAAGTAGAACTAGCTTAGGGTGGGGTGGAGGGAAATTAGTAAGAAAAAAGGCTAGCAACAGGAAGTTGTAATTTGAGTCACCTGCTTTTATAGTGTCTAAGCCACTCCCCCAATTAAGCTGTCTCTCCTCCTACTGGTTTAGCAAAGTCAGCTGATACAGTACCCTTCCCAGCACAGAACACACACTGACTTTCCTTCTTTTCTTTTCTTTAACCCTAAATAAGACCCCTTCTACTTCTAATAAAGTATCTGTCTACTTAATCTCAACAGACACTGTCTTCTGCTGAGATATAAGTGTTAAATTAATAAGAAAATGTAGCTTCTTTTAGTTAGCTGCTTTCTGCTCTACAAGCAAGGCTAGCAACAGGAAGTTGTAATTTGAGTCACCTGCTTTTATAGTGTCTAAGCCACTCCCCCAATTAAGCTCTCTCTCCTCCTACTGGTTTAGCAAAGTCAGCTGTTACAGATAGGAACCAGCTTTAGAACTGAAAATTTCCTTCTCGATCAAGACAGGCCGAACAAGCTTCTCTGCATCTGTCGCAATGCCCTGAATGCTAGCCTCTTCCTCGTCCTGAGCAACTGCATCTGCACAGGGAACCATAGGCAATGCCTGTTCTTGCTTTAGTCTCAGGTGTGATCGTAACAAATCTGAATCGTCTTGAGGCAAAGAAGCTGAATTATCAAGGGATCCAGGAATCTGTATGTTGGGATCAGGGATCCATTTTATCCCATTATAAAACCAGCCCGCCTGTTGTAAAGCATCTTTGTGGCACCCATTTTCTGGGGTAGCAGGCTTCTGTCCTTACATAATTTCAGAAACCTCAACCTGTCCCCCACAGCTGTGATGTCCTTCACTTGAACCAAGTGTCTGAATTACCAGTAAATGTTTACCTTGTCCTTCTAGGGGACTAACACCAGTCCATTTCCTCTTCTTTCTTTCTTCATCTAATTTTGATTGACTTAGGTGAAATTACTGCTCTGCAGCTGAAATCATGTCCAAGAGCTGTCTTTTTTCTATTCCATGTCAAGATTGAGCTTTCTTTCCTCATTTTGAAAAGTAAAATCCTCATCCATCGGTTCTGTAAGTGCTTCTGACTGAGGAGAAAATGCTTCCTCAGCCTGCTTTAATTCTCCACCAACATTTCCTTCAATATCTCCTGTAAGTATTACTGCAGTGCCTTGAGATCGACCTGTCTCTTCACTCTCCTGGTGACTACTGAGACCCTCCATGCTCACCAGCAAAGAGTCCCCCTACTGGAGAGTAGGGGAACTTCCCTGGTGTCCTGGCCAAATTTCCCCCACTCACTAAAAAAATACCACCAACAGCTTAATCTGGTTCAAGGTCAATTGGCATTCATCTGTATCCCCCTTCCCTGGGTCATGCCTGAAAATAGGCAGGATTTGTCTAGTGCACTTACCTGGTCAATAAAAATTAAATAAATAAAGTTCTCTCCACCTTAATAGTTTAAAAACAAATTATTTTATTGCGGTGTAGTGAGATTCGCTACAGAGCAAATTTGGGGCCTTTATTTACATTGCTGTCTCTGTTAATTGATGTGCTCCAAGTATCACCAACTTTAGCTACAGGAATGTTACATAAACAGAATGTTGATATTCTGGTTTTATCTGATATTTATATTAAGATTATGATGGATGAGCAAGGCAGTTGGGTTTAGTTTGGGGATGGTATTTGGGGAAGGGGTGGGTTTTCCTTTTTCCTTTCCTTTACTTGTTTTTACCTATAATGTCATTAGAATTGTTTGGTGTTTCACAAAAGGTTGGTATTAGTATATTGATGTTATGTGTTTGTGTTGTTGTTTATATCTTGAAAACTTTAATAAAATTTACTTGATTACAAAAAAAAAGAAAGAGGGCAGTTACTATATCAGGCAGACTAGACTGATCTTGCAGTCCCCGTCTGCCGTCAATTTCTACAGCATGTTTCTAAGTTTCTATGTATGGGGAAAATTCCCCATCCATGTATTATACATACATATGGATAGCAAATTATTCCCCATAGATGTGGCTACCAGTTATTTATTTGTGCAACTTTTCCCTGTATACACAATTGCAATTCACACTAACACTAACCATCAACATTAATTATACAAAATAATAGATGGTTAAGACTGCTATACCCTGAAAAAAAAGCTACTGAGAGGGCTAAGCATATCACGAGCACCAACTATTGTTTTGTTTCCTTTTATAAAATGGGTAAAGAAAATTCTGAGTTCTGATTGGTTGGAACATGTCTACTTATAGGACAAAAAACATGCAGTTGGTACTTTTCTGGTCACCAGAATGCAGTGGACAACATATCCATATCTGCCTCAAAGCTCCCACATGATTCCCTCAGCCCACCACATACCAGTACATACCCCACTGATATATATTCCTTGCTTACCACAATGCTTTTATTTCCTTCTATTTGTAATTTGCTGTACACCATGCCAAGCATGGTATACCATTTAGGGGTGTGAAAAAAAATTCCACCAGTGGAATTTCAGCGAAAGTCAAATTTTCGCTTCTGTGAAAATTCAGAAATTATTTCACCAACTTTCGTGGAAATTCCATCAAAAACTGTGGGATAAATGTAAGAAATGGAGGTTAATGTATTAAACCGTGGGAAAAAACTCTGCAAAACCTGATCATTGTCAGTGTTCAGTTCTGCGGCTTATGCATTAAACTGCGGGAAAAAAACCCACAGAAATAATGCAGGAGACTTTATTTCTGCATGTCATATAAAACGTCCACAGTTAATAATAAAATGCAGCAGTACTAGGTGGAAATCTGCAGTTATTTGGCAAAAGTTCGGAATTCCATCACAGGCAAAAGAATGGAAAATTCCAGGAATTTTGAAAATTTCACAGAACGTCCGCGATGGCGGAAATCCGCAGTTTTGCCCACCCCTAATACCATTACTATAACAATGCCATTACAATGACACAAGAAGAGCAACTACTGCACAATGACGGCATTGTTAGCGAGAGTTGGTTAATGTTGACAGGTGTTCTGCATTGATAGTCAGATGTATCTGATGTGGTACCTGATTAAAAGAGTATGGCTGTGAAAGAGCACGGGGAACAGAAAAGAGCAAGAGCTTGCTGAACTGCTCCTGTGGCACAGTGGGTTAAGGCCACAGCAGCAGATTGGCTAGCACAGAGCAGAAGAAGAAGGTTCTGTTCCTGACCCTGATGTTTCTTTTTCCTCTCCACCAAATTATACATTTATTTTTACTGACAGCTGTGAAAACAGTGACAGCCATGGAAACAGTGATTCCATGGCCCCATTATTTCTTCATTTCTCTGAGATCCACCCCCTGTCGCAGTTTGATATTTTAGTTTTGGGAGCTGTGGGGGGCATAGCCCTCCACATATAAATATAGTTGCAAAATGATGGTCTGAATAATGGAAGCCGCTCCCAACATCACATCAGTATTGCAATGTGTCCTTGTAATGGATGTCAATGTGCTGGTGTTGCTGTGATGGGTGTAGTTGTTATTTCTGTTTCTGAGACTTGGTGGAACTGTTAAACACTGCACTGGTATCTGAACTGGTTCAAATTATTGTAAATAGAACAATTTGGGTCTCAATCAAAGCTGACTAGAATTTGTCCATGGTCAGCTGCTCTTCCCATAATATCCATGTTTAACCTTCTCCCTGCTCTAGCTTGTAGTGATACTTGCAATTGATGCAATGCTTTTAATGGAGACAGAAATTTCCCATGACACAATGTCCCTTGTGCCCAATGCTACAATCCAGAAATGTGTTTCAGAAAACAGAGTAATGTCAGGACTCATACAAACAACTGTGATGAATAAACTAGACTCCCACCTTGACCTACTTATGACCAAGTGAGGGGAACCCACTAATACTTTTTTTTCCCCAATTGTTAAACCAGGAGTAGCACACTAAGCTGAGAAGCTTGTTTACAGGTGCAACCTGGGAGCACAGGGAGGTTAAGTGATTTGCTCAGAGTCACACAGTATGAAAGTGAGGGCTGTGGGATTTAAACCCAGGTCTCCAGATTTGCAGCTCAGAGCCTTAAACCACTGCACTACACTACCTCCCTAAGAAAATACAGTGGCAGGAATATTTAGCAATTCACTCTCTTCATTTTGGCATGTCTGTTACAAGTTAATCCCCAAAAAGGAAATAGACCACATGTATTGAACCCCAATGATGTTAAAGCTGATTGATCTAATGATGGTAGATACATGCTGATGAACAATGCACAACCCCTTATGGTCAAGCCAAAGTCCTCTTACAGACCGAATAGGCATCAATATCCGCAGGATAAAGAGGTGGAGGAGGGAATAGCCCCAGTGCATGCAGCATTAGTGGAAAGGGGAGTAATCATCCCCTGCCCATATGCAACGGTAAATACACCAATTTTACCAGTGAGAAAGCCAAATGGAAGTTGACTTTGTGCAGGACCTGAGAGCTGTAAATGAAGCAGTACATGTAATGCACTCGTAGTGCCAAACTCGATTACTGTATTGTCATCCATTCCACATAACAGCTGTTATTTCACGGTCATTGATTTAGCAAATCGTTTTATAGTATCCCGTAGAACCCAGTAGCCAGGAATGGTTTGCATTCACCTACAAAAGGAAAAGTGGACCTGGACTCGCATGCCCCAAGGCTATGCTGAGTCTCCAGCAGTATTCTCAGCTCAAATGAGAGAGAATCTATCCGCTTGTGGCCCCATCGGCAGTACCCTAATACAGTATGTGGATGATCTATTGCTTGCCTAGCCCCAGTAAGGAAGCAAATGAACAGGATACAAAGCTTTATTACTTTTCTTGGCTGAGAATGGGCATAAAGTGTCTCAAGAAAAATTGCAATTGTGTAGAGAGCAAGTAAAATATTTGGGTCATGTGTTGTCTGGCAGTGGTAGAAAGCTAGACCCTGAGAGAATTAAGAACATAACAGCTTGGCCACGCCCAGTTACCAAGCAGCAAATGATGTCTTTTTTGGGTATGGTGGGCTATTGTAGAGCCTGGATCGTGGATTATACTATGTTGGCACAACCCTCCATGAAGCTATATTTGGCAAGAAAATGCAGATGACTGAGGAGATCAGGTGGACACCTGATCTTGAGATCTGTTTTGCGAAACTTAAAAATGTATTGGTTACAAGACCTTGCTTGGGAATACCAAATTATGAGAAGGGTTTTAATCTGTTTATGAATGGTAAAGGAGGTTACATGTCAGCTGTATTGACACAGGAACATGGAGGGGGACAGAGGCCCATAACATATTACTCGAAGCGTTTGGACTCAGTGGTATGTGGGATGGTGTCTTGCTTGCAGTCGGTGGCAGCGGCTACTGAAGCGGTGTTGGCATGCGTGGATCTGGTAGGATTCTGTGCTTTGACGGTGCATGTGCCCATTCTGTACATTCTATTCTGCTACAAGCTCGCACAGCTCATTTAACGCCTGCACGATTGCTTCAGTATCAAAATGTGTTACTAACCATGTCTAACATAACTTTGAAAAGGTGCACCACTTTAAACCCAGCGACATTGCTCCCCACCTGGGAGGAAGGGGAGGAACACGACTATGGGCAAGTGATTGATTTAGACTAAGCCTCGACGGATATCACTGGCGTACTCATACAAAATGCAGACTTAGAATTATTTGTTGACTCGGCACAAAGAGGCGAAAAAGGATCCCCCTTGGTAGGTTATGCAGTGTGTACTCAAAACTATGTGGAGGAAGGAACAAAGTTGCCCGAGACGTCACCAAGCTGCTGAACTCATAGCTCTGATGAGAGCTTGTATAATAGCGAGGTAAAACAGTTAACATATACACAGATAGTCGATATGCATTTGGGGTAGCTCATGATTTTGGCACCTATGGAAACACAGAGGTTTTTAACAGCAGCTGGAAAACCTATCGCGCATGCGAATTTGGTAAAAAATCTTTTGTTAGCAATCCAGATGCCAGAAAAGTTAGCAATAGTAAAATGTCAAGCCCATACTTCTAACTAAGATTTTGTTTCTGCAGGAAATGCGAGGGCTGACTCAGCTGCAAAGGAAGCAGCTCTTTCTGGGAGTGTTCCGAAATTTCAAATGTCTTTGACTGTAACTAACCAACTTGATTTATTCTCAGTAAAGGATGTTGCAACTTTACAACAGTCGGCCAGTGCAAAAGAGAAACGTAACTGGCAAACAAACTGTAAATTTGATGCTAGCACTAAGGTGTGGACAAACCCTATGGCAGGCTCTGCCTGCCCTCGGCAGTATTTCCCTTTTTGGCAAAATTGGCCCATGGGGCCGATCATGTTTCAAAAAGTGGAGTAGTTGATCTTGTAAATAAACATTGGTATGTTGTTGGCTTTACCATTTATGCTGAAGAATTTTGTAAAAAGTGTGTAATATGTATGCAGAATAATGTTGGCAGAGGACTCCAAGTAACCCCCTCTGCCCATCCTTTTCCTACAGGACCTTTTGAACATTTAATGATGGATTTTATTTAACTAAACCCGTGTGAAGGGTATAAATATTGCTTAGTGATTATAGATATGTTTTCAAAGTGGGTTGAGGCATTCCCAGTACGGAAAACCACGGCCTGTACAGTAGCAAAGGCCTTGATTAGAGAAATCATACCAAGATGGGGGATTCCCACCCGGCTCTCCAGCGATAATGGCTCGCATTTTGCAAATGAAGTCATCAGAATCTTGTGTGAGGCACTGCAAGTGGATTTACGAATGCACTGTGCATACCACCCACAATCGGGAGGGGCAGTAGAAAGGGCAAATCAGACATTAAAGCTGAAATTGACCAAAATTATGGCAGATACTGGCCTTAGTTGGGTAAAGCACTACCAATAGCCCTAATGAGTATGAGGGAAGAGCTGGCCCCATGGGTTTATCACCTCATGAAATTTTGATGGAAGGCCCCTCAGAATGACAAATGTCCCTTCCACAAAAGAAAAACATTGCATGGTTTAGATAATGAAATGATTGCCTACTGTTTATCTCTTAATGCTGTTTTAAGATCTCTCTATCCTAGGGTAAAAGCTGTACTTCCAGTTCCCTTGGAGGGACCCCTGTATAGGATACAGCCAGGAGACTTCGTGGTTATCAAGGACTTCCGAAGAAAGAAGTGGTGCGCCCTGAGGTGGCGAGGACCGTTTCAAGTGCTCCTGGCTACCGCCACTGCCATAAAGATCGCGGAGAGAGAAATGTGGATTCACGCATCTCATTGTCGCTTGGTGACTGCCTCTACAGTCGATACCATTGCACAGTGAACTGAGCAACCATGAAAATTGTTATCGTTCTGTTTTCATTTGGACTATCGCTGCTATTTTTGCTATGGGGCTCTGGATACGCGGTGAGCAATTGTTCCCGCCACAGCACAGAGCCATTGCACATTACGAACACTTGGTGGACTTTAATGAACTTTCATGCTAATAATGCTAATGTCTCTGATTGCTATGTATGCACTAGCTCTCCTTTCTCTGCAGCCGTAGGGCTCCACCTAAAACCCAGGCCTGTAAATAGCACTGAGGCCAGCGAGATTCTCGGTGCCAGGGGAAGAAACATCACTAATGCCCCAGATTATGCTACAAACAAAATAAAAAACCTAACTGTGTTTCGGGGGCATGATTTTACTGCATGGTACAGCCCAGCGAATGATACAAATGTGTCAACCCCGTTGTGTCTAGACGTTAGACAGCAGAATATATCAGCCAGGCTCTGCCTGTGTAATAAGCAATTAACCGTGAGTTTAGCACCACTGGGATGGTCCATGTGTCAATATTGCAGGCACTACAACAGCACCACCAAGTCCGAGTCCACCATAACCAACTGCTCTCAAGCAGATGCCCACACAGTACATCCTGATTTCACTGCCGTGGGCAGTCTGTCAGGTCTATACTGGGTATGCGGGGATAGGGCTTATCTTTTTCTACCTATGGGGTGGATGGGCTGCTGCTATCTAGCCACACTCCACCCTGCGGCCCATGTATATAAGTACAATGCATCTGCTATACATCAGCGTGTAAGCTATATAAATCAAGTTTGAAAAAGGGAGGTGCCAGATGCGAATAAACGTGTCCCAGTGGGAGAAAAATTTGGGGCAGGAATCTTCCCATGGTGGGGTGTTGTTCAGAACATGCATTACATTGACCAGTTAAGCTATGAGTTGGAAACGTTAATTAATGATACCTTGAAATCAACTGCTTTGCTGACAGCTGAAATTAAAGCCCTTAGAATTGTAGCTTTGCAGAATAGAGCCGCACTTGATTATGTATTAGCCTGCATGAGGGGTGTCGCCATTATAGGGGAGAATGCTGCCTATATGCCTGATAACTCCCAGGAACTAGAGCAAGTGATTGGGGAATAAAAACACTAGCAGCGTGTTCTTAGTGAGCATGCACCTATATACATGGGCTGGGACCCCTGGCCATGGTTCTCAAGCATATTTGGTGACTGGGGCACTACCCTCCTCCACTGGGTGGCAGTAATCGTGGTGGTGATACTGGCATTATGGCTCCTAACTGTGTTGCTCAAATTTCTCTTGCGATGACTGTGTAGCACCTTATTAGCCACATGCCATCACCCAGCTGCACCCAGCCTATACCCCAAGGACCAGACCCTTGCGAATTAGTTGGGTGTTCCCATTCTATGATGAACCAGGCGTGACTAAGATGTAATAGTTCTCAAGTTGATACAAAGTATCAAAGGGGAAGAGTGTGAGGAATTTTATATATCCTAAAGCTATATTTGCTATTATATGCCTTGAAGCTATGCTTGCTTTGTAAGCCATGCTGCAACAAAGTCATAATGAATGTAGTAGAAATTTCTGAGTTCATGCTGTTTTCTACAGGGTTATAGAATGTTATTGAAGTTACTTGAGATACATTTGTAGAAACAGAAAGCAAGATAAAACTGGGCAGAACTGGTTGTACCAGCCTGAATAACAGGCTCGGACAAAGTATAAGATAACAACATGCTTGGGCAAAATATAAGATAACAGCACGTTGAGGCATTGAAGGCAAGTGGTACGTTGCTATGGTGTGAGTGAAACTCATTGTTTCACTCAGGTCAGATTGACCCAGGCATATGTATCAAGAAGTATTGGGAAAGAAATGGAATAAGCAGTGGAAAAGTACCCCATACATTGGTATCAACTTGTTTTTCTTTTACATTGGTATCAACTTGTTATTCTGTTAAATGATTGGCTTATACTGAAATGCTGGTATTTTTCAAGATAAGAAGTGCAGAATCTAGCTTATAAAAAGCTGCTGTAAATTGTAATCAGGGAGCTGTCTCCTTTGCAGAACTCCCACATGCATATGAAAGATTTGATCAAATAAAGTGACGTTAAGACAAAACCCAGTGGTGTGGTTTTGGCCCCGTGACGACGGGAGCGGTTGCTCAGGTAATACTTACAGTGAGAGAATTTTTCATCATAGTTTTGGCGTAGTCGGCAGGATGAGTTCTTCGGTCCATGTCACCTCGTGATCGGGTTGCTTCCCTTGGACAAAAAGAAGGACATTTTTGTGGAACCCCATCTGGACGTGACGCCTAGGGGCCGGCAACACTCATCATCACTGTAAGTACAAGTATACCTTGGAGTGAGTGTGCACTATAAAGAACAGGCCTAGATAGAATGGGAAACAAGGGAACAAAAGATAGCCTGGGTCCAGAGTTAGTATTATCTGGACCAGCAAAATGTGGTTGATAAGTTTGGCCAGGATTAGGTCTCTGAGATAGGACAATGGCATAAGTTGACCAGGAATATTTCCCTTATAGGTACTTTAGTATAGATGTACTAAAGGAAGCAAGGATAGCATTGGAAGAAAAATAAAGAGCAAACAAAAGAGTGCAAGGTAGACTGGTCAAGGTTTAGAATATGGGAAAGAGAGGCAGAAAGGCGACATGAAAATCAAGTCACGAGGTTAATGGTAAAACAAGAAGGGAAGATACTGAACACCGAAGGAGGGTGTTTCATCATCACGATACCCTCCACCATATCATTCCTCCCCCAACTGTTCCGCCCGGTCCCACAGGAGGGTGGTGCCAGATGCGCCACCAGAACAGGTTGCCCCGGCTGTGCCTGCTGCCCTACCTGCTCAACAAGCACTGATAGTCCAACCAGGCCAAGTAGTACAACCGGCACAGGGCATTCAACAGGCTGCCTAATTGACTAGCGACACGCCTGTTCAACATCCTCCAGTGACTCTGGTGCAGGAGGCTGCGGTCACAGTCCCCAGAAAAAGCCCAAAATCCCCCACACCCATTCAGTCAGATGAGGAGTCAGCGAGTGAAGAGGGGGAAGAGGACCTGGTTGACACAATGGGATCTATGTCACTGGATGGGAAGGTACATGGCAAGGGAGATGGGAAGCCTTGGGTATTTAGGCAAACTGATGCAAGGACTAAGGGCCCAAAACAGGCAGGGGGAAAAAAGAAACTAACACAGCAGTTGCCTTTGATCGTTATCCAACACACCGAGGCAGGAAGACTGACTACCAGCGACCAGCCTGCAGTCCCTAAATACATTGAAGTGGACTGCCCATGGAATCCTGAGGAGTTGAGAGAGGCCCTGAAAGATGTACCAAAGCCTCAAGATAACTTAGAAGAATATATAAAGGAGTTAACAAACTTAACAAAAATGTATGAACTGTCTACGACTGAGGTTGGAGAGTGTCTTAGATGGACATTAAAGGGCAGGTGGGAGGAAGTAAAAGAGACCTGGGACCCAGAGAAGTCAAGGGACCAAATTATGCCACAATTTAACGCAGTGTGCATAAAACTACGGGAAAAATACAGAGATGTGACAGACTGGTCTTGCATCCGGGATACGAGACAAAAAGATGAGGAATCAGTACGCGATTACAAGGAACAATTGGAGGGGGTCTTTATGCAATTTTCTGGTATTGGGCCGGATAATCCCGCATACCAGCATCAGTTGGGTATGGCTTTTTGCACCGGACTGAGCGAGCCAATTAGTTTGGGAGTTACCACAGTGTGCATTGGATGGGAGACAATGAAAATGGCTGACCTAGTGCCATATGCTGAACATACTGAGAGACAGCAGAAGGAGATACAAAAGGAAAAGAAAGAAAAGCTGGAAAAGGCTCAGCTAATGTACTTTGAGAGAGACAGTAAGCAGCCCCAACCGGGAGGTGGAAATGGCAACAGAAGAAGACAGAGAGGACGAAATAATGGAGGTTATCCACAGGGAGGAGGGGGAAAGGGGCAACCATCGGACGGATCGGCAGGACAAAGACCCGGACTGGGAGGTGGTATCATCTGCTTTGCTTGTGGAGAACAGGGACACATAGCAAGAAATTGTGTAAAGGCAAATCAGTGGCAGCGTAATCAAGATTCCAATGCCCTCTTGCCTCCGCCACCACCCCCTCCAGCTCCACAACAGTGGCAGCCAAATCAGCAGCAAAGATGGGGTGGAAATCCTCGGGATCCTCAGTTCTGGACTAATAATGTTGGCTTTGCCAATGACAGCCGAAGGTTAGAGGAACACTCCCCCTCCCCCTTTTCACAAATGCTATGTGCTTCAACAAAGCCAGAAGGTAGTCTAGTAATACACTTAATAATCATGAACACAAAGTTGACTTTCTTGATAGACACAGGTGCCTCGATGTCAGTAATTCAAAGAAGCAAGTTAAATGCACCCTTATCCAGTCGAATGGTGACAACAATAGGGGCATCAGGAGTACCACAAAGAGAGCATTAACAATCTCATTACGGTTCGGTGTGGAAAAATGGAATTACAACATACTTTCCTCAATGACGACCTGTCCTGTGAATTTATTGGGAAGGGATGTCCTGTCAAAGGTAAATGCACACATTACTTGTACCCCAGAGGTTAATATAAGCGCCGGGGTGGGTTTGTATCCATGTTTGGCAGAAAGAACAGGGGATTGGCTGTATAGTTGGGAATTAACAGAACCAAAGGAGGTGGGTTGGCTACAAGAATGGGCAGAAGTAGTAAAACATGGCCAGTTGCAGTTACAGACAGATTTGCATTGTACAATACATTATGCAGTGGGACGTCAGGATCTAACTTATGAGTGCAAAGAGTGGGGAAAACAGCCAGTATAACAGGCCATCTGGGTGTCAGAGATATATGTAGCAAAGGATCATTATGCAGCCTCAGTGAGGCTAAATGCAGAGCAATTAAAAGTATTCCAAGAGCCAGGGTCATACCCGCACATTTCCATGACAAGAAAACCTCCCCCTTGGTGGAAGGAATGGGGCCATGGGTAGCAAAATGGTACAGATTGTGTGATTGGGGCGTGTAGGAAGCAAGCTAATATCAAGGGCTGGGAACTGTTGAAAAATACATAATTAACAGAAAGGTTAAAGTGCAGTGGATGAAGAGAAGTTAATGTCGAAAGATTTGTGAAGAAATAGGCATGCAGGAGAGTGTAAGTAGGATAAATGAGTTACCAGCAAAGCTATAGGCAGAATCAAAGTATGATGTGGGATTACTGAAGAATGCACAACCCCTTATGGTCAAGCCAAAGTCCTCTTACAGACCGAATAGGCATCAATATCTGCTGGGTAAAAGCGGAGGAGGAATAGCCCAGTGCATGCAGCATTAGTGGAAGGGGAATAATCGTCCCCTGCCCATATGCAACAGTAAATACACCAATTTTACCAGTGAGAAAGCCAAATGGAAGTTACTGCTTTATGCAGGACCTGAGAGCGGTAAATGAAGCAGTACATGTACGTACCCCGGTAGTGCCAAACCCGATTACTGTATTGTCATCCATTCCACATAAGAGCTGTTACTTCACGGACATTGATTTAGCAAATGCATTTTATAGTATCCCCGTAGAACCCAGTAGCCAGGAATGGTTTGCATTCACCTACAAAAGGGAAAAGTGGACCTGGACTCGCATGCCCCAAGGCTATGCTGAGTCTCCAGCAGTATTCTCAGCTCAAATGAGAGAGAATCTATCTGCTTTTGTGGCCCCATCAGGGCAGTACCCTAATACAGTATGTGGATGATCTATTGTTAGCCCCAGTAAGGAAGCAAATGAACAGGATACAAAGGCTTTATTACTTTCTTGGCTGAGAATGGGCATAAAGTGTCTCGAGAAAAATTGCAATTGTGTAGAGAGCAAGTAAAATATTTGGGTCATGTGTTGTCTGGCAGTGGTAGAAAGCTAGACCCTGAGAGAATTAAGAACATAACAGCTTGGCCTTGCCCAGTTACCAAGCAGCAAATGATGTCTTTTTTCTGTATGGTGGGCTATTGTAGAGCCTGGATCGTGGATTATGCTATGTTGGCACAACCCCTCCATGAAGCCATATTTGGCAAGAAAATGCAGATGACTGAGGAGATCAGGTGGACACCTGATCTTGAGATCTGTTTTGCGAAACTTAAAAATGTATTGGCTACAAGACCTTGTTTGGGACTACCAAATTATGAGAAGGGTTTAAATCTGTTTGTGAATGGTAAAGGAAGTTACATGTCAGCTGTATTGACACAGGAACATGGAGGGGGACAGAGGCCCATAACATATTACTCGAAGCGTTTGGACTCAGTGGTATGTGGGATGGTGTCTTGCTTGCAGTCGGTGGCAGTGGCTACTGAAGCGGTGTTGGCATGCGTGGATCTGGTAGGATTCTGTGCTTTGATGGTGCATGTGCCCATTCTGTACATTCTATTCTGCGACAAGCTCGCACAGCTCATTCGCCTGCACGATTGCTTCAGTATCAAAATGTGTTACTAACCATGTCTAACATAACTTTGAAAAGGTGCAACACTTTAAACCCAGCGACGTTGCTCCCCACCTCGGAGGAGGGGGAGGAGCACGACTGTGGGCAAGTGATTGATTTAGACTGTATGCCTCGACCGGATATCACTGACGTACTCATACAAAATGCAGACTTAGAATTATTGTTGACGGCTCGGCACAAAGAGACGAAAAAGGATCCCCCTTGGTATGTTATGCAGTGTGTACTCAAAACTATGTCATGGAAGGAGCAAAGTTGCCCCCACGAATGTCAGCCCAAGCTGCTGAACTCATAGCTCTGATGAGAGCTTGTATAATAGCCGAGGGTAAAACAGTTAACATATACACAGATAGTCGATATGCATTTGGGGTAGGTCATGATTTTGGCACCCTGTGGAAACACAGAGGGTTTTAACAGCAGCTGGAAAAACCTATCGCTTGTCAGAATTTGGTAAAAATCTTTTGCTAGCAATCCAAGCCAGAAAAGTTAGCAATAGTAAAATGTCAAGCCCATACTTCTAACAAGATTTTGTTTCTGCAGGAAATCGAGGCTCGCAGCTGCAAAGGAAGCAGCTCTTTCTGGGGTGTCGAAATTTCAAATGTCATTGACTGTAACTAACCAACTTGATTTATTCTCAGCAAAGGATGTTGCAACTTTACAACAGTCGGCCAGTGCAAAAGAGAAACGTAACTGGCAAACAAACTGTAAATTTGATGCTAGCACTAAGGTGTGGACAAACCCCGATGGCAGGCTCTGCCTGCCCTCGGCAGTATTTCCCTTTTTGGCAAAATTGGCCCATGGGGCCGATCATGTTTCAAAAAGTGGAGTAGTCGATCTTGTAAATAAACATTGGTATGTTGTTGGCTTTACTGTATATGCTGAAGAATTTTGTAAAAAGTGTGTAATATGTATGCAGAATAATGTTGGCAGAGGACTCCAAGTAGCCCCCTCTGCCCATCCTTTTCCTACAGGACCTTTTGAACATTTAATGATGGATTTTATTTAACTAAACCCGTGTGAAGGGTATAAATATTGCTTAGTGATTATAGATATGTTTTCAAAGTGGGTAGAGGCGTTCCCAGTACGGAAAACCATGGCCTGTACAATAGCAAAGGTCCTGATTAGAGAAATCATACCAAGGTGGGGGATTCCCACCCGGCTCTCCAGCGATAATGGCTTGCATTTTGCAAATGAAGTCATCAGAACTTTGTGTGAGGCACTGCAAGTGGATTTACGAATGCACTATGCATACCACCCACAATCGGGAGGGGCAGTAGAAAGGGCAAATCAGACATTAAAGCTGAAATTGACCAAAATTATGGCAGATACTGGCCTTAGTTGGGTAAAGGCACTACCAATAGCCCTAATGAGTATGAGGGAAGAACTGGCCCCATGGGTTTATCACCTCATGAAATTTTGATGGAAGGCCCCTCAGAATGACAAATGTCCCTTCCCACAAACCGAATAACATTGCATGGTTTAGATAATGAAATGATTGCCTACTGTTTATCTCTTAATGCTGTTTTAAGATCTCTATCCTAGGGTAAAGCTGTACTTCCAGTTCCCTTGGAGGGACCCCTGCATGGGATACAGCCAGGAGACTTCGTGGTTATCAAGGACTTCCGAAGAAAGAAGTGGTGTGCCCGGTGGCGAGGACCGTTCAAGTGCTCCTGGCTACCGCCACTGCCATAAGATTGCGGAGAGAAGCATTGGATTCATGCATCTCATTGTGGCTTGGTGACAGCCTCTACAGTCAATACCATTGCACAGTGAACTGAGCAACCATGAAAATTGTTATCGTTCTGTTTTCGTTCGGACTATCGCTGCTATTTTTGCTATGGGGCTCTGGATACAAGGGGGGTAACTGCTCCGGCCACAGCACAGAGCCATTGCACATTACGAACACTTGGTGGACTTTAATGAACTTACATGCTAATAATGCTAATGTCTCTGATTGCTATGTATGCAGTAGCTCTCTTTTCTCTGCAGCCGTAGGGCTCCACCTAAAACCCAGGCCTGTAAATAGCACTGAGGCCAGCGAGATTCTTGGTGCCATCAGGGGAAGAAACATCACTAATGCCCCAGATTATGCTACAAACAAAATAAAAAACCTAACTGTGTTTCGGGGGCACGATTTTACTGCATGGTACAGCCCACCGAATGATACAAATGTGTCAACCCCGTTGTATCTAGATGTTAGACAGCAGAATATATCAGCCAGGCTCTGCCTGTGTAATAAGCAATTAACCGTGAGTTTAGCGCCACTGGGATGGTCCACGTGCCAATATTTCAGGCTCTACAACAGCACCACCAAGTCCGAGTCCACCATAACCAACTGCTCTCAAGCAGATGCCCACACAGTACATCCTGATTTCACTGCCGTGGGCAGTCTGTCAGGTCTATACTGGGCATCTTGGAGATAGGGCTTGTCTTTTTCTACCTATGGGGTGGACCGGCTGCTGCTATCTAGCCACACTCCACCCTGCGGCCCATGTATATAAGTACAATGCATCTGCTATACATCAGCGTGTAAGCTATATTAATCAAGTTCAAAAAAGGGAGGTGCCGGACACGAATAAATGTGTCCCAGTGGGAGAAAAATTTGGGGCAGGAATCTTCCCATGGTGGGGTGTTGTTCAGAACATGCATTACATTGACCAGTTAAGCTATGAGTTGGAAACGTTAATTAATGATACCTTGAAATCAACTGCTTTGCTGACAGCTGAAATTAAAGCCCTAAGAATTGTAGCTTTGCAGAATAGAGCCGCACTTGATCATGTATTAGCCTCGCAAGGGGGGGTGTGCGCCATTATAGGGGAGGAATGCTGCACCTATATACCTGATAACTCCCAGGAACTAGAGCAAGTGATTGAGGGAATAAAAACGCTACAGCAGCGTGTTCTTAGTGAGCATGCACCTATATTGCAGGGCTGGGACCCCTGGTCATGGTTCTCAAGCATATTTGGTGACTGGGGCACTACTCTCCTCCACTGGGTGGCAGTAATCGTGGTGGTGATACTGGCATTATGGCTCCTGACTGTGTTGCTCAAATTTCTCTTACCCAGCGACTGTGTAGCACCTAGTCAGCACATGCCATCACCCAGCTGCCCTTATTACACCCCAGGACCAAGACCCTAGCGAATTAGTCGGGGTGTTCCCATTCTATGATATACCAGACATGACTAAGATGTAATAGTTCACAAGTTGATACAAAGTATCAAAAGGGGGGAGAGTGTGAGGGAATTTTTATATATCCTAAAGCTATATTTGCTATTATATGCCTTGAAGCTATGCTTGCTTTGTAAGCCATGCTGTAACAAAGTCATAATGAATGTTGTAGAAATTTCTGAGTTCATGCTGTTTTCTACAGGGTTATAGAATGTTATTGAAGTTACTTGAGGTACATTTGTAGAAACAGAAAGCAAGATAAAACTGGGCAGAACTGGTTGTACCAGCCTGAATAACAGGCTCAGACAAAGTATAAGATAACAACATGCTTGGGCAAAATATAAGATAACAGCACATTGAGGCATTGAAGGCAAGCGGTACGTTGCTATGGTGTAAGTGAAACTCATTGTTTCACTCAGGTCAGATATTGAGCATATGTATCAAGAAGTATTGGGAAAGAAATGGAATAAGCAGTGGAAAAGTACCCCATACATTGGTATCAACTTGTTTTTCTGTTACATTGGTATCAACTTGTTATTCTGTTATATGATTGTCTTATACTGAAATGTTGGTATTTTTCAAGATAAGAAGTGCAGAATCTAGCGTATAAAAAGCTGCTGTAAATTGTAATCAGGGAGCTTTCTCCTTTGCAGAACTCCCGCATGCATGTGAAAGATTTGATCAAATAAAGCGACGTTAAGACAAAACCCAGTGGTGTGGTTTTTGCCCCGTGACGACGGGAGCGGTTGCTCAGGTAATACTTACAGTGAGAGAATTTGCGATCACACTGCAACCAGAGTGCCTGCTTCCCATCACATATTATTTGGCCCAGTCCCATTATCCAACATGTTGGGATGTACAGTATGCATGCTACTTTTGCTTGATCATTGTGGGTAGTCCTATACCACAACCCCCACCTATTGCTTATTGTATTTACTTTGGCCATTTCCTCAGTAGTATTCAAGCACCAGCTCTTCCTCCTTCTGCTTGCCACAACAAAAGAGACTGCTGTTGCTCAAATTTATTTATTTGTTTCTTTATTTATTTATTTATTTTATTTATTTTTATGTTTGCTTGCACGCATGTGCAAGAAACATAGTGCCATCATCCGAGTTTTCGGAGGTGTGTCACCCCCTCTTCCAATTCAGTCAGTGTGTTGGCATGCATGGCCCCAGTGCTCCAATGCATGCTGAAGCTGTCTATGACAGCTCCAAAATGCAGTGGAGTACAGTTGAAAGGGGGAGCTACGCTTCAGTGAGCAGAGATAAGATATCACCTGCTCATGCGCTCTCCCCCTACACACACACACACACACAGGCATACTGCATGTGGCCCCCCCATGCACACACTGTACAGCTGGGGGTGCCCAATCCCCGGTCGGCTGTGCTGCACATCTCCAAAAGCCTTCCACATGCCATGCTGGGTACCCACCCCAGTGTGGCAACTCATTGTATAGCCGACGGGGGTGCCCAATCCCTCGTTGACTCCACTGTCCTCCCCCCCAGAGTCCCTCAGCATTTCTCCCTGCCCCCTCCCACAACCCGCACCCACTGACTGCGCACCTTGCCTCCCCACACCCCCCTCACCCCATACTTACCTCTGGACCTCAGCGCGATGATCTTCGGTGGACCAGAAACACGTCTGCACTCTTCAAAGCTGACCGCGAACTGAGGAAATGCCGGTAAGCTGTATAATGGGATAGACAGGGCTTGTTCAACTTTATTGCATATCTCAGGCAGTTTTTGGAATTTTTGCACCAAATTTTCAACATTGGGTTTTTGGGGCCCTTTCTCATGAATGCTGTCACTGTCATGGCATTACTCGGGCCCGAAGCCTCTGCGTGAAATCACCTTTCTGGAATGATTAATGAAAGGACACTGCCAGTGTTCATAAGGTGGGCTCTCAAGAAGCCTATTTTGAAAATTTGGTGGAAAAATTCCAAAAAAGGACTGTTATTACTGGCACAGTCGATTGTCGCGAAATCAATGTATGAACACATTAAGAAAATCACAGTGACAATGTTCATGAGAAGAGGTCTTAAAATGGCTATGTTGAAAATTTGGTGAAAAAACTCAAAAATGACTGTTTTACGAGTGCATTGTGCAGTTCCTATGCACGCTCGTAAGTTTATGAATTTTCAATATTTTCAATCCAGATTTTCAACATTGCCATTTTATTACATTTCCTTATGAGCAGTATAGCTGTCATTTGTCACATCTTGCCCAAAACATGTTTCCGCCCATGTAGCGCACAATGGCACAGTCGGTGTGCGAAATCAATGTATGGGACACATTAAGAAAATCACAGTGACACTGTTCATGAGCACAGGTCTTAAAATGGCTATGTTGAAAATTTGGTGAAAAAATTCCTAAAAATGACTGTTTTACGAGCATGTGTTGCACAGTTCCTACACACGCTCATAAGTTTGTGAATTTTCAATATTTTCACTCCAGATTTTCAACATTGCCATTTTATTACATTTCCTTATGAACAGTACAGCTGCCATTTTCCACGTCACCCAAAATGTGTTTTCGCACATGTAGCGCACAATGGTGCAGTCGGTGTGCGAAAGCAATGTTTGGGACAGATTAAGAAAATCACAGTTACACTGTTCATGAGCAGAGGTCTTAAAATGGCTATGTTGAAAATTTGGTGACAAAAGTCCATAAAATGACAGTGTTACGAGTGGGCATTGCGCAGTTTCCACGCACCCTCATAAGTTCATGACTTTGTAATATTTTCAGTCTAGATTTTCACCAGTGGTATTTTTCCACACTTCCTTATGAACAGTACAGCTGTAGTTTTTCACAACATGGCCGAAATGTGTTTTCACACTTTCAGCGCAGAGATGCGTGGTTGCTGTGGGAAATCATTATTCAGAACAGATAAAGAAAATCACAGTGACACTGTTCATGATCGGAGGTCCCAAAATGCCTGTGTTGACAATCTGCTGTGAAAAATCCCCAAAATAATTACATTACGGGTGTGCATTGCACAGTTTCTATGCACGCTATGACTTCACCAATTTTTTAAATATGTTTACTGCAGATTTGCAACATTGCCATTTTTTACACATCCCCATGAACAGTACAGCTGTCATTTTTTACATCCTGTTCAGAATGTTTTTGCACCTGTGGTGTTAAATGCCGTAGTCGCTGTGCATAAGCAGCTTTCGGCTACCAGACTGATATTGCCACTGTTCATGAGATGGGGTCACAAAAAAACCATGTTGAAAATTTGGAGTGAAAATACCAACGAATGCCTGAGGTATTAGGGTTTCCAACAATAAAGCCCAACCCTGTAGAGAATGACAGGCATCAGGGATGTGACTTGGGATTCTTGCCTGTAATGCTTATACCATTCCACACCCTGCAGCCAGTGAGAGGCATTGAGGTATGCCTTGGACTCTTCAGCCCCAAAATTCACCCCATTCTCCTATACCACACCCATCTCACCGTACTTCCTGATGGAATGGGGTGCACATAAGGGCCAAATACCCCAAGGCACATCGTGACACTTGTCAGTGTCTGCAGGGTGGGGTGTGGTGAAATGGCATGGCCGTTATGCCTGACGACCCAAAGGCACACCCCAGTGCCTGTCACTCTCTGCAGGGTAGTGGTGGGGTTGGCTTCAGTTCAATATTTCACTGCCATTCCTATTACGCAGCTCTGTAACTTCTACACTACCACTGCCAAAGCCAGCAAGCAAACATTCAGCATTGACAAATCCTTGTTTAGTTTGGGATTAATACCTTTGAGTCAAGGATATTTTCAAAGGTTCCACTTCAGTGTTGAACAAACATTACAAAAATACAAGGTTTACAGAGAAAATAAAAAAAGAAAAACATTGAAGCATATACACAGGCAGCAATAGTAAAGTTTGAACAAATTAGTACATATTAACAGATAGACTGATTAGATAAGAGGGAGTTGGGGGTGTCAGCCGGAGGTGGCATCGTCGGAGGTGGGAGAAAGACGGAGCTTTCAACCAAGTGAAGCCATTGTCAAGTAATTGGGGTAGGGGAATGGGTTAGGAAAAAGTAGTATATAGAAGAAAGATGTAGAGGGAGGTAGGTAAATGGAAAACTGGGGGTGAGGTACTATGACATTAGTGCAGTCAGGTACAATTCATTTTAGAGCCCAGGAGAGATTTGAACCCAGCTTTGAAGGCATTAATCTTGGTAGTATCAATGAGGTCAGCAGGTAGTTCATTGTACCATTTCAGTCCTTGATACAGGATGGAGTTCTGGGCAAAGTTCATCCTTTTGAAGGGAATCACCATCTTGTTAGTGACCGCACTATGGGTAGATTTTGTTGGGATGGCCAGTTTAAAGTGTCTGCCCAGTGTGGGGGATGTCAGCTCAAGTAGTACTACTTTTTTTAGAAGTAGGCAGGTTTGGTATTGCCCTCTAAGACGGAGTGGGAGTCACCCAGTTTCAGTGTACAGTGAGCAGCTGTGGGTGTTGAGAATAGCCCCCAAAGTAAGACAACAGGCCTTATTGAGGAGTGTGTTGATCCTGTTAAGAGCAGTTTTTGTGCCCGCTCCATATATTGGCAACCCATAGTCAATATTAGACAGTATTGAGCTACCGGTGGCTAGTTTGAGTGCATATGGTGTCATTTAATGTCTGTGATGATAAATGACACCATGTTTTATATTTGCAGTCTTGATAACAGAGTCAGTGTGGTTTGAGAAGGTAAGCATGTCATCAAAGGTAATGCTGAGATATTTGAAGTTAGAGTCTTGGTCTAGGGTCTCACCCTTTTGGTTATGAATACGCAGGGGCAGGTATTTCTTTTTGCTTTGTGAGGTGGTGAAGAGCGTACTTTTTGCTTTTTTGATGTTTAATAGTAGCATATTTTCTGTAAACCAAGATTGAAGTTTATGGAAGCTGCGTTGGAGTTCAGTTGTGATATATTGGTCTTCGCCAGTGACTCAGATCACTGCATCATCTGCATAGAGAACTGTGTTTGTTGAGCAAGCCATTGGGGCAAAGTTGATGAAAAGGCTAAAGAGCAGAGAACTGAGGATTGACCCCTGCAGAACCCTGAGCTGCACCTCCTTAGCTGCAGATAGGGTATCACTAATTTTGACTCATTGTGATGTGTTAGAGAGGTAACTGCCAAACCATAGTACCGTATCTGAGGATAGACCTGTAGACAGAAGGCAACCTAGGAGGAGGTTGTGATTAACAGAGCTGAAAGCATTTGTAAGGTCAATGAAGGCTGATCCAACTGCCTGACCACTATCCAAGGCATTATATAGTTGGGATGAATAATCAACTAGAACGGTGGGTGTGGAGTGCTTTTTATGGAAGCCGTGCTGTTGAGGGCAGAGTAAATTATGGTTATCGAGGTATTCAGTAAGCTGCTCCGAGACCATTCTTTTGAGTACTTTCGAAAGAGGAGGAAGGATCAATATAGGTCTGTAGTTGGATGTTTGGGTTTTATCCTCTGCTTTAAAGACAGGCATTACGTTAGCTGACTTCCATGCATTTGGAAATACTCATGATTTTAGAAAGGCATTAAACACCATGGTAAGAGAACCAGCAAGCTTGTGAAGGAGTAGACCAACTAGTTTCATGTCAAGCAGATCTGCCCCCATCCTGGTCCTGCCAAGCACCCTTTTAATATTCTTGATGGGTTCGGTTTGGTGACATGTCTAAAGTAAAAGGGTTGCACATCTTTCCTTGGGGGATCTTGAGGGGCAGTTGGGCATTGCTGAACATGCATATCTTTGAAGTAGTCACCAGGGAATACCTGTACACTTGAAAGGTCAGTGAATGCATTGTTAAACTCATTGGCAATTTTGATGGGTTCATGTAGGTACCCCTTCGCAGTCAATAGTAGATCTGGAGGGTGTTGGGGGCTTTGCACGTTAAGGATTTAAGAGAGCAACAAAAGTCTCTTTCAGAACCCCAGGTTTTGGTTAACAGATCCTTTTAGTAGGAGGCTTTAGCCTGTCAGATGAGTCTGGTGCAGGTGTTTCTAACTGCCTTGTAGGTATTAAATGCAGCAGGTGTACCAACTGCTTTTGCTATATGCCAAAGCTTGTCTCTGTTCATCATAAGTCCAATAAGGGAGTTGGAGAGTCAGGGATTGGAGGTTCTTTTAATTGTTTTAATTTTATATGGTGCAAAAATATCACAAGTACAGTTGAAAACCATTATGAAGTAGTTAAGTGCCTCATTACCATCTATATCCTCAGCCAGTGGGGACCAATCCTGTTGTGTCATGTACAGCTTGAAATGTTCAAGTAGTCCAGGCTTTAGGCAGCGGTTTTTGCACACCTTGGGAGAACTCCTGGTGAAATTGTTAGACCAGGTACACTTCACAGGGGAGTGGTCACTGAGGCTGTCAGGCAGGACAGTGACATCACATATATGCTCAGGGTGTGTGGTCAGGAGCCAGTCTATGAGAGAGCTGCTCCCTGTTTTGTAGTTTAGTCGGGTGTCAGCAGTGACCATCTGTTTTGAGAAAAGGCAGTAATTAGATCATTGGCTTTTGTTTCTTTTTGTGAGTGCCAGTTTATGTTGAAGTCACCTACAATGATCTTCTCCCAGTGGTTGCTTAGCTGCTCTTGGCTTGCTATGACATGATTTAGCCCAGCAGGTTGGTGCTCTGGAGGTGTGTATACTGTAAAGACCAGCAGGACTTTATTCTGCATCCCTATGTTTAATTTGAAGTTCAGAATTTGGGCCTCTTTTGTATTAAGACCGTTATCAAGGGCCTGCACCTTTATTCCAGACTTGACATACACAAGACACCCATACCCGTGTTTAGCCATCCTATCTTGTCAGAATGAGTTGTAGCCATCAAGGGAGATAGATGCATCCGGTGTCTTGAGGGAAGCCAGGTTTCAGTGAGTGCTATAATGTCTGGGTTGATCACCTGCACCCATGTCTGGAATTGTGCAAACTTGGGAAGGAGACTGTTAATATTTAAAGATACTATGGTAAGTTGACCTTTAAGCTTAGTCATTTTAGAGTAAGGGGGTCCAGAGTCTGGGTGAATATTTCCTGATAGTAGAAGGAGCTGCAGGATTAGAGAATGGAGAAAAAGATAAAGTACATGTAAAGATGATTTAAAATGAAAATGATGATGGTTAATTACATCCAGAGGAAATGTTGAACTGTTGAGAACCAGGGTCACATCATATGTTAAAATTCCTAAGAAGTGATAAACTGTGGCCTGGTCATATGCATGGTGGCACAGAGTCCCTCTCGTAGAAATGGTTTAATGCAGTCTCTCATTTTGCTGGTTATGGACAATAATTCATTCTGATCTGATTACATTTGATAAATACTACAAAATTTGAAGTCCCTTACTCCCATCTCTCTCTATCAGTCAACAAGAAAAGTATTTATAATTTAACTGTTGCACTCTTTGATTATTCTGACTATAAGTTAGGGATTATTTTAATATATTGATCTGAGACTGCATCATCTCTTCTTACGGAAGCATCCCACTTGTCACATTATGTTAAATGAGTCACTTATCCAGGATATGTTGATTTCATACTTGTCAACCCTTAATGGTAATTAGAGCAATAATATGTCAGTTTGTTGTCTCTCAAGTAAACATTCCCTTAGGCCAAGTTCTAACAACCAGTATTCAGTAAATGAAAATAAATCTTGCACTCAGGTCCTCATTAAATAAAATCATCAACCAAAAGCACTATTGTGAAAAATAATTTTATTATTGCCACTTAGCCAAACATTTAAAAGTGATGCCACAAGTATAAATAATAAAACCCAATATTTTGCACCCATGCTCCATGCTTTATCAAGAGTGAATGTGCATTATACAATGGTAAGAAAGAATGCTGGCCTCCGATTGATAATCTGGGACTGGACCTGTGATTTTATCCCAGTACAACATCACAGGTCTAGTCCCAGCACACAGATGACCACAGAAGGATAAAATAAATTCCTCCCTCCCCATGCAAAGCCACTGCAAACCCGACACTGCCCTGTCCACATAGAACTGTTAGCCAAACATTACTGGACAGGGAAGCCATCACAACATCAACCCTTGCCCCCCCTCAGTAATTTCCTCCCTCAGGGCTAATACAAAAAATACTATAAAACAAACCTAACCAGCATTTGAAACTCCTGATTAGTTGCCAGCCTTTTCTCAGTTTCACATTCAGACACACTTGCAATCAATGGCTCCTCTATGAGTGGCGTCGCCCCTCAATTCCCACTTTCTGTTTCCCCAGACTCGGTCTCTAGTCACAGTAAACATAGGAGCACTCCACCAGCCCATTTCATAGGCCCACACCCAGAAAAAACTTATATTAAAAAGAAAAAAAAAAATAGACAATTTGATCAGCCTCTCAAACTGGCGCATACCTTCATGTACCGCATGTGCTCAACTTGTTTTCTGCACTTCTCCATACCTTGGACAGTGGTCGCCAGCTCCGCTTTCCTTTGCCCCTCTAACACAAGAAATAAAAACTAAAACCTGCTGTCCTGACATCAGTTTGCATTCAACAGCCAGCAGAAAAAGCTGAAAGCTGCTCAGTCCTGTACTGCAAATCAGCCAACGGTCCATCCAATCGCATCTGAGACTGCCTCTGCATTTAAACTGTACAACTGAAAAAGCAAATGGGGGGGGCATGGCCAGCTTGTACTATGGCACAGTATGTAACACACCTGTGTGTGAAAACAGAAAAAAAAAGATGTAGCGAGGGAACACAGTGCAGAAGATAGTGTCAGCACCATCTAGTGGCCAAAAATAGAAACTGTGGAGTTTTTTTTCAAAATGAATATCACCATACATGAAAAAAATGGAAAAAAAAGTCATAAACAATTTTTGTTTCTATTTTCTAGTTTTATTATAAAAACTAGCCGTTGTACAATAGCAATAATGCACTCCAGGGTGTGTGTCGTGCTGGGATAACATCACTTCTGGGGTGTTGGATATACTCAGCCTGCAGCCTCGTGCCCAACCACACCAGGCTTGATGTTATCCCAGCATGAGACACACCATGTTGTGCATTATTGCTTAATTTACAATGGCAGTGCTTTTACTTTTTATATATGAAAAATCACCTGCAAAATCTACATCTGGTAACAAATAAAACACACAATCATTTACCATTAAGATTATTCAACTTCACAGACTCAATAATAAATTGCTGTGGTAACCAGGATATTTCAGTTCTATGCCACTGAAATAAGACTTGATGGTGTTCATCAGCAGTCTATTCAGCATGGCTTGTGTCATATTTCAATGCTGCAAGTATGATGAGACTTGTATCCTTGTATTTAATCTTCTTGTTGGTTTTTCCATGTGCAGATACATGGTGTTGGTCATAACCAATGATGCAAGTGCCACATCAGGAATGGTCACTACTGTGATGTCATACTTGTAGCATTGAGTGATGAACAATACCCCAATTCTGTCAATGAGGTAGACCATTCCAAGATAAATGGGAGTGATTGAAATATTAGTTTACAACTAAAGGATAAGACTCATCTTGATTGCTTTCTTAACATGTCCTATCATTCTAAACTATGAACTACTGTATTGTGAAATGCAGCAGCAGTCAGGGCAAAAGTAAAACATACATTATTATAATTGTGGAATAGCAAAAATTACATTCAAACAGCTATGGCAGACAGTGAAAAAAATATATCACAGCACTTACTGGCAGAGAGGAATAGGAACAGCATGTCATGCTGCTCTATTCTGCTTTTTTTGCTTATTCACATTGCAGACTCACCACTTCTTTTGTGCCAAACAAAATGGGAACACTTACATGGGGGTTGCTCACTCTGTGGTCAAACAAAAACATTTGTATTTATATCGCACTTTTCATGGAAACATTTTACAATCGACACACACAGCTTCACACCACACAACTACAGAATGGCAGCCACCCCTGGGTTGGAACATTGCAGCAATTATGTGCTAGCACACTGCACAGCAACTCTAATACTCTCTGTGTACAGATGCAAACCATATGATACTGTCAGTTTAATCTGTTGCTTGGTTAGTCAATGGAGAATGTTGGCCAGGACACTAGAAAATTCCCCTATTCTTTCTGAGAAGTACCATTGGATCCTTAGCATCCACAAAAACAAAGAGCAGTACCATCTGACAGGACCTTCATTTAACAACTCATTTAAAAGGAGTCACTGCATAACAGCACAGAGTCACCCAAATGCAATGTCGAGATGGGAGCGGGTCCCCTTTAGATATATCAGCACTTCTTTCAGCGGCACCTAGTGTTCACTGAAAGTCTATTACATGGTTATTGGTCAGACCCAACCCTCCATAGCTTTTGAGATTTGGTGAGGTCAGACTCCCAAGCTGGTAAGGCTGCAGGTATACCGTACTCTCAGTGTTGGGACACTTGCAGAGTGATATCCTACAAATTCATCTTTTCTTGCCTACTGGCAGGTGCTTGGTGCATTGCAGAAAATATTTCTGCTGACAGAAGGAGGCATGGCACGTGGCACCATTGACTAACTATAGGCTGTAGCCTCTGTAGTAGGGCAAGGTGGAGTAGCAACTACAATCTCCAAAGAGATGTCAGCCTTTCCATTGGCTGCAACAAACTGGGCTAATTAGCTGGATTGGCTGTGTCTGTGAAGGAGAAACACAGAAAAAATCTGAAGCAGTGAACAAATGTTTACCATCCTTGTTTCTTGGCAAATATTTCAAACTGAAGTTATAAACTATTTGTTGGTTTCTGTTTGCCTTATACAAAAGGTTTTGTGTAATTTATGAGAAAAACATGCAACATCTAAAACAACGTGCTCTACAAAGATCTCCAAGATTCTGCAATTCTGGGGAAAACCTATCTGAGTGATGTACATTTGGATTTATTTGTTGTCATGCAAAGCAATCCAAAAGCAATCAGCAACAGATTGCTTTTGAGGTAATATAACTCATGATACGTAACTGATTACTTTTCTGAGCAAGTAATCTGTATCTGTAATAACTTACTTTTCAACATTAACTTTAACAAACATGACTGCACTCAGAGTTCTAACTTAAAACATTTAGTCAGGTAGTATGCACAACATAGCCTTACATCTTTATTTCTAATTATTGATACTGTAATGTAAACAACATTTTCAAGAATATATTCTAGTAAACCTTTACTTTAGACTAAACAGACCAAGATAACACAACAAAGTACACACTATAAATATTAGACACCAGTAATTAGCTGACATTGTTTAAAGTTAACAGCAACAGAAGTACCTCCACTACTCCACTCTGGTAGTGGAACAAGCACCATGAAATCAGTCAAAGCACCAAACAATTTCAAAGAGGCAAAATAATTGATTATATTCTCACAGAGAAAGCCTTTCAAGTAATCAAATTCTCAGACTAATGTATTTGTTAAAAAGAGGCATTTTTTTAAAGTCCCAAATGTATTTCTGATTTTAAATCAAATTCTGGATCATCACCCGTAGAACCACCGATCTTAGTTAACTTCATTGTGCAAACAGCAGATAAATAGAGCTGTAACTTTATATTTTAAAGGAACAGTACACTTTTGTTCCACTCCATAGTCAAATGGGATTAAAAAGTTTGATCCTAACACAAGTTACCATCTAACTCTATGTCCAATGCTCCAATCACCAAATGAGAAGTTTAACAGGATTTGAAACATGTTGATATGTAAATAAAATGTGCACAAGAGATTTAAATGTAATGTTTCACATCATAAAGGTGTTGCTTGGACTCAAATAATAGAACACATTTTCTGCTAAATGCTGTGGAATGCAAGTATAAAAATATAAAGTTGCTGTTCCAATTATTGATTGTTTGCATGATGAAATTACATGAGGTCTGTGATTCTACAGAGACTGATCCATGATTAAACTTAAAATCAGAAGTACATTTGGGGCATTTAAAATTGCCTTTACTCTGTATTTTATTTTAAGGTGGAAGTAGGCATTCACCCATCATGACCACCCTCCCTGCAGTCTGAGGATTTGAGTACTTAAAAAGGCATTTTCTGTGTGAAATTAATAAATACTTTTGCCACTTTTAAAGTGTTTGGTGCTTTGATTTCATGGTGCGTGTCCCACTACAGAAGTGGAGCAGTGGGCATACTCGTGTTAGTGTTGTCATTTGCAGAAATCTTTGGGGGACACTGTGTACAGGAGTCAGTCTCCCTGGAGATGAGAAACACTGTTCTGCTTAATTCATTGTTTAAAGTCAATGTGAAACTCCAGAGCCTGTGTGATGTGGCCCAAAGGGAAGGTGTAAATAGAATGAATTGTTTAAGATCAGTTTATAAGCTGTAGAAATGTTGAATGATGGGGTGCACCCCAGGGTCCTTAAAGAACTAAGAGAGGTGGTGGCCGAACCTCTGGCTATCCTGTTTAGCTGATCACTGGAACCAGGGGAGGTATCCAAAGACTGGAGGATAGCAGATGTAGTCCCCTTATACAAAAGTGAGAACAAAGAGGAAAAGGGGAACTATAGACCAGTCAGCCTCACCTCGGTAGTGGGGAAGATCATGTAAGCACTACTGAAGGAGAGATTGGTGGAACATCTGGTTGTCAATGGACTACAGGACCCAAGGCAGCATGGTTTCACCAGGGGGAGGTCATGTCAGACCAACCTTGTTGAATTTTTTGACTGGGTGACTAGGGAGGTGGATCAGGGGAGGGCAGTGGACATGGCCTATTTGGACTTCAGCAAGGCCTTTGACACTGTGCCACATGGAAGACTATCACACAAACTGGGGAATATGGGTGTGGGCAGGACAGTAGTGTGGTGGGTAGGTAACTGGCTGGGCGGCAGGACACAGAGGGTGGTGGTAAATGGCTGTCACTCCACAGAGGGAAGAGTGACCAGTGGGGTACTACAGGGATCAGTGCTGGTACCGGTCCTATTCAACATCTTCATCAGTGACATTGCGCAGGACCTAGAAGGCAGAATTTCACTGTTTGCTGATGACACAAAGCTCTGTAACAGAGTAGACACACCAGAGGGTGTAGACAGAATGAGAAGGGACCTGCAGAAACCTGAAGAATGGTCAGGGGTTTGGCAGTTGAAATTCAGTGCAAAGAAGTGCAAGCCAGTGCATATGGGGCACAAAAACCCTGGCACAATATATCAGTTGGGGGGTGAGGATATAGCATGAACCAAGCAGGAAAGGGATCTTGGGGTTATCATCTCTGATGACCTCAAGGTAGGGAAACAGTGTGACAAGGCAGCAAGTAAAGCAAATAGGATGCTGGGATGCAAAGGCAGGGGCATCACCAGCAGGAAAAGGGAGGTCAAATTCCACTATACAAGACACTAGTGAGGCCCCACCTGGAGTACAGCGTACAGTTCTGGAGACCTTACCTACATAAGGACATAGACAGGGTAGAGAAGGTTCAGAGGAGGGCAACAAAGATGGTGCATGGATTGCATCACAAGTCCTATGAGGACAGGTTGAAGGAACTGAACATAAAGGACTAGAGGGCATGGAATGAAGTTGGAGGGAGGACAATTCAGAGGAAACGTGAGGAAGAATTTCTTCACAGTACAGGTGGTGGACAAGTGGAACACCCTGCCAGAGGAAGTGGTGGGGGCTGAAACAATCATGGGATTTAAGAATGCATGGGATAGACATACAGGAATTCTGGAGGTCAGGGGTAAGGGGCAACAGACTTCTACGAAAACATAAACTGACCTTACAAGCTCAAATGGGCAGACTGGGTGGGCCATAGGCCCTTATCTGCCGACACTGTCTATGTATCTATGAATAGCCAGACTTTACTTTGAGCGCTCTGTGTTACTTCACATTGTCAGTGGAAATTACAATGTGGGTAATGCACACCCCAGACAGGGGCACTCTGGTAAGACCTAAAATTAGCAGCATGGAATTCTTGTTTTGTAAGTGTTCAAATGCATCATTTCAGGCAATCTTTTTTTAGCAGTGTGCTAGAGACAGCAGCACTACTGAGGAGCTCACTGTCTTGTATGTTATCTTCACATCTGTCATTGTTTTTTTCCACCTATTTTAATAACTAGCAGAGATGAGCTTTTGTGTTTACAGGAAGCCTTCCTAAATTCAGTTGTGCTTCTTTGTCTGGAGTTTAAATTGGCTTACCTGCTTTTTCTTCGTTTGCAGCATCTTCGAAGGTCTGGGTGAGTTTGCAACTGCCAACTATTCTGTATAAGTTATAAAGGGTGTGTGTTGTTATTCTTTTGTGCTCATCCAGTACTGTTCTTGGTCTACTGATTTTCCTTCCTGGTGCCACAGGTAAGTTTGTGTTTTTTCTCTTATGGGAGTCAGTTAGCTTCTTCTCCTGCGGTTGTGTTATTGCTTGCTTGTTTTGTAGCTGCCTTTTGCCTATTCTAAGCAGTTTGCCCTTTTCTGAGGTTTCTGTGTGTTTTCATTGATTTTCTTATTATATTCATACTGAATTTGCCTCATCACTTGGCTTCATAAACTTTGAGTTTTTCGCTTCAATAGAGCAGTGTGAGCTTCCCACATATACATTTTTTTGTTTGTTTTTTAAGTTTAAGCACAGACATGTACCCGTGCTCCTGTGGTATAAAAGCATCACTCACGGGCAGTTGGCAATAATCATGCAGCATCATTTTTTATCATGCATGTACAGATGTGTTTTATGGTTCTCCAATGCTTACAATTTTTGAAAACAGATAGTTTTCTTCATTTGTTCTTTTTTTTTTTTTACTTACTTTCAAACAATCTTGATTTTGACGTGTTTGCAGGGGGCCTCCCAGGCACAGTGCTTCTAAACAGCACCTACCACTCTCTCTCTCCCCTTTTTTTGTTTGTTTGTTTCTGCTAATTCTAATGTATGCAGAATAAGGGTTATCAGTATGTTTTTCCTTTTTTCTGAGGATAGGGGCCTTGTTATGGGAATCATGGTCTGCCATAGACCATTGTTTTTTTTTAATAAAAAATTCAAAACATACAACTGGACATTGAATCATTCCTTTGATGGCGCAATCTTGCTTTTTATACTACTCAACAAAATATAGCATGTTTGGCCCCCAGCATCCAGACCTCTAGTGTTGTGGAGGAAAGTACATTTGGAAAGTTTAATGGCAGTCGCAAGGAACTGAGTTACTGAAGTCCTTATTAAATCATCTGAATGATATACATGCTGAAGAACCACAGGCCAGTCCTGCAAAGAAAGGAAAGGGGAAATTGTTTAACCAGGAAAGGCACACTAAGCCAAAGCCTGTTTCCACGTACAACCTGAGAGCACAAGGAAGTAAAGTGACTTGCTCAGGGTCACACAGTATGCAAGTGTCAGTTGATGGGATTCAAATCCAGGTCTCTAGGTTTGCAGCTCAGAGCCTTAAACCACTGCACTCTACTACCTCCATATACTGAGGCAGCCCATCAGGCCAAGGGGGGCAGCAGCAGGCAAGTGCTGATGTACTAAAGTGTTTCACAGATGCTATTACCAATATGCAGGCATTTCCTGTTTTTTCCCACCAAAGTTTGTTTCTGTCAATATAAAAATCAGATGATGAAGAATAAAGGAAAACAGGTATCATCTCAAAAATTCCTACTGTACTGCTGCGTGCTGAAAAGTTCTCTCTGTAAAGAAGTTACATGGGCCCAAAGGACACCTGTGGGTCCTTATTCACTATTGTTTTATCTCACTTAATTCCTTCTAATGTCAGAATCCATAAGGTTAAATGTTACAGTTTACTGTAGGTGGCCCCACCTTTGGTGACACCATGTATTTCCTTTTTTGTTAATACTCTCTGGTGTTTGTTTGTGTCTTTTGCACTGCCACCCAATGTTCAACCAGGTATCAGTTGACAACATTTTGAGCACAATGATGTTTGTTCAGAGAACTATGCAACAAAAAGGGTCCTCCCACTGATGTCTCATGTTTTGGTGGCTAATATGGTTTAGCCCTCTGTACTGTCTATTTAAGAAACAATGTCTCTTCCTGATAAGAGAATATTAAGATTGATTAATTAATGAGTTATGAGGGTCTGATAATGCTTACTTCTTCCGATATGGTGATAATAATATACTGTATACAATACAGATCACAATAAACTCTTCCTCCAACTCACTGCTGTAACATCTCTTTTGTGATGACAATGCACTGCCAACTCTAACGTCTGAAACTGAAAACTGTTTTCCAACCACCTGTCAACTCAGGTACAACTCACTTTCAACTGCTCTCTAAATTTCCCTCAGTGCCTTTGCAATGTTCATGCAATGCATTTTCAGTGCAGTGGTATTGTCACAGTAATCCTTTAGAGCTGTTAGTCTCCTCCCATTCATTGCATTTCCTTCCATCATTGCATATTCAGTACTATACCTGTACATTGCAATACAGTCTCTTCTGTTTTTACATGATGATTTGCAGTAGTATTTTAGTAAAATGATAAAAATCATGACTTAACAAGAGTATCATTTCTACCCGCACACATGTTAAGCCATGTTTTTGATTATTTCAAAAGTGCAGAATGCCAATAAAGTAGTCTCCAGTGTACTGGCTCTCTGAGTCTAAAGGCAGTGCTGTAAAGTACAGAGCAGCATTCTGGGGCAGCTTAATACACTAATTTACCTGGTGAAGTGGTTCGTGGTATGTTCTGTCCCACAGGAGAAGATGGGTCTAAGTGTAAAAAGTGTGAATTTAAGATGCATAATTTCCCCAATGTATTTTTTGTTCTGTACTGTGCCATACTGTATATCAGTTCATTGAAGTTATGACAGCCGCACACCCCTGCCTACCGACCGCAGCAACAACTGCTCTAAGCCCAGTCCAAAATGTGACTGTATCCTGGAGATCACTGAAAGACTATTTTTTATTTTGATGTATTATTTCTTCCAGAGCTCCCAGCTTGCAAGCCTGCCTTCAGTTGTCCCCCAGCACAGCCCCAAAGGTTAGACCCCCTCCCTTATGCACCCCACGACTTACCCTTCATGGCAGGGTGGTGGGGAGTGACTCAACCCATCCCAAACGGATCCATGCCAGGGAGGTGTCTTCTCAGAGGTGGCGCTTCGGGGACTGCTTCATTCTGCTGGAGCTGTTTTTCCACTTTTCTCCCCTTGTGTGGATACGGGCCATGCAATGACACCTGCAGTGAGAGCATGTATGCTTCTGCACGTGCCTCACCAAGCCGCCTGCCCCATCTCTCCCCGCCAGCATCAGAGTGCTGCCCAGCAGCTGCTAGGGGCAAGTGAGCGCTGTCACATCGCCTCCCCGGAGAAGGAGAGCAGTCCAACAGATGCTCGATCCTTCTCCTCCCGCCAACCTCCCAATGACCCATGCTCATTCCCGAACACGGGTCACTGGCATGGCTTGAGGTAAGGCATACAGTGCCTCAGCCCTCAACGCTACCGGGCTGGCCCTGAAAGACTATTTTTAAACATTACACTCTCTCCTTAGTCTGCATACAGCAATTAGAGATGAGCTCACTCTATCAAGAAAGCTGCCTCCTTCCTGACCAGCACTGTTAAATTACGTTGTTTACTACTGCCGGTGGGAAGAAAGAAGGCAGCATTCTGGATAGTGTGAGCATTTCTCTAACTGCTGTATACACTTTTGTAACTATATCTAAAATATATTTATTTTCCATATGGGAGAATAAAAATTCACAGAATATTAACAAGATATTTCTATGAAATATATACAAATAATATCTAAGGTACAGTATATCTGAAATATATGCATTAGTTATATCTCAAATATTACAAAACCAGCCAATCCAAGATATAATGCATATATTTGGAAACTATTATGAAAATCTATTTATGGATGAAATTCAAAAACTATTTCAAATATGTTTTATAACATATATTCAAAATATATTTATTTTCCATGTGGGGAGAGCCAGTACAACAGATATTACTTTATTGGCATTCTGCACTATTTAAATGATCAAAAATATAGCTTAACGTGCACTGATAAAAATGATACACATTATGATTTTAATCATTTTGATAAAATACTACTGCAAATCAGCATGTAAAAACAGAAGGGTATTGTACTGCAATGTATAGGGAGCCGACCAGCTCTCGCTTCACTGAGGTCGTTGAGTGTTATGTTTAGGGACAGTTTACAGAGCACAAGGAGTAGGTTTTTCAAAAGCAGGGTGGCTACCATTTACATTTTTTAAAATGCTACAAAACGAAATGTCTGCTAATTAAACAAAAGCAGTTGTAAGGGCAGCGAGTGGAGTCTTCAGATGCAGAGAAAAAAACATGGTGTTGGGGTGGGGTTTTCAGTCCAAATGCAGGCTCACTATTGGCTGGAATTGGGTGAGAGTGTCTACATAGGATTGAGTAGTATGACATGTCAATCAAGGTGTACTGCACACTGCAATTGTGAAATTGGGATTACAACTCAGTGGTTCAGCACTTTTTATGGGCTGCTTTATGTGTTGCACTGCATTGATAAAAGTTTCTAGAGAGCTGCAAAGTAATTTGAAACTGAATAGTGGCAACAGACAAACCATTAAGACACTTTTAGTAATTCATTGCTGTGAGCAGTGCACATATTAAGCAACTCACTGAAAAATGCTAAACCAGTGAGTTGGAGGAACAGTTTAAAGAGGACCTTCAGCAGTCCATTTTACTTTAATGCAAAAATTCACTCTTCTTGCATTTAATGTCACTGTGCAATTTGTTTTAGTACCTGTGTTGCCGTTTTGCATATAGCGTTTCTCAAAAATGCATTTGTTCTCCTTGTTGTTAGTGCAGCTGCTGAGCTCAGGCTGAGTTTTTGTAATTGCACTCCTGCTGTTCTGACATCACTGTAGGAGTGTTGAGAGCATTGTCTCTATGGTGCGTGAGCATTTCTTGGCCACCAAATTGTGTGTGCTCTGCAGGAACAGCGAGCTTCACTTGTTATCATGTGAGTTATGCAAGCAATGCCTGCCACAGGATTTTCTTACGATGACTCAGACAATGAACTTAGCAGTCTTGCCTTTTTAATGGGTCTGCATAGTGAAGAATTGGAAGATTTTCCTTCCAATGATCATAGTGAAATCTTTGGTGGTCGGCCCTATATGTTCAAGCCAGAGGTCGATTGTGCTGACAGTGTCAGAAGCATCATTTCTGCCCCTGGTCTTGAGAGCTCTGGAAATCACCTTAATGACACCACAAGAAATTGCCTTGATGACACAAATGTGTCATGGTAAGTGTTTTGTGTTCAGAATTCAGATGCAGCAGCCATCGGTTGCTGTGATGCCCAGCATGTTGACTGCAGATACTGATTTCTTTGTGTGATTATGGCTGTCTATTAGCCTGTCAGATGATTCTTTTGCAGCATTGCTGTCATAAATGAGGATGTGGTGTCTGGGGAATACATTAATTTACTGTTTTATTTGTCCCCTTTTCAATGTAATGCTTGTGGAAACACAATTATTGTGTCTAGTGAATGTATTGTCCTCTATATAGTCTTGAAGCTGTCTCCCTTGCATTACAATGCTGGCATGTTGCCTGTAACTGGTCCCACTTGCAATACACTGTTGTCTGAGACCCTGTACTGGGCTCTGGGGACTACATTGCTGGATTCTGTAATCTGTTCCCCCCTTGTTTTGCCAAGCTGACAGATACCCTGTTGTAGGCTCTGTGGAATACATTGCTATGTCCTATAATTGGATTCCATTGCACTACTCTTCTGACTGAAACCCTATAATGCACTTTGGTGAATACATTTCTGGATCCTGTAATCTGTACCCCCTCCCTTAACATGCTGGCATATACCCATTGTGGGATCTGGGGAATAAACTGCTGTGGCCTGTAATTGCACCCTCTTGCCCTACCATACTTGCTGAAACACTATACTGGGATCTGGGGAATACATTGCTGGATCCTGTAATCAATCCACTCTGCATTACCATGCTGGCAGATACCTGGTTGTGGGCTCTGGGGAATACATTGCAGTGGCCTGTAATAGCACCCCCTTGCACTGCCATGGTGGCCAAAACCTTGTACTGGGCTCTGAGAAATACATTGCTGGATTCTGCAATCGGTCCCCCCTGCATTACCATGCTGGCAGATTCCTGGTTGTGGGTTCTTGGGAATACATTGCCGTGGCCTGTAATCAGACACCCTTACACTGCCGTGGTGTCAGAAATCTGCTTGTGGGGTATGAGGAATACATTGCTGGATCCTGTAATCAGTCCCCACTGCATTACCATGCTGGCACATACCTGGTTGTTGGCTCTGGGGAATACATTGCTATAGCCTGTAATCACACCCCCTTGCCCTACTGTGGTGTCAGAAATACGGTTCTGGTGTTTGGGAAATACATTGCAGGATCCTCTACTCTGTTCCCCCTGCATTACCTTGCAGGCAGATACCTGGTTGTGGGCTCTGTGGAATACATTGCCGTGGCCTGCAACTGGACTCCCTTGCACTGCCATGGTGTCAGAAATCTGCTTATGGGATATGGGGAATACATTGCTGGATCCTGTAATCAGTTTCCTCTGCATTACCATGTTGGCAGATACTGTACCTGGTTGTTTGCTCTCAGGAATACATTGCTGTGGCCTGTAATTGGACCTCCTTGCACAGCCATGGTGTCAGAAATCTGCTTGTGGGGTATGGGGAATGCATTGCTGGATCCTGTAATCGGTTTCCTCTGCATTACCATGCTGGCAGATAGTGTATCTGGTTGTGGGCTCTTGGGAATATATTGCTGTGACCTGTAATTGGACCCCCTTGCACTGCCATGGTGTCAGAAATGTGCTTGTGGGGTATGGGAAATACATTGCTGGATCTTGTAATCAGTCCCCCCCTGCGTTACCATGCTGGCACATACCTGGTTGTTGGCTCTGGAGAATACATTGCTGTGGCCTGTTATTGGACCCCCTTGCACTGCCATGCTGGCCATGCCCTGAACTGGGCTCTGGGAAATACATTGCTGGATCCTCTACTCTGTCCCTCCTGCATTACCATGCTGGCAGATACCTTGTTGTGGGCTCTGGGGAATGTATTGCTGTTGCCTGTAATTGCACCCACTTGATCTACCATGCTGTCAGAAATCTAGTTGTGGTGTACAGGGAATATATTGCTGGATCCTCTACTCTGCCCCCCCCATGTTACCATGCTGGCAGATACTTGATTGTGGGCTCTAAGGAATACATTACTGTGGCCTGTAATAGCACCTCCTTGCACTACCATGGTGGCTGAAACCATGTACTGGGCTCTGTGGAATACATTGCTGGATCCTATAATCAGTTTCCCCTGCATTACCATGCTGGCAAATACCTGGTTGTGCGGTCTGGAAAATACATTGCTGAGACTTTTATCACACCCCCATACACTGTCATGGTGGCCAAAATCCTGTAGTGGGCTCTATGGAATACATTGCAGGATCCTATAATCAGTTCCCTCTGCATTACCATGCTGGCAAATACCTGGTTGTGGGGTCTGGGGAATAGATTACTGAGCCTGTTATCACACCCCCATGCACTGCCATGGTGGCCAAAATCCTGTAGTGGGCTCTGGGAAACACATTACTGTGGCCTGTAATAGCACCCCCTTGCACTGCCATGATGTCAGACATCTGCTTGTGGGATATGGGCAAGGCCCTTGGAATTCTACCATTCTGTGTTTGCACAATTTGCCGCAGAATTTGCATCATGCCAAATAATATATATAGTGCTGCAGAATTCATTGTTTTTGGTGAATTTTGATATATAAATATACTGTTTTTCCATAGTGTCAGGCTTTCCTTCCCACCTTGTTTATCTTGAAGTCCCTCCTCTATGCTCAGCATATGATGTCATCAATGACATCACATCATATTTAGCCAATGACAGGACTGCATTCTGCCAGAGAAATGAATAAATCATGCCGCTGAAATCAGAAAATGCTGCCACAGAAGTCAAGGAGCCCTGCCGTAGAAATCAGTAAATTCTGTCGCAGAACACCAGGGGCCCTGGATATGGGGAATACATTGCTTGATCATATCATCTGTCCCCCCTGCATTACCATGCTGGCAAATACCTGGTTGTGGGATTTGGGGAATTCATTACAGTGGACTGTAATAGGACCCTCTTGCAGTACAATGTTACCCTAAATACTGTACATGCATGTAGTGCATTTCCTGCTTTCCACAGATGAATGCTACTAGGTGTGGGCCATTAGTTGGTTATAACATTGCAACACAATGCTTTATTTATCCATGTACTTCTTTTGCTGTTGTGCTGTGTATACTAACCAGTATTTCTTCCCTTGACCAGTGCCGATTGGGAAGGACATTGCCATGGTAGAACTGCTTTCCACTAACACTTCCCTATTCCAGTTATCCCTCTGCAGAGAATGCATGTCTTTTCTTATGTTATCCTGCAAAGTAAGTCAACCATTTACTTTATTTTTGCATGCATTACACTTGTAAGTTCCCAACCCTGTCTACCATTTTTTTCCTTATAGCACTACTACATCCCCATGATGTTTCCATACATACACACATTGAAGACCTATTGTCACATCACCAACGCCATCACTGACAAAAAATGTGTGTGATTCCTTCTCTAATGGTATCCTTCCACACCGGTATCAGCATGCTTTATCTACTCTGCATGTTCCTTATTCTTATGCACCTATATTACTCTTAGACTTGACAGAGACTGTTTCTTCAGGCAATATATGCTTGTATGTAAGTCTATGTTATTTATTTTTTTTGTTCACTAGGTGTTCCTGTGATAACTGCTCTACCATGCCAACAGAATGGGAGTGCCGCTGCTGTGCAGAGATTGTACAGGTCATGGCAAAGTTTGAGGACTATGAAGTTGAACCTTCTGTATCATGAATCACTTCAAATTCCAAGATGTTTGTCTACGGATTCCAGTTCTACAGACCTTATACTATCAGTACAGGCAGCAACATGGAGAACCAGAAGTAACTGAGTTGCATGAGTGAGTACTTCCACATTTATTGTACATGTTCATTACTTTGACTATCGCACATCACTGCATGGTACCATGCACCACCTATGACCAGGAAGCAGTCACCTGAGTATATCTTCATTGTTACTGCACACCACTTTCTTTTCTAACTTTCTTACATTATTTCTACAGCTTGTGATGTCGAGTACACACAGGTGTCTGCTGTCTGGTTTCACACGGTTGCAATGGGTATGTTAGGTGCCTTAGTAATACACATGCTGTACATCTAGCGTGGTTGTTTCTTGCAGGTAATGGCTTTCAGTCCATGTACTGTGCACAATACCAGGCATAACTGTCATTCTTCCACCTTTCTTGCAACTAGTTTCCCACTTCACTTACCAGTTTTCAACGCAGGTACTAACAATTTCATGTAATCAGTAGAGTACACTGTTTTTGGGTGCCCACTGTTCCACATTCTACTTTTTACAACCTATTCATAAGAATGACTCTTCTATCTCTTCCCCATTGTACTAAGTAAATCATAAATTTTTCTTTTCTTTCAAATTTCTTTTTTTTCCTAGGTGCTGTGGGTGAACACTTGAGTCTCTATTTGCCTCAATATGCTGACCCCTCAACCGACCAGGCAACACTGTGTCCACTACAGAACAGACATATGTAGGGCCGTGAATTGACCCTCATGGATCACCAACACCTGGGAGGGGCACAGAAGGCAAGAAAAGAACATCAAATAGACACACCACCCTGGTACCAGTGCTATGTTCTTCCTGGGGATTCTCTTGGTCCATGGGTGTTGTCTGTGCAATTGTGCCACAATGTCACGTCATTCCAAACAATTCCACACTCATTACTTCATGGTGTGTACTGCTGTACCCCAACCAAAAATCTCTTGTCACACTGCAACCACACTATGTACCAGTGTGTGTCTGATCCCCATCTCAAGCATGTGAGACACATTTACAATTTACAACATAATGACTCACTCATGCTATGTTGTGTGCCCACACAGCCAACTAATGCCATTTTTTAAATTTAACACTTCCCAATGTGTGTAGTGGCAAATAACACTCAAGGTGATTCCTTTATATGTTTTCATTACATCATTAACTCAACACCCCTCACCAACATGCTTCTTCACTGTGGCAGCAATATAACCATTGATGTCTTTCATCGACCATGCTGAAATCACTTCCCTACAGCTTACATAAAATATCTGTCAGTTATGACACTACACCACAACAGTTATCTGTTCACCCGTAGTGAATACCTCTGCACAGTATTATGCAGTACTCCAAGGAGCTAATGGGTGTAGGTAGACACAATGAATCTCATATGCAGTATACGATGTTGTAATCTGAGCAGTGGCTTAGTAGTACACACCATGGCTGTTGTATTCTTTATACTATGAATATCAATAGGTGGGTTTCAGTGTAATAACCAAGGCATGCAGTGGTCCACAACTACAGAGTTACTAATATGTGCAATGGAAAGTAAAGGAATACAGCGGGCACTTCTTTCTATCATAACATTTATTCACACTTTGCATTAATCATTTTCATTAATTCACATAAATGAGCACTACAATAGGTTACTGTTAATATTCTACTACTATCAGGCATGCATGAGAACTTCAGAAAATACATATTATGTCTGCAGCAATGGTTACTGTTTACAAAGCACATTTGATATCTCTTCTCCATCTTCTGTGCCTTCTTGCTTTACTCTTCCATGACATGACTGAAATACAAACATAAACATGTAATTGTCAATCACTTCAGCATGTTACTGAAGACAAATGCCTTTCTATTGGCACAGCCATTTTAACAATGGTAATCATTCAATTCCATTCCTTGCAAATGATATCTTTCTGATACACCATTCTCCTACATTATTCAGTTTCAATTTACATTTAACTTTGACACGTGTGTTTCTGAAACAATGATGCTGACACATTTCTGTTTCTGTCTGTCACATGGAAGATGTTGAATGCAGTGCTTTGATGGATACCAGACACTATTTTTTCATAGTGGCACTGTCCTGTGACAAGTGTGGCATTCATTTAGTTGATTACGTGAGTAGGGAACTGTGTGGTGGTGGAGCTGTGGATATGGCCTACCTGTATATAACTATCAACTTCTATAATGTGGAACAGACAACACTTTTCAACAATCCTTTCAGGCTGGTACTTGGTTGTGATGTGTTATTTATGGGGGATTACGAGCTTCACCCAATTGAGAATCTGTGGGATGGTACATGTTGCTTAACTGGCCATAGGGTGGATGACCAATGTGGGGACTCAAGTATGATTTATCGGTGCAGTGAGGTTCAATGTGTTAACAAGTGACACTGTTGACTGTACTGGAGTGGGTATGTGGCTCTTACCAGATGAAATTAACATCTGCGATGGGGTGCACACTCAAGTGTGGGTGCAGAACATGAAGAGGTTTCAGGAAGGTAACACAGTAGATTAACTCATATTGTGGCAGTTGACCTTCCATGGGAAAACTGCAAAACAATACCTTTCTGGAGAGAGAACCCTGGGCTAAGGATTGCATGATGGGTGGACGACACTGTCACACAAGAAACAAGTATTGCATTAGGTGTGGGATGGGTATTAGTGATCACATGGGATAAACACAAAGAGTCCACACATTATGCCAAGGCTGTGTGTGCATACACTGTAATGGTTTTTTTTTTGGGTGCAGCATTATTAACACCCAGAAAAGCAGGTTTTTTGTGGCACTCTATATCTCATTTGGGAATATTACTTATGGTAGCCTGACAATTGGCAGTAACTGCTCATCACAGTCTTTGTTTGTATAATTCCTTGCATCACAACACCTGCTGTGAAGTACTCCAGTGCTGCATGACTGTGGTGCATAATCAGTAATATAAACTGCAACATATTAAACTTGTTAACTGTTTATTGTCTTTTGTCCTTTTGCAGGTGTTGCAGATATGTGGCATATTGACAACTGGCACTTTGGTGCTGGGGATGGCTGGGTTTGCGAGTCTGTGTGGTGTTGTCAGCATGTGCAGTCCTGAAGATAAGATGTACCTTTCCAGCGGACATGTACACCAGTTTCAAATACACCCCCTTCAGCGATGTCTTTCCTAAGAAAAACTGGATTATTGGTTTACAGTTCATGCTAACAATTATGGTTCTTTATCTTTTTTTTGAAATTTCTGTTTTACCCTCCTACTGCCCCACAGAGCCGCATCCATCAGGAGTCACCCATTAAGCCTGCCCCTGCCAGTGCCTACCTTTCAACCTCCAGTCCCTCCATCTAGCCATGGAAACCTCCCAGGCAGGGTCAGGGTCAGGGCAACCCCCCAAATCTTGAATTCTAGTCAGGGTCCAGAGTAGCAGGCAGGTGCTGGCACATCAGAACCCAGCTTGGCACTCTGTCATCTAGGCTTTGAGGGTTTTTTTCCCATGTTCCTTATGGGACACTACAGGCCCCTGCATCAAGGTGTCTGCCAGTGTCCTCAATGTCCCTTCCTTCCTTCCATGAAGGAACAGTCCCCGAGGCTGATTGGCTGCCAGCCTACACCTGCAACCAATCATACCCCTGAGACTCCAGCTTGCTGTTGCATCCTCTAGCCACTGCCAGGGGTCACCACTTGCCAGCTTGGAAGTTCCCCTTCCCCCTGGAGAAGGCAAGCTGTCACTGGATGCTCCAGCCTATCTCCCCCTGGCCAACCCCCGATGACCCGAGCTCGCTCCCAAACCCAGGTCACCAGTGTGGTGCGAGGTATAGCATCCAGCGCCTCAACCCTCAGCACCACCGGGCTGGCATGGTTCTTTATCTTAATTTGAATTTACTGCTACTAATAAGTGTAACATCTTAGTAAGCCACATCATTGCAGTTGTGCAGTACTGATCAATTTGGTACTGCATTTTCAGCAGATGTGCTGTTTGTGACATTAACATGTGCCATGTTAACAGTTGGGAGGACTTTGTAATTTGACCATAAAGTCTACATATTATATTTCCTTGTTCAGAATGCAATGTAACAAGCACAGCACCTCAAACAGTCTCTCCATTGTTTTCTTCAAATGTCACCTGCATTAAAGCTTGCATTTTACATGTTGTTCAGCTTGAATACAGGTGTTGTGTGTCTCTTCTTGATAAAATTCCTGGATAACACCAGGGCTAATAGAAACATTACTGTGGCTCCATTTCTCAAAGTTCACAATGTAGGTTGCTGGACTGTGGCTTTAACTGGCTCTGTTTAAACACTCACTACTACTACTATTTGAATACAAATGAAAAAGAACAAAAGAAACAGTATCAGAGCAGTGCTACCTATTCCTACTAGGTATGCAAGTGAATCATCGACAGTGTGTGGGAGGGTTGGGGTAGGAGGGTGTCACAGGGGGGTGTGCCACTTCTTTAAGCAGAGATAGCTACAATAGCACAGATAGTGAAGAATGGGGGTAACAACAGTACATGCAACTACACAAGACATGAGAACAGTTGCTGACATACCACAACCAGAAGTTATAAAACTTGGAAGTCCATGTTCACAAATCAATGAAGACTGGGAAATAAGATCCCAGAACAAGAGACCTTCACAGCAGAGGCACACCATGACATTCTAAAAGTTATGTAGACATGGTACATGTGTAGTCGTTAGTAGGATACACACATACCACCTCACCTTGCAGTAACAAAATTCTGGGAGGGTAAACTGGATGGAGGGGTAGCTATACACAGTTGGGTATGGAATAAAAGCAATGGAAGTTCAAGGATTGTAGGAGGAGGCACAAGCACTGTGACTCGCCCATGGGAAAGGAGATGGCTCTACCACTCATGCAGGGGTGAACTACTGACCTGGACCTCTAAGGGAAGGAGATGGATTGGGAAGTGTGAGTACTAATGCCAAAAATAAGGAACAAAGTTAGAGTGCTGCTGGAGTGAGATCTCAATTTGCCAGATGTGGATTGGAGCACCTGGGTAGCCGCATCACCCAAGAGCACATGCTATGTCTCTATGATTATGGGATGGTGGGAGCATAGGGCCCAGAGGGCCCATGCTCTCACATACAGTATGGATACTAGTAATATTACACTTTTTCAAAAAGAAGGTAAATTCATTGCAAAAAACTCTGTTTTAATGCAGCAGTTAGGGTTAATTCCACACCAACAAAAGTATGGAACTTTAATGTTAGGGTTACCAATGGAATACCTATGAAATCTAGAAACTCAGTATCTGAATCTCAAACCCCACAAGACCAAGTTCAGGATACTGAATCTCAAAATCCCAAAAGGTACTAAGATGTAATGTGGTGGGCTTGGCCCCCTGCACCCCATTACTAAAATAACCAGCTCCAATGGGGAACAGACCCAGGAGTAAAAAACAAACATTACAGGGGGCGGAATAGGGGGAGCAAAATAAGCTGCTACCAAGAACAGAACCTGGATCTACAAGGCCATTCTGGCTGAGCTGCAAGTGGCTTAGCCCTCCATTCCACAGGAGCAACTTGGCCAGCATCCGCATTCTCTGGTGTGTTGTGGTTCCTCACAAGAGGTAGGGCAACAGTTTGTCACATCTGCTACCTTACCCATGTCAGAATCGGCTTTGGTCCTTTCAGTCATGTGGGTGTTAAGAGACTGAAATCAGTCCCATGAGTTTCAGGATTCTGAGTTTTAGCCTCTTAAATGTATACCTTACCAATCCTACCGCCCTACCCCACCTCCACACCAACAGGCATTGGGGTGTGCACTGGGGTTGTCAGGCCTAACTCTCACCCCATTCTCCTATACTGTACCACTCAGCTTGTTTACACATGGAATAGGGTGAATGTTAGACCAACAACCCCAACACACACCCCGCTGCCTGTTGGTGTGTGGAGCGTGGGGTGTTAGAGTTGGTAATCCTAACATCGCATTTCCAGACTTTTGTCGGTGTGGAATCATCCCTAACTGCTGCATAAAAACAGAGTTTTTTGCAATTAACTATATATATATATATATATATATATATATATATATATAAGATATATGCACATATATATGTGTTTACGACTCACTATATATGTATATATACATTTGTTTCTGTACATACCATGGGTCACGTTGCATGTCATTCATTTGAAACTGGTGTGCCGGGTATCAAAACTGCCACTCAAACTGTGTTGTCAAAGTTACATACAGGAAGAGGAACTAAGTTTGAGTTGAAACTTGCCTTAGTTTTCTGTATTTCCAGAACGTCCTTGTTGAACCGTGAATGGTGCACAGCGATGGTCTCTTCCTTGGATGGATGAATCAACTCACTGCACAGCGATGGCGGTTGGGCCACTTTGCTTTCTGTTTCTTCATATCCTGTTGACAGAGTTACTTTGAGGACTTCATCCAGCAGTTCATCAACATAATCTGCAATGACAGTGACAATGTCAGAACCAAGGCAATGTTGCATGCTTACAATGACAACTAAGAATTACAATAGTAACAACAGCAGATGTCATTTGTCATGTGATTCTGTGTCCCACGACAGAAGACAGTCTTCCTGGTATCATGTTTGTTGCAGCACTTAACTGTATACAACTGTGGTAACAGAATTGCACCAGTAATGACCACCACACATTGCAAAGAGCAGACCACAAAAATAATGGTCATATCGGCATTTCCAGGCATAATTTTGAGGTCATAATATCCAACTAGGGTCTTGCAATTAACGGTGTGCAACCCTACCTGTGCTACCACTGCTATCTCACACACTGAGGTGACAAAAATGACAAGAGGACATTCCCCCACACCTTGTGCAGGCTGGCAGGCACCTCTACTCCCTGAACAGTGCTGTTTTGCTGGACTCCCACTGCAGAACTGAAGCCAAGGTTCTAAACAGTCCTCTGCACCTGATTCCAAAGAAGGTCATGCTGCAGTGAGTTATACATGACTTAATCAATCCTATACCAAGCCTAGCAGAGCAAACATTGATGTCATTTCACAATTTTTTAACAACACCTATATGCTACCAAGAAACCACCATACTTTAACACTGATGAGATTCCGGTAACCCCATGAGAGTTGGTGGTTACACTCTGTGACACATGGTGTCATTCATGAAGGGTTATAACTACAACATTTATGCAACCACATTTGACATGCTAGTGAAATATGTAATCTTATACCTGTAAACTGGTTTGCAGTCAATAGTGGGACATGTGGATTTTGCGTAGCGTACTCATCGTATGTTATGTTCACATGTATTTTGCGGACCACAAAACCACTCTTTTTATGCTTCAGGAAGCTCACCTTGAACTTTTCCTTCCTGTCTTTTGTGTGAGCAAACTGTCATGCACAGTTTTCATTGAAATGCATGGCATCTATCAGAAGTCTAGAAAAGTGAGATAACATCTGTAAACTGTACAAGTACATAGAGGCAGTAACACAGTGTTGCAGTGAACAGAGATAAGACCTCCTTCATCAGAGTAACATAATCAAAAGAGGAATTACAGGAAAGCTAGGTCAGAGTTACAATCCCTGCCATCATTGCATGATTCCATAGAGGTTATGGTGTGGCAGGACATATCACTGAAATTCATATGCATAACCCTGAGTCGGCCAAATACTGCCATTGAAAGCTAACGTAATTTCGGCACACATTTCTGCTTTTCTACTGTATTGAAACTGATTACAGTACTGTGCAGCTATATTACATTAGAAATCACTTCTTGTTGTGTTACAGTGCATGTATGTCAAGTTAAAATTCATCAATTAATGTAGAAAATCTTACTGACTTCTCACCTCCCAGCAGCTGTATGCTGTGTGCTTTGGTGCAAAGTGAATTATGATGCCATGGTACCCTTCTATTGAGCTGGTCTGTGCATCAGATGACATTCTTTCTATGTATGTCAGTAATCTCTTCTGTGACACAGCCTACTCAAGTTCTGTTTTGGCCTTTGAACCTAATGCAATAATGTAACTGTCATTAGTGATTTCATATCAATACAGAAGTGTTTCACAAGACATACTGTCTACCTGTTGCAGGCATGTCAAACTCAGTATATCTTCATGCTGTATGAAGCATGACTGTACAAAGGCTCAACCTCAGAATGCATCCAGTATCATCCACCTTCAGTGAAAGGCAGCAGTTACTGCTAGAAGCATTCATGTACAGCTTTTGGGCAAAGATGGTTAACAAGTCATCTTGGTGACAAAAACTGTAGATCTAGTAATTACTAATGGTCAAGATGTAAGGGAGCTGGGGGTGGAGGACCCTCTGACTGGTAATGAACATCACTCAGTGTGGTTCACGCTCAACATGGGCAAGGAAGCTGTTGGTACAGGATGGTTGAATTGAGAATGCCTGACTTTCATTGAGAAATTTAAATACTTGACTGTGAAAAAATAGACAGGTGAAAAAGGGTTACTTACACTGAAGAGGGGAGGGACACAATGGGGCATGGTCTCAGATTGGAAGGGGGAAGGAAAAGGAGATATAGGAGGAGACTTTTTGTCATGTTGAGGGTGGTGGCTACATGGAACACTATACCCGAGGAGGTGGTGGTCTGTAAGACAGTGGGCAATTTCAAATGGGGATGGGACAGGGTGATAGTGGGGGTAACTGTGATGGGGGGAATGGAGGGTGGTGCAGCTGCAATGTAAGGTGCTGACTGCACAATTGAGCAGAGTAGCTGGACCATGAGGCCTGTTACTGCTGGCAGATTCCTGTGTTCATAGGTTCCTAAGCAACATCACACATACCTACAAGTGTCACTGAACACTTCATGCTAGGCGATCTTCATGGTCTCTGTGTACACAGAACTCACTCTTTGTCAACTCACTATTCATGGAATACTAATCACAACAAGCAGTTTCAGTGACCAGCAGCATATCCATGATATTCCATGACTGCCTGAGCTCCACCACTGTTCACATACATTCTTTCAAATGATTGTGTGAAGTCCAGGAGTATGTGGAGCATACCAGTTAAGTAGCACATTGTACTGTGTTCAGCAGTGTTCACATACATATACATAGTGAACACAGGATGCTGACACGGTTCAGTAATATTGAGGTTATCTGAGCCATGAGTGGCAAAGCAACAGAAATGTCATGCAAAGTTAAAATGAACTGTGCACATGTACACTTGAAGTGTCCACACATTGCAATGACCAACAACCATCATGTGCACGTTATGTCAAAACCAAAACCAGTAGGTTATGATCAACTCCCTGCCAAAACATGGTATGGCACACAGGGCAATATCTGTTTATACAGTGTCCACAAAGATGCGTAAGGGCAAGTTTGGGCCCTGTGTGCAACACAGTCGAAAATAGATTGATTTGGCTCCCTATGGCAGATGCAGCACTGCAACAGTGTGTCTCCTCTGTGGGAGTGTAGTAAAAGAAAAGTACTGGCTCAACATACATACAATCTTTTCGCCGACACAGTGTTGTGCCACACCTTGTAACAGTACAGTATTACCTTCAGTTAACCACTTCTTGACACATGGGAGTTGCTCCAGATCACCACACAGACACTTGAGGAACAATTCACCGTGCCCCTTGTGGATGTTCAGGACATGGTTCATGAGTGCTAACCACTTCTTCTGGACCAGTTGTGCATTGCCTGGTGGCATTGACACCGCCGACCAATAGAGATTGTTGACTATGTTTTTCTCCCATTCCGCAATCGATTCACATTCTTTTGGCTTGTAAATAGCTGTGATCACTTTCTTCAGACCTGATAAAATGAAGCAAGTTATCACAAACATAATAAAAGACATGGCAATGTGAACAGCTGTTGGTGACAAAAAAGATGGCACAGCAGTCAAGGTATACAGCTGCATGTGATAATGTCATTAGTGAGCATTTAGAGTCTTGCTGTTAGAGTCTCATGTACACTTGAGTATACAAGGCAGAAACACTATGAAACCAATCATTATCACCTACTTATGTCAGCCTTTCTTCATTTCAAAAAAGACATTATTGTTTATGTTCTCACCAATATGATGATGTAAAGCTAAGTAATGAAACGCTGAATCTTTTCCCATGCCACTGAAAAATGAGTGATAAAAACAATTATTGCACAAAAGTGTGATGTGTGTAAACAGGAAGCAGCGAGAATTAATTTTTACCTTTCACAATATGCCAGATATCGAACTGATGTGTCACTGAGGGCAGCTCCTCTCTAACCCACTTATTAATGGGTGGGTGTTGATCAGACACTAGGCGGTCTATGGTCACTCTGTTTTCTTCAAGAAAACTCACTGCCTTCTTCAGTCCTTCCAGCTCCATGTGGTAGGACCCCTCTACTTCATTACTCTGTAATGACAGTACTGAGAGCAACACACAGGCTCACCATTTAAGTTTACCACCTATGTCTATACATGCTACATTCAGTACTTATGGATCACAACCTGTTCATTTGTTACATTCAGCAAGGTACTCGTAAGCATTCACAGAAAAAGGGTGAAATGCATTGTTCTTGACTGCTATGTAGTACAAGATGCGTACCAGTATGGTACAGTGTTACTGCGCAGCACCATGCACAGCCCGTACAGCACAAAGCACAAGAGGCACCACAATGTTGGTGTAACATGGATTTGAAAGAGAATCACCACAAAGCTATAAGCATCTTTCTGTCTGTCTCTCATCCAATCTGTAAGGATTTGTGGCCGTATTGTGCAGTGACCATGTGACAGACACACCTACCCAGTGACAATGGGAAGGGGGGGTTGGTTCACATCTGTTGGATGAGTCTCAAGCATGTGAGTCACAGTGGCAAGGAACAGAAAATTTAGGCACAGCGAGGGCTAAAAACTAGGCATGGCATCCCAATGATTGCGTGACTCGTCTGACATCAAGCAATGCTGCAAAGCTTGGCAGAATGTGCAAGCTGTGTCACCAGTGTCTCTGTCAATTTGATGCATGCAATTATGCATCATTTTCAATGTTGAATGTCAACCTAAGTAAAAGGTTATGCCTTGGACACTCACATTCGTGCATGGCTACATTGGTAAAAATTGCTGGAAAATACATTCTGGCATGGCCGTCAACTTGATGCTGTTTCAATAGATACCTTCATCCCTACACCTACATAGGCACATGTCGGTAACTGTGATAACCACCTCATGATACTATGTGGCAGTACTGCACTTGGACAAGCTGAATGACCATAACCTTGATTCCAGAGATGTCTACCAGTGTGTAGTTGGCAAACATTGCCAAATGTCCCAGGCTATCTGCCCTACCATTGCCACAAAGGACCATGGAAAGCTCAGACAACTTCATTTTGGTTATAATCTTGTCTTGGTGCCAGTCCCATACTTTCTGAATAGTGGGGAATAAAAAATGCAGCTGATGCTTGTAAAATGTTGTCTCCCCAATAGCGGCACAGTGAAATGGTCAAACATGGTTATGGCCTTTTTGGGTGAAGATCCCAAGAATAGAATTGTCGCTGACATTTGGCTGTTACCTGCAGATGTATCATTAATTAGAGGCTGACTTCTCCAGGTATACTCATAATCACAATCAGGACAGTGCTGTCTAATGCCAACCGTGCTTCTAATCTCAAATGTGTGATTGTCAACACTGACAGAGAAACACTTTCTGCAGAAATGGAACAGTTCCAAAACATTGTTTTTGAAGACTATGTATTTCCATATCTTGAACTGTGACTCAGTTGAAGTAATGCTGCATGTAGGTAAAGAGAAAGGAAACAACAATATGATATTCCAAGGTGACACATTTTGCAGTGCATTACGGTTGTTTGTGTACATGGCTATGCATGAGAGGAAATGACAAAGATCAGATTTGAAGGTAAGCTCCATTATACCAGGGAACAGAGAACACGCTAATGCATCATTGTGGCAGCCATAATGCAGCACAAGGGTTCATTAACAGACCCTGCCACATGCCCTGCACAAGGCATAGAGTTCCACTGGCTTTGACGCCAACACGATGCATCAGATGGTTGCATCAAGGTGCCAATAACACTACAGACCCTGCCCTGGGAGATGACAGTTGAAGGTCAAGACCTACATCAAATTCCACACCCACAGCCACCATCCTCACAAACACAATAAAACATGATCCTGCACCACAATGCATGTGCACGTCCTACCATATGGTGTGGCACGTATTGCCTCAACCATCAGCACCACCATAATGCCATGCATAGGCCACTGTTAACAGCTGATTGCCAGCAATGTCACGGTGTACCTATATTAAAGTCATTGCAAAATGGAACAAGACAGTATAGCCAGTATGTGTGTGTGTGCCAAATAATGTAACAAGTAAGATAAGAAAGGTACCTTTCACAGTTCGAGGACTCCAGACAAAATGGTTGATAGTCTGGATCATCACGATTATCATCACATGGTATAGTGCCAATCCCAGACAGCTCAGATACAATGCTGAAATCCATCATCTTGCATGGGGTGGAGTGCCTCACATTGACACTGCTGTACCCAAGGTCAAATTGTACAGTGGCATTCACCTAAGGTGGTTTCAGTGGTTCATTCGCTGTAGATGTGTGCTTCTGTGTGTACATCTGTGTACCTGGTGAAAATAAGAAACACACATGTGACAGTGCAATACATGGTAAGACCAAGCTGAAAGAGGAACACAGTCACATTGTGTGTTTTGGCATGCAGAGTGAACCACTGTGTGTATGGGACTATGTGGCAATGCATAGCTGGCAACTGTGCTGAGTACATGTGAGGCAGCATGATTGATCTACATCAATGATGAGGATAAACCACTGAACACGGGCTTTGAAATGCAACAGAATTATAGACCACACAGCTGATTACATTCCAAAGTATGACAGGGGTTTTTGTGTGATGGGCAGGTTCAATGCAAATTTACACGTTCCTACTGACTGTACAGTCATCAGAGCAAGTCAGGAAGGATAAAATGTGCATGACTTCATAAACCCAATTTGGCAAGTATCCGAGATGCATAACAGGAAAATTTCACAGATTGACATTCATGGTGTCACAGGACATCATGTAATGCAAACTGTGATGACCAGTGTTCCTTATGTCAAAGTATCCCATACACATTGCTGTGCGCTGTAGTATGAATTAACAGTATGCAGGCCAAGAATGTCACATATATGTTCCATATCTTAAATATTACAGAAAAAAGATGGTTTACTTATCCACACCTGAATTTTGGTGCCATTGCAGTATCACAAATGAATGCTGCCATGCTGATAAAGTTTCACAGATACAAGTGTGAACAAAATATTACCTGTGTTAAAATTTTGGTATCTTAGAAACATAGACTAAGAAACATAGACTTTGATGGCAGATAAGTACCGCTTGGCCCACCCAGTCTGTCCATTTCCCTACCTATTGGATAAGCTGCAGATCCCTATATAACTAACAGCCTACTTCTTCCTACTCTCCACCAGAATTGCCTTATGTCTGTCAACTGCATTCTTGACTTTCCCCACTGTTTTTGATCCCACAACATCCTCAGGAAGGCCATTCCCTGCATCCACTACCCTGTGCATGAAATAATGCTTCTTCACGTTGCTCCTCAGCTGTCCCCCCATCTTCAAATTGTGTCTCCTTGTTCTTGCACATCGCTTTTTCTGAAAGATGCTGCCCTCTTGGACTTTGTTGATTCCCTTGAGGTACTTGAAAGTTTCTATCATGTCCCTCCTCTCCCTCCTTTCCTCAAGGGTACACATATTAAGATCCTTTAGCCTCTCTTCTTATGGCCTCTGGTGCAGACCCTGCACCATTTTTGTTGCCCTCCTCTGGACTGCCTCCATCCTGTCTATGTCCTTGAGGAGATGGGGTCTCCAGAACTGCACACAGTATCCAGATGGGGTCTCACCAACTATCTGTACAGAGGGATAACAACTTCCTGTTTTCTACTGGTGATGCCTTTCCCAATACATCCCAGTATCCCCCCAGCCTTCCTTACTGCCTTCTCACATTATTTGCTTACCTTTAGGTCATCTTATATGACTACCCCCAGGTCCCTTTCCATTTTTGAGTTCCTTGTGGTCTTGGAACACCAATAGGGAAATGAATCCCTGCTGAAATGAAACAGACTGCATCCTTCCTTTTGGAGGATCTCAGCCCTCAGTGAATGGTAGAAAAGCTTAATTGATGAGAAGTTAAAGTAGGGGAAGTGGGGGGCAGAGTAGTGGGAGAATTGAAGTAGCCCACCCACAGAGTATGGAGTATCAAACAATTAGGATCATGATCATAGGGTGAAGGTAGGGATGAAACAACCTGATAGAAAAGGAAAGACTGGGTTAGAAAAACAACATATCAAGGTAAAGGGGGTCATGGGAAAGGAGCCAAATTTCAATCACTGGAGTAGAGGTTGGACTGTCAAAAAACATGCAATATCAAAATCACAAATGCCATCAGCCAGGGTAGTAACATCCCAAACCTGAAGGCATGGTTACTATATGCAGACATGGACATAGTGATAAAAACAGAGGCATGGTACAGCGCAAATGAACAATTGGATGCAATTAGTCATGGTTATGCTCTATACAAGAAAAATGGGTGGTGGGGGAGAAAGAAAGGTGGGTGGGATGTGCTCTGTATGTTACAGAAGGGAAAAGAGCCAAGCCAAACAGATTACCCAGGGGTAGACCAAGGAACTGTGTGTCACTGCAGAGGCAAGCAATCATCGAGCATGTTGGAGGAGGTGGATATGGCCCAAGTGAATGTAATTCAATGCCTGGTGACAAAAGGTGAAGTATGAAAGTGTCAGCAATGTGGATTGTGGCATCCCAGCTAATGCTTGATCCATGGACCGAGACATCATGCAATACATACTTGGGTGAGGGCACACATACAGCTATTGATTGATCAAACACAACACAAACTGACAGTCAGTACATAGTACCAACCAACAGTGACAGAGTCACAGATGTACAGGTGAAAGGTCAACTGGTATGAAGTGACCACCACATGGTGTGATTTAACATGGGTACTGAGACACAGTCTACTCATAGAAATGGTAAGGTCATGGATTTGGGGGGACGTGTGATTGGTATCAAAAATGGCATGTGAGGAAGGGTGCATTGAGAGGAACTTGAGAAGCAGTGGGGAAACCAGAAGGGAGCCATGGAGGAGGTAACAAAACAATGCATAAACATATAAAACAAAGGCAAGAGAAGGATGATGCAAGTATGATTTTAGAGGGAGAGGTCACAGAACAGAAGAGCCAAAACAGTTGGTTTCAGGACATATAAGTAGAAACAAAAGGAGGAAGAAATGACTGTGTAACTATATAATGCAGTGGGAAGTGGGAAAGGCTATGAGGAAAGTACTGGCAGAAACAGATGAAAGAGTAGCACTGACAGTCAGGAAAGAGAACAATAAATTGCAGTTTCATCAAAACAGTAATGAAAATGGGGGGGGGATAAAGTGCTCAAAGAGGACACAGTGGAGTGCAAGGAGGGTGATCTCCAGAAGGTAGAAATACTGACCAAAAACTGTATTGAAGTATTGACCAAAGAAGAGAAAAGACAGGCAGCACAGCTGTGTAACAAACAGAAAAAGCCTAGAGGAGGTAAAGAGAAGGCAATTCACAGTGCTAATAGTCCTGGATTGTCTAGAAAAAATGAAGGTGGGTAGAGGTGGATACGGCTCTGCTGCCAGGTGTCATAAACACATGGGCTTTCCTGTACCATGACTGGGACCTGGTGTTCCCAGGGTACAACTTTTGTTGAGAGGATTGGGTGAGGTTGAAAAGGGGAGGGGTGGCTTTATATGTGAAGGAGGAAATACCGTGTAGCAGGGATGATTGGGAGGAGGGGTAGCACAAGTGTTATGGGTAGAGATACAGGACCAGAAAAGAAGGAGGTTGAGGCTGGGAGTAGAGTATTAGCCACCAGTGTGCAGCACAGATATGGATAAGGACCAGTAAAAGAAGTTATGGAGGATATGTGCAAGTGGGTCATACCCTGATAATGGGAGACTTCAATCTGGCATGGGTGGAATGTAATACCCCCTCTACATCAAACAGAAGTGCACATGTCCTCCTGAAAGCAAAACAGGACAGCTTCCATGCACAGCTGGTCAGTGAGAAAACCATGGAAGATAACATTGTGGGCTTTGTACTAAGAATTGCTGAAACCATACAGGGGTTGGAGAGCGGAGGTCCACTAGCATGGAGTGACCACCAGAGAGTGTGGATTCCACTATGTATGAGTAAGGAGAGTGCCACTACAGGGACAATGGTGAGAAAGCTTGAAAGGATTGATATTGTGAGAATGAGGGCTATTTTTTGGGGACACATTACCAGAATGCATCCACACATGGATGCCAATCAGAAAGGGGTGATCATCAAACCAAGGTTCAATGTACTTATGCAACTGGATATGATATGATAATGATTGTGTAACTTGAGTAACTTGAATTTCATGTGGCTTTCCTTCTCTCTATCCATGGGATATACCTCCTGTGGGGGTATGACACAAGGAACCCTAGTAAGGATCCCCCCCCCACAGCTGCAAGAAATGAATGAGTAGGCTAAAGGTAGGTTAGGATGAAGCCCATGAGTAAGAGGTGCTAGCCACTGGAGAAGAAGGGGTGGATGGTGGGCAAAGAAAATGAATCATTAATTTGGCAGAAGGCACCAGGAGGAAGGACTGCTGTGTGACTGGACTTCTCTACTGGGACTAAAGAAGTAGAACTCTTGTACTTGGACCTTTAATTTAGGGTAAACAAAATAAACTAACAAAAAAGTGTGTATTTGTCTGAGTTAACTGAACTGAATGGTTATCTGAACAGTTATCTAGGTGTAAATCTCAGGTGATTGAAATGACTTGATAGCTGTGCAGTTTAAATTACTTGTAGAAAGGTCTAGTAAGTAGGGGAAGTGGCTTAGCTATAAGGAAGCTAAATTTAAAGACTGCCTTAGAAAGATTCTGCTAGTAGCTTGGCAGAAGACACCAGGAAGACGGACTGCTGTGTGACTGGACTTCTCTAAAGGGACTAAAGAAGTAGAACTCTTGTACTTGGACCTTTAATTTAGGGTAAAAAAAAACAAACAAAAAAAAAGAGTGTGTTTGTCTGAGTTAACTGAACTGAATGGTTATCTGAACAGTTATCTAGGTGTAAATCTCAGGTGATTGAAAGGACTTGATAGCTGTGCAGTTTAAATTACTTGTAGAAAGATCTAGTAAGTAGGGGGGAGTGGCTTAGCTAGAAGGAAGCTAAATTTAAAGACTGCCTTAGAAAGATTCTGCTAGTAGCTTGGCAGAAGACACCATGAGGAAGGACTGCTGTGTAACTGGATTTCTCTACTGGGACTATATTGCCCTCCTTCCCTCCCCTCCACCCTCCCACCCAAAACTAGTTCTACTTTTATAGGCACTGGATTTGACTGACAACAGGAACTTCCTGTTTGGGAGCAGGAAGAGAGTGATCACTGAGCCACCAAAGACCCACCATCCTAGAAGGACAAGAGTAGTCTCTGGCCCTCTCTAGCTGCTGGATGCCTGCCTCTGAGCAAGTAAGAGGTCTACTGAGAAATATAGGATATTCTTGTCTCAGAACAAGACAATCAGGAGCTTAAAGAGCACACAGGCAGAAAGTAAGTACAGAGAGAAGAGAAAAAAAAAGCTGAAGAAAGAGTAAGGATTTCAAACAGTTAAGAGGCCAGAAATAAGACATGATGGGAGTGGTTGCAGTGCAATGACTGTAGAGCAGCAGTCTTCTGGGAGATGTTCTGGAGGATGCGGTGTTGTCCCATCTGCAGGCACCTCTCTGGGCTGAGGGGAGGAGGTTGCTCATCTCCAGGCTGAGTTGGCCAGGATTTGTGGGACCTCCTCTTCCATCCAGGGACCACCAGTGCCACTGCCGTTGCCTCCGAGGTTGCCAAGAAAAAGGAGTGGTTGGACCACAGTGGGCTCAGGGAGAGTGAGGGTGGTGGAACAGAGGTGCATCTTTCCAGTTGTACCTCTCCACACTTCCTATGCCATTCTGGCAAGGTGTGGTTCCTCTATGGAGGCATCCACAGTGGGGACCAAGGAGGATGCTGGGAACCTTCACAAAGGAGACCCACTGGAGGGTGGCAGGGGACCCCACAGGGGAAGGAAACAACTTCTGGTGGGGAACTCCATTGTTAGGAAGGTAGAACTGGGGGAGGAAGGGAAGAGGGAGGTAAGGTGCCTGCCTGGCACCATGGCTTGGAGGTACAGGGAGCGACTCCTCAGGATTGCTGGAGAAGCTGCACAGGGGAGGGAGCTGGATGTCATTGTCCACCTAGGGACAAATGATCTAACTGAGAAAGGGATTAGAGAAGTGCAGGCAGAGTTTGGGGAATTGGGAAGGGGGCCTTAGACAAGTGGCATGCACGGTAACATTCTTGGAGGCGCTGCCTATCTATGGCGTAGGAGAGGCTAGGGTGTTCCACACCATGGAATTCAATCAGTGGTTGAAAAACTGGTGAGGAGCTCAGGGATTTGGCTTCATTGGGGACTGGGAGTCCACCTGGAGTGATGCAAGTCTATACTGGCATGATGGGCTGCATCTGTCCAGGAGGGGAACCAGGATCCTAGGTGATAGGTTTAAATGCTTCATTGGTGCGACGAACCAGGCCAAGGGGGTAGGCACTGCAAAGGAGCAGGGAAACTCTAGCCTCTGCAAAAAATCACTGTAGTAAGTGTGGTAAACATCAACATAGAGGTGTCGATAGGGAGAAGGGCAGGGTAAATGGGGAAAGTGACAAAGGCAAGAAGGACATGGATGGGGCAAAAGGAGTAAGGCCATCAGGAAATGGAGGTATTAGTACCAATGCCCATAGTCCGGGCAACAAGCTCCCTGAGCTGGTGGCCTTGGTGGAAGAGGATGCCCAGATATCAGTAGAGTCACAGAAACATGGTACACAGAGAACCATGACTGGGATGTTAACATACCAGGGCACATAATCTACAGGAGAGAGACAGGCAGGGGAGAAGAGGGGAAGAGTAGCTCTCTATGTAAAGGAAGGGATAAAAGCAACTGAACAAAAGAGTAAACAGGAAGGAGAGGAGGCACTGTGGGTCACCTTAGAGACTGGAAAGGGCATCACAATCTGCACAGGGGTTGTGTACAGACCCCCATGTCAGGGGGAGGGAAAGGACATGGATATGATAGAAGGCATTCTTAGGATGGCATAGAAAGGGGAGATACTGTTGATGGGGGACCTGAATATGCCAGATGTTAACTGGAGCACATCTGCTGCAGCCACATCCAAGAGCAGGGCCATTCTCAATACCCTACAGGTGGCAGGCCTCAGACAGCTAGCTTTGGAACCCACTCATGAGGGAGCAATCTTAGACCTCATACTCTCAAATGGGGGCAGTGAGAGGATCTCAGAAAAATGAGGGTACTGGACTTCAGGAGGGCTGACATTGGGAAGATGGGAGAGTGCTTCAGACAGCTAGTTTTGGAACCCATTCATGAGGGATGCAATCTTATACCTCGTACTCTCAAATTGGGGCAGTGAGAGGATCTCAGATCTAGAAGTGGGTTGCCATCTGGGAACAAGTGACCATCAAACAGTGTGGTTCACATTAAACTCAGCTACAGAGTCAAGCCATACAAAAGTGAGGGTACAGGAATTCAGGAGGGATGACATTGGCAAGATGGGAGAGTGCCTCAGAAAAGCACTAGCAAACAGGCTAGAAGGAGGGGTGGAGCAACAATGGGGAATCACCAAATCTGCCATCTCAGAGGCAACAAGCCTTTGTGTGAAGCAAATAAACAAATCAAAATGAAAGAAAAAGCCACTATGCTTCTCAAAAGAGGTGGCTGGGAAAGTCAGGGAGAAAAAAATAGCATTCCGGAAGTAAAAGAAAACACAGAAGGAGCTGGACAGAGAGTTGTACCAGTTAAAGCAGAAGGAAGCAGAGAGGGAAGTCAGAATAGCAAAGGCCCAAACTGAAAAAAGCCAACTTAGTTAGAAGGAGGCTAAAACCTTTTATAGGTACATCAGTGAGCGTAGAAAGACAAAATGAGGGATAGTGAGGCTGAATAGAATGAATGGCGGGTGGGCAGAGGGGTACAATGAAAAAGTAGGGATACTGAATGAATATTTCTGCTCAGTATTCACAAAAGAGGAGGGGGAAGTGCCTAATCCAATTAACAGAAGAACTCTTGATGGGGGAGATGGTCCCAGTCCTTTCACAGAAGAAAGGGTTCTGCAAGAACTCCTAAAACTGAAGGTGGACAAAGCAATGTGGCCTGATGGAATTCACCCCAGAATTCTAAAAGAATTAAGGGGGGAACTAGTGAAACCACTGGCTACCCTTTTTAATAAATCATGGGAGGATGGTGTGGTACCTGAGGACTGGAGAAAGGCGGATGTGATTCCCCTTCACAAAAGTGGGAAGAAGACAGAGGCAGAAAACTACAGACCTGTCAGTTTGACCTCTGTGGTAGGGAAATAGATTGAGTCATTTCTGAAGAAAAGAATTGTTGAGTACCTACAGGCTAGTGGGGCACAGGACCCAAGGCAGCATGGGTTCACAGCAGGAAGGTCATGTCAGATGAATCTAATAGTTTTCTTTGACTGGGTGACCAAAGTAGTAGACCAGGGAGGGCCAGACATGGCCTACCTAGACTTTAGCAAGGCATTTGACACAGTCCCATACAAAAGATTAATAGTCAAATTTACCAGCCTGGGAGTGGGTCCCAGGGTGGTAGCCTGCGTAAAACATTGGCTGGACAATAGGACATAGAAGGTAATTGTAAATGGAGTCGACTCTGAAGAAAGACGGGGTACTAGTGGGGTACCACAGGGTTCAGTACTGGGTTCAGTCATTTTTAATTTCTTTATAAGTGACATTGCAGAGGGACTGGAAGGAAAAGTATGCCTCTTTGCAGATGACACAAAGGTCTGCAACAGGGATGATACACAAGGAGGCATGGAAAGGATGAGAAGGGACCTGGCAAGGTTGGAGGAATGGTCAGAAGTATGGCAGCTAGAATTCAGTGCAAAGAAGTGCAAAATAATGCACCCGGGAAACAAGAACCCAGGGGAAGAATACACAATTGGCGGGGGAGTAACAAAAACAAAAAGGGAAAGGGACCTGGGGGTAATCATATCAGGTGACCTTAAGGTAAGGAAGCAATGTGAGAAGGCAGTAGGGAGGGCTGGGGGTATACTGGAATGCATAGGGAGAGGCATCACCAGCAGAAAACAGGAAGTTGTAATCCCTCTGCACAGACAGTTAGTGAGACCCCATCTGGAGTATTGTGTCCAGTTCTGGAGACCCCATCTCCGCAAGGACATAGACAGGATAGTGACAGTCCAGAGGAGGGCAACTAAAATGGTGCAGGGTCTGCAAGAGAAGCCGTATGAGGAGATACTAAAGGAGCTTAATAAGTATACCCTTGAGGAAAGAAGGGAGAGGGGGAACATGATAGAAACTTTTAAGTACCTCAGTGGAATCAACAAAGTCCAAGAGGGTAGCATCTTTCAGAAAAAGATGTGCAAGACAAGGAGACACAATTTAAAGATGGGGGGGGGCAGTTCAGGGGCAATGTGAGGAAGTATTTTTTCACAGAGAGAGTAGTGAATGCATGGAACAGCCTTCCTGAGGAGGTTGTGGGGTCTAAAACTGTCCGAGAATTCAAGAATGCATGGGACAGACATAAGGCAATTCTTGTGGGGGTAGGAAGAAATAGGCTGTTGGTTAAATAGAATCTGCGGCCTATCCTGTAGGTAGGGAAATGGGCAGACTAGATGGGCCAAGCGGTCCTTATCAGCCATCAAAGTCTATGTTTCTTTGTTTCTATGTTTCATTTGGGCATCCAGGAAAAGTGATGTATTTAAGCTCAATGGAGGAGTGACGTTGTTGCTCTGCCCATTGAACCTCGGGCTTAAAGCACTCCCATTCAATGTGCCTACGCAACTGGATATGATATGATAATGCTTGTATAACCTGAGTAACTTGAAATTTATGTGGCTTTCTGCCTCTCTGTCAGTGGGATATACCTCCTGTAGGGGTATGACACAAGGAAACCTAGAGAGGGCCCCCCACCACAGGTGCCAGAAATGAATGAGTCTGTTAAAGGTCAGTTAGGAAGAAGCCCAAAAAGAATATCTGAATTATCAAGCTTCGAAGAGAGAAGTGATTAATGAATACTGTGAGAATTGCTAACTTTCTGAGGAGAGAGAGGAAAGCCGGGCCACCATCTGCCTCCTCCAACAGCGGAACCTAACTAACTAAGAAGAAATCACTAATTCTAATTGATATTATGACTGCTGGCATGGAGGAGAGGAAAACCCCCCTTAAGGAGGAAACCTCTTGGGATCCAAGACCTAGGTCACTTTCCCTCCAGGCTGACGACGTTGGATGTGAGAATGTATGTCTTTAAAAGAAGGGCTTCAATAAATAAAGGAATACTAGTAGGGATGATAATGATAATGAAAATAGGGAAGATCCCTAAGAGAAAGCACAGATTGAAGATGGAACATGAGGCTTTGTACAGGACAAGACCAATATGAACATGAGGCAATGATGAATACTGATGGTGATGATCACCGCAGGAGGTCAGCAGGTGGATAAAGTAGCATAATGTCCAATGATATGAATGATTGATAGAGGCAAGGAAGAAAACCATTAGGTCGATAAGGCATAATGAACTGGCATGAATGAAGTAAAGGAACTGAGGCACTTTGAAAGGAGGTAGATTTTGAGGCCAAGAAGGCAGCTCTGGAACCAGAAAAAAAACATATGAAGCAAGCAAGGATCAGCACTGGAAAAGGTATGATGAGAAGTGAGTGAATTAGACAAAGTATGATGGAAAGTGAAGCGGAGAGCAAATGGAAGCCATGATGGCCGAGTCCTGAAGAGCTGGTATGGAACTGGAAGAAGAGGAGACAGGACCGAATAGGAAAGGAACGTGAACAAAGGTATCGGACTCCATATAACGATGCGAGAAATGAGGCAAGCCTGGAACGAGGGGCACATGAACCAGAGTGTACGCTCAGGACAAGCGAATGAGAGGAGCCAAATCTGAAGATATGTGAGATGGAGTACAGTAACAATTGGAGAGGATCCATTACAGCTGGGACAAGAATAGGCACCAAGCCGAGGAAGGCAACACAGGAACTGATGAAGTGTGATGAAGGAGTGAATCCATGGAGACCAGCACGGGAAAGCGAGGCAGGCCAGACGGAGATAGCCAAGGCAGTTGATTGAGTTAATGAAAGAAATGAGCAGGTCGAAACTAAGCATTGAGGAACGAAGATATAGAGGAGCTCAACTGAGCGATGGGATTGTGGAGTCACTAGACGAAATGAACTGAAACTAGTCAACTAGAGACAGGTAGAGCAATAAGGCGATATGTCATACACCGGTAGCAAGCTTGAGAGAGTAACAAGATGAGGTGACTTCTGGAAAGGATGTATACTGAGGCAGTAAAGACCTGACCCATGTAGAGGCTGGAGGAGCCCAGCAAAGGACCTGAGGCAGAGCAGGATAGGGAAAGAACTCCTGAAAGATGGATGGGGCAGAGTGGCAACAAAACAGAGAGAGGGGCAAGGAACAGGAAGGTATCATGAGACGAGCTCGGAGCAGCAGCAGGTGGCGAACTGCAAGAACCAGGAACATTGTACCAGTGACAAATGGACCAGCTGAAATAAGTGAATCAGTTGGGCGGTATGGCGCCCAATGAGATCCAAAGAGAACAAAGCAGGACAGAGCAGGGAGTCATCCAGAAGATGCAGATATCTTAAAACGAAGCAGACGCCCAAGGCAAGCTACTGACATATCTATAATAGAAAGACATACATAGCTCTGAAAAAGACAGAGGTACGATGGAAGTCAGAAAGATTAATAGGAGGCAATGTGCTTGAGTGAGTGAGGCAATTGGGCAGAGGCTGAGGATGAAAGGCAATCTTGATTAGACGATGGAAATGAGCAGACTCCGTATGATGGGACCCAGAGGTGGAGATTGATGAGGCAATAAGAATAACAGGTTAGGAGCAGGGTTAATCCAGAAGAACCGGTGCTGAATTGGAAGAAGCAGAAACTGTAATGAGCTCGAAAGAAACATGAACTAAGGTATAAAACTCAACAGAGTGATACGAACAATTAAGCTTCTCGAAAGGAGGCAGACTCCGAGGCCAGGAAAGAGTGGTAGGAACTTGAGGCATGCGAAACAGAGGAGAAGCTCAGGACAGAGATCAAGGCAAGACTAATTGGCTGACGTACGATGAGAAGGGAAGTCGTGGGTGGAGAGAATCGATGATGGTCATGACAAGAAAAAGTGCTAGGCTGTAGAAGGGAATGGGAATGGAAGAGGTACAAGGGGAGATTGATGCTGTGCAGACAGGTACTGGAAAGCGAGGTAGAAAAGAACGAATGATGGTAGGGAGGAAATTAGGGTAGCATAGGACCCAGTCTGAACGGGAGGAGAACTGCAAGGGGGTGAGTCGGAGCAGACAGTGAGCTATCCATAATAGGTATGGCATCACAGGGAGTTGGATGAGGTGGCACATGAGCCAGAGTCGATGGAAGGCCAGATAGAGTCGGTCATAGAAGGCCCAAAGATGGGAAATGGCAAAGCAAATGAATAAACTGTGGGATGATAAGGGATAGGAGCCACGACTGGAGTGAATCTGGGATGGCTGGTACGAGATAGTAAGTGGTGAATAATGACCGGAGCCATGAACCTGACACATGCGGTGGGAGAGCTGCGGGTCAATGAGGCAGCATATGAGTAATGACAGGTATGCCCAAAAGAAACATTGATTGCAGGCCATATGGAGGCAGCTGAGGTATACGAGGCAACCAAGCAATACGGATTGAGTGATTGAATCAGATGAGCAGGCCGAGATGAGGTACTGTGGATCAGAGATGGCTATGGAGTCAAAGGATCTTTGATGGAGGGATCAAGGAAGGATGACAAGGAGCTAGTAGGCTCCTCAAAAGGAGGTTGACTCCAAAGGGGGGCACAGGAACAGAGAGACCAACACGAGCCAAAAAACATCCCACTCCAAGGAAAGGAAAAGTCCAAATGAGAGAGCATCCAGATCGCTCTCCATGGCTTCTCAACAGATACACCCAAAATAAATAATGATTGCAGGCCAGACGGAATTAGCCGAGCATGAAACAGAGAAAACAGCTGTGTAGGAATGGTATGAAAGACATGCCTGCCCCCCCCCCCCACACATACACACACAGTGGAAACCCAAACATTAAAGCATTCGAAAAAAAACCTAGAGAGGGTTAATAACATGTCCCAAAACCAGAATCGGTGGCCATGAAATAAAATGTAACCCCCCCACTGAACAGAACACCCAAAATGAATGGCAAAATGGAACAGAACTTGTACGAAATATGGCTGATAAGGAGTGTAACCGTGGCAAAATGATGGAAGACATGCTAGATGAAATCCTGAGCCTTGAGTACAGAGAAAATAAAAACAATTGGACCAAACATTGAAAGCAAATCGCTCACACTGCAGCACCCTGTGATGAACAACGGTACCTGAGAAGGAACTTCTGGAGACATCCCGAGCAGGCGGCAGCTGAGTCCAGGAATAACATCCAAACGAAGAGGTAACAGAAGAGCCGAGAGGCCAAGGAAGGGTTCTTGAGGGCAGCAGCAAGCAGTAGCAAGTGAGCCATGAAGTTGGGGAGGCATGACAGGCCGAGCAGGATGGGGAGCAGGCCAGCGGGGAGCCAGTAAACTGGTGCAGGAGTAGTCGATAATGTGGGCCAAGAGATGAGAATCGCAGAGCTGCTGCACAACAAGACTGTGTAGGGCTCAATGAAGGAGCTGAGAAGGGAAGTTCAGGAGTGTGACAGGCAGATCAAGGAGAGAGGGAAGATGAGGGAATGCGAGGTAATATGGGGCAAGAAGCAGATGGAGGAGGTATGAGGATCGAGGAAGACTGAAAAGCGGCCCAGGTAGGAAGAATGGGTTTCAGGCAAACAGAAAGAAGATGGCTGGGAAGGAAAAGGTACCGAAGCAGGCAGGGGTAGAAAACAGGAGTTCTGCAATGTGGCGTTTAGAGATGAGATTCCGGCCCCATTAGTATGTCTGCAGCACTGCGATTGGGATTGATAAGGCACGGCAAGTGTAGCAGGGATGGAGTCCAGAGATTCGAGTATGAAGTGGGACTGAGAGGTAGACAAACGAGGAGGGAAAGGCGAGCGAGGAAAGCAAAACAAAATGACATAGGCATAGCTTAGGTGGCAAAATGAACGACCGTGGCAAATTAAAAAGAAATGAGGGCAAGCGTAGTGAGAGGAGCTGGGGGGACAGAGATAGAGAGATCCGGAAGTCATAGGTGCCTCAAAGCAATACAGCAACCGAGCAAGATGGAGCGGCGTCTCTGGCTATAATGAAAATGAATCATGAGGGCGTCCAGGAAAAGTGACGTATTTAAGCTCAATGGGAGAATGACATTGTTGCTCCACCCACTGAACCTCAGGCTTAAAGCCCTCCCATTAGAAGAGACCATGCACCCATACTGTAAGGTACAAGTCAAAAAAGGGTAGGGCAAGAAGGCAAAGATGGTTAGGCAGAGAGGTGTTGGACAGTTTGAAGGAAAACAGAACGAGCCTCAGTAATTACATGAAATCATAACAGGCAGAATATAGGAAGGACTACTAAGATAAATCAAGGTAGGTGAGCAGAGTGGTCAGGGCAGCCAAATCAGCAAGAAATTTTGCATTTATTTATTTATTTAATTGGTTAAATATTCAATAAGCAAGGAAAGCACACTGAGTCGAGGCTCAATTCCAGATGTGAGCTGGGAGTGAAGAGTAGTGATTTACAGCAGTATACACACATACAGTAGATACAATTTACAAGCCTAAATGGGCAGACTGGGTAGGCCATAGGCCCTTATCTGCCAACAGTGTCTGTGTATCAATGTATCTATGTACATGAGAATCTGATATAAAAACACATAATTTTGCACAAAGGAGTCATTTACATTCACTTGCATATACACAGTTATTTGCAATAAACTGAAGGAGTACAATAATACACAGTACTGAGGTATTGAAGTTGAAACAGTTTTTATTTGGCTAAAGGAAGACAGTTTATAGTTAGAGGTAGGGAAGGTGAGTTGATGAAGCTGAGATGTAATTGAGTTGTGCAAGATTGACTTTCTGAGGGGCAGGGGAAGATTTTTCCATTGTTGGGTGAGGGGGGACAGTAGTAGAAGGCAAACTTGCCTGCTGAGGAGCATGGTTTGGAGAGGGAGAAGGACTTGTAGTCCCTAGAGTGCAGCAAGTAAGGAAAAAAAGACCACAGGGGCTAATTGATAGGCCAGGTAGGGGGGCAGTAGGGCATGTTAGGCAGGCACTGGGTATAGCAGATTGGGGAAGAAGGATTTGTCCAGTTACATAGTAGAGAAAAGCAGCTATGATGACCAAATGATTCAGTTCAAGGTGGCTCAGGGAACAGGCAGACAACATGGTGGAGCAAGCAGAAGAACTAAATGACTGCTTCTGCTCAATATTTTCCAAGGGAAAACAGGGAAATTTGGCACAGGGGAATGTAACAGTGGGTACAAGTGTGGCCAAATCTACAGAGGGGTAAATTTCAGGCAACAGAGTGCTACACTGTCCTACCACAATGAGGGTGGATAAGGCACCAGGTATGGAAAGCATCACCACAGGATGCCATGGGACATATCAGTTATCTGTTGTGGGCCACTGGGAGACTTGTTCAGCACCTCCATGGGGACAGCTTGTATGCCCCAACAATGGATGATGGCATATGTCGTGACCATGCACAAAATTGGGCCCAAAGATGAGTCAAAAAAGTACAGGCAAGTCAGCCTCAGCTGCATCGTGGGGAAGGCACTAGAGAAAAACCTGAAGGAAAGGTTACTTACCTTTTAGGAGGAAAATGGTCTGCAGGACAGGCAGCATGTGTTTCTCGATGGTAGATCCTGCGAGACAAACACGGTTGACTGTTATGTCTGGGTAACAAGGGCAGCTGGCAAGTGTCAAGCAGTACATGTCATGTACCTGGACTTCAGTTAAGCATTGGTCTCAGTGCTGTTGGGAGTCTTGTGATAAAGTTTGGTCATCTTGGGGTTGGGGAGATGATGGTGGAGTGGGTCAAAAAGTGGCTGCAGGATGGGCAGAAGAGGATGGTTGTAGGGGTAGAACTGTCATCCCCTATGGTGGTCACGAGAGTGGTATCATGGGGATCTGAGCAGGGACAAATCTGATTGTACATGTTCATTGCTAGCATAGCAGATAGGATTAAAAATGTGATCATCCTATTTGCAGAGAATACAAAGATTGCAGTAGTAGTGGACAGCACAGATGGGTGGCTCGGAGTACAGGAAGACATGGATAAACATGAACATTGATCACACACGTGGCCTCTTTTTGTCTATGGGAAGAAGTTCAAGGCTTGGCACACAGTGTCAAGAAGGCAAAGGTTCCACTGCTGGCAGCAGGGGTGGGGGTGGGACAGTTATCCATCACTGAAGATAGCACTGCTCTCAGGATGCCAGTCACAGGGCATGTGAATCATTTAGCACCATGCAAGAAGGCAGCAGGTAAAAGTAAAAATGAGCTGTGATGTTTTGCCTGGGGTATCAACTAAGAGGATGGAGGTTATCCTGCCGATGTACAGGTCACTGTTGAGAGCAAATTTGGCTGGCACGTGCAGTTCTGGTGTCCCTACTTAAAGAAGTATGTTAAGTTACTAAAGGCGGTGCAGCACTGAGCCACCAAGATTATAACAGGAATGTAGGAAAGACCGATTAGGGACAGACTGAGGGAGCTGAATATGTACTGAAGAGGACAGTAGTGATACAGTGGCTATGATTAATATCTTCAAATGTATGAGGGGCATAAACAATGTTACCATGCAGGAGATTTTTAAAGTAATGGGATGGAACACTACAAGGGGGGGGGGCACAGTATCAAATCTGAGGGTTGAAGGTTCAAGAGGGAGATGAGGAGACAGTACTTGAAAGAACGGAGGGTGGATGGGTGGAACACAGTACCAGCACCAGAGGAGGTGGTAACATTGAAATCAATGGACAGTTTCAGTAGGGGGTTGGACAGGGTTAGGGGAAAGATCTGCACTGGTGGGCTGGAAGACAGCTGCACAGTTGAGCAGAATCAATAGTCCTAAAGTCCTATATCTTATAGTACTTTTTTGTATGTTTATATAATAAGAGAGGTAAGAAGAGAGCATGTAGCACCTCTGGATGCCTGGTTTAGCAAGTCAGTAGACACAGGACTGCTTCCATAGAACAGAAACAGGGCACATGTACTTCATCTAAAGAAAAGTGATAGTATGGGTGTGGCAGTGACCTACAGGACAGCCAGCCTCACATCAGCAGTGGCTATGATGATGGCTGCAATTCCAGAAGAAACAATAGCAACAAACCTGGAATGAAATGGTGGCCCAGATAACATACCACATGGTATTTCATCTGGAAATTCATATCAGACAAATTGAATGTGTGGTCAAAAAAAAAATGATTGGGGAGGTGGTTGTGATGTTGCCTACCTTGTCAACACTGTTGTGACTAGGAAGGCCACATAAACATGTGGTCATTTCATGATCTTTGAATGCAGACAGCTGAAGGGAAATGTGGGGATGTCCTGCTTCACGGAGAGGGCAGTACAGCCAAAGAACTGTGTAACAGAGAAGGTGGTTGGGACAAGCAGGGTTAATGGATGTACAGATGCCTTCAACAGGTCACACTCAAACTCATAGGAGAGAAGGAATGGTGAAAATCCATTGACCATACATTGTCCAAGGCCATAAAACAGGGACGTGATTTATATGGGAAACTGACCAGCATAGCAGTCCATAGCTGCTAATGGTTATGATATTTCTATGTTAGTATGTAGCTTGACAATCATACTTACCCGGAGAGTTACATGAGTAAGTTCTTGCAGGTACTGTCACAGAAAATATATGCCACATTGGCCAGTAAGAAGCATGAAAGTGCTATTTACTGATCAACCCAGATAAAGTTGTGGTGATTGTGTGATACAGTACTATGCAGATTACATACAAACTTAAGAACATACAAAATTGCCAGCAGAAAAATTCCTTATGATCTATCAAGTTTGCTCGATTGCACAGCTAGCAGCCTTTATTTTGCAGCTGCCCCACTTCCCCTTCCCCCCTTATTTGACCTTACCCCTATCCCATCCCCTTTTGAAGCAGCCCACATTTTTACAGAATACCACTTCTTCAGGCAATGCGTTCCACCCAGACACCACCCTCTCTGTCAAAACGTGTCTTCTTGTTTCCCTCTGTAACCTTCCCTCCTCCAATCTCAGATAATGGCCCTGAGTGTCCCTCCCTCCCTAACATAAAAAGCCCTTCCATGCCTGTCTTGTTTATTCCTTTCATTGTACATTGAGGTTTCAGTCATATCTCCCCTATCTGTCCTCTCCTCCATGGAGAACATGTTCAATTGCATCAGCCTGCTCTCATGGGGTATGTCCCCTGGTCCCTGGATCATCTTTCTTGCCCTGTGCTGCACCCCCTCCAGTAACCTAATGTTCTTCTTCAGGAATGGGTGCCAGTAATGCATGCAGTACCCCAGGTGTGGCCTAACCAGTGACCTATATTGCAGCAAGATCACCTCCACTTTTCTAGACGATATACCCCTGGCAATAGAGCCCAGCTTCCTGATGGCCTTTGTAGCTGTCTTCCTACATTGTGCTGAGTTATTCCTTGAGCACCTTATGATCACCCGTAGATCCTTCTCTTCCTCTTGTCATGGGTACAGTAGCTGACCCCCCCCCCAACTGGTAGCTCCTCCTCGGGTATTTTGCACCTTAATGAAGCAACTTGCATTTTTTTGCATGGAACCACAGCTGCCACTTGTCTGACTATGTCTCCAATTTTGCCAGATTATCCTGCAACCCCTGCCATACTCCCAAGTCATTGAGTACTACCCCCATCTTGGTGTCATCTGCAAACAGACTGATCTTGCTCTTAATGACTATTGAGATGTCTGCCATGAATATCCCAAACAACACTGGCCCTAGCACAAAGCCCTGTGGTAACCCACTTGTCACTGCACAGAGAGATGAGAGCTATCTTCCCACCACTACCCTCTGCTGACTCCCTTGCAGCCAGTTCACTACTCATCCCACCCCACCATCTTCGTCCCCTCCCCGTGCCTTCTAGCTTACTTCCTAGCCTTTCATGTGGCACCGCATCAAATGCCTTACTGAAGTCCAGGTATAGGACATCTGCATGGCCCATGTCAAAATTCCTAGTTACCCAGGCATACTAATCCACCAGGTTCGTCTGACAGGATCTACCCGAGACAAACCCATGCTCTCTACCGTCCTACAGTCCATTAGTCTCCAGTAGGGAAACAAGCCTGTCCTTCAGAATTGTCTCCATCAGCTTCCCCATAATGGATTTGAGTCTTACCAGCCTGTATTTCCCTGGTTTATCCTTGGGACCGCTCTTATGTAGGGTTACCATGTGAGCCATCCTCCAATCCTGAGGTACACTGCCTGAGTCCAGCATTGAACAGGTCAGCCGAAGGCTCCACCAGGAATTCTGCCAGTTCCTCCAGCACCCTGGGATGTATGCCATCTGGCCCTGGCGCCTTGTCTACCCTCAATGCCCTAAAGCCCTGCAGTATTCTGCCCACTGTTATTTCCCCATCTGTCACCTCCTCCACCCCGTGCCTGTCCTACCACCTGCTTTGGATATAGCCCCTCCTTCCTCCTTAGTAAATACTGAGCAAAAGTATTCATTTACTGCTTCTGCCTGTTCTGGTCCTGTTTCTACCCACCTCCCATCCCTCTTAATCCTTATGATTTGGTCCTTTCAACTCCTTTTCTCCCTGATGTACCTGAAGAACTCCTCCTACCCCTCTTTCATGCCCATTGCCACCTAAGCTCCCTAAATGCCGTGGCTGCCCTGACTGCCCTTGTCACCTGCTTTGACTCATTCAGGTAATCCTTCCTGTCCTACCCTCTCCCTGTTTTTTGGAACATGCTAAAGGTGGCTATTTTCTTCCTTACTTTTTCCATGACCCCCTTGCTCACCCAGCTAGGTGTCTTGGTCCTAGCCTTCCTAGTCTTGACCCTGGTACAGTTTCTGGTTGCCTCCTCAATCCCCAGTTTGATGACCCCCCCCCCCACTTTGTGTTAGTGTTCATATTTGGATAGAGTCTAGTCAGGTACCCCTTTACTATTTTCCCCATCCTCTGGAAGTCAGCCCTCCTGAAGTCTTAACACCCTTATACCAGTTTCTACTCCCTCCTTGCCCATATTTATTGTGAACCACACTGAGTGGTGGTCACTTCCCACCAGTGGTTCTTCCACTCCCAGTTCTCTCACAAACACCCCATTAGTCAGAAATAGGTCTAGGGTATTCCCTTTTCTTACTGGAGCACGGGTCATTTGTAGTCATAAGCTGTCCTGAAATGCATCAGAAAGTACCTGCTCCCTTCTGTTTGTGGTGGCTGGGATACCCTAATCCACTACCGACAGGTTGAAGTCACCCACAATCACTTTAGTAACCTTCCCAAAGGTTCTCCTGATCTATCCTAGTAGTTCCCTATCTAACTTCTCTGTCTGAGAGTAGACTGTACACCACTTTCATCCTGAGAGTACTATTTTTGGAATCTTGAAACTGCATCCATAATGGCTACATGTTGCCCTCCTCCCCCTTCTCCCGGGCACACTTCAGTCCTTCTCTGACATACAGTGCCACCACCCTCACCTTCCCCTTTACCCTATCCCTGCAAAATATCCTACAATCTGGTATGGACAGGTCCCAGTCACGGTGATGGGTGGCCCATGTTTTGGTGATTGCCACCATGTCCACCTCCCTCCATTACATGACGGTGTTATGAACCAAAATCAAGGTGAAGTGATGGAGCAATAGCTACCTCTGTAGTGGAGGTGTCCGGTAAGCTGCTGTTCTCTAAAGAAACCTGCTACAGACATTTCTGAGTGTGAGGTACTCAGTTTAAATGTTAGATCTTTAAATCAGGTTAAAATGGCTGAATTAGAAGCTATGTGTCAACTGAATAAATATGGACTCATGTCCATTACAGAAACTTGGTGGGATCCTGATACTTCTTGGATCCAGCACATCCCAGGGTATAAACTGTATCATAAGGACCGCCAGGGACAAATGGTGGTGGGGGGGGGTATGTCTATATGTTAGAGACGACATATCCTCATTTCAAATCCCATCAACAAGCGATACTGAATCAATCTGGGTTAACATCCAGTTCAAGGGTTACCCACAGCTGATGGTAGAGACATGCTACAGGCCCCCAACATCAAATAAAGAATATTCTACTTGCTTAAATAATGAAATCTTAGATATGGCCTCTAAAGGAAAAATCCTTATACTGGGTGATTTCAACCTGCCTACTATAAATTGGTATTCTTTAACTGGAAGTACGCAGGCCAAGAAAGATTTAATCACACTCATGGTTGATATGGGCCTTGAACAAATCATTACAGAACCAACACGAGGTGACAATATACTGGACTTGGTTATTACTAATATAGGGAACTTAATATCCAAAGTTTTAATTGGTGCCCCACTAGGATCAAGTGATCACTACACCATTTCTCTTACACTGTCATTTTGTCACCATATCACCAACTGTACTGAATTGAAAAACTATAAACAAGCAATTTCAATGCTATTAATAACCAATTAAACTCAATTCCTTGGGATACAGCACTATCCTCTCTTACCATGGAAGAATCCTGGGACTTTTTAAACTTCCATTTATAACTCAGAAAATTATATGTTCCTACAACAAAAATATAATAAAAGGGAAAATACCCTGTGGTTTAACAAAACTATCAAAGCTCTAATTAAGAAGAAGCAGAGGCTATTTGCATGAGTTAAAAACAGTAAGGTGACACCAGAAAATTATTGTTCACTCAATACAGGGAAACTCTAAAATCACTAAAACAAGCTATTCTGCAATCTAAAAGAAACTTGAGTTTCATCTGGCCCATATCAAAACAACTATAAATCACTATTTTCCTACCTTAATAATAAAAAATAAATAATAGACACATGGGGCCCCTATGCATACATGACACAATTATATCTACAGACAGAGAATATGGCAGACACATTTAACAAGCAATTCTGCTCAGTATTTACCAATAAAGAGGTTCCTAAACTATTCAAACCTGCGAACAATGTTACCCCCTCTTACATCATCACCGAGGATGATACACTAAAAGCAATTTTATCCCTAAAACCTAATTCCAGTCCAGGTCCTGATAACATCAGCCCCCGATTTCTAATAGAGACAGCTGCTGCTATTACTAAACCACTCTCAATTATATTCAACAAATCCTTATATGAGGGAATTATCCCTCAGGACTGGACAATGGCTACTGTAGTCCCAATCTTTAAGAAGGGTAACCATTCTAGACCAGAAAATTACAGTCCGATAAGTCTGACTTCTGTTATAAGCAAGATCATGGAGAAAGTTATTAAGAATCTACTAGAGCATGCATCTATTGGGGGTAACTTGACTGACACTGCACAGCATGGCTTTAGACAGGGATACTCCTGTACTACTAACTTGGTTTCCTTTTATAATCATGTCAGTACGGCATTGGATAATGGCATCCCTATGGATGTGATACTTCTTGACTACAGTAGAGCATTCGACAAAGTCCATCATGACATCCTACTTGACAAAATGAATGATATGGGATTCTCTTACTACATAATCAACTGGGTGTCAGGTTGGTTGAATGGAAGATATCAGCAAGTCAGAATTAATGGCACACTTTCCCACCCACTGAGTGTGACCAGCGGGGTCCCACAGGGGTCTGTGTTGGGACCCACCCTGTTTAACATCTTTATTAGTGATCTGCAGGCTAGCCCTGAAAATGTTCTCTCAAAATTTGCTGATGACACTAGCTGTGTGGCTCTGTTCTTACATCGACAAACAGAGAAACCATGAGGAATAACTTAAAATCCATCAAGAATGGGCAGTTTTAAACAAAATGACACTCAACTCAGACAAGTGTCATGTTGTACACTTTGGTAAGAACAACCCTAGGCAGACTTATTTTCTGAACAGTGTGGCCCTTCATGTGTCACCATTAGAACGTGATCTCGGGTAATCATTAATAATAAACTATCCTCTAGTGATCATTGGGATGATAGCTAGGAAATTTCAACGCCTTGCTCACTCGAATCCAATGTCTCGCTTGTGTCTAGGACACAGGAATGCATAATCCCCTTGTACAGAGCTTATGTCAGGCACCATCTGGACTATGGATCCCCTGCTGGAGTCCCTACCTGGGGCAGGACGTTGACAGGGTTGAGAGGGTGCAGAGGAGAGCCACAAGAATGGTCCCTTATTTATCCGAACTTGACTACGAGGAAAGATTAAGAGTTACAGGGTTACACTCACTATACACAAGACGTACTAGAGGTGATCTTCTCCTATTGTACAAAATCAAGAATTCTCAGGATTTAATGCACCACTGTGGCTTACATTTCTCTTCCAGCTGGACTTCCCCACGGTATCATAACAACCAGATATTTGTATCTAAAGCTAAAACAACAAAAAGGTTCAACTATTTTACAGTAAGAACACTCAAACTGTGGAATCTCCTTCCACAATACTTAGTGAACAGTAGCTCTAATACAGTCTTCAAAAAGGGGCTGGATTGTTGGCTCAAGTCTAAAACTTCAAGGTATAATTATCCCACCAATGTGGTGGGGGACAATCTCGATGGGCAGTAGCCTTCTTTTGTCCTTTGAAACCAAGTAAACCAAGTTATCCAGTGATACTGAATAGTCCTCCAAAAACTGATTTAAGTACCTGGAAATTTGTTTAAAAAAGAACCCTGTAAGCAGAACAGAGCCATACTGTGAATAAAAAAGAAATTAATTTTGAAAGCAGTTTAGAACTGCTGAATGAATTAAACAAAAAGGGAGTAATACATAGTAAGAATGAAATTAAATTGAAATAGATACTCACATATGTATACACACACAAATGCACGCACACACACACACACATACACACACACACACACACACACACACACACTCAACATAAAACACTACTCACACCCATGCACACCCACACAACATACACACCTACATGCACATGCACACACACACACATATGCTCACACACACTAACATACACACACAGGCCCACTGAACCACACACAGACAGAAGTATTGCACACAGAGAGGGCTTTGTAAACATCTGTCAACACCACATCACATACACACGCGCGCACACACACACACACACATACACACCACCCATCCTAAACACACACAAGACACCATACACCATGAGCTCAGGTCAATATACCACACACCACCTATCTATGCACACACAAGTCATCCACCAAAACACTGCCCTTGAAACAACAATGTACACAGAATGTAAGCTCAGTAACTGATTTCAGTCTTGCATCCCTGATACAAAACAGACAAGCTCAGAGTCAGTAACCACTATATTAGTAACATTCAGAGAAAGCAGAACACAAAACACTCAACAAGGGAACATACACAGGAACACACTATGATGGCAAGAGTATCCACATAGCAGGAGCAGACACAGGACAACACCTAACTGAAAGCACACTCAGTAAGCACGGCAAAAAAATGCCATAACCATGCCCCTCTCCCCCAAAACCAACAGAATGAAGCACAGTACATCTGAACAAGCACAGTCATAGCCACAGTAAGCACAGAAACCCATGGATAGCCACATGATACACAAGCGGAATAGGTGAGGGATCAAGTAGACACACATGGTAGTACAGAGAAGTACAGAAACACAGTCTGACTCACCGATGCCCTTTGACGTTTCTCAAATGTCTCACATTTCATTTTCTTCACCTGTGGGGATACACCTATGGCAGCAGCAGGTCCCTTACATGATGGCTGTCCCTTGAAAATAGTTGGGACCGCATCTGGCTTCAATCGTTTACTTGCGGCAAATTAAATTCAGGCATCAGGAGACAGTAGGTTTCAATACAATCCTGACTAAAGTGGTCACTGCATAGGAAACTTTATTTACTAGGACCCTTCTAGTTATCTTGTGTATGCTTTACTTGCTCAGACCACTTATTTCAAAGGTCTTCATTTGCTAGGAAATGAAACAGGCTGACACCTGATTTGCAGGTATTGCTGCAATTTCCAAAAACACATGAATTCACCATTATCTGATGATAAATGCCCTTTGGCTGCTAATTGCCTTTGGCTCCTACCCCCTGCTGGCTTTTGTTCCTGTATGCCCCTCAGCCTTCTGTCTCCTGTCTCTCTGCTTTTTAATAACTTGTATCTCTCTTCCTTTATCCCCAGATCCAATAGGGCTACACCTCACTGGAGGTGGCATGGCTCTTCTAGCTTTCTGCCGCAGCTGCCGCTGCCATCCCTCCCCAACCCCTGGAACCCTCTCCTGGCCTAAGAGGTAACCGAACGTCAAGCCCTACCATGACTTCATGGCAGGTGCACAGATTAGCTACAAGTGCAGCCAATCCATGCATTCTGGATGTCTTTTTCCAAGTCAGAGCGCCTTTCTGAAATCTCAGCTCGATCAGGGCCTACTTCTGAGCAGTTTTAAACTGCTGCTTAAGGACCAAGCTGCTTACTGCTGGTTTAATTTTTGGCCGGCCCCCCAACACTAATTAAATATTCTTCTTCCCCCACTTTGGTCCCTATCTCTGCCCTCTACCAGCCCTGCTGCCACCACTCCTCTTAGAGTGGCAGCAACTCCTTGTTTACCTAACTCTATTGGGGCTCTATACTCCCTACATAACACTGCTTGCTTTGCCTTTTCTCTTCAATACCTTTATATTCTGCCACCTACCCTAAGCAATATGAATAACTGCCTGCTTCTCCTCTCACTTGGATCCCTATATGGATTGCTCTGTGCAACAGATGCCTGTGCCACCTTACTAGCTGAAGATCAATTTCATCTACACAATTACACAGTGTCACACCCAACCCCATACCCCCACCCTCAACTTCCAGACCCAAGTTGCCTGAAATACCCTCTATGACCTGTGCCTTGCTGGCCCTACTATCGAACCTAAAGAGCCATCTGATTGGCTTGTTTGTCCATTCTATAACCTTCAGGTTACCCCGATGGTCTCCCCCACTGTGTTCATCTCCTATCTCTCCTCCTCATTGCTGGTGATGTGGAGATCAAGCCAGGACCGCCAAACACACATATTAATCCATCTAATGTAACCTGGTCAGGACAGAATGGGCTTCATATTGCACACCTAAATGTATGCAGCCTATCATCCAAATTCTCCGAGCTCCAGGCATGGGTGTCCCTATGCAAACCGCACATCGTTGGCCTATCTGAAACCTGGCAGAAAGCATACATTGCTGATGCCGCTTGTCTACTCCTCGACTACTCCTTACTACACCATGACAGGCCAGGGAGAAAAAGGGGTGGTGGCGTTGCACTGTACATGCTTGATCACATCACTGCCACTACCATCTTCTGCTCTACCCCAACCTCTGGTAGTGAGTAGATTATTGCTGGAACTATCCTAGGAGATACAAAAAAGCTTTACATAGGCTGTTGTTATAACACCCCCACAGGTGGGGTCCAAGGCCTATCTAACTTCCTAGATGGTCTTGTGTGTACCTCCCCCCCAAGGGACACTGTTCTACTTGGGGATTTCAACCTCAATTGGACAGAATTCACAGCATCTGACAATGGGCATCTCCTAAAACCATACCACCTAGAACAAGTTATCTCGTCCTCCACTAGGTGTAGCACTCGCACTCACAACCATTCCACCCTTGACTGGATTCTCACTAACCGAACAGACCTGGTCTTTCAGGCAGATAATATGTCTGATTCAATCAGCGATCACTCCCTGACCTACATCATCTTCTCCTCCATGCATATCTGCCCTCCGCCCAAACTTCTGTCCTTCAGAAAATGTAACTGCCAGGAGCCTACACCCATTCTTGAGGAAGCCTGCAACTTAAACTGATCAGAGCTTTTCTCTTGCACAGGCGTCTCCACTGCAGTCACCCTATTTACTGATGTCCTTCTCACATTCCAGGACATTCACTTCCCCGTCACCACAAGAAGGGTCAGGAGAGAAAATACTCGGTGGATATCTAAGCAGCTACTGACCCAAATGAAAGTCTGGGACAAGGCATGGAAAACCTATAAGGCATCCCCATCTAATCAGTTACGGAATGCTTACAGGCATTTACGTAACTCCTGCAAACATGCCATAAAGTCGCATAAGCGTGAATACTACACTAACCTGCAGTCACACTCACTTGCCAATCCATGCACTTTTTGGGCCTCCTTAGGGTCCCTCCTAAATCCAAACTCCAACAAGCAGATAACTGGACTATACTCCCCCACTGGCTCCATCACCAACCAAGATGAAATCATGGATACCTTCAACAAAATGTTCACAGATCTCTCTCCATACACTAGTAAACTCCCTGCTCAGCCCCCCTCAGGCCATAGCAGCCTACACCATGGCTCCCTGCAGCCCCCGATGCGTCCTCAGCCCCCCTTTCTATTCCAGGGCAGTTTGTCTAAAAGTCACCACAAAACTGCTGAAGGCACTACCAGCTAGAGGTAGCCCAGGCAGTAACAGGCTTTATCCTGCATTCCAGAGACTGCTGTCCCCGACCTTTGTTCAACCCCTAACCTACATTTTCAACCTTGCCCTTTCAACGTCAGTGGTACTCGACTCCTGGAAACATGCCAGCATTGTACCCATTGATAAGGCTGGTGACCCCCATGCCCCTGAGAACTACAGACCCATCTCCCTCCTCCCTCACTTGAGTAAACTACTTGAGAAAATAGTTCACCATCACTTATCCAACCACCTAGAAAAATACCACGTTCTCAGCCCTCACCAGCATGGCTTTTGTAAACTCCACAGTACTTCCTCTGCCCTTGGCCTTTTCACCAATCACGTCCTCAGAAAATGGACAGGAGCAACACCCCGGGCACTGTGTTTGTGAACCTATAGAAGGCCTTCAACCTCGTCGATCACCATCTCCTCTACTCAACCCTACTAAATTTTTGCTGCTCATTGGATACTGTTACATGTTTCTGCAGCTACCTCACTACCTGGAGCCAGTCTGCACTGATAGGCAATAACTCCTCTGCTGTCTTGCCCATCTGCACAGGCACACCAAAGGGCTCAATACTTGGGCCTCTGTTATTTTCTCTGTTTATAACTGACCTCCCTGCTGATAGCATAAACTGTAGGTACTACTCTATGATGATGACCATGTCATCTACCATACCGACAAATACAATCTATTCTTATCTGCTACCCACACAACTAACTACAGAGCCACCCAGAGTTGGTTCCTCTCAAAGAAACTTCTAGTGAATGAGAAAAAAACTAAAGCTATGCTCTTTTGTTCCAAGCCATTCCAAGCTAAACTCTTAAAATCAGAGACCTCACTATTGATTTCCACCTCCTGCCAGCCCTCCCCTTGAAACAGTACCTATCTTCAAATATCTAGGTGTGATGCTTGACCCATCCATTACTTTCAGTGAGCATACCACCACCATTATGAAGAAAATCCACCAAAAATTGGGGGCAGCATATCGCCTCAGCCAATTCCTGACCACCGAGGCCTGCTTAGCCATTGCCAGAGGCAACCTGCTATCTCTACTTGACTATTGCTCACCTGTTTACACCTCCATGTCCTCATCTTTATTCACCCGACTAGTCCCCACCTACAATGCCATCTGTCGCTTTGTCCTCCATGCCCTGTTTTCCACTCACCACTGCTTACTGTATTAGACCCTAGGCTGGTTCCCTCTTCAAAGTCATTTTGACCGCACCATGGGTAATTTTGCAGACTGCTCACTTAGGAACTCTCAGAAGTCTCCATAATTCACCCTCCTGGCTCATAGGGTGGTTCCCCAATGACTTAGGGACTCATCCATCCCGTAACTGGAAATGTTTTGCACCTCTACAGCCATGGGCAGCAAAGCCTTCTCTGTCTCTGCCCCTACTATATGGAACGTCTCCCTCCCTCCATCATTCAGGCTATCCCCCTCTCACCTGTCCTTTAAATCCACCTTCCAAGCCTGGCTCCTGTCTGAGACCAAATGCAACTGTAACTGATCCTCAACAATGAGCCTGGGACTTAATCCCCTGCCTGGCTCACCTCCTGCCCACCCTACACCTCACCCACCACATTCCCTTAGCCTAACTCTACTATGTCTATAGACATGCGTCATCAACTGTTACTGCCACCCTGTGGCCCAGGTCATGCCTGAAAATGGTCCTTTGGATCATTGCACCTACCCTGTTACCAAAGACATAAATAAATAAAAATAAAAATGGGAACAACAGTGACCCAAAAAATGTGTCTCAAGTGATGTAAATAAATCAGGCAAGGCAGACATGCAAAAAAGCAGTGTGCAGCTGTAGGAATAACAACACTGTTTGAATGTTGCCTCCAAAACCTCAGCCATATACCCAAACACAACCTGGAAGTACTATCCTCAGTAATGTAAACACAAGGAATGTGCATAGGTCCTGTGTCACACCACAGTAGCACACAAATTATGGAAATGCAATAGTAAAAAAAATAACTATGTGTATATATATATATATATATATATATATATGTATGTACATATATATCTGTGTGTGTATTGTACAGACATAACAAGTAGGGATATTTCTAATGCTTTATTTTATTATGGTAACTCAACACAAGAATTATGTGGGGCTATCTGGGTCAAAGATCAGAAATCACGTAAAGCAGTCAGGAACAGAAATACTGTACAACTGTATGCAACTGAGGATAAAACAGAAGCAGGAAATGATAACTTCTATGGTAACAGTTAATAAGGAATATGGTCTCCATGTTCTCATCACAGCCTGGAGCATGTTTTCTTCTGGTTAAGGCTTGCTGCTTGGGCAGTTGATATGCCAACAGCTTTCGGCCCTTATCTCCCCCTTCCCAATAGGAGTGCTTTGAACACAGTAGCAGCCATTCCGTTCTGGTAGAGAAGAGAGAGTTGCTCTGATACTTGAGACCTGCTATATTACGCATTAATGTGGTGCCTTTGCTAGCATTAGGGGAGGCCTTAAAGCAGGTTTCTAAGCCAGCTAGTTCTATTTTTAGCCTGGCCACTGATCTATTCATGGCTTTATGTCTATGGGCTGCGAAAGCGATAATGAGGCCTCTAATATTAGCTTTAAAGGCGTCCCACGCTGTCGCTACTGAAACCCCACATTCCAAGTTAAGGGCAAAATATTCCTGAGCAGCTTTACGCATTGCATTTTGGAATTCTGGATCTTTAACCAAAATGGGGCTACATCTCTATCTCGTACCCATGGGGTTTGACATTAAGGGGTGTATGTGGTCGACACAGGTGTGTGGTCTAAAATTATGATGCTGTCTATGGTATTGTCTGACACCTCACCAGATGCAACCTTATTTGCCAACCAATAGTCAATCCAGCTGTGGACCCCATGTGAGGCCGAGAAATAAGAGTAGTCCCTGCCAGAGGGATTAGAGCATCTCCAAATATCGACCAAGCCCCATTTCTCTTGTAGTTCTTGGAGGGCAGCGTGAGACTGGGGGTTGGGGGTGGATTTGTCCAGGAATACGTCAGACACCAGTTTAAAGTCTCCTCCTAGTCATAGTGGGTTAGAGCCATTGGACTATTCTATCATGGAAATAGCTTGACTCAAGCCATGGAAAAAGTCAGGCTGATCAGTATTGGGGGCATATATGTTGCCCAGGATCAGCTTACCCATAGGGGAGGCCAATCTACCCAGGATCCAGTGCCCCTGATTATCGTATCTGGTCTGCTCTACAACCCAAGGACTAGAGCATCTTATGAAGATAGCCACCCCTTTTGTTTTCATCTTAGCGGAGCTGGCATGAATTGCACCCACCCAGGATTTTTTGAGCCATGAGGTGGATTTACTAAAGAGGTGCGTCTCCTGTAGAAGGGCCACATCCACATGGAGAGAGCGCAGGTACTGTATTACCTTGGTATGCTTTACTGGATGATTAAGTCCTTTCACATTCCATGACACCAGTTGCAGATTTGGGGTATTAGTGCCATCCATGTGGGCTGATTGAGGAGTGGGATATCTGGGGGGATGGGGAGATACAGTGAACTATGAGTGATAGAAAATAGTCAAGTAATATCACTCAGGGGAAAGTTAGTGCCAGGTAGCGATAGTTTTCTCAGATGGACAGGGAGAAGTACACTAGTGCTTAACTCAGGAAATAGTTAAACCCAGTACTGTAGAAAAACAAACAGCAGAGTCCTAACAGTAATAACTGGTTAAATGGTAAAACAGTACCAAATGCTTATCTGGATCTATAATTAGACTAAAGTCTTAACGGGTAACAATATAATAAATAAGATTAATAAATGCAGCAAGTGTATTATGCTAAGAGCAATGGGATGCTATTGCGCAAGAAGATACCCCTAACCAGTGTACCATCAGCTATGCCAGCATCCACACTCAAGGGTAGTCGAGGAGAAAAGGCAAACCACAAAATACGCATCTCCTCTCTGGAAGTCAATCCTAGGGTGCTAGGTTAGCCCTGGGGGGAAGGGGTGAAGGAAGAAGGGAGGTGTCTGAGGGGAGGAGAAAGACAAAAAGTAAGAGGGGAAAAGGGAAGGGGGGAGGAGAGAGGGGGGAAGGAAAATTAGGAAGGGGGGAGTTGGGTAACTCACCCCTATCATTCATTGTAAAGCTCATTTAGCCATGGCCTTACATAAGCAAATGGAGGTCTGAACCAAATGAAGGGAACCCTGAAAATCAGGTTCCCATTGAACCAAACTATTATCTTCTGTCAGCAACTGACAACAATGTGGGGGAGGTAGGAGGGTGTTTCCGGGCTTGGCTGCCTTTCGGAAATAGTAGGAGAACCTGAAAATTCAGCAGCACCACCCTATCTCATAGTTAAACTCTCATCTGAAAGAACATTACCCCATTTCGGCATTCACATGTATGTTACACTCTGACAAAGCATTGAGCCCAATTTAAATATACATATTTCTGAGTTCAGCCAGGGGGGCTTTTACTGCTTGCAATGGATAAGTCAGCCTCTTGTTGGTGAGTAGGGGCCGGGATAGGATCTGAAGATGCAGAAACAGCAGCAGCATACGTTTTATCCCCAGGCTTGAGTTTTCCATATAAATCCACTGCTTCCACCAGGAGGAGTCCAGGATATCAGCCCAGTCCATAGATGCTTCTTGATGTGAATCAGAGCTGGGTGGATATCCGTTCCTGGCTTTATGAGAAGATGCACCTCTTGGTATCTTGGCTGGAGGGGCAATTGCAGTTTGGTCTACAGGAGCTAGCTGGCCACATCTTGACTGCTGTCTAGGATGTCCATATGCCCCCATGGATCTGGGGGCGGGAGGACCTGCTGATGAAGCATGGAGGTTGGACTGGAGATAGCCAGTGTAGCTGCACAGCCGGAATTCTTGGCCACGGGGGAATCCTTAGGAGAGAGACCTAGTCTGGTTGTAAAGTGTTCTCCTGGAGGTGGGTTGGTAGGAGCAAGGTTCCTAGTGGATGGCACATCTTCAGGTACCCAGAACCTTCTGGGGTTTGTAGTCATAGAGGGCAAGTTAGGCCAAAGCCTTATGATCAAGTGCTCCACATTGGCTGGGCCATCAGCCATGATCTCTCTACCTTCCTTATAGACCAAGAGTTTGGTGAGTCCTTTGAACCAATATTGAAAATTGTGCATGGCCAGGAATTTTGTCAAAGAACCATAGGCTCTTCATTTGCTGGCAGTTTCTTGTGCAAAGTCCCAGTAGATCAAAATGGATGCCCCCTGCCACTAAATCTCTCCCAGGTCTTGAGCTGCTTTGAGTATATACTCTTTGGTGGACTATCTAAGTAAATATGCCACAACTGGTCTTGGGGCGGTATTTGTTCTGTTCCTTCTCCCAATAATTTGGGGAGCTCTCTCAATCTCCACTGGGCCCCTCCATTGATCCCCCAGCATGTTGGGGAGTGCCTCATTGAGGAATCTTTCCATTGAGGTACGTTCTGCCCCTTCTGGTAATTCAATAATATGGAGGTTGTTTCGGAGCCCTCTGTTCTCTTGATCCTCCACCCTCACCACTAAGGTCTCCAATTTTTCTACCTGCATCAGGACTGTTTGCTGGAGTTCAGCATGCTGTAGTTCTAGGGACTCAGCTCTCTGTTCAGCCACATTGAGGTGGTCTTGTAGTTAAAGGACATCTGTTCTGGTGCCCATTAGGGTAGTGTTTATGTTGTCTACCCTTAGAAGTACCATCTCCAGCATTCAGGTACTATAGTTTAGGGAGTCCCTGACCGAATCAGATGGAGAAGTTATCGTCAGTGGAGTTGGGGTATCTGGAAGGAGAGTACTATTTTCCATCATGCATTAAGGTAGGATCCAGCAGGCTTGCAGAGTAGTAGTTTGGTTCGGGTAAGATGCCACTCGGTTCGTGGCAGGCCAGATGGAGAGAAAACAAAGCTGCGGCTCCTGCAACCTAGACGCACGGGTGACTTGCGAGTCGAAAATACGGTGGCGCTTATATCTGCAGTAACAGCCATAAGTCTGCAAAATAATCGCACCAGATGATACAGTTTGTTAGCCCAAGCAGTGTATTTTGATTTGGGGTACTAACCACCTGGGATTAAGCCAGCCAGCCATGGATTGTAACCGGATTTTGAGGAACTAGAGAGTTAAGCATCCATTTCCTCAGTGGCCAGACCACGCTCCCCTTTGGAAAGATATTTACATTTACTAAGATTCACTTGTGATCCTGATCCCTCCTCATATGCCATCAGCAAGGCCTCAGTAGCATGGCACGATGGGAGATCTGCCAAGAAAAGACAGAGATCGTCAGCATAGGCCACTGTTTTTACTTTTGTACATGTGCTGTGTAGGGAAAGACCCCTAATAGCTTCTGATGCATTAATCCTTGCCAATAATGGTTCCAGGGTTAAAACATAAAAAGAGGACTCAAAGGGCACCCTTGCCTAACTCCTCTAGTCATATTCACTGGTGTTCCTAACCAGCTATTCACAAAGGGTGTTGCTGTTGCTTCCGTGTAACAAGTCGTAAGCCAAGATATAATAGGAAGGGGAAACTTCGTCTTGGACCAACAGGCCCAGATATAATCATGTGGCACCTTGTCAAAGGCCTTTTGTTGGCCTAAGCTAAAACAGAAACCCATAATTTCATCTGAGAACCCTCTGGAGAAAATTCCCCTCATCAGAATAAGGCCATCCATGATGGTACTACCTGGGATAGAGCAGAACTGCATTGGATGAATAATATCTTGTAAACAACTAGAAAGATGTTTACTCAAAATTTTTGTTAAAAGCTTATAGTCACTATTAAGGAGAGTTATTGGTCTCCGATTTTGCAGTGTTTCTCTATCACCCTGTTTATAAAGTAAAACTACAAGACCTTTGTACATGCTAGGAGGTAAAACATTGTCCTTTAAACTGTCAGAAAGAAGGATAGATAATTCTTCTGCCAGAAAAGGAATTATCAGCTTGTATAATTCATTTGGGAGTCCATCGAGGCCCAGTGCTTTACCCACAGGTAAGTGTGAAATAACTTCCATGACTTCCATTGGGGAGACAGGGTGTAGGAGACCAGGAAAAAATATTCTGGCACTGTTTTTAGTGGACAAGTATCTAGCTACTGCATAATGTGTGTCTCTGTGAGATGAGGATCAGCATCGAACAAAACCTCCCTCCAAATGCTGACCCACTTCTTTTAAGACATCTTTTTTTTTAATCACTTCTCCTGTGAGGGATTTAAGTGTTCTAATGCACTTTTGGTGTTTTGAAGCTTGGCAAAAATCAAAAGGGCTGGTGTGGGCCTTTGTGCCATGTACCCCAAACCTTTGTTCTTGTCTCAGAGAGGACATTCGGTCATATTGCAATTTAGTCAGTGCAGCCTTTAAAGTTTGAAATTCATGCATATTCTCAATCCCCTGTAGTATACATTCTTGAAAAATAAGTAATTCCTGTCTGTAAACTGAATACTCCTGTTTCCTATGTCTACCTAAAAGCCTGCCTATTTGCTGAAAATAGGTCTGAAAGTCCAATTTCGTATCCTCCCACCATTCTTGCCTAGTATTGTAAAGACAGAACACTGATTTCCTAGCATTAATAGTTGCCTGGAAGCCCTCTTTCACCTCTGGAATGTCCAATAATGCCAAATTAAGCTTCCAGTAACCTGATCCACAAGATGTACTTTTATAGCTAGAAATGGTAACACTCAGTAAACCATGAACCGAGGTAGCCACCAATTGCACTGTTAGATTCCTGGTTTGCAGAGGAGACAAAAAACAATAGTCTATCCTAAATGTTTTTTTACCTTGAAAAAAAGGTGTGGGGTGCTGGAGTGGGTGAAGGGATAAAAATATCCATCAGGCCACACTGGATAAGTAAGGAATTCAAAAAGGTAGTATCACAATATAATTTTGTGGTGTTAAAATGCCTATCTTGAGCGGTTCAATTAAAACTCAAATCTCCTCCAAATAATACATTTTTACTGGTAAATAAGTATGGAAGTATGAGTTTCAACAGGGAAATCCTAGCTGACTTTGTTTGTGGAGCATGTATATCAATCAAACGGAAATCTATATTAAATAGTGTGATGTCTAAAGATACGCTCGGCCTGTAGAAATGTCCACCATATGTGTGACTATAATATTGGGAGTAGTGAAACAAATCCCAAGACCACAATGAAGATCTTCTCCTCCTGACCAATAGCTAGGACCCCAAATCCAAGCATCTGAAGCAGTTTGAAAATCATGAAGTATGTAGAATCTAGTGTCCTTTATGAACACTATATCATATGTTTGAGTTGAAAATAGCTCAAAAGTGGCTATCATTTTGACCTCTGACCTAATGTGTTGGTGTTAAGACTAGCTATGTTTAACTCATAGCATGTTTGTGTGTCAGCAAAAGCAGTGGTTTAGGTACCAGAGGGAGGTTTCCTCATGCATTTTCTTGTACCTACTCTTGGTCCCAAACAATGTTTTTTTCTAGCTTTACTAAGCGGAGCTGCCCTGGAGTCTGACTCTGAAATAATCTCCATTTGGGAGGAAGCCAGAGAGGCAGCATCAGAGTCTGGGTCATCACCACCAGTGTCAATAGGCAGAGCTGAATATCTACAGTAGTAGCATCATATTAGTCAAAGGATTTTTAAGGATTTTTAAAAATCCCTATTAAGAATTGTGAAACCTTTAGTCAGGTATTTTGGTTTTGTTTGTTAGTGTGTTCATTGCTACCCAGAGAGAGTTGTCTCATCTGATAGTGTAGTTGAAAATCTACCAGATGGCACTTAATTAGGCACTTAGGGAGACAGTATAGCACAGTGGTTTAAGGCTCTGAGCTACAAATCTGGAGACCTGGGTTTGAATCCCACAACCCCACTTGCATACTGTGTGAGCTGAAGCAAGTCACAACTTCCCTGTGCTCCCAGGTTGCACTTGTAAACAAGCTTTCAGCTTAGTGTGTCTCACCTGGCTAAACGACTGGAAACAAAAAAAGTACTGTAATAGGAACTGGCCTCTTTCTGCAGGAATAACAAAAAGAATTTTAGAGGATTTGTTTCCCTAAATTCTGTGAAGGATAAATAGGGAATCTCGCAAAATTGCTTGACAAATTCAGTGCTACTGCTGTATTTTCTGACAATGGCAGCCCTAGCACTGATATTGGTTCGGGGTTCTTAGGTGGTGGATGTCGAGGTGCTGCCTCCCCCTGGTGGTCTAATGGAACTACAGGAACAGGAGGTGGGGGAGGGGGCATGGTGTCCCTACCATCTTGTGGCTGTGAAACATCCACAGGGCCATTCGTTGGAGATCCGGTAGGATCTACCTCTTGTGGTTCTGGTACCTCAGACCCTAACTCTGGGCCATGAGTGGGGGATTTTGCCCTGGATTCTGTACGTGTATGTTGTGCAGGCTGCCATCTTTGGGTTGCAGGTCAAAAGGAAAATGAGTTCTCATATTTTCATTAGCCATTCTAGTAGCCCTGTGAACAAAAAAATCCTGGATACCATAATCTGCATCTCCTGTATTATGTGCAGCCCATGGGCATTCCATGAAATTATGTCCCCCTTTATTACAGAGACTGCACTTTGGTGTATTTATGCAATGCTCAGAAGAATGACGTGTGTCCCCACAAAATGTACACTGTAGAATCTAACAGTTAGTACTAAGATGCCTCACTGACCCACATTTAAAACATCTTTTTATTTGGCCTGGGTAAAATATAAATGTACCTACCAATGTAAAAGCAGTTTGGTAGGTGTTCCAGCTCCTTGTCTATCTGAAATAGCTTTATTTTAATCTTCCACCCTCCATTCCAAAATACTTCTGTGTCTAAAATCAGGTCCGGAGCACCCTGTACTTCACAGAGCTTCTCCAGCCAATATAAAATGTCAGAGATGTTGATGGCTTTGTTTCGAAATAAAACAGTAATCACCCAAAAAGGCTGCTTAGTTAGTGGAATCACCTGGAAAGGTGTCCATAATGGATTTGTTTTCACCATCATATGCTTAACCCAGAATCTCTCCAGTATTTCTGGCATCCGAAAACTAATATGAAACGTGTGCTCCCCCGGAGTATGAATCAAAGTGTATACTTTGGATGGTGTGAAACCCAAAGATTGTTTCAGTAAAATACGCCCCACAAAGTACCTATCTGGGATTGGGTCAATGCCACCCAGATAACTCAATCTTATTACATTTCTTCATTTGACTAATGCCACAGGTTTGCGGAATAAATCCGCATAAGATGGGCATTGTGCATTATCAGGCCCATTCGTTTCTGGCTCCCCTGTCCCATTATTAATGTTTGGGGTCAGCTGAGCAATAGGGTCAGTTATGCCAGGTATAGCATCATAAAAAACATCAGATTGGGATAGCTGCAGTGAAAAAGAAATGCTACCTGATAATGGCTCTTGGGGCTCCTCCAGCTAAGGTTGCTCCTCATCCTCATTGTTTTGGATTGAGTGTTTTCCCACCTACGTCGTAGGAGTTTCATCAGGCTCTCCCTGTATGCTATTGTGAGTTCCCAAATTGGAGGCCATAGAAATAGTCTGGGCAACTTCTGCACTCTGTTTTCAGGTCGGCAGCTGACACCAACCTGCTTCGCATAGAGCTTGCTCTGGGGACCATCCTGGACCTCCTGGGACAGTGTGCAGCTCTGATTGCTGCCTCCCTTCATCTTACAGCATCTGAGTTCTGGCTCCAAACAGGAAAACTTTCATCAAATGCTGCAGGGTAGTTTCTGGGCTTCATTTTCTTTTTTTTACCCTCCTCTTCACATTGCTGCTCCTCATGTAACTCTGCATCCAATACCAGGAGCTGTTGTCGTAAGTAGGATTTTTGTTCAGCAATATGCTGTGTATTACTTGAAATCTGTATATTCAAATCCTCTTTTGGCAGTGCTGAGTCATCCTTATCAGAGTGGGATATTTCCACTCCAGTGTCCTCTGGAGTCTCATTAAGCTGTAAGGTGATATACTGGCCACTAGCTTTGTGCATTCCAGCCACCTCAGTGTGTTCTTGCAAATTATGTCCTTCTCTGTCCAGGACCAGAATTTCACTAGGCTCCTCCATGCTCAGCAGACAGATGGACAGCACCCCCTACCTACAGAGCAGGGGAATATTTCATTAACAGAATACTATAAGCATAATCAACAAAGCAACAGGGTGTGGAAACAATACATTCAATAAATCACAGTTCATGTAACAGGAAAATTTGAATCAGTTATCCACGGCATGCTTTTCCATAATTCTAACAGAGTTCTAGGAGGAGTAGACTGTAAGTCTGAAATATAAACAGATTTTAAATCAGAGACAGCTTTTAATAAAATGGCCTGATGGGTTAAATCCAGTTGCTGTAAAGTAAAGAGACAACGAGCAGTCCAAGTATACCATTTTAGAACAGTAAAAACAACATTTAAAGAAACAAAATACCCCAAATTTTAATTGGGTCCGAAGTTATTCTAATGTCTGAAACAGAAGTGAATCTCAAACCATCAGCTGCCCTCCTACATTGTGCTGAGTTGTTCATTGACCCTGTAATGAGCACCCCCAGATCCTTCTCCTCTTCTTCTATCTGGGCTAGCTGCACTCCCCCCAGCTGGTAACTCCTCCTTGGGTTCTTCAGCCCAAAATGCAGCACCTTGCACTTTTTGGCATTAAAGCGCACTTGCCAGGTGTCTGACCAGGTTTCAAGATTTGCCAGATCATCCTGCAACCGCTACCATCCCCCAAGGTCATCCACCACTGCTCCCATCTTGGTATCATCAGCAAACAGACTGATCTTGCTCTTGATGTCCAATAATATGTCTGCAATGAATATCCCAAACAACACTGGTCCCAACAACAAGCCATGTGGAACACCACTCATCACTAACCTTGGGTGTGAGAGCTCCCCACCCACCACCATCCTCTGTTGCCTTCCCTAAAACCAGTTCCCTACCCATCTCACCAGCTTTGCACCCGCCCCAGTGCCTTTTAACTTACTTCCCATTCTCCCAAGCAGCACCGAGTTGAATGCCTTACTGAAGTCCAGATACAGGACATCCACTGCAAGCCCCTGTCCAGTTGCCTAGTTACCCAGTCATAGAACTCCACCAGGTTGATTTGGCAGGATCTGCCATATATGAAGCCATGCTGTCTGCTGTCCTGTAGTCATTTGTCCTTTAGGAGGGCCACCAGCCTCTCCTTCAGGATAGTCTCCATCAGCTTACCCACAATGGATGTGAGGCTCACCAGTCTGTAGTTTCCCAGTTCAGCCTTGTGGCCACTCTTGTGGAAGGGCACCACATGAGCCATCCTCCAGTCCTGAGGTACACACCCTGAGTGTAGTGGGGCATTAAATGTGTCTGCCAAAGATACTGCAAGGACCTCTGCCAGCTCCTTTAGTACCCTGGGGTGGATGACATCTGGGCCTGGGGCCTTGTCCACCCACAGTGCCTTCAAACCCTCCCGAACTTTGCCCTCCATGATTTCCCCATCTGTCACCCCCCCATTTCCGCCATTCCTCCCCCCCTTGGGTATCACCCACCTCTTCTCCTTAGTAAATACAGAGCAGAAGTAATCATTTAAGTGGTTCTGCATTATCACACCCTGCTTCCACCCAGCCCCCCTCCTTCTTAATCCTTACTATGTGGTCCTTACAGTTCCTTTTCTCCCTAATGTAACTTAATAAGTCCTTCTTCCCCTTCTTAATGCCTTGTGCTAGCCTGAGCTCCGTAAGATGCCTTGGCTCCTCTTACTGCCCGTGTCACCTCCTTCGATTCTGTCAGGTACTCCTCCCTTTCCTCCCCCCTCCCTGTTTTCTTGTACTTCCAAAAGGCAGCTCTTTTCCTCCTTACCTTTTCCATGACCTCCTTGCTCAAACAGCTTGGTTTCTTAGCCCTAGTCTTCTTGCTCTGGGCCTTGCAGCAGGTTTTGGTTGCCTCCACTATCCCCAGCTTTATGAGCTTCTACCTCTAGTTAGTGCCCATACAAGGTTGAATTCTGGCCAGGTACCCTTTTACCACTTCCCCCATCCTCCCAAAGTCAGCCATCCTGTAGTCCAGCACTCTTGTGCCAGATTCCACTCTTTCCTTGCCCATATCCAATGTGAGCCACACTGAGTGGTGGTCACTCCCTGACAGTGGTTCTTCCACTTTAAGTTCTCTCACAAACTCCCCATTTGCCAGCACAAGGTCAGGGGTATTCCCTAACCTGGTTGGTTGACTGATCATTTGCAGTAGGAAGCTGTCCTGGAAGGCATCCAGTAGTACCTGCTCCCTTCTATTCCTGGTTGCTGAGGTACTCCAGTCCACTCCTGGTATGTTGAAGTCCCCACAATCACCACACTACCCTTCTCGCAGGTCATCCTGATATGTCCCACTAGTTCCCTGTCTAACTCATCTGTCTGACTGGGCGGCCTGTACACCACTCCCATTCTGAGAATCCTATTCTTGGAATCCTGGATTTGTATCCAAAGTGACTCGGTACTACCCTCCTCCCCTTCCTCCCTTACACACTTCAGTCCTTCCTTCACATATAGTGCCACCCCCCTTCCTTTCTCAATCACCCTGGTCCTATGAAATAACCTGTACCTTGGTACAGACAGGTCCTAGTCATTGCATTGTGTGACCCATGTTACTTTGATGGCTGCAATGTCCACCTCTCCCTCTGCCATGAGCACCTGTAACTCTGCAGTTTTCCTCCCAAGGCTCCTAGGATTAAGGGTAACCACCTTCTACCCCCTATCCTGCCCTCCTTTACTAGCATCACCAATAGTACTTGCCATTTGTCCTTTATCACTGTTATGGGGGGCAAGCTGATATGGTTTTCCAGTCTGTGGTTTTTGCATGTCTCTTGCCCACTTGCCACCCCCAATCCTAGTTTAAATTCCCTACTTCCTCTATGTACTCCTCCATCCTCTGTTTCTACATTGTCTTTCCCTCCTCACTCAGGTGTAGTCTGTCCTTGGCATACAGATTACTGTCCTCCCAGGTCCCTCCCAACCCCCTCCAACAGCCCATACCCTTTAGCATGACACTAGGTTCTTTGCCATCCGCTAAATTCCTCAATTCTCAGCTTTCTTGATGTGCTTGCCTTGGGTACTGGAAGTATCTCTGAAAAAGTTACTCATCTTCCTGCCCCCACCACATAATTGTCCTAGTTCCTCAAACCTCCTCTGGGTTATTTCTATTGTCTTGTCAGCCAGGTCATTCGTCCCAAGATGTATAATTAAATGAGTCTTGTCCCTGCCTTTTCTAGTAGATTTCAGAACAGATTGTTCCACCCTTTCCGCTGTCATTCCTGGTATGGCCTCCACCCAAATGTGACTACAGTATGCCTCTCCCCCTTGCTACCCCACCTGACTCCTCTTAGTATTGAGTCCCCCAGCACTAAGATTCCACCCCTCTTACTCCATGCTTGCTTCCATTCATCTCCATCTTTCATTCCCAGCTCCTCTTCTTCCTCTTGCACATATTTCCCCCTTTTGTCCCATTGCAATTCTCCCAGCAGAACTCCCCCTCCACTCTGGTTTGGTCCAGGCATTTATCAATTACTCCTCCAATTGCATCACCTCCCTCCTTCTTCTTCCCTCTAACAGTGAAAAACTATTTTCTGAAGACCCTTCACAAATGCCCGCTTCCTCTGTCTTCATAGTAACCTGTTTCCTCCTTTCCACTCCATGACTCTTGCCACTTCTTCTCCCCTCACAAGTCCCTGTCTCCTCTTTCCGTTTGTCTTTTGTCTCCTGACCTAGTTTCCCCGGCAATCGTTTTTCCTGGCATAAGCCCCTTTGTCTCCACTTCCTTTCTTCTGACCCTCCTCCTCACCACTGTTGACTCAAACTGCTCTCCCTCATCTCCCCTCCTCCCTCACTAGAGTATAGGCTAAACCCGCCTCCAACCACTGATCTCCTTTCTAAGTTTCTCTACGTGGCTGCACACTAAACATCCCCCCACCCTCCAGGCAATTTTTAGAAAGATTGGTGCACTGCTGTTATTGCAGTCTACCACCCTACCCATTACTCTCATTGTCCACTAGCGACCCCCCACCCTTGCAGGTGAAGGATACCAAACACTCCCCTAAGTCTCCCCTCTCTCCCCTCTATCAGTGCAAAACATTCTTCTCCTTTTCTTAATTTCCCTTACCCACTTTGTCGTACATGTCTAGATAGAGTGAGCAACTGCTTTTTACATTCCTAGCCTTCCTGTCCACACCCAAAAAGAGACTTTAAGTAACTATTGCACAACCTTCTTCAAACTCCTACTCCTCCTTTCCACAATGCAAATGGCAATGCAAAGAAGTAACAATGAAAGCTCCTTGATTTGCAGTTTCTTCCCTTCCACTGAGATAGCAGTCACCTCTTCACTCCCTGCTGTTCCTTTCCTGGATGTCTGCTTCTGCTATGACAGGTGCATGTCCTTTGCTCTTTTGGGGAAGTGATGTCAGAACCCCTGGTATTAAGGAAATCACAGACCTGGGGCAGGACCGGCCCATGCCTTCCAGAAACAATCCGGTAGCTGAGACCCCTGGTCAGACCATTAGCACCCTTCCCCCACTATGTACTAAACTTGCAGCTAGTGAAGCCAGCAAAAAGCAATCATAATTCTACTCAAAGCACAAAAAATAGGTTTGCTACCAAAAGAAACAGGTATCCAATTCAAACAGCCTCACCAACAACACATCAAAATAGGCTTGAAATTAGAAGATATAGGTCTCCAATTCAAAGAAACAGCTCCAATAAAATCACACCAAATAGGTTTTAAATCAGAAGAAATAGGCCTCCACAAACACAGCCTGCTGCACAGTGAAACATCAAACAAATGAGCCCACTTATAGCCACCAAAATAGGTTTCAAAATTCCAACAGCTCCAAAACAATACCCTGCTTGCCCCTTAGAAGTAGTAAGAAAGAAAATAAATAGCCTCTTACTGAGTAAAATCCACAAGAAACAATGTAAAAGCAGCAAGAAGAAGCTACTGTACTGGAACTGATCTAATCCCTTCCCCTTCTGGTTACTTACTAATAATGTTATCATCAGAAGATAATGTAGTGGTATTCTGTTATGGAGAACCATAAACCTTTTTCTAGTTTTTAAGAGGCAAATATACAAGTTCAGTTCTTTAAAGACTGAGATTTGTAACAGGATCATATTCTGTGTAATGGTTACATCCTGGAGTTGTCATTTTGAGGATGTCTCAACCTCACTTGTTTCTAGTACTCACATTCATACTGGCTTCCTTTTTAATGGGCTCTGTGTTTCTTTGATTTACTAGAAGGTCATGTGGTGCCATGGTCTTAGTTGATCACTGATAAACTTGCTTCCGTTTTTTACAAACAAGAAGGTATTCTGCATTTGTTTTTGAATTCTTTTCTTGTCAAAAACATATTCTTGACTTGTCAAAAACTGTTTTTTTTTTATTTGCAACATTAACACATGAAACTTTATTAAATGTGACTTGTGTTCAAGCATATCAAATACAAGGTGATGTTTTCCACTCCTGTTTACACCATGGAATAGAAATGCCTGCGTCCATCACATTTCCCTGTAGAACTCATTTAATTTCAGCCTGACAAGATGGCCTAAGTATATATTGTATGTCAGTGTATTTGCAGCCATAAGTGATAATTCTATTTATGGTACTTAGCTAGAAATAAAGATACAGTAAAAGATATAGTACAATTAAAAATGCAAGACAGAAATTATTAATACTAGCATCCAGTTGTAAAGATTTTTTATTTCTGAAGTATTTTTTTATGTTTCCTTTCATAACAGATAATTTATGGCCTGGTGTGTTGAACAGTATTTTACCTTAAACGTGACATATCTAGTTCCATTTCCCTTTATACTTCATCAGCATTGTGACTTCACTCATTGGGACATCAAAAGTGATTAATCTGACATACAGTGACTGACTCTTGTCACAGCACATTTGGTAAATTCACAATGTTAATGAGCAATGAAGAAAAATACATTAGGTCATGTGGCACTCTTACTAAAGGGGAGTGGCAATAATATTGAGTACTTAGTTGTGTACATTGATAGTACCCAAAATCTAATATAACACTCATCAAATAAGTATTGAATAAAATTGGTGGTTGTATAGGGGACAGACTGTTAATTCTAATGGGAGGCATGAACTGTGACTGGCTCAAGCCCAGAGGTAGGAAATTAAAGGAGGTGGCTTCAGCCTTGGGATTAACACAGCAGATTAAAACACCCACACAATATACAAATACGGGGACTGATGGGGCAGTACTGGATCTGTTGTTTGCCACACCTCAAATAGAAATTGAGGCCTCAGGATCCATACCACCATATCTAGGGGATCATAACCTAGTTTGGGCTATTGTGTCTAAACAACAGATTCAGTGTTTGCCACAACACCCAAGCAATAATAAGAAAAGGGACATACAGAATTTTTCATAACATACATTTTAAGTGTGGCAAATGAAAAGTGGGGAAGATGTAGATTAATAACAGACCTGGATAAAGCAGTAGAATATTTTTCAACTACTTTCATATGATGTGTGACTTACATGCCTCTAAAACTAAACCCTGTAATAAACAATCTCATTTAGCATGGGTAAATGACAACATTTTGAAAAAATTAGAGTAAAAAGTAGACTATGGAAGAAGGCTAAAATGTGAAATTAGGTTGTGATTGGGAATTGTTTAAGACTAGGTGAAATGAATGTAAACAATCCCTAAAAAAGGAAAGGGCCCTTTATTACAGAAATAAGATGAGCTGTAACTCAGATTCACAGAAGTTTTAGCACACCATAAATCACCTAACGAATCCTGATAAAGCTATTAAACAGAAAAACTTGACTTTATGGGTTGGGGATGTCTTAACTGATGAGCCTAGGAAAGTCTCGAAGGCCCTTAATAACTTCTTCATAGATCTGCCATGCTTTAATTGGATGGACAGCTCCAAGTACAAGGACAAACTACCCACACAAACAGAGATGCTCCACAGTCTGCCACTGTTTAGATTCAGGGCTCAAAAATATCAGAGGGCTGTAGGGAACTAAGGAACATAAATGCCCATAAATCACCAGGATCAAATGAAATTGAGGGCAGATTCCTTAAACTGGCAGCAAACTATATTGCTCTAACCATTACAGTCATCTTTAACTGGAGCTTACAGCTGGGTTACTTTCCCATGTCTTGGAGAGAAAGCAAGATTATATCCATACACAAAGGTGGAGATACTTCTGAACTAAATAACTATAGGCCTACAGCTTTATTATCCATTTTGTCCAAGTGTCTGGAGAAATTTGTAAATAAACAGATCTCTGAACACTTGGACAAAAACAAACTAATGACACCCTATCAATCCGGGCTTAGAAAAGGTCATTCAACTACATCAGCACTTTTAGAATTTAAAAATCTGGTCTGTGTTTCTCTGAATTCTGGCTTGGAGACAGTTGTTATTTTTGTGGACCTGTCTAAGGCTTTTGACCTGGTGGACAACTCTCTCTGACTTGATAAATTAAAAGGTATGGGCATAGTTGATGGGCTCAGTAACTGGATAAAATCTTACTTAACTGGGCATATTCAGTGGATAACAGTTTCACAGAGATTATTTGTGCCCTGAAAAGTAACTAGGGGGTTCCACAGGGGTCCATACTGGGACCACTGTTGTTTCTTCTATTTAATAATGATCTGCCCCAGGTGGATCTGCATTCAGCCATAAGGCTATATGCGGATGACGCAGCAATTGTCACCACTGGATCTTCTGTTTCAGATCTTCAGTCAAGGTTTCAGACTGATTTTGCAGAAGTGGGTGAGTGATTCACCTGGTCAATACTCATGAAGAATGTTAGAAAAAACAAAAATGATGAATTTTGCATCCAAGAAAAGTAATTCTTAGATACATATTTTTACAAATACAAATGAACCACTTGAACATGTCGATAGTTATTGTTATTTAGGGGAGATTTTTGAATCTCTTAACTTTCAAATATTCATATAACTACCATAATAAAAAAAGGTAAGCAAGAAATTGGGAGCCCTAGGATGAACTACTAAGTGCTTGTGAACATCAGACAGGAAAAAAGTGGCTGAACAGTTGTCCCTGCCTACTTTAACTTATGGTGAATTTATCTATAGAACAGCAAACAAGCAGTTGCTAACTAGCTTAGACAGGTTGCAATATAGAATACCTAGATATGTTTTACAATGTAACTACAAAACTCATCACTGTAATATGCTTATAAAACAAAATTGGCAGTCTTTAGAAACAGGATGTACTAACAAGCATTTGTCAATGCTGAATGTTGTGCTGGCATTGGCTTTGGTAGTGCAGTGTGAAAACAAATTTTAGGCAGGATGTGAAAAATGACAGCTATACTGTTCATAAGGAGGTGTAAAGAAATGGCAGTGTTGAAAATGTGTCATGTAAATATTGCAAATTTGCGAAGTTACAAGGGTGCATGGGAAATGCATAACACAGGCTTGTAACACAGTCATTTTATGGACTTTCGGCACCAAAATTTCAACATAGGCATTTTAGCACCTCTGCTCATGTATCGTGTCACTGTCATTTCCTCACACTGTCCCATAAAGTGATTTCGCACAGTGACCGCACTACTGTATGCCGGATGTGGAAAAATACATTTCGGGCAGGATATGTAAAATGACTGCTGTACTGTTTATCAAGAGGTGTGGAAAAATGCCAATGGTGAAAATCCAGAGTGAAAATATAACAAATGCACAACGTTATGAGAGTGCATGCAAGCTGCACAATGCACACTCGTAACACAGTCATTTTAAGGTGTATCGTCACTAAATTTTCAACATAGGCATTTTAGGACCTCTGCATATGAACAGTATAACTGTCATTTTTGTAATGTGCCCCAGACACTGATTTCCCATAGCGAGCATGCTGTCGTATGCCGGAAGTGTGGAAACACATTTCAGCCAGGATGTGAAAAATGACAGCTGTACTGTTCACAAGGAGGTGAAGAAAAATGTCAATGTTGAAAATCTTGTGTGAAAATATTGTGAATTTGTGAAGTTATGAGCATGTGTGGCAACTGTGCAATGCACGCTCATAACACAGTAATTTTATGGAGTATTGTCACCAAATTTTCAAAATAGGCATTTTAAGACCTCTGCTCATGAACAGTGTCACTGTCATGTTTGTAATCTGCCTCGAACAATAATTTTCCACAGCGACAGCACTATTGTGCACTGGAAGTGTGGAAACACATTTCAGACAGGATGTGAAAAATGACAGCTGTACTGTTCACAAGGAGGTATAGAAAAATGACAATGCTGAAAATCTGGTGTGAAAATATTGCGAATTCGCAAAGTTACAAGCATGCATAGCAACTGCACAATGCACGCTCGTAAAACAGCCATGTTTAGGATTTTTACCACCAAATTTGCAACATAGGCTTTTTAAGAGCCCTCCTTATTAAGACTGCCACTGTCCTTGCATTAATCGGTCCTGAAAGGTGATTCCGCACAGTGACTGTAAAATCACCTTTTGGGACTGATTAATGTCATGACAGTGACAGAATTCATCAGGAGGGGTCCCAAAAACCCCAGTTTGAAAATTTGGTGCACAAATTCCAACAAATGCCTTAGATATGCATCAAAGTTGAAAAAAACACTATTTATTACATTACACAGCTTACCGGCATTTCTTCAGTTCGCGGTCGGCTTTGAAGAATTCAGACGTGTTCCCAGCCCACTGAAGATCATCGTGCCAGACTCTGGAGGCAAGTATGGGGTGAAGAAGTTGTGGGGAGTCAGGGTGCACAGTGGGTGGGTGTGGGTGGTGGGTAGGGAGACTACGAGGGACCGTTTTCTGTTTACAGGTGTAAAAAACAAAATAAAAACATTGCAGATGGTTTTCTATTGTTATAGGTGGGTTATCTTTTTTGGGGGGATACAGTATCCAATGGGGGATTGGGCACCCCCATTGGCAAATAGGGAGTGGGGGATGGATGCAGATGGGGATTGGGCACCCCATTGGCAAACAATAAAAGCATGGGGGGATTCATGAGCCAAGGAAGATTGAGCACCACCTCGGCAAGCAAGAAAGGATGGGGTGGGAACACAGTATGCCGATGGGGAGTGGGATCCCCTATCGGCACATAGACGATGAGCAGGGGAAGCCGACTGGGGGATTGGGCATCCCTGAAGTCTGCAGTTTATCAGCCACTGTGCTGCCATGTTTGTAGTGCCGAAGCACGTAGGAAGGGTCCACTGCATCTGACGAGCTTTGCTTCAGATTGCAGCGGACCTTTCCTTAGAAGTGCTTACCACATTAACTATGCATGGTGTGGCGCCAGCATGCTGGCTGATTGGGGAATGAGGACACACCTACTGGTGCGTGCCCTGCATTCGCTCAACAGCGACCGCGCCTCCAAATCTCCACTACTGCAAGATGTTGGCTGCACAAGTGGGCCAACATAAAAACTGGATACAAATTGTACATAAATACCTAACATCTTATCCAGACCATTGTATCACCCAAATCTGTTTCCCAAAGATAAAAAGGGTAAATGGGAACTAACAAGATTTGTACATATACATAAAATCTGTCCTGTAAAAAGTAACAATAAATACATAATAGTGCCATCTGTTCCCAAGCAACTAAGGTCAGGCACACTTTGCTGCCTCCTATAAGACTGTTAGAGAACCAAAGGATTTTTATCACTAAGGTCTCAAAATGTTATCTGATGATTTGTAGCTGTGAATAATTAGTGATTAGCCAAGGTCTGTGTACACTAATTGTGTGTCTTATTTTCTCTCTAGCTTGTGTCTGTGATTTGTAACATATGATATCTGTGATATTTTTTGTTGTAAGATGTATTGTCTATGTTGTGGCCATGTTTACTGATATGTTTTAGAGTAACTTAAGTACGTCAATAAACAGGACTGTCTTGTGAATAGGATTGCATTAATCCTAATGACAGTATTCCTGTATAGAAATAACATTTTTATCTATCCATCTGAAGAAAAAATAGGTAAGATATGGATGCCTTTAAGCAGAGTACTGTTCCGTACATCATAGCTAGTACTCGCAGGTTAAAAATCTTCAAATTTGTAAAAGGGAAAAGAAAAAAGTACTTTGTATTATGGCTAAACTGATGCTGACTTTGCACCTGGTGAACGTGCTGAAATTCTGTACATTTTCTTATGACTGGGGAACTGATGAAGTGTTGCAGGATGTTGGGTCACTTTGAGTCCTGCAAATCTATAAAAAAACCTATAGCCCTTTTGAGGTGGCCAGGGCTAATTCACTGGCCAACCCTCCCCCACCTCTGTATTTCCCACTCTCAGTCCCCTCCTTTTATCTAAAGATGATTTTATGTCAAAACAAATGCTAGCCCCTGGCTCAGTCCAGAAGATGACAATCTTTTTGAAAAAAAAAAAAACACCAAAAAAACAGTCTGGGGCAATGAGAAGGACAGGGTGGAGGGTGAACATTGACTGGGGCAAGGAAGGGGAAGTGGAAGGCTTTCACCTACCTCCAACAAGAACAATGCTGAAACCTCCTTCGAAGGACCCAAAATGTTTTGACTGAAGTAATGAAGTTGAACTGATGTCAGGGGTGGGGAAAAATCAAAGCGAACTGAATTTGCCAGCAGCCAACTTCTTTGCCTTTACTTCAAATATAAAAAGGAAATGTTGCCAACTTTTGAGTGTTAATGTTAATTTCATGCAGCATGCTAGCACTTTAAAGGAAGAACATAGATACATAGATGTTGGCAGATAAGGGCTTTGTGGCCCATCAGTCTGCCCTGCCCCTCACTGTAATGCTTAAGGTACCCTAGATGCTACAACAAGTTCACCCCCTTTCGCCCTAGCTTGATAATTCCCATGTGCCTATCCCACACATTCTTGAATCCCTGAACCATGGCCACCCCCACCATTTCCTGGGGGAGACTGTTTCATCTCTCCACCATCCTTTCAGTGAAGTAGAATTTCTTCAAGTTCCCCCTAAGTTTTTCCTCTTTTAGTCTCATGCTGTGCCCCCTTGTTCTGCTATTTCCCTTCATGTGAAAGATGCTCCTTACTGGTACCCCATTGATTCCCTTCAGAATCATGAAGATCTCTGTCATGTCCCCCCTCTCTCTTCTTTCCTACAGGGGGTGCATATTGAGAGCTCTGAGTCTTTCCTCATACCACTTATGCTACATCCCAGACACCATTTTTGTTACCTTCCTTAGTACCTTCGCTATTCTGTCTATGTCTTTTTGGAGATGGGGCATCCAGAATTGAACACAGTCCTCCATATAAGGCTTTACTAGGGAGTTTTACAATGGTACCACCACTTTCCTCCTTCTACTTGTTATACCCCTCCCTATGCACCCTAGTATTCTGTTAGCCTTTCCAACTGCTTTGTCATGCTTTTCAGCCACTTTGAGGTTGTCTTCTATGACTACCCCTTGATCCCTTTCCTCTTTGCTGGCCCCCAGTGTTACCTCATCTAGTTTATACTTGATCCTAGGATTCCTTCTCCCCAGGTGCATAATCTTACACTGTTTTGCATTGAAACACAACTGCCATTTCTTGGGCCAGTTTTCTAGCCTCTTCAGATTTCTCCTCATTTTTTCTATATCTCCCTGTGTATCTACCCTGCTAGAAACAGAGAAACATAGAATTTGATGGCAGATAAGGGCTGCTTGGCCCACCCAGTCTGCCAATTTCCCTACCTAATGGATAAGCTGCAGATCCTAGTTAACCAACAGCCTACTTCCTCCTACCCCCGCACCCTAGAATTGCCTTATGTCTGTCCCATGCATTCTTGAATTCCCCCACTGTTTTTGACTCCACAACCTCCTCAGGAAGGCTGGTCCATGCATCCACAACCCTCTCCATGGAAGAAATACTTCCTTATATTACCTCTGAGCCATCCACCTTCTATCTTAAGATTGTTCCCCTTTGTTCTTGCACACCTCTTTTTCTGAAAGATGCTACCCTCTTGGACTTTGTTGATTCTCTTGAGGTACTTGAAAATTTCTGTCATGTACCCCCTCTCCCTCCTTTCCTCGAGGGTGTACGTATTAAGCTCCTTAAGTCTCTCTTCATATGCCTCCTGGTGCAGACCCTGCACCATTTTAGTTGCCCTTCTTTGGAGTGCCTCCATCCTGTCTATGTCCTTGCGGAGACTGGGTCTCTAGAACTACCCACAGCACTCCAGATGGTGTCTCACCAACAGAGGGATAACAACTTCCTGTTTTCTAATGGTGATGCCTCTCCCTATTTATCCCAATATCACCCTGGCCCTCCTTACTGCCCTCTCACATTGCATGCCCACCTTTAGGCCATCTGATATGACAACCCCCATGCCCCTTTCCATTTTTGTTGTTGCTAGTATCTCACCCCCCAGTGTCTACTCTTCACCTGGGTTTTTGTTTCCCAGGTTACATAGCTTTGCATCATCCATGAATAGGCTAACCCTCCCTTCTAGATCCTCTGCAATATTGTTTATGAAGACATCAAAAAGCACTGATCCCAGCACTGATCCCTGGGGTATGCCACTAGTTACCAATCCCTCCTGTGAGCTAACATCATTTACCACCATTCTTTGTGTTCTGTTACTTAACCAGTTTCTAACCCACATGATTACTTCTGACCCCAGCCCTACGTTTGACAGCGTGTGGATCAATCTGCTGTGTGGGAATGTGTTGAAGGCCTTTCTGAAGTCCAGATAGGCCACATCTACATGTTTAACTAGAGAGAAAAGTCAGTGATTCATTATATACTATTACATTATAATATCTGTAAAGATCCAAATGTATTTTATGATAAACTGATGTAGGAACAAGAAGACATCCTTTAAAATGACAACATACAGCCAGAATTTGCAAACATGTGTTCTGCAGAGAGTTTTAATTTGTGTGTGTAGTACTAGTGTATCGTTCCCTTTGTTTGCCATTAATTTTTGTCATTTTTTTTCTAATTTAGCCTGCTAATGATACAGTAGTTTTATGACCCCTGAGGATCTCCATCTTAGCAAGGTGTGTTGCTCTTCTTTCTCCTACAATGCCTTCTGTCCCATGTGACAGTGATGTGTTTGGGACCACTGATAGAGTAAAACTAACATGGAAAAAAGAGTCTGTGTATGTCAACTCTCTTACTTCTTGCTCAAAGAGGTAGCCAAGAAGTAAGCAGCCAAATATTCCAGAATAACATCTGGAATAGAAGTTGAATTTGAGCTGTTGTGAACTTGTAGAATGTTGTGATACTTGTGTCAAAAGGGAAGGTCAGAAGCAGAAATCATGTACAAAGTTTATGGGCAGACTAAATGGGCCTAGGGGTCCTTATCTGCTGACAATTTCTATGTTTCTATGTCCATACATTTTGCCCAGTCATACACTTAAGTTGCCATTGTAGAGTAAGGTAAAGGCTGGGTAAAGCTGCAAAAAGGTAGCATTTACAGGAGGCTCCATAGCAAAAGTATAGTGGTGCAAAATGTTAGGTCACTATCTTGAGTGATGAACTATGAAGAATAGTCATGGACATTATTGTGCACTAGACTGCCTTCTTGCAATATGCCAGCTAACCACTACAGCTCACTGACTTAATGACTTGTGGAAGCACTTGCACATGCAGCATTATTTCTGTGCAATACCACTTGCTGATTCTTTACAACCAAGTAGAGATGAGCAAAGTCCACAAAATTCACACCACAAATTTATTCATGAATGTCATGCAGTCCATGAAGTGCAATTCAAGAAATTTGCCCTATTCACAGAGTGTGAAGTGTAGAACTTTGTCGGTAAAGTTGCACACTTCATGGCTAAAACCTATCTCCCTAGTGACTAGTGGGCACCCACCCTCACCGATCACTGTAAAATAGTAATAAAATTCCTGGTATCTAGTGGTCACCCCTGCCGATCACCAACCCCAATGTAAACCCCTGGTGTCTGGTAGTTGCCTCTCCCACCTATCTTGATCAACGTAAAATAGTAATTATATCCCTGGTATCTAGTGACCCCCCCCCACACTGATCACCAGTCCCCAGTGTAAATCCCTGGTATCTAGTGATTCCCACCCCCATCGATTGCCAGTCCCAACATAAAAATTAATTCTTATTCATCATTAAATTCCTGGTGTCTATTGGACTCCCCACATCTCCTCCCCATCAGATAGTGCCTCCTCACCCTGAGTGGACGATCAGCACAACACTCCACTCTCCACCATCGTTGGCTGCCTGACTGAGTTAGAATAAATGAGTGAGTACTTGTACAAGTATGCACTCAGTCATTCTAGCTTAATCAGGCAGCCAGCTGTGGTGAAGAGAAGGGGCTGTGCTGGTTGGCTGCCCAGGGTCTGGGTGCGGTGGCACTTCCTGACGGGTGGGGGGTCCATTAGACACCTGGAATTTAATGATAAATAAGAATTTATGTTTATATTTTGGGGCTGGTGATCAATGGGGAGCACTAGACACCAGGGATTTAATTGAAAAACATAATTTATTTGTAAATTGGGGGCTGGCGATTGGCAGAGGGGGACCGACCACTAGACACCAGGGATTTAATTAACATTTTACAGCAATCGTCCATTGGTGGTGGCCCACACTGCACACCACAAATTTTAATTGGGGGCCACCGATTGGTGGGTGGGACCACTAGGCAACAGGGATTTAATTAAGAAAATTATTTATTTTATAGATTGGGGGGTCAATGATCGACATGTAGGATTCCCCTAGACACCAGGGAATAGGACTGACATTTGTCATTTCTGACTTCTCTTTGCTTTGTATTTTTTTAAGTTCAATTTGCAATTAAAAACAAAAGCAAGACAAAGTTACAAATGGCAAATTTTTCATTAAATGGTCAACTTCACAAAGAGATCCATGGAGGCGAATTTAGAGACTTCGCCAAAAATTAATTGGCAAAGTAAAACTTTGCTGCTTCTCTGCATGTAGATAACAATGTACATTTTTATTATTCAAAAATGATGACACCAAGTAATGTAAAATCTTACGACTAGTTGTGACCTATTCCATTTTGCAGAAGTAGCTGGAAAAATTTAGTTATGATGGAGCAGGGCAGTGGGCATCACTATCATAGGAGTGTTGGAGTGGCATTGCAAGGCCATAATTCTAGTGCAGGTAAGGTGAGTCAGTGGTATTAAGTGATTTGTGAAAGTTAAATTCCACAAGTGGAATTCTAGTGGCATTATGTATTATGCATCCATGAATGTTTGAGCAAATTTTACCAGTTAGTAATGTCTAAAGTTTCCACTCTATATGTTAACCTAGTAAACCACATTTATCCAGCTTAATTAGATTACAGGACATATTTACATTGGATATGCATGCCAAAGCATGAATATATACATGTAATAACAGTGGAGTTACAGTATCCATATATTTTGAAAGGTTTTACACAATTTAACAAATAATTAAATTGTGAAATTTTGAACTCCTGGAACTTACAATTTATATAACCAACTACCTCTCTATTTGGCAGTTTCTAAGACTCTTCCAAGAAAGAGTGTATATAGATTTTTAATTATCTAGCCTCAAAGGTGGCTAAGTTGTTTGCATGGAAATATTTTTAGAAATTTTTACACGATAGTAAATTGCCAGACTTTGAGCCACTCAAACATTTCTGCACCTCATCTAAATGTCATGAAATATGGCATCCTTTTAAGATGTCTTCAAAACAGTAGTCATACCAACTTTCAGATCTCTAGCTATATGACTGACAGAGTATCCTGTGATATGGTCGAGTCAAATTGAGCTACTCAATATGAGTGACTCAATTTGATTGCCTGTCAGATGAGCAAATGTAAAAAGACAGAAAGGTGTGATACAAACTACGGTGAAAGGGGCAGAACAGCAAATGAGTAATAAAGCAAATGGTAGAGGGAGCTATAGGGAAGAAGTATATGGCAGGTAGTTGGGCCAGGCATGCCCCAGCTGGTTGCTTGGTGCTGTGGCTTGAGTCACTGCCTCCAGTGCAGAAAAACCCAGGTTCAGAGCTCACTTGGTGCAAATAGATATTTTTACCAGTGTGTGTCTTCTGAGCTAATTTTTTCTGTCTCCCTGATCACCCAGAACTGTGCTTCATGGTCCTCACCCCCTCCAAATAGCACCCTCCCAAGTTTCCTCCCATAACCCAGTGCCAGGCCCCCCCTCAGAGTTGATTATTATGATAAGAAAGGGGGTGCGGGGGGGTGCAACCCCTAGCATAAAATATAAAGTAAATATCACTCCGTAGAGTGTGTTGTGATGCTCACTGATGTTGGGCTCGCTGTCGTGCACAGTTGCTATTTCTGTTTTCTGCATTGTGCACTCACTGAATTGTACTGTGCTATTCTTTCTTCGCCGTTATCCCATGGAATTGACTGACTCAGTTATGACCAATTAAAGAATGTTGGAAAATGCCACAGAATGTCATGAAATGTTATGAAATTTTGTGAAATTCACAGACTTTTGCGAAATTTCCATGAACTCAGAATTTTCTAATTTTGGCCAGCCCTGATGCCCTACAAATGCATTGTTTTTGTTCATTATCATAGTTCCTTTCCCTCCTCACTTGCTCCCCTTGAAGTCCACATTTTGAGGGTATGTTCTTTGTTGGGCGAAGTCTTTTTCAGGCTGCTTGTCTCCAGTGGTGCCTCCCAGCAATCCTACCAGGTGTTTAGAAGTTCCAACATTCAGGGGAAAGCTTCAGCAGTGCAGACCTATGATTGGCAGCACCTCATGGTGTAGTATTTAAAATGTCCGCTGCCAGAGGACTGAGCCCTAAGCTCACATGGGTTCCTTTAGCTCTGCAAACCATGTTGGCAGCACCTCCAAAAGCCATTCTTCCTGTGTCTGTCCAGGCTACATCTAGTCTCATACTACGTCCTCTTCCTTTAGTTTCCAGTCAGGGTTGGCCTCCTCATGGCCTGGAAGTTGGGTGCTAGCCATTAAGAAGTCACTCTCTCCTCAGTCAATATTTTGGGATCCTCCTTCCCAGAGGTACCTCCTTCAGCTTTTAGTTCCACTTGCAGCATTTTCAACCATTAGCGCAAGAAGTATTCCTCCAAAAGGACTTCTTAAATTGATGTTCCATATTCACATAGTGAGACTTATAATAGTACCCAAGCCAGGAGGGATGGCAGCCAAGGCCATGAATCCCCAGAAATTTAATACACTGGGGTTCTTTCTCTCCTAAGTGCCAAAAGCTATAAAATGTTGATCTAATACCATTTTATCCAGTATTAGAAACATAGAAACAAATAAGGTATTGGCAGATAAAGGCCTCTTGGCCCATCTAGTCTGCCCTAGTTACTCTATGCACTCCCTATTCACTATTCACTCTATCACCTTGACCTATTCTGTCATTGCCACCCTTTTTGTTCCCATGATCCTGCTGTGTCTCTCCCATGCTTTCTTGAATCTTGTAATTGCTTTCTGACCCCATTGCCTCTCTCACATTTCCTCTGAGCTTCACCCCTTCTAATTTCATGGCATTCCCCCTTGTTCTTGTGCATCTTTTCCTTTGGAAAATGCTTCCTTCCAGTACCTTGTTCTTCCCTCTGATGTATTTGTATATTTCTATACTATCCCCCCTCCTCCTGTATCCTCCGGTGAGTACATGTTCAATTCCTTCAGCCTTTCCTTGAACATTTTCTGTTGTATGCCCTGCACCCATTTGATTGCCCTCCTCTGAATCACCTCCACCCTGACAATGTTCATTTGAAGCTAGGGCCTCCAGAACTGGACATAGTATTTGAGGTGTGGTCTCACCAGTGATCTATACAGGGGTATTATGCCCCCTGCCAATGCATCCCAGCATCCTGCTAGCCTTCCCCACTGCCTTATCACACTGTTTTGCAACCTTTAGATCTTCTGAAATAATCACCCCAGGTCTCGTTCCTGTTCCTTGGCTGTTAATGCCCCCCCCAATTTATATGTTGCCCTTGGGTTTTTGTGTCCAATATACATTATTTTAGAGTTTGTAGTGTTGAATCTCAGTTGCCAATTCCTTGACAATTCTTCTAGTTTTCTTTTTAGATTGCCTCTCATTCTATCCACCCCCCCCCCGGGTGTGTCAACTCTGTTACAGAGTTTTGTGTTGTCCATGAGAAGCATACCATTCCATCCAGTCCTACAGTATTGTCACTAATAAAGACATTGACTAAGACTGGGCTAAGTACTGACCCCTGTGGCACTTCACTGGTCACTTTGTCCACTGCAGAGTGGGTTCCATTCACCACCACCCTCTTTGTCCTACCACTCAGCCAACTCTTTACCCATTTAACAACCTTAGTACCCACTCCTAGTTTCCCTAGCTTATTTATCAATCTTGTATGTGGAAAGGTGTCAAAGGCCTTACTGAAATCCAGGTAGGCCATGTCCACTGCCCCTCCCTGATCCATTTCCCTGGTTACCCAAACAAAGAACTCAATCAGGTTTGCCTGGCATGACCTCCATCCTGTGAAACCATGTTGCCTGGGATCCTGCAGATTATTGACAATTAGGTATTCCCAAATCCTTTCCTTTAGCAGTGATTCCATTACCTTACAAACCATGGATGTCAAGCTGACAGGCCTGTAGTTTCATGCCTCTTTCCTGTTTCCACTTTTGTAGACACTGACCACAAATGCCCTCCTCCAGTTTGCCAGTACCACCACTGTTTTCAATGACAGGTTGCACAGTGATGTCAGATGTGCTGACAGCTCCTCTCTGAGTTCCCTCAGTGTCCTGGGGTGCACCCCATCTGGCCCCATTGCCTTGTCATCTTTTAGTGTCTTTAGTTTCCTAAGAACCCTTTCCACTGTAAAAGGGCTTGTGTCCACTTCCTGGCCTTTAATTTCATTGTCCTATATTCTTGGCCAATCACCTGCCTTCACTTCTATAAACACTGAACATAAGTATTTGTTTAATATGTTTTCTTTTTGGTGGTCCACCTCCACACTTCCCCCTTCTTCATCTGTTATCCTCACTATCTCTCCTTTTGTCTTTCTGTTCTTGCTTATATAACTTAAAATTGTTTTATCACCCATTTTCAATGGTTTGCCAATCTACTCTTCTGTTTGCACTTTTGCACTCCTAACTGCCTTCCTGGCTCTCTTTGATCCTCCTGGAAACTCTCCCTGCCCTCCTTCTTCTGTGTTGTCTTGTATCTTCTAAATGGCATTTTTTTTTGCTCTTACTTTCCCTGCTACCTCCTTGGAGAACCATAGTGGCCTCTTCTTCCTTTTACCCTTGCTAATCTGCCTGACACAGAAATTTGTAGCCTTTTCAATGCATCCTTTTAATTTTGCCCACTGTTCCTCTATTCCCCACATGTCCCTAATCCTGCTAGGTTGTCCTTCAGCCATTCTCTCATTTTCCCATTTTTGCTTTAAGTTTGGCTCGGATGTTGACTCACCCATCCTACAATCTCTGGTCATGTTGACACAATCCTGAAAAAGCTGTGCCCTATGCTTGGTGCTTTATACGGGAACCGTAGTAGCCTCCCGCTACCGGTTAGATGTGAACTTGTCCAGAAGATGAACTTACCGATTTTTTACTGCTGTGATGTAGTCTACAGTGCCGCTCCCAAGTCTTCCTTATCCAGAATGGACACTCTTTTTAACTCTTTCTGCCCTTTGCTTTGGACACTCCACCTCTCCCTCATCACTGTAACCTTTACCATTCCCTAGTATTCCCATCATTAGAAAATTACTGCCACCACCATTGTGCAAAATTTGTGTCAAAATGTTGGTTTGGCACTCTGCCCTCCTACCTGACTTCCTCTCTTGTCTCCCATCCCCCTCCTACTCATGCCCTTAGATGCTTTGACTTCTGTCAAATGGCAGTCCCCATCAGCTGATCACTGTAAGTCAGCTGGCCTTCTCTCACCGCTTCGCAAAATTATGGACTCTTCCCCCCTCCAGATTGACCACTCATGATCTCCCTACTCCATCTCTACAGCTCTACGTAATTTCCTCTTTGTGAATTGTCCCTGCAATTATCTCAACCTCAACTGTTCCTCCCCAAAGCCCCCCCCATCTACTCTACTTCAACTGACTACTGTACAGCTCTACAACCTCAGCACAGGCCCAAGCCTGCCTTACAAGCTAGTTTCCTGCTAATCTCTCTGTCTAGTGGTTACCCCAACACTGACACTTACTTGTTGGCTAGAGGTATTTTCAGGATTATCGTTCCATTGCTGCACTTTATTGTACAGTAAGTTGACTTCCCTATGTTCTTCAGCTCCATGCTTACTGTACATGCCTTCATTGTATAAGTTGTATTACTGCTTTTGTATGTATGGTTATATTGTGTTCTGTTGACTGTATGTCTACTCCCCCTGTCCCCTTCCCCCCAGAATGCACCGTGAGAGGAGCAATTCATTTTTCAGTGTGCCCTTCCTGGTGAAGCATTTCAATAAATAAACAATCCTGCAATTCCTTTTCTCCTGTGGACGTCATGCCTCAGTCTGCTATCAGTCTTTACCAGTTCTCAGCTGTCTATGCCACCACACTGGTCATCTGTGTTCCTGCTTCACTGTTCTTTCATGCTCCTTCCTATAGTACCTTTAGCATAAGGAATCACATTATGGTGGCACCTCTAGCAGTGGAACCATCCTCAAAAGGGTTCCTTTGCTTTCCCAGTACCTGAGCAGGGTGATAGTCCCTCAGGAGACAGAGTGTGGGAATGGCCAAAGTAGCTACAAATGAGAGTCAACACCCAACTGTACCCTAGCCTTTGGCTACCATAAATTTGCACAAGCATTACTCCACATTGTGGTTGTGTATGCCTATTAAATTGAAAGGCAACCCTGTGGTTTGACTGGTGGGAGCAACCCACTTCCTGAGCTTTATAAACAAACTTCCTTCAGCCTTACTGGTAAGATCTTTTTCTTTTCCCCTCGCCATCCACCCCTACTCATACAATGGCTCGCTTCTCTCCTTGGGCTCCTTTCAAGGTGCCTTGAACCAAAGAAGTCATGTTCCAGCATCTCCTCTAGGAGTGAAACCTTCCCCAAGAGGGTTTCTTTGCCTTCCTGTACATCAATAGGATGGTAGTCCCTTGGGAACAGAGATTGTGAATGGCCAAAGTAACTACAAATGACAGTCAGCATCCAACCATACACTAGCCTTTGGTTACCAACACGTTGCATGAGCATTACTCCACATCGTGGCTGGTTATGAACATTAAATTAGGGTTCTGATTCCACTTTTACAACATTTCACAAAAGGTTCACAAAATGTTTGTGGCATTTTGCCAAAATATCATCTGCAGTTTTCCATCTGGTTTTAAAATTGTTTTTCAAAAACTCACATATTATGTTAAATGTTAAGGCCAATCCCAAAATGTTATGCATGGCTAGTTGCAGGTCTCTTGCTCTACGAGAGGATGAGTTATACACATCCAAATAAGTCATACATTTTTGAAAACATTTGCAAATAGGTAAATTGTAAAACTATAAGCACCCAGTAACTTCAGAAGGACTGAACAAAATATCATGCCAATTGAGAGGCTTGTTTCTCCCCTTACAGAGGGTCAGCAGGCTAACAATCGGGGGCTGGATTTTCAAATGGAATTTGGACTAAGTCTCACTCTACAACTACAGTTGTACAGAAATCTCTGCAGCTGCAGAGATTTGTATTTTCTGTCCGCCACAGATGCAGGAGATGTTACACCTGGTCCCACCAGCCATAACATTTTCCCAGCACTGTGAGGAAACAACACCCGCAAGCTGTCATAAATCATGAAGCCAGTCACAAACTGGCTCCACTTTTGAAAATGCTGTAGCTGTAGGGAAAGCTGTGGTTCTTCAAGTGGAGATATGCTCGAACTAGTTTTTCCCCCACAGCTGTGGAAATTGTGAGGGCTCTGAATATCAGGGCCCAGGATGTTATCATTAATGATGGTTTAGTTATTAGCAGCCAAATGTTGTTAAAGGTTTTGTGAATTTTCACAAGTAAGTAAACTGTTAGATTTTAAGCCACTGTATCTCTAAAACAAGATAGTGCAATGTCACCAGTTTTGGCAGATTAACAAGCACAGAAAATGAAGTTGTCTGTCAGCTTTTAAATCTCATCTCTAAGATGACTAAGCTATATACAGATATTGCAAATTACCAAAAAGACTAATAGTCTGGATGGAACACCTAGAGCTATGCCGCGATCCAGGTTTAGGAACGGGCCTGGGTCATCAGGGGTCGGTGGGGGAGGGTGGGAGCTGGATTGAGCAGCCATTGGGCAGCTCTTCTCTCCAGTGGAGGGAGTTCTTACTCCCAGTGTGGTATTTACCCTGGGGAACCTGGATGACAGTGTTGTAGGGGCATCACGTGGGATAAGAGGGTGACAGCAGGAGTTCGGAGTGGCAGCACATCTCAGCATGTGCTCTCCTCCATGGGTACCATTGCATGCCACCATCCTTGGGGCTGGGACTACCAGGGCTTACTTGGAAAAAAAAACTCAGGATCTCCTGGTTTGACCACTCTCCTGGTGCTGCCTCTGTGGGGGTACACAGATGGTCTCCATCCTTCAGATGGCCCTGCCGTGAGGGAAAATTTGTAGGGTTAAAAGTCCCTCAGGAAATGTTTGCTGGTACTGGGATGAGTTAGGGGCAAAGCCATGCCAGAGATAGAAACAAAATAATAATAAAAAAAATACATATTGTATGGTGGAATTTTGTGAGCTGTTTGAAAATGGTGAGATTTCATGATACTATAGAAGAAGCTATATCCATGAATTTCTTCAAGCCAGATACCTGTGTACAGTAGCCATGCAGACAAAATGAAAAAGCTAATTAGAATTACAACATGTAGTATTTGGAACTCAAAAGATAGAACAGTGGAAGAGTTGGGGGGCAATGTGGGACCATGCAGTTAGCACAAATGAAGTGACTTGCTTGCCTGTAGCACAGGTCAAATTAAAGCTATCCAGTGCAAAGAAATGCATCTGGAGGGAGGAACCGTATTTCATTGTCTACATGGTATACATGATATAAGGAGAGCATTTTCAAAGCACATGAAGAGATCATTCAAAGTACTAGAGATGTTCATAATATGGACTACTGAATAGTGATGTGAGGGTGGATTACACTACAGAGGAAAGGCCTTCAGCCCAGTGCAACATAGCATGCAGGAAGAAAGCCCAGTAGGATGCTAGGGAGCATAGGCAGGAGAGATGTATCTATATCTGATGCCTCACCTTCCATAATATGCATAGTCCTGGAGACCTCTCCTAAAAATAACAGGGACTGACTGGAGTCAGTAAAAAGGATGTGAATTATGGTATGATGGCACAGGGACAACAGAGGAATGTGTGAGGAGCAGCTAAGTTGCCTGAACATGTACTAACTGGAATCCAGAAGGGAAACGGGAATACAATGGAAGCATTTTGCAGTTCTAATGGGAGGTACAACAGATTGGATTGTCATGCATCGTTTAAGCTGTGTGAGTTATCTGCAAAAACAAAACAACTTACCAGTTCACCAGCTAAAGCAAGAAGTTGCCACAAGGTGGAACTCCACCTTTTACATGTTACGGAGGTTTCAAGAAAAATGCAAAGCAGTCTACCAGCACACCATGGACCATGCAGTAGGGAAAGGGAATATTACACACACCTCTGGGCAGAGGAACCTTAAATCATGTTTATGTCAGTTACTACAGCCATTTAAGGAAACCAGATGTGAAGCTAGTGCAGACAGCGCAACCATAAGTCAAGTCATTTCATTGATATGTCTTCTCAAGCAGAGAGTGGAAAGATTCCAAGAAACATTTAAAGATAAAGGTGCAAGAACAGGTGTCACTCTTGTTAAAATGCTGTCTTTGTCTTTGGAAATGGACTGCCGGATTGCCATGATTTTGGAATCTGAACATTATGGAAGAGCAACAATGTTGGATCCAGGTTTCAAAGCCAGTTTGCCAGATCTTCTCCAATTGGGTAGTGTAGACCTCAACCATTATGAAGAACTGCTCATTAATAAAGTTGCTCTAAAAATGACAGCAGAAACTCCAACTATAAGTGCTGCAGCTGCTGATCATGAAAATAGCCATGCTCCCTTCCAAGAAACTGATCCTACTGATGGCAGAAGAATCAGAAAGTCCTAGCAGTATGAGTTTGAACCAGGGTCAATTTGTATGGTGTCTCCACAGACAACATTTGGACAGGACTGGATGACAGAGAAAGATAGTGCTGTTACCTTACCCATCACAAGCTACTCAGTAAGCAGTATGGTGGATGATTTCTTAAGGGATCCCAGAAGGATAAATGTTTGAGATGATCCACTTCAGTATTGGCATGAAAAGGATGTAATCTGGCCAACATTATAAAAAGTGTCCCTTTGCTATTTAAGTTGTCCAGCAGCAAGAGTCTACTCAGAAACAATATTTAGCACTGCTGGCTATGTTGTTAGTAATAGGAGGAGAAAACTCCTTACATAAAATGATGAAGTTCTAACTTCGATTAAACTAAACTGTGGTGTGTTTATGGGATACTCAGAGGTGAGTCCAAAACACTGCTCAGACATTAATGATGATGAGCCTATTGGCAGTGACATTGAAGAAGAATAGTAGTACTAGTGGCCCAGTACTGGGGGAAAGGGAATGTTGCATCAGCCTGTCTTCCATGTTATTCATGTCCTGTCTCATGCTAGTCAACATTTTGTTTCTTCCACTGAACTGATGTATAGCAAGACTGCTAAAGCTAGGGGTTACTCTCTGACTCTATGGAACATACTGTTTGAAAGAAGTTCATACTCACACATTTTTTTCATCAATCTTTGATATGTAAGGTTAAATTAAATTTATAAATGACTGTGTTAATTTCTAGTACATGTCTTCCAGTTATGTACCCTATGCCAAGCCTCTGTCTTAGATAACATCTAACCCCATTCTGAGTTCTGACTGATCTGCTGCTCTTGAACTGATAGTCATCTATGAAGGAAAAAAATCAATTACAAACACTACATAAAAGTGGGTTTCCTCTTTCACAAATCACAATGCTACCTCAGTCTGATTACATAATTACCCATTTAGTTTTTATGGCATTGTACTGCAAAAAGAAATAAAAAAAATAAAGAAATGTACTGTGCATGTGCATCCTAACTGAGCTAAAAATGTGTTGAAACTGGAGGCCAGTCACTGCCAACACATACAATAAGTTGGTTTATCAAAAATAAAAATCAGTTCAAAAGGGAGGTGAGAGGGTCCATCCATTACATTGTCTGTGTGCACATGCTCTTTCTCAATGCCACCTTAATCTGCCTACATAAATACCACTTAGTTTTCTTTTCATGGCACTGCACTAGCAAAATAATAATAATAATAACAAGAATAATAAGAAATACTAAATAAATAGATTTAAAAAATGTAGTGTGCATGTACGTCCTAATTAAGTAAAAACAATGTTGAAACTGTGGGGGCCCATCTCTGGCAACACAAACAATTAAGTTGGTTTATCAAAAAACAAAACAAAACATCAGTTCAAAAGGTTAGATGGGAGAGTCCAATATATTCTGTTTGTGCATGCAAGCTACTACCTTTAAAAAAGAAAAAAAGAATCTCCTGTGTGATCATCACCTGTCATTTACTGTGTCCTCCTGTCCTGTCCTTCAGTCACAAAGTCAATTTTATTAGCTGTACACACCTTGTTTAACAGACTAAGCAAGGTAGCCAGGGGTTACTTTTGTTTGTGTATCTGTTATACTTTGGTAACCAGGTAAGGTCCACTAGGTAGAGGTGTGTGAAAAAAACTTCCACCAGAGGAATTTCCAGGAAAGGTAGAGTTTTGCTTCCGCAAAAGTGCAGAAATCAAATTTTCAAATTTTGCAGAAATTCTGACTTAACACGGTAGAATAAATGAATAAAAGGCAGATTATTCTATTAAACTGCAGAGAAAAAAGTCTGCAGAACTGATAACTGAACTGCAGAATAATTACATGAATTGCAGAATAATTTATCAAACTGTGGAAAAAAAATTTCTCAGAACTGTTATTCTGCACTTCATGTGTATTTTTCCACAGTTCAGCCAAACAATTCCACAGAACATGCAAAAAATCTGTCAAACACATTCGGAAGATTCCAATCTTGCCAATCATGAAAATTCAGAAAATTCTGCTAAATTTCTGAATTTTCCCTGAAATCCCACAAAAGTGGAATTAGCAACTTTTGCCCACCCCTACCACTAGGCATACGTGCCTGTTTTCAGGGGTGACCCAGGAAGGCTCAACAGTGCTGTTTCCATAACACTTTTAGTGACCAGCATCACAGCAATGGGATTTATGTCAACAGCAAGTTGCAGCTGACATATATCCCAAATGACTCCAGGTCCTGTTTTTTTTTTTTTTCAGGGGGGCTTCACCCCTGAACCCTTGTACTTTAGATGATCAACTCTGAGTTGGAGTTGATTCGAGGAGGGGGTGCAGAACCGGGAGACATTGTGTCCCTGTTCCAGGTGCACCAATACAGCGACCTTTTGGCGAACTGTCAATTTTTTCAGCATTGTGGTAGGTCACTGTGTTGGTGTTGCCATCAGTGAGGCATACCACCCAGGAGTACTGGGGTGGTTAAGTAATCACTTGCTCAGAGTCACTCAGTGTGCAAGTGCAGGTTGTGGGAAATCAAACCCAGGTTTTCTGGACCAAGCTCAAACACAGCTCATTATTCTAAACTCTAGGCTATACTGCCAGGCTATACTGCTATACTCATCTGTTACATTGACTCAGCCTATGTCCCTATTTTCAGTGCATCTTGTCTCCTGTCATTTATTGCTAGGAATTTAGACTGCAAGCAAATAAAACTATGTGCTTATTCAATTTTAGCACTTGCTCAAAATACCTTACAAGATACATAATTTCTTGTGAACTTATTAACAATAGTGCCCTGCTAGCTAAGATGCTATTAAACTGTTTTTTTTTCTACAGAATTTAACCTGTTTTCCTTTATATTATACTTTAAAATTAAGTTACAGACCACATGTTATGTTGAATGAATAGTGGCTGTGAATCCAGAACCAAAACCAGAGGTGATATGGCAAAACCAAAACCAAAATCTTCCCACTGTTGCACATCACTAGTTATAATGGGTGGTTGCGTACCTATAATCTTATGTCATTTTAATGTTTGCTGGGAAATTCTAGTCAGGGATTTAGAAGCAGATGATGAAACTTTTAGAATATTTAGAGAATTTATCCAACAGGCATGTTGCTAATTATGCAATGTGAGACTAATTTTTAAACTGTGCTGCTCTAATAAGAAAGTGATATGTTAGTATATGTTCCATATGACTTCTCTCAGCATCAGTTATCTATTCATTTTCACCCATAAACTGATCCACTAACATACTATAAGTAGAAGTACAGTTCCTCTAATGCTCTTGCCTATGCTGTTGATATTGAGAGAAACATTGACACTGATGATATTTACCTATCTTTTAGAGACTCCTTAAGTAACACTAAACATGACTTGAAAATTGCCAGTCTAAGTCTTGCAATGTTTTAATTATATTCTCAGAATTTGAAGCACATTTGAATGTTTGTAATTCTGATATCATCGAGGTCACTGAAACTTGGCCAACACCATTTACTAGAGATAAAGTTAAGTTAAACCTTGTCAATGACGTTGTTGCAAAGTTGCAAAACTTCAACTTAGTGAACCTTTGTGAAGTTCCCATTGTCATTACCAGTTTCTAGTTCACTGAATTTAAAACTTTTTTTGAGCGAAGTGGCACTTTTTCCCACAAAGTTGCAACTTCACAAAGTTCTTTTGAATCCAAGTTTTCACAACTTTGCACATCTTTACCATCTACCACTGACAACTCCTGGTTTTTTTAGGATTATTAGTTTTACAGTGCATACTGTATGATCATGGCAAGGGAAAAAAAAGGAGCTGGAGTTTTTATTTACTTTAAGGAAAAGTATGTCTGTACTGAACTAACTGAAAACATTATTTTTCTAACAATGATATTTAATAAAATTAAGCCAATTCAACTGTAAGGGTGGAGACTGGTGTGGAGGTATCTTATGCTATGTTGATAATTGTAAACTGTATAGAGATTATCTTCCTGGGATGAGACTCTGGTCAAGTTTTAAAGGTTGGTTAGATCCTTTTGGAAGATTTACATGCCCTACAACAGGGGACATTTGTTAATTCAATACTAGCGCTGAATTAGGCAAGGAATTTTTAAGGATTTTGTTAAAAATCCCTGTTTAGAATTGTGAAACCTTTTGCTAGAAATTATGTATTGTTTGTTAATGTGTTCACTGCTACCTGGAGAGGGTGCTCTCATCTGACAGAGTAGTTAAAAATCTCCCTGATGGCACTTAAGTACTGTAAAAGGAAATGGCCTCTTTTAGTAGATATAACACAAATAACTTTAGGGGATTTTTTCCCCTAAATGTTGTGAAAGATAAATAGGGAATCTCACAAAATTGCTTGACAAATTCAGAGCTACTACTTTATCTATTAGGACATTGAAAGGTCTGCAACTGATTTATTTTAATTATACATGTCCCAAAGTATTGCAATCTAATGTAATTTTCAGTCTTATACCGAGAAAATGTTTAAATAACAAATACTGGTGCAGTATTCACTGTAATGACTATATATTTATTTATGATTGAGCAAATTAAATGTTGTAGTGTAATGATTCTCTCTGTGAGTGGATTCTTGCATGACTTCTTTCAGTTAATTCATTAAACTACCTGTGTTGCTCCCATTACCTCCAAAGATGGAACAGCTGTTCTAACCCAAATAATTGATTGTAATGTGACTGGTAATGCTTGAATAGGGGTTTTCAAATATCCTAAATGATCCAAAGGAAAGTTCATCTATCTGACTCAGGATCTAAAATTCTGTCCAACCTCATTAGTATTATGGCTCCAGGGTTAGATAGAGGGCAATAAAGTTGAATAGTTCTATCTGAGATCAGATGGTGGTATCTGAAGTTGGCTTGTGGGATCTGTGGTCACATGCTTGCCTCAGATCCTGAATAGTCATATTGTATAGTTGGTATCCAACTGGTTTCTAGGTTATAGTCTGGTAGTCAGATACCAGTGGTACCAATGTCATCCAGTATCTAAGAAAATCTGTAGTATTAAATGGTAGTCAATCCTATTGGACACTATCCATGCTACACTAAGTGCAACCTGTTCACCCCGAAGGGGTTTACTAATTATTGGGGATCTAACCTTACAATTGGGTAATGGATACAAGTCTTCATACAATGTAGTACTAAAAAGACAACACAATCAATTATCTACTGTCTGGAATGGATGATAAGAACTTAAAACATACCTGTACTCCCATAGAAAGGATTTTGATGATCAGGAGTAGTAATAATCATATATTTGTATATCAGGTTACTATTTCAATGCTCAAAATGTCTGTGTAATCAGCATCATATACCACAGAATGCAAAAGAGCACATAAAAAGCTGTTGAACAGTATAAAGAGCTGCACAAAGATGATATACACATAGTAGCTAGGAACGATAAGATACTTCAAACAGGAATGTTAGCTGATTCTATTCATAGTAATCCCCCCTTCTTTTGAATCATGAGTTGAAAACAACCTAAAATCCCACCCCCACAAACAAAAATGTTCAAATATTTCTCCAAGTTATACCTAGGCAAATTGTTATCAGATACAGTATAAATAATATTGATTGGTCTTACCTGGAAACTAGATGTTGATTCTGCCCTGGACATTTATTTTTATGAGAACTGATTGCGATACAGAATTAACACATTCCCTTGACTCAAAGAAGGTGTTCGAGCTATAATCAGCAAAATATTCCAGATTCTTTCATGAAATTTCACAAATAAATAAACTGCAAGATAGCAAGCCCAATAAGTGAAAAATATCTTAAAGCATCAGTATTTGTTAGTCAGCACATCATTATATAGTTTTTAGTATTGATATATTGCTTACATAATTAGATTCATCAGTATATGTGTATTTTTTAATGATGTTTTTAAAGCAGATGTTGTTACTAATGTTATTATTAATGACTCAAGTAATTAAAATTGGCGTCCACTTACAATTTATAAAAAATTCCCTTTACGAAATGCTGTTTACACTTGTTATACTAGATTCTTGTGGTAGCTATATTAGGAGGATGCTAGTGCATACTTCTGATTGTAAACAGCACAGCAGCACACAAAAATGTTTATTTTATTTGTAGTGGGTGTGATCAGAGAACAGGGACTTTTAAAAACAAAGAAACCCTATATCTCAGTTCAGGATGGGAATAAAATGAAAAGAAAAATGGATATATTGAGTATTTCTTTCAGAAATATATTACTACTAGACAACTAAATGATGGCATTTTTTTATCTGATAATGTAAAACAAATACTACTACTGTGCTTTAACTAAATAAGGAATTTTGGAGGTTTTTTGTGGGTTAGCATGCTAATTATTAGATCTCTAGCTTAATAAATAGTTTAAAAGTTCAGCGTTTTATTGATTTGCCTGGAGACTATTTCAGAATTAAAAAGTTGAAAACAAACCCTTGTGAACATCAAAATAACAAAAAGTTGTAATAGTTCAGATACAGTATGTCTTAAATAAGGCCATTAAACTACCCAATATAATGATATCATTAGGGATTCCAAAAGAAGACGGTTCCTTTTATGCTTTAATGTCTGTTTTCCATTCTGTTTCAGCAGACTTCATTATTTTTGTAAACCTTATATATTCCGAAAAATCCTTATATTTGGATAGATGTTTAATCCTGAGATCATTATGTAAAATACATTCTATTGGCACATTTTGGGATTTCAGTTTTTCCTGTCTGACATTTATAATAATATATAATAATTACATAATCTTTTTTCCTGGTGTACCCCTTTATGTTTTTCTGAAATAAGCCCAAACTAAAGGCTGTAAATGTCTTTATTTTCAAGGAACTTGTTAAAGTGACCAGATATTACAGTAGTTCTAATTTGTTACCTTTTTCATCAAGGCAAGCCATGGGGAGGTTTTCTGTTCTGCCATATTTGCCCAATCATTTGGAATCTAGTTCCTACATTCACTGCTTAATGTAGGTTTTTAATACTAATGCATGTTTCTGTGTCTAGTATTCCTTCTCACTGCATTTAGCTAGAGACGTTTAAGCAAAGAAGTTCCTTTATCTTAGAAACACAGAAACACAGAACACTGAACTTGTCAGAAGAGAAGTGCCAGTAGGCTTATCAGATCTGCCCTATTTCTTCTGCCTGTTTCTACACCCTGTCCCCTATTGATCTTAGATGTCCCTCCCTCCTCCTTTTCCCCTGTTTATTATGGCAATGTGCCTATCTCATGAATGCTTGAAGATCCCCACTGTCTTTGCCCCACCGCCTCTTCTGGCATGCCATTTCAGGCATCCACCACACTTTTTTTGAAGTATTTCCTCACATCCCTGTTAAACACCCCTCCTCAAGCTTCACTGCTTCCCCCATATTCTAGAGCTTCTCCTCTTCTGAAAGATACTCCCCTGCTGCACCTTGTTCACCCCTGTGAGGTACTTCTAGGTCTCAGTCATGTTCCCTCACTCTCTCTCTCCTCTTCCAGTGAGTAGATGTTGAGTTCCTGTAGCCTCTCCTCATGCTGTTTCTCAGGCAACCTCCACACCATTTTGGTAGCCCTCCTCTGGGACTGTCTCCATCATGCCAATGTCCTTGCAGAAATGCAGCATCCAGAATTGAAAACAGTACTCTATGTGGGGTCTCACTAGCGAGCAATACAGTGGCAATGCTACCTCCTTTCTCAAGTTTAAATCCCCCTCCCTATTTATTTATTTACTTTTTGTTGACCGAGTAAGTGTACTAGACAAATCCTGCCTATTTTCAGGCACGACACGGGGGAGGGGGATACAGATGAATGACAACTGACATTGAACCAGATTAAGCTGTTAGTGGTATTTTAAGTGCATAAGAGAAATTTGGCCAGGACACTGGGAAAATTCCCCTACTCTTTTCGATAAGTGCCATGGGATCTTTAACATCCACCTGAACTACCACCAGTCCAGGCAGATGGGACCTCGGTTTAATGTCTCATCCAAAAGATGGCACCTCAGAAGTGCAGCACCCCTCTCATGCCGTACTACAGTGTCAGTACTGGGATAACATAAGTGCCAGATGTGGGAACTAAACCCACAGCTCTCTGATCTCCTGGTGTCAGAGGCAAGTGTGCTACCTACTGAGCCACTGACACAGCTAATGAACCCCAGCATCCCACTAGCCTTGCCTACTGCCTTGATATATTGCCTTGCCACCTTGGGATCATCAGATATGATGACCCCGAGGTCTCTCCCTTTCTCCCTCTCTTGCTTGGTGACTGTAAGTATCCACCCATCTTACACACAGACCCCCGGGTTTTCCCACCCCAGGTGCATGACTATGGACTTTTTTGAATCAAAACCCAGTTGCTACACACCAGGCCACTCCTCCAGTTTCCCCAGATCCCTATGCATTTTCTTTATCCCTTTCTGGGTGTCTTCCCTGTGGCAGATTTTTATGTCATCCACAAAGAGGCACACCTTCCCCTCCAGTTCCTCAACAATGTCACTTATAAAGACATTGAAGAGGGCAGGGTGTCCTATCCCATTTGAACTCTCTCCTCAAAAAATTGATTTTTGTCTACTTTCCCCTTTTGTCAGTGCCTGCTGATACATGTTAGTCCATCCCCTTTCCCCTCCACAGTGAAGACCGAACAGAAGTACTCCTTTAAAATTGTAATTTTTTCTTGATCTTCTTCTGCACTCCCCCCCCCAACACTCCTGGGCCTCACTATCCCACCCTTGCTTTCCTCTTTTCGCTCAAATCCTGAAGAAAGTTTTATCTCCCTTTTTACACCTCCCTGGCAATCCTCTCCTCTGTTTTTTATCTTAGATGCTCTCACTTCCTTCCTGGTATGTTCTGTACCTCCCTACCCCCTCTGTCTGAGTCTACTTGTACAGTTGTACAGTTGCAGCCAAAGATATGGGCAGACATTTCCAGATATTACCCAATGTTTCTAAAGCAATTCTGTCTTACGGCCCTTAAGTGGTACTGCAGGCAGACAGGGAATTTCTCTAGAGATATCACAGAAATTTCAGGAAATATCTGGGCATAGCTTTTGCTGCAAATGTACTTCTTAAAAGCTGTTTTTTTTCCTCCCTCTCTGCTTTAGCCACCTCCTTTGAGAACAATAGTGGCCTATTCCGCCATCTAACTTTGCTTAATTCCTTTAAACAGTCTGCTATTGCCTTAGTTATTTCCTCCTTTATCTTTTTCCATTGTGCTGCCACCCTCCTGGCTCCCCCCTTCAAGGTATTTACAGAGGCAGTCTCCCATTTCCTTAAACTCTGCCCTCCTGAAGACCAGGACCCTTGCCTTAGTGTGCTTTTTTCTCTTGCCCAATCTGTATGCCAAACCACACCATACGATGATTGTTTGTACCCAGGGGACTACCCTCTGTGATGTCTGCAATACTGTCCCTGGTTATAACTACTATGTCCAGCACTGCCCCATTACTAGAGGGTTCTATAACCAGCTGCCTGAGAAATGCCCCCTGTTTGGAGTTGAGAATGGCTCTGCTTCTTGTTGTACCTATGGCCAAAATGCTATAACTGGCAGATTAAAGTCCCCCATTACCAGTACCTGCCCTTTGCGTGCCAATTGCCAATGGTGTCCCAAAAATCTCATCTAACTCCTCCCCTGTGTTGGTGATCTGTACACCACCCCCATGCAGATATACGCCCCATACCATGTCTCTAAGTCAACCCAAAGAACCTCCAACTCTTCCATATACCAATGGTGTCCCTGTATTTTCAGGTCCTTTATATCTTCCCTCACATATAAAACAATACCCCCTTTCCTCCCTGTCCTTCTGGAACATGGTGTACCCTGGAATGACCACATCTGAACTGTGGTTGTTAGTTGAACACTGGCATCAACAGGTGCCAAAACCTGATTTATAGTAGATAAACTACATTTGAAAAAGATACTCCATTCAATTGAATGAAGCATGTCTCCACACTCAACCTATAATGACATCACAAAATATCAGAGCATGGGGGTGGATCAGCAAGTCAGGAAGTGGAGACGTATTGTGTAGCCAGCCACTTGGGACAAATTATGATCCCTTCCCTTCCTTTTGGGGCTCAATTAAAAAAATTGCAATTAGCCTGGAGGAACTCCACATGAGATAAGGGAGCTCACTGTTTCATATTTCTGCAATTTAAAACATAAAGGGAAAGGTGCTCTTTAAGGTTGTTACATGGAGCTCCTTAACAGTATTGAAACTGAGAATTAAGTGTAGCATAGAAACATAGAATTTTCCTGCAGAAAAGGCTAAGTAGGCCCTTTTAGTCTGCCCTATTTTTCTCTAACTACTCCAACACCCCAGACCCTGTTTGGTCACTGGTGTCCCTCCCACCTCCTTTTCCTCTACTTTTTCTGTCCATGTGCCAGTCCCATGCATGCTAATGCCTGAAGCCCCACACTGTATTTGCCCCATCACCTTTTCTAACAGGTTGTTCCAGGTGTCTACCATCCTTTCTGTGAAGATGTATTTCCTCACATCCCTTTCAAACCACTCCCCCACCCCCACTTCATTGCATGTCCCCATCTTCTGGTACTCATTCTCCTCTGTAAAAAACTCCCCACCTGCACCTTGTTCATGCCCGTGAGGTACTTATATGTCTCAATCATGTCCCCTTTTCCATGGTCTCCCCTCCAGGGAGTATTTGTTCAGCTACTATAGCCTCTTCTCATATGGTGTCTTGTGCAACCCCCCAGACCAGTTTGGTGGCTCTCCTCTGGACCACTTCAACCTAGTCAATGCCTTAAGGACATACTTTATTTGGGGTCCCACTAGAAAGCAATACAGTGGCAGCACTACCTCCCTTCTCCTGCTAGAAATCCCCATCCTTACGCACCTCTGCATCCCATTAGCCTTACCTACTGCCTTGCCACACTGTTCTACCACCTTGAGATCATCAGAAATAATAATCCATGGTCATTTTCTTGCTTGCTGGCTGTAAGTATATCCCTCCTCACCTTATGCACATCTCCTGGCTTTGCACTTTTTGGTATTGAAAACCCACTTGTCACACCCTGCACCACTCCTCTCATTTCCCCAGACCCCTTTGCATTCTCTCCATCTCTTCCTGAGTGTCCACCCTGTTGCATAATTTTGTGTCATTTATAAAGAGACACACTTCCTCTTCCTGTGTCTCTGCAATGTCACTTATGAAGACATTAAAGGGGACTGATCCCTGTGGTACCATAGTTGTCACTCTCCTATTCCCTGAGTGTCTGCCGTTTACCAACACCCTCTGCCACCGATCCCTCAACCGGTTTGAAACCCAGCTTACCACCTTCTCTCCAACTCCCAGGCTGCTAAGTTTCTTTATTAGCCTCCAGAGTGACAGTATCAGAAGCATTACTGATGTCCAGATAGACTACATTCACTGCCCTCTCCTTATCCACCTGCCTAGTCTCCCAGTCAAAGAAATCTGTGAGATTTGGTTGACATGACCTCACCACCCCACCCCATGAAACTGTGCTGCTAGTGGTCCTGCAGCCTATTTCCTTCCAGATACTACATCAGCCTGTCCCTCAGCAGGGTCTTGAATAATTTTCTCACCACCGATGTGAGACTGACTGGCCTGTGATTGCTAGCTTCCCACTGCTGCCGGTCTTATACATAAAGACCACTGAACAAAAATGAACAAGATATATCCCCCACTAGGATAGCCAAACTGTTTATTCCATACTGATGGAGTCTTGTAGTGGTTCTTCTGAATGTTCTTTGGCCATAGTGGCAGACAGTTACCTGCAAGACCCACTTCTTTCTATTGACGCATGTCTTTTCGAACACTGGAGATTGAAAAAGTGAATATGGCCTGAGCTGTATAATGAAGGCTTTAAATATAGTGGTTGTTCTGCAAAAGGCATCTCTTCAGAACACATGTTTAGTACAGCTGCCAATATTGTGACAGTCACCAGAGATAAGCTAGTGCCAGAAATTCACACACATTAAGTTTTATTAAATTAATATGGCAATTTAAGGCAAGATGTTCATATCCCTTCAAAAGTATATCGACTGCTGATCCTGACCAAGCACAGTAAATGATGTTATGGATGATGATGACAAGTCAGCTGGTGGTTGGTAAATACTGTGTGGGAATGATAGAAAGTTTAAAGAACAGAACTTGATAAAATGTGGTATCAATTGTTCTACTACCATGGACCAAATCCACAAAATACTTTCACAATTTCTGTCTAGTGGCAAACTGGTTTGTAGATGGGCCCAAAGTCAACAGTTTTTTTACTTACTTACTTATTTATTTATTTATTTTAGGTTATTTGAAAGTTTGTGACCTGCAGATGCACACTAAGCTGAGGCTTGTTTCCAGATGTGACCAGGGTGCAAGGGAAGGAGAGTATGTGTACAGATGTAGACCAACTTACAGAACCAGATTAAGCTGTTGGTGGCATTTTTAGTGAATACAGGTAAAGTTAACAGCAGTGGGAACAGAATCAATGGCATTAAAGGGACTCTGTCAACCCTTTTTGCATCATATTGGGAGGCTTCACATGTTGGGTTGGCAGTATAGCCTAGATGTTAGAGTAATGAATTGCAAACAAACTTGGTATATCCAGCAGATCAGACCTGGGTTTGATTCTCACAACCTCCACTTGATACTGTGTAACTCTAAGCAAGCTACTTAACTGCCTAGTGCTCCCAGGTCAACCCAGAAAACAGGCACTTGTGCCTAGAGGGCCTTGCCTGGTTACCAAAGACAAAATATAAATATATATATATTATTTCTAGCTGAAAACCCATATTTTTGGATTACTTGCCCTCTCTAAAATTCATTGATATTGCTGGTTGTTTTATTTTCTTCCCTTTTCAGTACTGTACAACTCAAATGCATGCTAATTGTGTAATTAAACTATATCCCACCTTGCTTTCTTTCAAATTCTTCCTTGATCTGCTCTAATTGCATATCTCCTGAACAATGTAAACACCCCCAACAAGTGCAGATGCTCATTATGCTATAGTTGTCCCACTTTCTATTGCATCATGAGTGGCTAGACTGTGTGGGGGTATTCTCAAAGGAGAAAGGTGCAGTGGAAGTTGATCAAGGAATGCAAACAAACTGTATGGTAACACCAGTATGGGGGCAGTCCATTTTTTTTCTTTTAAAAATGGAAACAGAATTAAACAACAACTTACATAAGAATCTTTACAGAATGTGACCAATCATAAAGTGTGTTTTTAAAATAAAGACAATGGTGGCTATGCACAAATGTGTTTGATGCACACGCAATTCACAAGTAAAGTGGCCCTGCTCCTACATGGCCTTGGACAGGTGGAGGGTAAACACATTCTTAACTGCAAGCACCTGCATGGCTCCTGTCCATACCCCCTCCTCAGCACTTGGTTGTATCAGGGCTGCATGAGGACAGAATGCGGGATGCAGGCGGCATCCAATTGGATGCCTGTCCTGGGTCTCAGAGTGGATTCTGTGCACCGTGGGTGTGGGGGAGAGTGGGAAGGCATGGGTCTGTTGATTTGTAAACCTAGGTGCACTCACCCAAATGGCTGCCCCCAGCCCTTTCCAGCTGTACGATGTGCTGTGGCAACGTAGAGTGGCAAATCCGAGTCCCACCACAGCCAGAGGGTGACATCCATGATGATTGCAATGGGTTATGGCAGGGTCCCCAAGGCATAGCTAGCTCACCCTGGTGTATGGCACTCCATATTCTTGTGCATTTTGTGGAGTGCGGGCATGCCCCGACATACCCCTGACCCATCCCAATTGCAGAGTAGCACGATTGGCCTGGGGAACTGGAGCACAACTGGCAGGTACACCATTGATGCATGCCACCAGACCCCAGCTGGGGGGTCTTCACATATAGGGCTGCATACACACCTCGATTATGTTGTGTCTACGCACTATGCACTTTTGTGCATGGAACCCATTTTGAGGCTTAAGCGGGTTGACAGTGTCCCTTAAACATCATATGCCAACTGCTGCAGCTACATTAAATGTTACTTGAGTTATTATGTGGTGAGGAAAACACTTTTTTGTTTATACAGCATATGAAATCCATTTTACTAACATAGCAGCTCTTTCATTATCTTAGAAAACTGTATGTATCATTGCAATTTGCCAACAAGAATGACTGGTGTTCCTTTTCTTAAAAAATTTAAATGTCCAATGGCTGACTGCACATATAAACATAATATGTGCAGCAGTTTCACTGCTACGGCTGAAGTACCTTGACTTTGTTATACAAAGATTTCAGCATAGCAGCTTGCAAGTTATTTATTTAAAAGTGGCAGTAGCATGTAGTTGAGGTTAGCTAATGTCAGTTAATATTTGCTTTCATATTTCATTGAAGAATGATGATGAGGATATAACTGAGTACATAAATGTACTACTTACTGATTGTTTTTTTGCACTTAGGAAATCTAATGCAGCTGCAGCAGAAAAACTCCTAATGCACACTATGCGTGGGTGGGTGGCCCTGTTAGCACCTATGTGCATGGCTTTAGCAAACAAAAGAAACCCCAGATAACTCTAGCTATAGTCACATCAAAGTCACACAGGTCTAGTACGACTTCCCGACTTGATTCTTACCGACGTTCAATGTCCCGACTCTGAAATCCCATCTAGCAGCTTCCCGCATAGCTTATTGTACCAACGATATTATTCCCCCGGCACACGGTTTACCCGTTTAGCGTCTTCCTGTCCAGTGTAATAAATTTTAACCTAATTGCCATCTGTTTATCTGAGCTACAGCTTAGCTGTCTTGTTACTGAATTTTTTTTATTTCAACTCGCTGTGACTGAATTGCAGGCTGCTAAATCCCAGAAATGATAGCAACTTCTCATTGCACGCTCCATACCTCCAGACTGCTAAATCAAAGACTGCACATACAGAGAGGCTGCTAAATCCCTGAAATGATAGCAAGTTGTCACTTTCACAATTACATTTTGGTCCCAGATCAAGGAGTGGCTCCAATTAGGCAATTACAATTTTATCCACAGACATTGGACTCGCATTTCCTTCTAGCTTAGTAGCTTTCAAGAGAGCTATGGCAACACCAGCAACTCCAACTGCAGAATTAAATCTCCATATTTGCGAAGTTGTAAAATCGCAGCGAGGAAATTCTAAGCACAGCATTAGTGGCTACCTGTACCTTAAAGAACAGAATTGTGCAGTACTTTTAAAATTAATAAAGTTTGCTTTTAGTGTGACTTTTCAACAACAGCTTCTATGAGTCTGAGCATCGAAGGTACATCGGAGGTACAGGTAAGTTTCAGCTCATTGTCTGGTTGTCATGTCACTGAATTTAATTATTTATTTCAAATCACTAGATGTGCAGTCTTTTTTTCGATAGTTTAGAGAAAAGATGAATGTGCAGTCTGTTTGACTGAATTGCAGACTTAACAGATTTAGCAGTCGGGAGGTACGGGTGCATTCAATTTGTCTGAGCTAAAGCTCAACTGGAGGCTGCTCGCTTTGTGCTGTCATGTCGGGGATTTAGCTGTTGGGAATTGAGTAGTGCCAGTAAAATAAATGTCGGCATAAACAAAGACGGGATGTGTGTGTTGTCCGGAAGTTGGTGGCGGGAATTTTGTAGTCGGTCAACTTGGAGTTGGAAAATCGTAAGGATCCCAGTCACACATAATCATCTCTCTCTCATTATATTGAACAGGTTTTATTTCTTTTTGTCCACAGTTTCATGACATGCATTTCACTATTATTTACACTATTGACAGCACAATAAAAAAATGGGTTTGAGTCCTAAAAAGTTCTAAAAAAGATTGAAACCTGGATATTTTTTGTAAGTTCCAGACTAGAACCAGAACTGAGAACATCAGATGCTCTGATAACCCTGTTTCCCATTTCACGGGACTCATTATGTTCTGATGCAAGTTCATTCATGAATGATGCCAAAGTCATATTTATGTTGGCCTAAGTACTTTTTTTTTGCCTTGGTTGGGCCGGTTGTTTGGAATTCACTACCCCTTTATCTTCACAAATATCACAGTATGTAATGCTTTCGAAATGTTCCTAAAACTTATTTGCTTAATTATTCTTAATTTGTATTGGATTTATTTTTATCTTGTAATTTACTTACTTGTAATGGTGATTTTGTGTTTGTAATATACAGCACATTGATACTTTGTGAATGTCGAATAATGATAATAACAATAATAATTAGAATAATGATTTCTCCTAATACCATTCTTTTAAGGTACCTTTAGTCTCTAGAGGTAAGGGGGCCAAGCCTTTCATAGAAACAGTAGAAACTTTTTCTGATTTTATTTCTTTTGAACCATTTTTTTCAGATGATTTTCCTTTTTAATTGCTATAACTTGATCCATAAAAGATTGGTGAAGTTTCCTTTTGTTTTTTTTTTCATACTTTTGTTACTGTTTTGTTAACTATTTGGGTGGGGAGAATTTTTACAATATTATTTGCTTGTTTTCTATTGTTCATTTTCTCTATATTTGTTGTTTGTTTTTGTTTGAAGATCGGCCTGTATGCTTAATTTCTTTAGTATTTACTTATTCTCATTGATTTCTATTTTTTTTTTTTATTGTTAGTTTTGACATACTCTTTCACCATCTCTTGTACTGGTCTAAACTCTTTTCTGCTACTTATAAGTTGGTTTCCTTGACTGCCATGTTTGTGCAGGCTTGACGATCACTTAACATAGGTATCTCTTTTTAGTTTGATGTTTTTTCCACAAAGGTTTCGATGACACCTTAGTTCAGGAGCAGCTAATCAGCACTGTCCACACTTCCTGAGCCTCCTTCAGACTCACCTTGGTCTGAAGTCCCACCATGAATTCCCACTTATGGCAGAGCCGGAGGGAGGTGGACTTTCCACTCCACCAACTAGAATACTGCAGAGAGCATGGGTAATGTGTTCCTGGGTGGCAGTGTGGACACAGAGTATAGCAGGTAAGACTTCATTAACCTCCCAACTTCTCCTTTTCTCCTCTGGTTTTCTCCAGTCCCTTTGCTACAGGACATCAAGTGTGTGCATGTGGGTGCACACACATGATGTTTCACAGCACCTTCCCTTCATGCTGCTGCTTCACTACTACTATTCTTCCACCTGGTGGTAGTTTAAGGTCAGATCAATATCCCTCCCATCCCCTCCCCAGGAGAGAAGAGGAGTCCCCCAGATGATTGATCCTCTCCCGCTCTGGCTAATCGTAATTGACCCAAATCCATTGCCTAACCCTGGTCACCAGGGTGGCAGTAGGTAAGATGCCAGTGCCTCAGCCTTCCATGCTGTCAGGCCAGCCTTTATTTTGATTTATTGCTTGTATGAGGTCTGTACCATCTTACAGTATTTATCCTTAGACACATTCATATTTGGTACTTTGGTAGTTCTGGACAAAAGAAGGTGGGTTCCCCATCATGATTGTCCTCCATATACATGGAACATTAACCCAATCCCTACCCGAACACCCATATATCTAGTTTGTTTTTGAAAGTTATGATGTTTGTTGAATCAACTGTCTCTTGTGCTAAGCTGTTCCGCAATCTAGGTGTTCTGATTCTGAAGTAGTTAATTCTGTTATTATTTTTTGCTCTCATCACCTCTAATTGTTTATTGTGAAGTCTAGCTACAGTTTTTCTGGTAGAATATTTAATACCGCATAATTTCATTTGCTCTTGATTTCCAAGAATTTTAAATAATTGTAGTAAATCACCTCGGCTACATCTTTGTGCCAATGTATATAGTCCTGTTTTGTTTAATCGGGAATGGTAATCCAAGTTTGTTAGGCATGGGAATTGTTTAACAGCACTGCGTTGTACCTGTTCAATTCTGTTTATATCTGATTTCAAGTAAGGATTCCGAAACGGGAACCATAATCCAAGTGGGGCCTTATATGGGATTTATAAAGGGACAACAGACAATGTTCAGATCTGGTCACAAATGTTTTGGAAATTCCACGTAGTATTGCATTTGTTTGGGTTGCTATTTTAGTACAATGAGTTGAAGAAGTTAGTTTATCATTAATCACTATCCCTAAATCTTTTTCGGCTAGTGATGTTCTAATAATAGTATTATTTAAGTAGTACGTTTGGACCGGATTATGTTTCCCAAAATGTAATACTGCACATTTAGACAGGTTAAAGTACATTTTATTTGTTGATGCCCATTTTTCAACTGCCATCAAGTCTGCTTGGAGTCCATGTTTAACACTAAGATTATTAGCCATTCCCCCAAGTTTGCTATCATCCGCAAACTTTACCATTATATTACTGGGAAAGATAGTCATGTCACTTATAAATAAGTTAAACAGAGTAGGCCCAAGTACGGAGCCCTATGGCACTCCACTGGTCACATCCCTGTCATCAGAAAGAGCGTCGTTTTCCCTCACTTTCTGAGTTCTTTTACTCAACCACTGATTTATCCAGGAAATTAATGAAATTGAGATTCCCAAATTAATGAGTTTATTTATTATTAAGGTGTGAGAAACTTTATCAAATGCCTTACTGTAATCTAATAAAATGACATCCATCGGTATATTACAGTCTAAATTATAGCTAATGTAGTTATAAAATGAGATTAAATTTGTGGTACATGAATAACCTGATTTAAACCCGTGTTGATATGAGTCGTTGATGTTTAAAGTTGTCATTTCATTCTCTAGTTTGAGTTTAATCATGTTTTCCATTAATTTATAGGGTATTGATGTTAGGCTAATAGGACAGCAATTTTCAGTTTTAGAATATGATCCTTTTTTATAAATGGGTGTAACTATAGCTGTACTCCAACCCCTGGATATGACTGAGTTTTGAAGATATTTATTATAAATTATCATTAGGTGTAAGAGAATAGTATTTTTTGTTTCCAGTAAAAATCTTGGGGATATATTATCTGGGCCTGGACTAGTGTGTTTTTTTAAGGTATTTAAAACAGTCAAAGTGTCATGTTTTGAAATCTTATTTACTTCAAGGTTCGGTGTTACTGCAATAGCTGATGAGGTTGTTTTTTGTGAAAAGACTGATGCAAAATAATTATTTAATTCTGTTGCAGTTGTTTTATCAGATGTTATTATTTGTTTGTTAATGATTAATGGTCCAATTGTCTTATTACAGCCTTTTTTTGTATTGAGGTAAGAATGTAAAGCTTTATGACAATCCTTTGTGTGAGCTATTTTAAATTCAAAGTTATGTTTGGGTATGATAATTTTTTTTAAGCATTTCCCTGTATGTTATTAGAATTGAGTTAACTTTAATTTATGGGGCTTTTTTGAGTTTTGTAAACAGTTTTTTCTTTTTTGTAATTAACATCTTAATATTTTTGTTACACCATTGTGGAATCTTTCCCTTATTATTATATTTATTTTTTTAAGGTATGTATTTCTTTTCTAGTTGAGTTATTTTTTTTAAGAAGTCCCATGCTTCGTCAGTGTTTAGAGGGTGAAGGATCTGTTCCCAGTTAATTTCATTTAAAGAGTGATTTATTTGATCAGAGTTAGCTTTGTGATATTGCTTTAGTTTAATTTTGTTTGTTTTTGGTTGAAGATAGAATTTTATAGAGAAGGTTATGGACATATGATCACTATTTCCTAGGAGTGCTAAGATTTTGGTATCATAAATAGGTGTTTCTAGGTTTATTGCTAAATCAAGAATATGATTACCCCGGTTGGTTGTCTTATAATCTGTTTTAGGCCTAAGATTATAATAACTGAAAGAAATTGTTCTTCATGCTGATTTGTTCCTGAGAGGGTGTCCCAGTTTATAGTGGGTAAGTTGAAGTCCCCCAGTATGAGTACTGTATCTTTGTATGCCAGTTAATTTATTTCTTCATCTAAATCATCCCATTCCAAGGCAAAAATATGGGACTTCAGAGGAGCTGACTTTGATAAGATGGCCAACAGAGTTAAGCTAGCCCTGGCAAAAAGAAACACAGGTGAGGAGGTACAGGCAAAGTGGGCAAGTATTAAGGATACAATACTTGAAGCAACATCCCATTGTGTTAGACAGAAAAGGAAGTGCAAAAAGAAGGAAACCACTTTGGTTCTCAATACAGTAGCAGAAAAGGTCAGAGCCAAAAGGCTGGCCTTCAGAAAATATAAGGAACACAGCGGGATGAAGATAGGGGGCATACCAAACTGCCCTAAGGGAAGCAGGTAAGGCAGTAAGGCAGGCAAAGTCCCAAAGTGAGGAACACTAGCACAAACAGTAAAAGAAGGTGACAAGACTTTCTATAGATACATTAGTGAAAGGAGAAAGTCCAGAGGGGATTGCTAAGCTAATGGAGAAAAGGGAGCATGTGAGGAGGAGGACCCTGTAAAGGCATCTATCCTAAATAGATACTTTTGCTCAGTATTCACTGAAGAGAAGGTAGGGCAGGGCCCACAGCTCAGCATCATGGACACAGGGGAGGGAGGTGAGCACTACTCCTTCACAAAGAAAGGGTCCTACAAGAGCTTGCTAAGCTCAGGGTGGATAAGGCAATGGGACCTGATGGCATACATCCCAGGGTACTTAAGGAGCTAAAGTAGGAACTAGCAGAGCCATTAGCAGAATTGTTTAGTGAGTCTCTGAGCACAGGAGAGGTCCCAGAAGACTGGAGAAGGGCTCATGTGATCCCACTCCACAAGAGTGGTAGCAGGGAGGAGGCGGGGAACTACAGACCGGTCAGTCTTACCTCAGTAGTGGGCAAGATTATGGAGGCACTCCTTAAGGAAAGGATAGTGCAACACCTGGAATCCATAGGGGCACAGGATCCAAGACAGCATGGGTTTACAAAAGGAAGGTCCTGTCAAACTAATCTCATAGATTTCTTTGACTGGGTAACCAGAGTGGTGGACCAAGGGGGAGCAGTTGATGTCGCCTACCTTGACTTCAGCAAAGCTTTGACACTGTTCCACATAGAAGATTGATAAATAAGCTAGGTAGGCTCGGGGTGGGTCAGAAGTTGGTCAACTGGGTGGCAAACTGGTTGACTGGCAGAAAACAGAGAGTGGTGGTAAATGGTATACAGTCAGAAGAGATGCAAGTCACAAGTGGGGTACCTCAGGGATCAGTCCTGGGGCCAGTCCTATTCAACATCTTCATTAGTGACCTAGCAGATGGACTAGAGGGTAAGGCTTGTCTGTTTGCAGATGACACCAAGATCTGCAACAGAGTAGATGATCCAGATGGGGTGGGCAGAATGAGAAGAGATCTGGATAAACTAGCAGAATGGTCAGAAGAGTGGCAACTGGAATTTAATGCAAAGAAGTGCAAAATCATGCACATAGGGAAGAGAACCCTGAAGCCACTTATAGGCTGGGAGGAGTTGCTAGCAGTCACAAAGGAAGAAGAGACTTGGGCATCATCATCACTGATGACCTGAAATCATCCAAGCAGACCTCTAAAGCAGTAGGTAAGGCTAGGGGGTGTTAGGGTGTATTAGTAGGGTATCACAAGTCGTAAGAGGAGGTAATAATCCCTCTGTACAAGACATTGGTTAGGCCCCATCTGGAGTACTGCGTGCAGTATTGGAGGCCACACCTTCACAAGGACATTAACCAAATTGAGGCAGTCCAGAGAAGGGCAACCAAATGGTGCAGGGACTGCATCAGAAGACATATGAGGACAGATTAACGGAGCTCAATATGTATACCCTTGAGCAAAGGAGGGAGAGAGTGATATGATCGAGACATTTAAACACCTTAAGGGCATAAACAAGGTGAAAGAGTCTAATATGTTTAAATATAAGAAAAATAGCAGGACAAGAGGACACAGCATGAGATTAGAGGAGGCCGATTAAGGGGAATGTGAGGAAATTCTTTTCACAGAAAGGTGGTAGATGCATGGAATGGCTTACCACAAGAAGTAGTGGCTATGAATACAGTGCAGGGCTTCAAACAGGCATGGGATAGGCATAAGGGAGCAATACAAATGACTATGAATAGATAGGTCACTGACATAGCAAAGGCCGATGGCACATTTATAAGGTAGAAAAAGAAATGGGCAGACTGGATGGGCCTTGCGGTCCTTATCTGCCGTCAACTTCTATGTTTCTATGTTTCTAAGGACTTAGTGATTTGTAAATCAGATGATGGTAGTCTATAGCATACACCTATGAGTAGTTTATTAGTGTTTGTTGGTTGAATATAGGCCCATACGCTTTCTGTTTGTAAATTAATTTCTATCCCATAAGAGTGTATATTGTTTCTTATGTAGAGACTTACCCCTCCACCTTTTTTTGAGTTTTCTTTGTGTTTAAAGTAGTGTTTGTAACCAGGGAGTTCTGCCATCCATTCTTTTTTTGAGTTACCCCATGTTTCTGTTATTGCTACTACCGCCAAATCTAAAGTTTGGGTTAGAATTTCTAGTTCTGCATACTTAGAAATGTTCATTGATCTTGTGTTAAGAGTAAGAATATTTGCTGTGAAATTTTTGTTATGGCAGTCATTTTTAATAAGAGGCTGGGATTTATTCCCAGTCTCCTCCTTGTTTGTTAGTTTAAATAAGTGTTGATGTATGATGTCATTTTTTGACCCAGAATTTTGCTGCCTTTTCTGCATAAATGCCATCCATCATAACAATACAGTGCAGGTTTATCTTCAAATTCCTCCCAGTGTGTTAAGCATTTTATTCCTTGTTTATAACACTATTTATGGAGCCATTCATTCAGAATTTTTATTTTGGAGGTAGTATAACTAGTGGCTCTTGGGATGGGTAGAATCTCAGAGATGCAGACAGTGCAGCCACTGTCTGTTAGTATGTTGTTTAATGCAACAAAGTCTTGTTTAATTTTTATTAGTTGTGATCCCTTGATATCATTTGTCCCTGTGTGGATAATTACTAGTGGGGTTTCACCAGTGGTAGATAGTATTGATTTTGCCATGGATGTAATATCTGCAATATTTGCTCCTCTAAAACTGGAGCATGTTCTGTGTTCTTTATCTAGATTACATATTGTTCTATCTAAATATTTTATAATTGAGTCACCCAAAACAATTAATTATTAATATGCTAGACAATTTCATACTTCTGTGGTCTTCCATTCTGCTGGTACATCTGGGGTTGTTTGGTTATTGTACTGATCATATAAGGAGCTCTTTGACACATTTTTCAGAACAAAAATCCATTAGTTCCTTTATCAATCAATCAATCAAAATCTTTATTTAACCAGGCAAACGCCATTGAGTGGAGCTCATTTTTAAGTCGGACCTGGGTGAACACAAATACAAGATAACAGGATAATATACAAGAATACGATATACAGGCATGATTAACAGGTATAGGCAGTACAATGGGTGGAATGCAGGATAAGGGCAAAAAATAAATTTTTAAGAGATACAAAACTGAGTTAACAAAGAGTAATACAGAATGACTCAGTGATAACAGAGAGAACAGAGAAAGGGAGAGTGACCCCTAACCAGCATGGAGTGCTAAAAAAAAGGCCCTGTAGCACCTGTGAGGGAATATATGAGGTGCATTGAGGTGGGAGAGGGGTAAGGTGCAAGGTGAAAGGAGACAGAGAGGGAAAAGTAAGATTAACTTAGCGTGCAGGGTGATAGAGGAGCCTAACGAAGAGGAAAGATGGAGGTTGCAGAGGGATGAGAAAGTGAGAATACCACAGGGAAACATCAGAGGATGAGAGAAGGTAAGAAGGGAAAGGGAGGAAGGGATGAAGAAGAAAAGAAGGATGTAATGGAGGGGTTAAATGGAGGGGAGACGGCCAAGTAGAGGCTGGGGTCAGGGGAGGAAGGGGGATGGGGAGGGACAGGAAGGGGGAAGGGGGGCAAGGGTCATAAGACCAGCTGGGATTGAATCTTTGGTGAGACCATACAAAAAGATGAAGGAAGTAGTTTAGTCGGGGTAGCAAGCACAGGATTCTTTGATGTGCTGAGGGTAGAGTGCTTGAAGGCTGTGAGACTGACTTTGCACATTAATTTCAGAGTTTTTTGTAGATTGTTCCATGGCCTGGGAAGCACAAAGCTAATAGATGCCCAGCCAAAGCGGGATCTGACTTTTTTTTAGCTTTAAGGCAATACAGGAGTTGCTTCTCAATGCATATCTGCTCAGGGTGCAAGGAGGCAGGCAGTCCAATTTATAGCCAGGAAGTTTATTGATAATAGCTTTGTAAGCCCAAAATACAGCATTTCTTTGTTGTCTGAAGGCAAGAGAAAGACCAACCTACAGCGGTATACAACATACAGTGGTGAGTGGAGTATGGAAGATCAGATATGAATCTTAAAGCTCTGTGTTAGAGCGTGTCGAGTTTTGAAAGTGCGCCGGCTGATCCATGACTATAAACAAAATCAGCATAGTCTAGCAGGGGTAGGAAGGTAGTTTGGACTAGCCTTGATCTTACATTTGAAGGGAGGAGACTTTTTATCCTAAAGAATAAACTGAGCCTTTGGTGAAGCTTCTTGCTTGTGGGGCTATTCTAGATGCCCTACAAGGGGGCATGCCTTAGACAACTAGTATTGGAGCCCACTCGAGAGGGAGCAATCTTAGACCTGGTTCTCTCAAATGGAGATGAAGAGAGGATCACAGATATAGAAGTGGTTAGCCATCTGGGAACTAGCGACCATCGAACAGTATGGTTCACAATAAACACAGCAATAGAGTCAAGCCATACAAAGGCAAAAGTACTGGACTTTAGGAGGGCTGACTTTGCCAAAATGGGTGAGTGCCTAAGGAATGCTCTAGCAAATGGGCAGGAAGGAGGGGTGGAAGAACAATGGGGAATAATAAAAACTGCCATCACAGAGGTAACAAGCCTTTGTGTGAAGCAAATTAACAAAACGAAACGATGTAAGAAACCACTATGGTTCTCAAAGGAAGTGGCAGTGAAGGTTCAAGAGAAAAGAAAGCATTCAGGAAGTACAAGGAATCACAGAAGGAGCAGGACAGGGAACTGTATCAGTTAAAGCAAAGGAAGCTGGGAAGGCAGTCAGAACAGCAAAGGCCCAAACCAAGGAAAAGATAGCCAACTCAGTTAAGAAGGGGGATAAAACCTTTTATAGGTACATCAGGGAGCGAAGGAAGACCAAGGGAGGGCTAGTGAGGCTTAATAAAGAGGAGGGAGGATGGGCAGAGAGTGACCGTGAAAAGGAAGAGATACTAAACAAATATTTTTGCTCAGTATTTACAAAGGAAGTGGGGGAGGTACCTAAAACAAACAGTAGAAACACTCTGGATACAGAAGTTGATACCAGCCCATTTGCAGAAGAAAGGGTTTTGAAAGAACTCTTAAAACTGAAGGTGGACAAAGCAGTGGGGCCTGATGGGATTCATCCCAGAATTCTAAAAGAACTAAGGGTAGAACTAGTGACACCACTGACTACCCTCTTTAACAAATCATGGGATGATGGGGTGGTACCTGAGGACTGGAGAAGGGCAGATGTGATTCCCATTCACAAAAGTGGGAGCAAGGCAGAAGCAGAAAACTACAGACCTGTTAGTTTAAACTCAGTGGTAGGGAAAATGATGGAATCACTTCTGAAGGAAAGAATTGTTGAGTATCTAGAGGCCAGAGGGGCTCAGGACACAAGGCAGCATGGATTCACAGCGGGAAGGTCATGCCAGACACATCTGATAGATTTCTTTGACTGGGTGACCAAAGTAGTAGATCAGGGAGGGGCTGTGGACATGGCCTACCTAGACTTTAGCAAGGCATTTGACACAGTCCCACACAAAAGATTAATATACAAGTTAGCCAGCCTAGGAGTGGGTCCCAAGATGACAGCCTGCTTAAAGAATTGGCTGGAGAATAGGACACAGAGAGTAATAGTAAATGGAGTCCACTCTGAAGAAAGGGGGGTTACTAGTGGGGTACCACAGGGTTCAGTATTAGAACCGGTCCTCTTCAATGTCATTATAAGCGATATTGCAGAGGGACTGGAAGGAAAAGTATGTCTCTTTGCAGATGACACAAGATCTGCAACAGAGTTGATACAAGGTGGGGTGGAAAGGATGAGAAGGGACTTGGCAAGGTTAGAGGAATGGTCAAATGTATGGCAGCTTAGATTCAATGCTAAGAAGTGCAAGTAATGCACCTGGGAAACAAAAACCCAGGGAAGAGTACACAATGGGGGGGGATACTAACAACAACAAAAATGGAAAGGGACCTGGGGGTAGTCATATCAGATGACCTAAAGGTGGGCAAGCAATGTGAGAGGGCAGCAAGGAGGGCTGGGGGGATACTGGGAGAGGCATCACCAGCAGAAAACAGGAAGTTATTATCCCTCTGTACAGGCAGTTGGTGAGACCCCATTTGGAGTACTGCGTGCAGTTCTGGAGAACCAATCTCCGCAAGGACATAGACAGGATGGAGGCTGTCCAGAGGAGGGCAACTAAAATGGTGCAGGGTCTGCACCGGAAGACATATGAAGAGAGACTTAAGGAGCTGGATATGTATAGCCTCTAGGAAAGGAGAGAGAGGGGGGACATGATAGAAACTTTCAAGTATCTCAAGGGAATCAACAAAGTCCAAGAGGGTAGCATCTTTCAAAAAGAGATGTGCAAGAACAAGGGGCACAATTTGAAGATAGAAGGGGGCGGCTCAGAGGTAATTTAAGAGTATTTTTTCACAGAGAGGGTTGTGGATGCATGGAATGGCCTTCGGAGGAGGTTGTGAGTCAAAAACAGTGGTGGAATTCAAGCATGCATGGGACAATCATAAGGCAATTCTAGGGGTTGGGGGTAGGAAGAAGTAGGCTGCTGGTTAACTAGGATCTGCAGCTTATCCAATAGGTAGGGAAATGGGCAGACTGGGTGGGCCAAGCGGTCCTTATCTGCCATCAAAATCTATGTTTCTATGTTTCTATGATCTATATGCTCTGCAAAGGAGAGTCTGTTGTTGATCCAAACAGCCAGATATTTGAAGTGGGTTACGTACTCCAATTGTTCACCCAGGACAGTGTATATTGGGGACAGAGATCCGGCCCAGGCAGGATTAGGTCTGTTGGGGAAGGGTGAGAAGATCATGGCTTTTGTTTACTTGGCATTCAGCAGCAATTTTTGATTTAAAAGCTGATGCTGCAGTAAGTTAAAGTTGTCTTGTGGAGCTGTGAATGCCACATCTGGGGAGGGGCCGTTAGCATAGTGCACCGTGTCATCAGCAAATAGATGTATCTGGGCTTTTTTGATGATTGCATCTATTCTGTTTATATAGATAGTGAAAAGTAAAGGCCCCAGGATGGAACCTTGAGGGACACCCCTCTGGAGGGGTTTTAAAGGAGAAACTTCACCTTCCACCTTTACCTGCAGGTAGCAGCCTGAGAGATAGTTTTCAAACTAACTAGAGGATTGAGAGTCCATGCCAACATACTGGAGGGCTGTAAGGAGCAGGGCATGATCAACAGTATCGAAGGCTTTGCTTAGGTCCAGGAACACAGCACATACAAAGTGTTTTCTGTCTAATTCACACTGCCAGTCATTAGTAACTTTAGCCAGTGCTGAAATTGTACTATGTTGTGCTCTAAAGCCTGATCGTAGTGGATTAAGTAAGTTTGCAGATTCCAGGTAATTTCTGAGCTGAGCATTCACAATTGTTTTCTAATACCTTGGAAAGAGTTGATAGGATAGAAATGGGCTTATAATTATTTAGGTCACTGGGATCACGCAACTTAAACAGTGCAATGACATGTACTGTCTTCCAGATGGTAGGAAGATTGCCCCGTGAGAGGAATAAACTGAACAAATGCATGATGGATACTACAAGGATATGGAGACCTGACATAAGGAAGTAGGGCTCAATAAGGTCTGCTCCTGCACTTTTCCTGACATCCAGCTGAAACAGCAGGTCCTCAACTTCCTTTGGAGTTGTGGGTTGAAAAGAGAAGGATGTGTTAGGGAAGGAGAAATGATGATTAGTGACTCCCAGCTGTGAATGGAGTGAACTTGCTGGGGAAGAGTCGAAGGTGAGACCTGCAGTGGCAAAATGGTTGTTGAAGGGATCAAGTAGTAACAGTTTGTCAGTTAAAGTATTGGTGCCAAATGAGATTTTTGGTGGCAAAGAGGCACCAGAGGGATGACCTTCAATGTCATTAATTTCCAGAATTTTGGGGAGCAATTAGCTGATTGATCGAGTTGAGTGCAGTAAAACATGGCCTTAGTTTCTCTGGCCATAGAGATACAAAGGTTCCTGGCCTTCCTAAAAAGGGTCCAGTCATTTTAAAGTTTAGATTTATGAGCTTTTTTCCACAAGCTGTCTCTGTTTCACATAGATTCCTTCAGTTCGTTGGTGAACCATCGGCAGGACTTATTCATGACACGGGTATTCACAAGGGGTACATGTCTATTTATGGTGCCTAGTACTATGCCTTGGAAAATATCTTATGCAGTGGATGCTGAGTTTGCTAAGTAGAAATCCGTCCAGTGCACAGAATGAGACAGTTCTGATACATAAGCACTGGGATCAAAATATCGGTTATATGTTGTAATATTTGGTTGACTTGTTTCACTGTTTTTCTTAAAGAGGGACTATGGTCACAAATTACTGGCATCAATAACTTCAGAATATGCATCAACATAGTCTTAATCACCCTCATGCGAAAATGTAGATTCCTAAGTTACTTTATTTAAAAGTTACAAATCATTTTACAACCTCACTTTATCTGCCTGTTCAAAATAGCCAGTTTCAGTGAAGCAGTGCTGAAGATGTCATCTCCTGAACTCACAGTCTAGCCCTCCCTGTTAGCAAGCTTACTTGACCTGTTTCTCCAAAGTTTAAAAACTATGTGGAAATGGTTTTCTCCAGTAAAACAGGCAGCACCATTCAATAAACATTGCTTTAAAACCTATGTGTTTCAGGTTTTGTAACAAAGTTAACAAATTCATATTTATTTGTTTTTGGTGACTTTTGTGTTGTGGTCCTTTTCTCTTGTGTTGCTGTATGCTAAATCACAGCACACTAATGTGATATTTGCAGACTGGATATCTCTGATGTGATGAAAGGCTGTGATCATTCACACCAATCATTCAATTGAGGTGATTTCTCAGGATGGCACTTTAAATCAATTATTCCATCACACTGTAAACGGGGGTGGGAGAGGTAATGCCGTTTTGAAACCCTACTAAGAGTTTCTATGCAATAGCCAGCTCAATGCTTAATCAATGTTTTATTCATCATCAAAGTATGAATGAATGGGATGCTCAATTGAGCAGAGCTCATTTTCTGTTTTATCATTGACAGGCTGTTACTTGAGCTATATTCAGGCTTATCTGTGCTGTGCTCCACATTACAATGATTGTTTTACCAGGGCTATCACTTTTACCACTAGTAGGAATTAATACATATAAGACCCCTATTGAAACTTATTGTAAAGCAGACACTGACAAACAGCAATGTAGTGACCAACATTGCAACACTTGTAGCAATACTACTTCCTAACAAGCACTGTAGATTAGTACCACAAATGGTGTCAGCAGCCTGGTGGCATGTTGACTCAGCATCCTGCAACTCTGGAGAAATGAACCACACCAAGAAAGCATTAAATACAAATTTGTCAACTTTGTTTCAAAACCTGAAACCCATAGATTCTATAGCACTGTTATGGAATGGTGTTGCCTGTTTTACTTGTGAAAACCATTGCAGAATGATCTTTTAACTTTGGAGAAACAGGTCCTATAAGCTTGCTGACCAGGAGGGCTAGACTGTGAGTTCAGGAGATGACATCATCAGCACCTCTTCACTGAAACTGACTTTTTTGAACAGGCAGTGAATTCAGAGTTACAAAATAGCCCATCATTTTAAAATGAAGTAACACAGAAACCTAATGTTTGGTATGAGATTTATTGGGGGTATGTTTGGCCAGAGCCCCTCTTTAAGTCTACCAATTTGTAATGCATGCTTATATCTAGTTTAATCATTTGATCTACTCTAGTATTCATTGACTTTGGGAAGCAAATTGGTTTGGACTCCAGTAACAATGGGTGCCGCATATATTTCCTTTGGTGGCATTAATTTTCTCGATATTTGGTAAGAAGCGAGAAAAGTTTCAGTGTCTTCCAGTTGCATATTTTAATGGAGTGTTTTTTCTCTTAGTATTTATACAGAGAAATATTATTTTTTCCCATGTATGTCAGTTTCAGTCCTTGATTTATAAACTGCCTGGGCTCCTAGGCTCAGAAGATTTCTTTGACTCAGAATTAAGACTTTATTAATAGTTTTTAAATTAATTATGACATGTTTATCTTTTTCTGTTTCAGTAGCAGTTAGATCTTGCCCCTTTGCTGGCATAGCTGTAGAGAATTGTGGGTTATTTTTACATTTTGATTTATTTAAATACTGTACGAGGTTGCAAGAATTGATAATTTGTCAGCTTCACTGGGCTTCTCTGGTGTTTGGCTTAAAACTGAATATTTGTTCCTTAAAAAACACAACAAGGAGGCCTGGCCTGCCGGCGCAGCAGTTGGATTTCCGCTTGCGACGCCGGCGACCCGAGTTCGGGAACGGACTCGGGTTGCCGGAGGGCCAGCCGGGGGAGAAGGATCGAGCGTCTCAGGCTGCTCTCCTGATCCAGGGGAGGGTGTGGTGAGGAGCGGTGCATGGGGACTCCTGGTGGAGCCAGGAGAACCCCAAGCACTCGAGACCTGACATCAGATGGGGGCAGGGCAGGGCTGGCATCATTGCATTCGCCTGCCTTAAGGGGAAAACACCGCCCACCTCTGGCGCTCTATTATGCCCGTCCCTGGGGCTGCAATGGGATCCTCCAAAAATAAAACACGGCTCCCAGCCTATTCTGACGTTATTGGCACCCCTAAGGCCGAGGTGCTGCGTCCTTGGGGAAAGCCAGGGGTACTGGGAGCATGGCTCATGAGGGAGGAATGCCGCAGCAGGGGGGATCCGTGACCGGGGCGGAAAACCTGGCGCGGAGGAGGTAAAAAAAAAAAAAAAAAAACCACAACAAAAATAGGCAGAAAATGACCATTGGTCCATCCAATCTGCTGTGTCTTGTCCTATCCTATCCAGTCCAAGGACATAATATCTAGCAAAGTTGCCTGACTAGGTTCCCCCTGCCTTATTACTTCCCACTGTGTAACTACTAAGCATTTCACTCAGTCCCAGCTGTGTTTGAGACCATTAATGGTTTTTGCACCTACCATCTCTGCTAGTAGGCTGTTTCACAGCTCAACTTCTCTCTGTAAAATACAACTTTCTTACATCCCTCCTGAATCTCACTCCTGCCTGCCTCTACTCATGTCCCTTGTATTATTGATTCAGTCCTGCTGAACATTTCCCCACAATCTACCTGGATCATTCCTTTCAGGAACTTGAAGGTCTCTAGCATATCTCCCCTCTCCCTTTTGGTTCCCAGTGAGTACATGTTCACAGCCTTAAGAAAATGCTCATAGTATCTATCTTGCTGGCCCAGAATCTTTACGTTATCTTACACTGTACCTTCTCTATCCTGTCTTTGTCTTTTCTTAGGTTGGGGCTCCAGAACTGGGCAACCTCACCAGTGATCTATAGACAGGAAGTATCACCTCCTTCCTGCTGCTGTCTGTCCCTCCTCCTCCTACACCCCAACATACTGGTTGCCATGGTACAGGCTTTATTACATTGGCCTGCATGTTCTAAGGAGTTGATTATAATGACTCCCAGGTTCCTTTCCTCAGTGGTAGTTTCCAAATTTACCCTTCTCATCCACTATTCTTTCCTGGGGTTCTCATCCATATGTGCTGATGCACTTTATGCTTTCTGGCATTGAATTTGAACTGCTATACATTGAACCACCTCTCAAATTTTTGCAGGTCCCTCTGCAGCTCCCTAACTCCTTCCTCAACATCTACCCTGCCACAGAGCTAAGTGTCATATTTGAAGAGACACATCTTGTCTTGTATTCCTTCTCCTACAGTGGTAGACATCACCACATTGAAATATATAATATGTTATAATGCACACCAGTCTGCTATTGGTCTGTGAACATGCTATCTGATGTCAGAGGAACAAATGCTGAATTTTTAATTCTTTAGTATGCTGGTAGGTGACTTGTGATCTATTGCTCGGTTTGGTGTGGCTGCATAGGCATTGGTGATGCAAAGTACACATTTAACATGCAACACATAATAACCAATATGTATTTGTGTCTGACAGCCTTTGTTTTTGTACTTTGTGTAAGGTCACCCTTGCAACCTTCCTCCCTTCCCCTCCCCTCCATCTCCCTCCCAATGTCTAGCTAGAATGCCAAGCCAAAAATCACAAGCTACATTAAAGAGCAAGTGCTTAGTAAGGATGTATATAATAATAAAGGTTTGCAGCCTTCAGATGCCTCTGTAAACATTTTGTTTGCTTTTATTTGTTTCTTTAATTACTTTTCATAATTAAACTTTTTATATTTTGCCTACTATTATTAAAAAAGGAATCCAAGGGAGTTCTTATATTATGATCTCAAAAATGTTTCACAAATAAGGCTGACACAGTATGTAAAAGGGAACCTGCAAACCTGTGTTGAGATTTCAATAAAGAAATACCACTTTCTACATGCAAAGTATTATATATTTAATTGAAATATGTGATTTTTGATTACCTGTTATCTTTTGGTAGTATAATTTACCAGGTGTCATTTTAGTTATAACCAGATTTTACTTGGGAAGAAGAAAAGTGAGACCAATTACTCTTTCAATAATTGTAAAATCATACAGATGTACCACAATATTACAAACATATAAAAAGCGAAGTTTGCTATTGAAAAAAATATACGTCTTTTGAAAAAAAAATATATACTTTGTTTCTCACTGAAATATAATGGGTTCATTGGCAACTGCAGTTTCTGACATCACAATACCAGAATTCTACAGAATTGTTTTTACTAGTAGTATGAAAAGCAAAGGTGAAACCCACTTGTTTCACTGGACTGACATATTTTATTATAATGGTTGAAACAATTACTAACACATCAAAACACAATAAATTAAACATATGAACAAATGAAGAAGCAAGCAGAAAAATCAATTTCATCTATCTAGTCTGCCAATATTGCAACATCCTCAGCTTAAGCTACTGACCCTGCACTCTTCCCCAATCCACCCTTCCCCTCCATCCACCCCTCCCTTGACACTTATTCCTTCCAATTCTTTCCCAGCCTCTCTTGAAGCTACCCACTGTCTTCAACGAAAAGCACCACTTCTGCAAGCACATTCCTGTTCATCACTACTGTCCATGATGAAGTGACTCCTAGCCTTCCTCCTAAACTTCTCCTCTTCAGTTTGAGACTTTGCCCCATCATGTTTTAATTGCCACTTAGCTTAAAGAGACCCTCTATATCCACCCTATTTATTCCTTTCAAATACGTGAAGGTCTCAATCATGTCTCCTGTCTCTCTCCTCTCCTCCAGGGAGTACATGTTCCAGTCCTCTAACCATTCCTCATATATTTTAACCTGCTGGCCCATGATCATAGTCATTGCCATCCTTTGGACTGTCTCCAGCAAGCTAATGCCCTTTTTAAGGTATGGGCACCAGTAGTGGACATTGTACTCCAGATGCAGCCTCACCAATGACCTGTACAAGGATAGAATTACCTCCTCTTGCCTGCTGCTGCTCCCTCTGGCAATGCAACCCTACATTTTATTTACCTTTGCTGCTCTTTTCCTACACTGAATTAAGTGCTTCAGGTCACTAGTCATCTTCATGCCCAGATTGTTTCCTCCGATGCAGATTCCCAGGCACCAACCAGGCTGTACTCAGTCCTGGGGTTCCTGACTCCAGTGTGCATAACTTTGCATTTCTTTGCATTGAAGTCAAGCTGCCAAATTCCTGACCACCTCTCTAGTTTTTTCAGATCTTCCCTTCCTTTCTGCTGTATCTGCCCTCCCACAGAGCTTGGTGTCATCCATGAATAGGCACATTTTACCATTAATGCCATCCCAATATCATTTATAAAGACACTAAACAGCACCGGTGTTGGCAATGAACCCTGCAGGATCCAGCTGGTGACTAGAGATGTTGCAAAGTTTAAATCCATTGGCAAAGTTCCCACAAAGTCACCAAATTTGCACCATGAAAAACTTTGTGTAAATGACCATCTTGTGCTAAAATTTCATTGGAAAACTTTGTTGGTTAACTTCGACTTTTTTTTATAAATTTTAAGGTAATTGTCTTAATCTGGTGCCAGACTTTGCCTTTGAAAGCAACTTCGACTTTGTTAGTAATTTCAAAGTTAATGAAAAATATGGTTTGTCACATGATTCACTTACTGCATGTCACATGGGCGACTCCAGGCAGGCAGGAAGTGAATGTTTCACTTTTATTTTGGCTTGTAGCTGATGGAGAGTGGAGACAGTCTGATTGACTCAAGGGAGACAGAGCATTTTGTATATCTGATTCTTTAGAGTTTAGACTAGTGTTGAATATTTTACTCCTTTTTCAGTTTTAATCCTTATCTTTCTTTACTGTGCTTTCTGATTTTATACATTTTTTTAGTGTATACTTCTTTTTTCTGAGTTCTTACTGTCTTTTTCTTTAATTTTCTTTTCATTTCTGTTTGTGATGACGGGGCAGTGTCAGGACTCAGCTGAGTCCAGACTGAGTGGTGCTGGAGCACCACTAAGATGCCCACATGTTAGCAGGTGTGTTTTTTCAAAAGGGACTGTGGCCAGCCCCAGACTTAGGAATGGGTTCTGATGCTGCACAGCAGCAGCAACAAGAAAAGTATCAACAACAGCAACAGGAGCAGGAACAACAGCAGCAGAGCCACAAGTCCCCAGCAGGAGCCTGCTGCCTCCTCTTCTGGTACCCCCCAAGTCCCACAGTGCTCTGTTTTTTTTTTTTATATGTTCCCTGCAGATGAGACAGTGGCCATCTGCAAGGTGTGTGGGTAGAGTGTGAGGCATGGCTAAAAAGGAAGTCATCTTGGGACCGGAGGCCAGAGGACGCACCTCCACATCCACCACATCACTGACTGGAGGGCCAAAGTACATGCTGTGGTTACATCACGTGATGGTGGTGATAGCCCTGGGCTAAATGTGGAGCAGCCTGAGGTCAACGGTGCTGCTGCAGCACCAGTGAGTCAGCGATGGCATGGCAGGCATGATGTGCACCACAGCAGTACTCCTCATGTACCTCAGCAGTGCTGTTATGACAGTGTTAGTAAAGATGACTCCATGGCACCTGCCACAAATGGCCATCTGGTAGTTTTATGGACTGAGGTGAATGATCTTCAGCAAGAATTCAACACCTTCAAGCAGGAGGTGATGGATGAGCTGGACAGTGTCATGTCCAGCCATGAGAGGATCCTCACTCTCCTATCTGAGCTGCATGGTGGTGGTGGTGGGTATGGCTCATCTTCTGGCAGTGCTAGTGGGGTGGTCTGAGTTGTTTTGTTTCAAGAAACATTTTATTTTATATGTTGTTATTCCGTCATCTGTGTTCTTAATTTCTCAACTCTATACCCCCGCCATTAAAAATAAAAAAAACACCACCAAAATATAAAAAGTAAAAAAAAAAGCTCTGTTGTTTTAAGGTCCCTTTTCTCTGTCCACTTTTTTAGTATTGTTTCATTCATGTGGATGCCCCTTGCTTGTCCAGTTCTGTTATTTCTTTAATCATTTTTACACATGATGAACCACAGTCCTCCCTTTCATTTTTGTCCCTGGTTCATCATGTGTACTCCCTCCTTCTATCTACAAATGACAAGTATTCGCCACATTACATAAATTGTTTCCCCATGGAATGTGATGGTGCGTAACTGGTAATTGTGTTGTGTGCAATCATCAACCACCCTAAGAAGTGCAAACCATAACACAAACACGAGCTATTCTACTGAGAAGTTAAGTATCAATTTGTTTTAAGCACTTAACATGTTTACTGCATTTTCCAGAAATGTGAAATTTTGTCCCCAGATGTTAATTGCTTCCCTTCACTGAAATAATGTTGCTGCTCACACCAAAGAAGGCAGTGCAAAGCGTATGTGAAGCTTGCACGAGAACATAAATATATTTATCGTGCTAAGCATTTCTGGGCCTGCCACACCACCACCACCACTGGCACTTTGCCAGAAATGTGAAGTTGTGTCCCCAAAGAGAAAACACATCCTTTCAATCAAATACTGTTGTAGCACACACCAGAGAAGGCAGTGCAAAGCATATGTGAAGCTTGCATGAGAACATAAACATATTTATTGTACTAAGCATTTCTAAGCCTGCCACCCCACCAACTCCACCACCACCAGCACTATGTCAGAAATGCGAAGTTGTGTCTCCAGAGAGAAAATGCATCCTTTCAGTCAAATACTGTTGCTGCACACACCAGAGAAGATGGTGAAAAGCATATGTGAAGCTTGCAAGAGAAACAATATTGCCACATGGAGAGGGTGCTTTGATGCTGCTGTGTGCTGCTGTTGTACCAAAGTCAGAGAAACAGCCTCTTGCTCATTGTGGTCCTTGATTCATGATGGCATATAGACATACTGCACAGGTTAGGACCTTTGTTTTCTTTCCATTGTAATGGAGGGGGCTTATTGCTACTGTTCGAAGTCTAATATATACGTAATTCTTTGTCATTGATTTTCAGTTATTCGTGTATATGATGTTATACTGCAGAACATCTACAACATAAATGTTGTTGTCTGAATCATGCCCAACCTTGGCCAACCATGAAGGTAAGTATTTTTTTGTTTGCGGATGGGGGGTTGCTCACTGGGAGTTCATGATGGCACATAGACAGAATGCACAGGTAAGTACCTTTATTTTGTTAAGGGGGGTAGTTATTGCTACTGTTCGAAGTCTAATATATTCGTACTTCTCCCTCATTAATTTTCAGTTATTTGTGCTGAATGCAGATAGATGATATCATACTGCTAGACAGCTACAACATAGATGCTGTTGTCTGACTCATATACAACATTGTTCAACCATGAAGGTAAGTATTTTTGAGGTATTTATAGGATGTGGCAACTTTTTTCTTTACCATAATTGACAAATTAATTTCATTTCTTAATCACTGACTCTGCTGTTCTTCCTTATCTTTACAGGTATTCCTTGTGCCTGAATTTGTTGCAACAATATGCTTGATAATTCACCAAGCAAATGATGTCAGTCCACAGAGAGTACCTGGAAAACAAGAAAGGATTTTTGTGAATGAAAGTCGTAGAAAGAAAAGAAAAGGAAAGTAAAAGAAAGGAGAGGAAATTAAAGCAAAGTAAAGGAAAAACATGAAATCACAGTGATATATACCGTTAGAGTACTACTGTTGGCTGTGCAATTCTGTTTTGATGCCTGTGTTCTGTGGTAGAACCAGCAAAACATGCATGAAGAACATATTACAGGAAAACATTGTAATGCTGCATTGAGTCTCATCAATCATGGACTTATTTTCTGCTTCTATTAGGCTTATAGAAGTGCTGCAGTGTCTGAAAAACAGTGCAGGTGTCACCGACAGCAGATGAAGAAAGTCCTTGATGCTGTGTGATTATGCTCATGTGATGATGCCTTGCAAATATCAGTCAGTGGCTTGATGGAGGAGGAGGACAAGATGAATCTGTCAAGAGAACAGTTTTGAGGGGGTACAGGAGGTGATTCTGTTTATCACATTGATAGCAATGAATCATCAGTCATTACAGTTGAGGAAGTGGTAACTAAGCCAATGCTGTTTCTTACGTGATGTGATTGTGCGGAGGAGGACATAGCTGAAGCAGCCCAGGGAGTACAGAGGAGATAGAGAAGGTGATTCTCTTTATCACAATCAGCTGCCTACTGCATATCGATACCACTGGTGGTGGAAGTGATGTGCCATACTGTTTCAGCCTGTGTTGGAGCAGGATCCAAGGCATCTACAGTGCACACAAGAGATAATAGGAGGAGAAGGGTGAGGTGTAGATGCCACTGCTGCATGGCTGCAGTGTTTCTTGTTCACTAGAGTGGGTGTTCTGTTCGGTAATTCATAAGTGGCATAGTGCATTGTTTACAGCTGTTCAATTTGATGCAATTAAGAAACGGCACTAATTAATAGTTGTTGATGTATATCTCAGCACTGAATGTGACACATTATTGTTATTAAGTTGATATTCAGGAGTACATGGTTGTGGATGGGTGGGGACATGGAAAGAGAAGGAGAAAATAAATAGTAGAGTTCATTATTCTTCAACTTCCTCCATGAGGCATCCCTCACAATCTTCAATACTGGAAGTGTCACCATACGAGAACTCCCTCTCCATCACTGCTTCATCCACTCTAATGTTGCGAGATAATGATGAGATATGTCCTGGTCTGCCTAAAGCACTTTCCTCCTCCTCATCATCACTGTCAATTGCTGCTGTAACCATGGACATTACTCTTTTTGAGAGTATGTGAACCTCATTCATTTTGATAAATGTCAGCATGCCAACATTTTTAGAAGATAGATTTGTGTGCCGGTCATGCACAATGGCACCCACTGAACTGAACACCCACTCAACATTGACACTGGAGGATGGGCAGCTAAGATATTTCAGGGCAACTGCTGTTAGTGCTGGCCAGTCATTGACCTTAGTGCCCACGTATAGTAGTTGCTCATCTCCAATGGCAAGGTTCTTTATATCTGCAAAATATGCATCTATCATGCATTTTGCCAGTCGAAGATGTGCAGCGAGATCCTCCTCCACCTCCTCCCCCTCAGTTTCCTCCATGTCTGCAACTCCCACCTGTCTGAGGGCAGCCCAAATGGGATTCAGCATAGGTTCCTTTACCTTACATTGCTTTTCTGCAGTTTGACACCCTGACTGAGATAAGAGAAGTGGGTGGCAGTAAGACCAGATTGCTGTGCAGTACCATCATCTTTCTTTGCCCCCTGTGCCCTATGCACTACTTACCCTCTGAGTGAGCAGTTCTGTCAGTTTCTGCAACTCGTGATGCTCACCTTGTAATATGGCTGCCAGCCCATGTTTATAACATGGGTTGAGCACTGTTACAATTCCAAACTCCTCAGACTGCATAATATACTTTATGTGGGTGTTGGAGTCTAATGTGGACAGCATGTGTTCCATTGATGAGCAAACTGCTCTGTCACCACCTGCCTCCAGCTGTTGCTGCACATTCAGTAGTGTCTGCCTCAACACCCATAGCAGAGGAATGGATTCACTGATGGAGGCAGTGTCCCCTCTTACTGCATGTGTTGCATGCTCAAAGGGTTTCAGACTCAAGATAAGCCCATCCATTAAGCACAAATGCTCTGTTTTGAGACACATGGCTGCCCCACTGTTGTCTCGACTCACATGAATTAGTAGATACTCAGATATAGCCTTGTAATGCTGGTATAGATGCATTACCATGTACAAGGTGGAGTTCCACCGGGTGACAACACCAAACTTTAAATGGTGCTGAGCCAGCTTGTTCTTTATCTGCATATCTCAGAGATGGTCATGTGCTTTTGCTGAACATGCAAAATGGGCACAGATGCATTGGGCAAGAGTCAAAACTTCTTTTATATCTGTATGGTTAAGGAAATTCTGCACCACAAGGTAATGTGCCAGGCATAGCACTGTGGCAAATCCCCCATCAGTGATGCATTTCTGCACACTTGAGCCATTATCACTGGTGATGAATCCAGCTTTTGGTGCATGGGGTGGAGCCACTGATCAATCTCAGTTAGTATGATGTCCAGCATCTTTTCTACATTGTGTGACCTGGGGAAACTCTTCATGGCCAATGTTGCATGTTGCCTAACACCAGGCATGTTGCTACCACCACAGTTTGTCCTAGTGCAATTCTAGCCTCTCCCACAGTCAGCCGCTACCCCAGGTACCTGTGCCCAGTGTGCTGTAATGCACAGGTAAGAGCTACCAGATGTTTTCCTACTGGTCCACATGTCCATGCTCAGGTGGACATACTGTGCTGAGGAATGTTGCAGGACATGGTGTACCATGTCACATACAGTACTGTACAGTTCTGGTATGGTATGCTTTGAAAAGTATGCATGTGATGGCACCTGACATTTTGGCAAGGCATGGCCCATGAACCTCCTAAATCCCACATTCTCTACAAAGGAGTATGGCAACAAATCCAGAGCAATCATTTCTGCACATGCTGCATTCAACTCCCATGCTGTATCATGATTAGGTGTGAATTTTGTTTCCCTATCCAAAATGGAAGGCAGCATCTGCTGAACATTTCTTGATACTGCTGCCATCAGTGATCCAGCTGGTTGTGTGCCAAACAGCTTGCCTTGTTGTTGTGCCAGTAAGGGGGTGCCCCTTGCCTGGGGACTGACAATGGTACTAATGGCCTTTGGTGATGCACAGCACACCTCAGCAGCTTTTTGGTTTTTCATAACTAGGGTAGCAATCACATTTTGGATTGGGGTGTTACTCCGGATACTAGGACCACTACTTTGCCCACTTCTAGAATTCTCCTCATCCAGTACAACAATGATGTCCTTCTCCTCACCTCCACCTCCATGTCCCTGTAGTGGTGCTGGGTGTATTTTGCTTACATTGCCCTCTGATTAGGATGTACCAGAACCACTGGCGTTGGCTGCCTTCTGGTGTTGACACCACCAAATTGGGTGCCTATTTATAAGGTGTGTGTGTGTTGCCCACTTGTACCTAGGTGACTACCCTTCTTACCCTGTCTTACTCGGGTTTGACACAGCTGCAAATTGCCACTGTCTCATCAGATGGATCCAGTACCTAAAAATCCCACAATATGGATTCATGGGGCCTTGTATTTACTTGGTGCCAAGATGACTGTGATTGTGATAGCAAAGGAGATTTGCCCTTTGTTATGTTGTGTGGTGACTGGAACAATGTAGATATGGGAGAAACAATGGTTGATGCGATCTCCTCCTTGGTAGTTTTAGCAGTTAAGGCAACAGGAAAGACATGTTCTGTAACACCATGTTTTTCCCTTTTCTTTTCTGGCTCCTATGAGGGATCCATGTCTTCTGACACATCATCATCATCCACATCATAGTCTGGAAAAAAGGTGGCAGTCTCATCAGCCTCAGCAGGTCTGTCTGCCTCAGTAGCAAGTGCCATAGGCTTTGTAACATGCACCTCCTCTTCATGACTGTTGTCCTCATGTTGCTCCACATGTACCACCAACTCACCCTCACTCACTGGACATGGACATACATTATTCGGCTCAGCCTCCGGCCTACCATCACCAACTGCACCACTTTCAAATTGCACTTCAGAACCAACCGCCTCCAAGCCCACAGCTTTGCTATTACTGCTACTGCCTGCCACAGAGTCATCTGAATGCTTTTCCTGTGCTCATACAAAATTCTGGTTCCTGCACCAGTATTAGGATTAGGATTAGGAACCACAAATTGGGAAATGTTCTTTGTGTCCACTCTACGGCCTCTCCCTTTAGTTACCCTTTTCTTCCCAGTCAGAAGAACAGTGATTCTTTTCCTAAATACAGGTGTGTATGCAGGGACACAACAATCACTCTGGTTAAATCATTGTCTAGAGAACAGTGATTTTTTTTCTAAATACAGGTGTGTACGCAGGGACACAAAAATCACTCGTGTTCAATCACTGCCTGGAGAATAGTAATTTTTTTTCCTAAATACAGTTGTGCATGCAGTCACACAACCATCACTAAGGTTAAATCACTGTCTGGAGAACAGTGCTTTTTTTCCTAAATACAGATGTGTACGCAGGGATACAACAATCACGCTGGTTAAATTGCTGTCTGGAGAACAGTGATTTTTTTCCTAAATAAAGTTGTGAACACAGTTACCCAACAATCACTCAAGTTAATTTGCTGTCTGAAGAACAGTGATTTTTTTTCCCAAATACAGTTGTGTAAGCAGTCATACAAAAATCACTCTTGTTTAATCACAGTCAGGAGGACAGTGATTTTTTTTTTAAGAAAAGACAGGGCACTTGTCCGCTGATTTTGTTCAGAAGAAAACTGTTCCTTCTAAACTGCTTTTACCCTTTCCTGGCCCACACAACTCACCAAACCCCAACTTCTAACAGAAAACTAAACACTGCAAATAAACAATACAGGACTGAGAAAAGCAACACAAAAAATCACTTTGGTGCAAAGATCACTCACAGTAACAAAATGCTCTTTTATAGAATGTTTTTAGATTCAACTCTAAGCTGCAGCACAAGCTCTGCTCTCTAAGTCTCTCTCTCAAGCACACTACACTCACAGAATGACAAAACTAGCTTCTTATTGGCTGTTCAGAAACATGCGACCTCATAGCCCATGGTTCATTGCAAACCTCGACTCTTATGCTGAACTTTAGTGGCGAAGTTCAAGCTTTGTGGATCTGGAACACCTCTACCATTGACTGTAACAGGAATCGAAGTTTTTGACTTTGAAATTTCACAAATCCACCCAAAAATGCTTTGAAGTGGGACTTCACAGGGTGGAAAACTTCATGGAATAGTCAAAATCTGTGAAATTTTAAGTGGAGTGAATTTTACCAACTTTGCACACCCCTACCGGTGACCTTCCTGGTGCTAGATAGCTCACCCCCCACCACAACTCTCTGGGTCCTGCCTCTCAGCCAGTTCTCCACTCATCTAGCCAACTTTTTTCTAACTCTGAGATCCATTAGCTTTTTGTGGGGTACAGAGCTAAAGGCTTTCCTAAAGGATGTTCACCACTTGTCCCCACCCACTTTTTTAGTGACCAAGTCAAAGAGGTCAATCAGATTAATCTGACACAACCTCCCACCCATAAACCCATGTTGTCTCACATCCCAGAGACCATTCTTATCTAGATACTCTAGTAACCTTTCCTTAAGTATAGCCTCCATGAGTTTACACACAGTTGAGGTCAGACATACTGGTCTGTAATTCCTTGGGTTGTCCTTGGGACCATTCTTATGGAGGGAACTACATGTGCTATTTTCCAGCCCTGCAGTACTGTACCTGACTCCTGTGAACTATTGAATAGGCCAGCCAATGGATCAACAAACTCCTCCACCAGTTCACTCGGTACTTTTGTGTGTATGCTGGCTGGGCCTGGGGATTTATTCACCCTCAGTGATACAGTAGCATCAAAATAGTCAGTTGCCCATTTATTAGACGTAAACACCTGCTCTTTAGCTAACATTTTCCCTTGTGATCCCATCCATGTTGCGGTTACTGCTATATTTCTACCTCCCACTTTTAAATTGTGGTGTGTCAAACCACTATTAGCTTCAGAACCACTCTATGTTCTCAGTATAACCAAGAAGTCAGATTCCTTTAATGACTTTTATTTTCAAACAACCAAACAGTACTGTACAAGTTACTATTTCAAGCTGTACTGCATACTGATGTGCAACCAAAATATTTCAGTATACAGCATGGAACAAAACCAACAATCACAGATCCTCTGATTTTTTGGTGAAAACTGCAGGAGCTAGCAGGATATATAGGGATATGACATGCTGTATTATGTAATATGTTTTTTATCTTCATGGGCAGTCTTTGACCTCTTGACCTGGCTTGAGTGGTGTAGCCAGGAGTGACTGCGCAAGAGATCATAGACTGCGAGTGAAGATAAAATAACACATTAACACCAAACACCATGTCATGTCTGCTTTATACAATCAACATGGCCCCACACTAAAAACAGAATTAGTTCGCTACTCGTACAATTAATTTTTTTATCCTTGCCACACAGCCACAGCTTTACATTGGAATTGCGATCTTTTTTATGAGCAGGTACTCGTACACAGTAAATTATCATCATCTAGGTGATTCTATGGAGACAGACAGGGCTGGCGTAGGTTTTTATGCTAATTTATGTTGTTGCCATGACTGTTGCTAGACAAGCTGGTTACCTTGGAGACTGCTGAACCCTATTCGATTATGTAGCATGGGAAAATGCATCCCATTGGCTGACTTTTGTAGTTTGATTGAGTCTTGAGTTGGACAAAGTCTTGTTAGTGCTTGCTGACTGCTACTTTTTATTTTTAAGCTACTTGTGTACTCAGCTCCCGGTCGTTTGGGTAACTGCTAAAACACTTAGTTCGCACACCATTTTTACAGTTGCTTCGTCTTTTGGGGGGCCTGGACTTACAATGAGACTTCTGGGAGCAGTTTATGTGTGCGGAACTACACAGAGTTATTACTCAGCATATTCACTTGATTATTACTGTCTTAACAGGGTAAAAATAATAGACATTCATTGCATTTCTACACTTATATTATTCTATTACAGCTAGTTGTGAACAATCACAGTTAGTAAATGGAAACAAACTTTCTTCCAACTACAAATTGTTTATTAGATACTGTCACTTAGCTTGTGTTCCCATACTACTTGGATTGTACCAACATGTGCATTTTTTTATTACTTTACAAGGCAATGGATCACAGCTTTTCAACTTTTGTGTAGTGCACACAAACAAGAAAAATGTCCCCTTCTTTTACATGACAGTTATATTTCCTAATACTATGTTATTTAGCAAGATGGAGCCAGCAAAAAAAGTAGAACATGTTGCTTCTGTTGCTGTTTCATCTAATAATTTAAGGAAAACAACTCTAATAATTAGTTCAGAACTCATATTGCAGTTTCACTAAGCATTTTTACTTTTATTCTAATGTGGATTGTGAACAGTTCTATTGTTTTACTATTATTAATACATTAAACATTGATGACGAATCATCAGTTTCATTAAGTACCATGACATCTGCAATAAAGAAAACTTTTTGCTAGGTGTTTAAATATCGAGGAGCACTGCTGTTTCATTAAAGTGTTTATAGTTGTTCCTTTATCCTGAAATTTGTGCTGCATTTTTTTCTTTATTCATATACTTCCCAGACCTGGAAACAAGTAGAAAACCGGTATAAAAAAGACAACATTCACATTTCTCTCTCTCCTGATTTATTAAACTGCTACTTTACTCAACTCCTAACCCACCAAACACCAACAACAGAACCACACCATCCACAACATATACTGTATAGCATGTATCTTACTCAGCTTTCAATATTGCAAAATTCATCTTTATTGATTCATCTATTCCTGCCAGTCCCACACATCATTTATTTCTTTTTTTGACTATTGCTGGGACTACTGCTCTTTTTTATTTACTCTTGATGATGTTTATGGTTACCACTCTGTTCAGCCAGAGGGAGAAAAATATTTTACAATTACCCCCACCCCAACCCCTCCACATGCATACACTCTATAAGGTGAGGTATTTATTCTTACATTACATTGACTATGCAGTTATTACATGTTTTATTTGATACGTTTGACAGTATGTTTCATGGCTTTTATTTCATACCTTTTATTACTCACTGTCACTCGCGATAACACATACTCTCTTTTTTTTTGAACCTGTGTTTGATGAACTGAAATAATTAAGGAAAGTAACAGTGGTTAACCTGAGTCTGTGTCTTTGGGTTATTTTATTGCAAATTGCTAACTGGACACAGACTGGTTTGATTTTACTATTTGTGTCATGTTATTACAGTTTTACTTATGGAATATCTACTCTACTAACCTGTGTTGAAGTGAAATGAGATATTCTCTGCTTTGAAGTAAGGCTGATACATGTACCCATCCCACGCGCTTGCCATGCTTGATACCGGGCTTGGATTCACTGTGATTTGTTGGAGTGGCTTTGGTTGCTCAGCAACAGCACTAATCATGTTTGAGATATCCTGCTGCTGCCTTAGATTCAGCTCGGAATAATCATTTATGCTTTTAAAATTTTTATGTCCCGTTATTTGAATTATCTCATTTGGAGGGATGCCACAGTCATTTTATTTCTGCACTACATGCTTAAGGGCACTGTGGTCTGTAATTTTCTTTTCAATCTCTAGGCCTGCATTTTTCAACATTGTTTTCAAAATTGCTGCCAGATTGTTAATCCCAGTGGCCTTGTTTTTATACCACTGTACCTTACTTTGGTATACTTGTTTGTTATTATTTATTGCAAGAAAAAATGGACTTTCTGGGGTCTTGGCACAAGGTGGACGCTCTGATTCATACATTCTGAATATGTTGACAGGGCATCTGTTCACATTGCTCTTGCTCTCAAAGGCCTTGGGTCTTATCTTCCTACTATCCTTGACATTTTGCCCTGTTCGTGTTTTTGTTTGGTGCTCTGTTTTGTATTCCAGATAGTTATTGTCATTCTCGTATGCTTTTACACAGATGTCTCCCCATTTTATATTCCTTGCTTCAGTGCAACCATGAATTCCAAAGTGCATTGAACATACCAGCCAAAGACTGTTTATCACAGACATGGCTGTGTGTGGTACAAGCTGCTGCCTCTCATAAAGTATGTTTATCAATTCCTCTGTGAGCTCATCAGATGCATGGGCTTCACAACCCATACCCATTGACTTAAGCTGCTTCTGTTCTGCACCTACTACTTTCCTCACCAGCTCAAAACATTTATCCTTTGTGAGAGATGCTTCATAGTCCTTTCAGTGTAGGTAATTATCTGTGCTCTAGAATATGACTTTTAGGCTTGCTTTCTCTTATGGTTTGCCATCCTTTTTTTAGGGCTTTCACAAAAAAAATCTGACAGTAGAGTACTAAGTCTGTTTGGTGCTATTGCTTCTAGAGGATTTGTTTCATGATGTACTTCAGCTAAACTGATGCTTATAAGGGCAATATCATACTGTGTCTTTTTTAGTGTTCCTTGTCACATTTATTTGTTTATTAAATTTTGGTAACCGGGTCGGCCTACTGAGCCCCCAAGGTCCCTTTTACACTTTATAAAATCTCTTACACTCTCTTCAATTGCTGTCATGTCTGTACATGTGTTACCCTGCCCTACATTTACGACTGCTACATTGCTTTTGTCAGTTATTAAGTTAGTATTGACTGTTGTGTTGCTTACTTTTTTTTATGTCTTCCTCTGGTACTACATCAGCACTCTCTGGCAGTTGCTCTGTGACTGTGATGGTCACAGGTAACATTACATTGTCTGGTTCCAAAAGTGGCTCCTCATCTACCTCATAAGCAGCAAGAGTGCTTAACAATTCCATTTCAAAGCTTACATCTGTTTCTTATTTATTGTGTTACATTAAATATGCTAGGTGAGAAGGCAGAAACACTATTTGTGGGTTTTCTTGCACTACTGCTCAGCTATATATATATATATATATATATATGTATATGTATATATATATATAGATATCAGCTGCTGGCATGGAAAACAATTCTCAACTATGACAGGAAGCACAAAAGAGAGATAATACTAATACTTTGCCTTTTTTATTTATAATACTGCTTCATCTAGGGATGTTTAATTACCTTTCTATTCTTTCTGATGCTGTATGGAGCTATGTCTTGTCAAGAGTGTCTGCCAATAACAGTCTTTTTGTTTTTTAGTATGAAAACTCTGCCACGTGGTACAAGAAGCGTGAGTGCACAAAGCAAGCGGCCCAGTGTCAAACCAGCAAACTATTACTTGGAAGACTTGATGTGTGAGACACTCTTTTTGTTATCTTTATTACAATTATGTCTAAGTATATTTCTTGTTTCTATGCATTCCACTTTTTATATGAGATCTTATGAGAAGCTATGCTTGTTATGACATTGAGGTTAACTACTGCTATCTCTGTTACAGATACCCGATAAGAGGTATGAAAGGGAAGTGGTTATCCCTCTATACAGACAGTTGGTGAGACCCAATCTGGAGTACTACGTGCAGTATTGGAGACCTCATCTACGCAAGAACATAGACAGGATGGAAGCAGTCCAGAGGAGGGCAACTAAAATGGTGCAGATTCTATGTCAGAAACCATATGAAGTGAGACTGAGAGAGCTTAATATGTATACTCTTGATGAAAGGAGGGACAGGGGGGACATGATAGAAACTTTTAAGTACCTCAAGGGAATCAACAAAGTACAGGAGGGTAATATCTTTCAGAAAAAGAGATGGGTAAGAACAAGGGGGCACAATTTAAAGTTAGAGGAGGGATGGCTCAGGGGTAATGTGAGGAAATTATTTTTCACAGAGAGAGTGGTGGACGCATGGAACTGCCTTCCTGGAGAGGTTGTGGGGTCTAAAACAGTGGGGGAATTCAAACATGCATGGGACAGACATAAGGTAATTATAGTGGGGGATTGCAGGAAGTAGGCTGTTGGTTAACTAGAATCAGCAGCTTATCCAATAGGTAGGGAAATGGGCAGACTGGGTGGGCCAAGTGGTCCTTATCTGCCAACAAAGTCTGTTTTTCTATGATTCCATGTTTCCACATTTCTATGTTGTTCATTCTCCGTGCCGCAGTTGGACGTCCATCTGCAGCATACAGATTCAGGAAAAGACTGCTGCTCTTATACACAGTGCATACTCAGCATTTATAATATGTGCCCATGGCAGATTTAGCACTGGATTGCACAACCCAAGCAATAGTTATTTAGGCAGTGAATGATTATTGATGTTACTTTACATTATGGGCTACATGTGGGAAGCGGGCAGACCACTATTTCTGATGTACGATCATGTGGACAGCTCGCAAACCGTGGCACTATTACATCAACATTTGGGGTGCCCAATGGTTTAATCAGTAGTGGGGCACACCGAGGAGGCTCTTCTTTTGTTACAGATTTCTCCCTAATAGCTTATTATGATGTACCAGAGTGTGTACATATGAGGAGTGACGAACCCGATTCATAGGATATTGTTTTTATTTATGAATCGGGTTCATCATCCAATGTCATACGTTTTTTATCTACATCACTATAGGGCCACGCTCATTGTATAATATACAGTATTGCACAGCACTTTTTTACATTGATGGTTTTGCAACATACAGTAAATATAATATTTAGTACACATTAGTATACAAATACACATTTCAGGGGTCAAAAAAACATAAACATTGTAGAAACACATACATGCAATGTAAAAAGAAATATGTCGAAGTCAGTAATATGAAAACACTAATTTCTTGGTCGTAAGGTGCAGTATTTTGTCAGTGGGTGGGTGTCAACAGTGCACAGTGATATGAGCGAGTATTATTGAGCGGCTCACTATGAGTGACTCAATAATGCTGCTCATATTGAGAGCGAGTGGTAGGATATATTGATATATTCTGTAGAGAGAGTGTAGCACGGAGCTACACTCGCTACAGCAAGATATAGCATGTTGTTTGGCCAAGCCCTGCCGTGCTGGCCATTTAGCGCAGTGGTGTAAGCCACCACTTACCAAGCCAGCAGACCCAGATTCAGGTCTAGCTCCAGGGTGGAAAATCTTTTGCATTTTTAAAATATTAACTTTCTACTGGGTCTACGCCCCCTCCCCCATGGAATTAACATAGAAACATAGGCTTTAATGGCAGATAAGGATCTCTTGGCCAACCCAGTCTGCCCATTTCCCTACCTATTGAATAAGATGCAGATCCTAGTTTTACCAACAGTCTACTTCCTCCTACCTCACCCTCTGCCTTCAGATTGTGCCCCCTTGTTCTTGCATAACTCTTTTTCTGAAAGATGTTATCCTCTTTGACTTTGTTGATTCCCTTGAGGTACTTGAAAATTTCTATCATGTCCCCCTCTCCCTCTTTTCCTCAAAGGTATACATATTAAGCTCTTTTAGTTTCTCTTTATATGGCTTCTAGTGCAGATGCTGCACCATTTTAGTTGTCCTCCTCTGGACTGCCTCCATCCTATCTGTGTCCTTGCGGAGATGGGGTCTCCAGATCTGCATGCAGTACTCCAGATGGGGTCTCACCAAGTGTCTGTGCAGAGGGATAACAACTTCTTGTTTTCTTCTGGTGATGCCACTCCCTATGCATCCCAGTATCTCCCCAGCCCTCATTACTGCCCTCTCACATTGCTTGCCTACCTGTAGATCATCTGATATGACTACACCCAGGTCCCTTTTCATTTTTGTTGTCGCTAATACCTCCCCCCCCATTATATATTCTTCCCTTGTTTTTTTTTCCCCAGGTGCATTACTTTGCACATCTTTGAATTGAATCTAAGCTGCCATACTTTTGACCATTCCTCCAACCTTGCCAAGTCCCTTATCATCCCTTTGCACCCCCCTTGTGTATCAACCTTGTTGTAGATCTTTGTGTCGTCTGCAAAGAGGCATACTTTTCCTTCCAGTCCCTCTGCCGTGTCACCCATAAAGACATTAAAGAGGACCAGTCCTAGTACTGAACTTTGTGATACCCTGCTAGTAATCCTCCTCTCTTTGGAGTGGAGTCCATTTACTATTACCCTCTGTGTCCTGTTGTCCAGCCAATTTTTTTAACCAGGTTACCACCCTGGGACCCACTCCCAGGTTGCCTAACTTGTTTATTACTCTTTTGTGTGGGTCTGTGTCAAATGCCTTGCTAAAGTCTAGGTAGGCCACATCCACAGCTGCTCCCTGGTCTACTATTTTGGTCACCTAGTCAAAGAAATCTGTTAGATTCATCTGACATGACCTACCCACTGTGAATCCATGCTGCCTTGGGCCCTGTGCCCCGCTGGCCTTTAGGTACACAACCATTCTTTCTTTCAGAAATGATTCCATAATTTTCCCTACCACTGAGCTCAAGCTAACAGGTCTATAATTTCCTTCCTCTGCCTTGCTCTCACTTTTATAAAGAGGAATCACATCCACCCTCCTCCAGTTCCCAGGTACCACACCATCCTCCCATGATTTCTTAAACTGGGTAGTCAGTGGTATCACTAGTTCTCCCCTTAGTTATTTTAGAATTGTGGGGTGAATCCCATCAGGCCCCATTGCTTTGTCCACCTTCAGTTTTAAGAGTTCTTTCCAGACCCTTTCTTCTGTTGATTATTTTAAATTTGGGGGGCACTGGTGGCTTGACCCCACAAAAGTGGGTGTGGGGGCATAGCCCCTGACATTTTTTATTTATTTAGATTTTGTTTACCAGGTAAGCCCTCTGAGACCAAAGATTCCTTTTTCAGGGATGACCCAGGGTTGATTAAACCAACCACTTTACATTAGGATACAGTAAGACAGCTTCGAAATACATATACAGTTTGTACAGGAGGCAAGGGAACAGTAAGACAGTGTAAGAGAAACATACAGTAAGAAACAGAGCCAGTGCACATACATTGCCAGTGGGGTACATTTGCCTACAGACTTCAAAATACATACACAGTTTGTACAAGAGGCAAGGGAACAGTAAGACAGTGTCAGAGCACATACAGTAAGAAACAGAGCCAGTGTACGTACATTGCCAGTGGGGTATATTTGCCTGCAGAGATATTAGTCTTAGAGGTTAGCTAGTCCAGAGGGAGCAAAGAGTTTTGTCTTTTGCCATTTTAGTGGGGTGAGGTAGGGTGCATTATTTAGTGGTTGCAGCAACAGTGGCTCAGTTCAATGAGGTAGACTTTAAGACCAGCCTTGAATGAGGAGAGGGAGGGTTTGTCAAGTAGGGAAGAAGGGAGCGAGTTCCAGAGGTTTGGGGCAGTGAACTGGAAGGAGTGCCTTCCTTGGTTGGTCCGGATGCGGGGTATGTTCAGGAGCCAACTGGAAGTAGACCAAAGGTTATGGAGGGAGACTTTAGTGGTGAGCAGGTCGCTAAGGTGAGGCAGGTGGTGTATGGAGAAGAGTTTGTAGGTTAGGCAGGCAGAGGAGAAGGATAGTTTATGCCTGAGTGTTGGCCAGCGAAGGTCTTTGAGAGCCTCACAGTGATGCCTCCTTGGGGAGGAGTTGGTTGCGAAGCAAGCAATGCGGTGGTAGAGGGTAGAGAGCTTGTTTAGCTCGGTCTCTCTGAGGGACTGTAGTAGTGGGGAGCCATGTAACAACAAGGGAAGGAGGTTGCAGTTGCAATGGCTCATCGTGCTTCTCCAGAGAGGGAGTTTCCAAGGCAGTATAAGAGGCCCAGCCTCAGGTGGATAGATTTTGTTAAGGCATCTATGTGGGATTTGAAGGATTAGCTCTTGATCAAGGATAACCCCAAGATACCTAAACTGGTCAGTGACCTCGACACACTTTCCTTGGGCTGACGATAGTTGGAGAAAACCACTTTGGTCATTGCCCAGTCGTTGAGTCCCGAAGAGGACTGCTTTTGTTTTCTCCTCATTTAGTTTTAAGTGGTTGGCAGTGAACCATGTTTCAAGCTTTGCAAGGCAAGCTTGGAGTTTGGCTGCGATGACTGAGGGTTGGGGTCACTGAGGTAGATTACAGTGTCATCCACATAGATGATTAGGTTGCAGAGTACACAAACCTCTTCAAGGTTGTTCACAAATAGTGAGAATAGTAGGGGGCCCAGGATGGAGCCCTGGGGTACCTCAGAGGTCACAGGCCTTGGGTTTGATTGGACGCCCTGCCAGCGGACTGTTTGCGATCAGTTTGTCAGGTAGCTTGTGGTCCAGAAGAGTGAGAGCTGATCCATGCCAAGCTGTTGAAGCTTAGTTAGGAGCAGTTTATGATTGACCAAGTCAAAGGCCTTGGAGAGGTCAATGAATAGTGCGCCCGTAGGGGTGCCTTGGTCCATGGCATTGAGTATGTCCGATGTCAGCCTGATAAGGGCAACGTCAGTGCCATGGCCTTTCCGAAAGCCATGCTGGAATTTGGAGAGGAGTAGGTGTTGTTCCAGGTAGTCTTGAAGTTGATCATAGACTAATCTTTCCTGAATTTTTCCCCAGAGGGCAGAGCAGAGAGATGGGCCCGTAGTTCTCCACCATGTCCCGAATTCCTTTTTTTGTGGACTGGGACAATGGTGGCAACTTTCCATTTACTGGGGACTGTCCCTTCTAGGAGGACATAAAAAAGACTTATTTCAGTAGTTGTGTTCCATGTATCTAGCGACCATCATTATTTATGAAGGTCATTGTAATATAAGTCACCCTTTTGACATCGGGCTTTTTTTCATTGGTGTTTGTGATTTGCAGTGTTAAAGACTCACCGTTATCACATAAAACTGTGTCACCTTTCTGCACCATTTGTGGCTGTTTATTTATTCTATCCTTTATATTTGCAAGAATTTGTGTTATTACATCAACATGCCACATGACATGGATTAGGATAACACTGATCAAGTTCATGGGCAACCCATTTTTTCCTCCTTGTGCCATTATAGTATACTTTATTTGCACATTGCACATATATGTTAAGCAGCACATGGTCATGAAAAATGAGGGCTGAAACATTCTGGTTTGTCTGCCCTTCGGCACCTCAGAGCCCTTTCTTTTTCACTTGTGAGAAGCACAATGTCCATCTCCAACAGAATGTTCATTGTATCCATGATGTGCCCATGGACTGCTCTCAGTGGAACCAACATAGGTACCCCTTCATCTGTCATTGTTTCTTGCACTTTGCCACTGTCCTGAACTAACAGTGTCAGTGGCTCAGTAGGTAGCACACTCGCCTCTGAGGCCGGAAGAGCAGAGGGCTGTGGGTTCAGTTCCCACATCTGGCACTTGAGCTACTATCCCAGTACTGACACTGTAGTGCAGCAGGAGAGGGGTGCTGCACTTCTGAGGTGCCGTCTTTCAGATGAGATGTTAAACTGAGGTCCCATCTTCCTGGATTGGTGGTAGTTCAGGTGGATGTTAATGATCCCATGGCACTTATCGAAAAGAGTAGGGGAATTTCCCCCAGTATCCTGGCCAAATTTCCCTCATTCATTAAAGATACCACCAACAGCTTAATCTGGTTCAAGGTCAGTTGGCACTCATCTGTATCCCCCTACCCTGGGTCATGCCTAAAAATAGGCAGGATTTGTCTAGTGCACTTACCTGGTCAACAAAAACTAAAAAAAAAAAAAAAGTCTCTAATTTCCTCCTCCTCTGCACTGTCATCTTCAAAAATACTAGCTGTGCTGTTCCCTCTCCAGTGGCGCTAATGTCCATGGTATTGACATTTGCTGCTGCACATCACTCATTCTCCTTTTCAGGTCTTTAATCATTGCCTGCAGATGGAGTTGCCTTTCCCTCAGATGTTCCATTGTATTCCTCATCTGTTGGCATTCCTACTTCCATTCTTTAATGCCCTTCCTCATAAAATGCTCAAATTTAGCTCATTTTTCCAATTTGTTTTGTGTTCTGTTTGTTTCCACATCAGTCCCTGTCCCTTGGTGCTCAGTAGCTGTAATTTTCCACATTTGCCCTCTACATGTTGCTCTGGTGCTTTCTTGTCCTCTGGATGGGCCTGCTGCTTGGGTGTTTCCTCTTCATAGAATGTGCCAGCAGCTCAGGTGCTGCCCTGTCTTCTTCTGGTGCCTCCACTTGTACCTGGGATGCTGACATCAGGTTTTCTTCCTGCTCATTATAAAAGGATGTTTCCTTATCCCTGGTGATGATATCACACTGTTTGGAACAAAGCAATTCAGTTAAAATAAAAATATATAAAACAGAATATTTCCTGGGAACAACAGTCATAGTCAATAGTGCAGTACTGAAATGTGTAGCAATGACCTTTGAAATGAGGATCAAATAGTTGAAATTCATAGCACATTTTTACTTAAAAGGATAACACTTCTTTTTTTTTATATTTATCTTACGTTTTGCCCATCCTCTGCCAATCGTCAGATCTCTGCCCTGGTTACGATGCCCCCGAAACTCCTCTGTATAATGAGCCCCTCGCTCCCCCAGTCATTCCTGGCTTACCCCCCAGGAAGCAGGGCACAGCACCGCAGTGGGTACCAGTGCCATGGATCCATATCTGGTTGGAGGAGCCCTCGGCCATGTGGCTGATTGTGTCCCGGGGGCAAGGCATTATAGAGATGCATGGCAGAGAGGGATTTTTATCCCTATAGGCTGGGGCGGAGATGTGAAATGACTCCAGCATCTGTTCCACACCAGTCTCCCCTTGACTGTGTGTCAGTGCATAGGGTGAAGTACCTAGCTGCCACTAGGTGCCACTCTTGCACAGACCACAGGAACCCTTCACCCCCAGGAGAAGGAGAGCAGTCCTTAGGATGCTCAATCCTTCTCCTCCCATCTGGCCCTCCTACGACCAGTGCTTGTTCCATAACCCGTTTTGCCAATATTGCAAGTAGAAATCCAACCGCTGCAGCAGCCAGGGATAACACTTCTAAAAATAGTGGGCAACACATGTTGTTTAATGTTAAGAACAGTTTCCTTCAAGTTAGTTCAAATTTTTGGTTGTTTGTATGTACATAAATAATGTTTACATTGTAATGCATATCAGTAAACATTTGGTGAGCAAGGGTACATTTGTGTGTCATATTCATCTTACTATACAAAATTCATAGCAGTTGAAAGCTACTGGAATAGTGATTATTCAAAACAATAATATATACGAATATTGTCTCACTGTGTATTTCTTGGGCTTCCTTCTGAAAATTTGGTGTTTTATTGGTGGTGCGGCATTCCCCCCTTTATACTTAAAGGTGTGCTGCTCTTCAATTGTGTTACTACTTTTCTCTTCCTGTCAGGCCCTGTTACATTTGTGGTCCCATAAAGGTTTGGGGTTTTGGACCTGGTAGTCATCTTTCATCCAGTTTTAGTATGATGTCTGTAATTGCAGTTTTCAAGATCAACAAAGCCCCCTTATATACTGTTCCCTGACTTCAAGATTGGTATCAGTCAGGAACAGAACAGCTAACACTGTTTCTCAAATTATAGTTAATTCATGCCTCCCTGTTCCCCAAAATCTGATTTGTCTGCTCCTTAGTTCCAGCTTGTGATTTACCACAATTCATGACCACATCTATGCAGATCCAGCAACTACACTATTACTATGGCAAAGAAGCTAGAAGACAGACATAGCGATGCTGTTCATGAAATGCGCAAACATTGAACTCCAATGGTGGCAATATAGAACTACATTGCAGTGGCTGAAATCGTGATTTTTCTCTCTGCCCCTACAAACACATTTGACAATGCAAAGAAAATCCACACAAAGTGACAGTGTGCACCATATCCAATGGAGTGAGATTATCTGGTGCTGTCTCTGTGGTCTTAAGTAAGCCACACTACAGTAAAAGGCAGTGAAATTGTCTGAATCTGTCTCTGTGGTCTTGAGCAAGGCACACTACAGTACAAGGCAGTGAAATGGTCTGATACTCTCTGTGTGGCTTTGAGCATGCCACACTATAGTACAAGGCAGTGAGATGAACCAGTGCTGCCTCTGTGGCCTTGAGCAAGCCACACTGCAGTACAAGGCAGTGAGATGGGTAGGTTCTGCCTCTGTGGACTTGAGCATGGCACAGTACAGTACAAGGTAGTGAGATGGGCCAGTGCTGCCTCTGTGACCTTCAGTAAAACACGCTACAGTACAAGGCAATGAGATGGTCTGGTGCTACCTCTGTGGCCTTGAGCAAGCCACAGTACAGTATAAGGCAGTGAGATGGGCTGGTGCTACCTCTGTGGCCTTGAGTTTGCCACACTACAGTATAAGGCAGTGAGGTGGGCTAGTGCTACCTCTGTGGCCTTGAGTATGTCACACTACAGTACAAGGCAGTGAGCTGGTCCAGTGCTGTCTCTGTGACCTTGAGAAAAGCACACTACAGTACAAGGCAGTAAGCTGGTCCAGTGCTGTCTCTGTGACCTTGAGAAAAGCACACTACAGTACAAGAAAGTGAGCTGGTCCAGTGCTGCCTCTGTGGCCTTGAGAAAAGCACACTACAGTACAAGGCAGTGAAATGGTCTGGTGCTGTCTCTATGGCCCTGAGCATGCCACACTACAGTGTATGACAGTGAGATGGTCCTGTGATGCTTCTTTTGCCTTGAATCAAGAATACATAGCAGTGAATGTGAAAATGATTTATTTAATTCATAGGCATTTTATTAAACATGAAGGCACACATTTCTACAGAGTTCTGAGTTTCTATATTAAATATCTGATGATGTGTCACAGATTTTGCCTGTGGTGGAAATATTCCACACACAAAAGATTGAGAGGTATGCAAATCACAAGACAATAACATGGTCTGTTGCTGCCTCATTGCTAACTAATTTGTATTGATGTCTTTTTCAGTGATGTTTCCCAGATTGTGGATCAGCTAACAATGAAGGATGATGAGAACAGTGCAGCAGAGGTCCATCAGAAACTCATAGAAGTGGTGTACTCAGTATCCAAATCATCAATCAGATGAGTCTGAATCCAAAATGGATGGAGTTATGGCAGATCATGGTAATTACAGTATTGTGCCTACTGCAGCACTGGGTATACCATCATATGGGCAACTCCAAATTGAGTGACTCAATTTGAGTGCCTGTTATAAGAGCTGCCATGAAAGGGTAGAAAGGCACGGTTATAGCACAGATCAAGGGGAAGATTGGTGAGGATGTAGGAGGGCAAATGGAAGAGGAGGAATTATGGAGAAGGTATGTGGGAGGTAGTGTGGTGTGGTGCTACCTAGCTGGCCATGTGGTGTGGTGGTGAAGGTGGCAGGCTGCAGTGAGCAAGGTTCTGGGCTGGGTAGGGGTACATTTTTTTTATGTGTGGGTCTTTAACTTATTTTTTTTACGAGTTTCTCCTCCTCCCTGACATGCACGCCCCCTGGAGTTAAGAATCAAAGTAAGGGGGGTTGTGGGGGAGGCAGCCACTTGCATAGATATATTTATCCATTTTTGTTGGTGTTCTTATCCTCACTAGGGTGTGTACACCGCTGTTTTGGTTTTTGGAGATGTACAGCAGCTGTATTTAGCAATCACTGTTATAACATGGAACTGCATCACTGTATGTAATTGATTTTCTGGGGTGTTTAAGCTACAAAAGCAATTTAAGGTCTGCCTATCTTTGTAAAGTATTCATCCTTTGCTAATGTATTGCCCTACTGTATAAGAATGCATGTGGTGGATGTTCTGCAGGTAAAGAGCTGCACTTAAAAACAGCAAGACGATGACAGACTTTTTTTTTTCACCCAACAGTATATGCCCTCAAATCTGTACAGCCAACAAACATAAGCAGCTGGAAGAAAATAAGGCATGCATGGAAAAAAAAATGAAACATTTTTAGATGTTATGTTTACTGATGAAAGTACCATAGTGATGCAATCTTTTCCCCATGACTTTCTGTACACAAGGATTTCTTGTACTGAAATCACAGCCCAGACACCTTCTGAAAATAGACTTCTGGGGTACCATCTTAAATCATTGGACAGGGCCAATACTACTATTCAGTGGCATCATGGAGGCCAATTTCTTCAGAGAGGAGATAGTATCCAAAACACTGGTGCCCTTTAATTAGTGAGTGTTTGCAGATGGGCATTGGATTTTTCAATGTTCAGTACTGGCAGAGCAATTTACAGTGACAGTTTCTTTCTGCTCATGGTGGGGATATACAGCACAGAATTCTATGTGTTTACTTAAATGTATATTATTTCTCTTGTACAGATAATGACCAAAAGCATGCAGTATCTGTGGTGTACATACAGGAGAAGGGAGTGAATTGGGTCAGGACACCACCTGAATTGCCAGACCTAAACCCAATAGAGATGGTATGGCATCAGATGAAGCATTACATTTGGAGGGATGTTAAACCAAGAAACCATGCTCAGTTAATATGGGGCATAAGCAGTTGCAGACTGTAATAAATATATTGATCACATGGATAAAGTGATGCCAACTATTGTTCATGCCAATGGTTCTGCTAGTGCAATGTAAAATTAATGATTACCGAACACAGCCTTTTCATTTTGACCAGTTAATCAAATTAAATTTTATTTTTCCTACAATAAGTGTGTTGTTATTTTTTGTATCCCGCATCTTTGCTGTGTGAGGATCTAACATCTAGCCTACCACCTAGCCTGGCAGCATCCTGAAGCGTGATCTCAGGTTTGCAAATTGCAGCTGTGGTGGATAGGTGTCAAAAACAACCAAGAATGGTTTTAAATTCTGAAGAATTACTGCATAGTATCACAGGTTGTGATGTGACATCAGTTTCCAACAGCTAGTCAGGCAGCATCCTGAGGTGTGATTTCAGGTTTGGTAATCCTGGCTGTGGTGGGGTATTGTAAAAAAAAAAAAGCAAGGTTATAGGAATCATCATGAAGGAGACACCAGACTGAAGGAAAAAGTACTTCAAGAAATGTTTTTTATTGCTGGCCGAGACTGCATTTCAAAATAAAGAGTAGCTGACCACATTGTTTTAACAATTGTATTTAAAACCTATCACATTCACTCCAGTGGGCATTTAGGTAGCCTCTCTAAAACTGAAATGAGGCTGAACATTTTGCAGAATGCAATAAGTTTCCTTATTTCTGCTGTTAAAGCTCTCAATTATTGCACTTGTTTGATTCAAACTGTGCCATCATGCACATAAATGGAGTATGTTGCTTTCATTGCTACATTAGACTACTTAATATGGGATAAAGGTGCTTATGGATTCACATACGGTAACAAACACACAGAGTTGGACATTCCCTCCAGGATACCTGTACCTGGAGTTTTGAGATGGTTTCCCTTCAGTTGGGTACCTGGACACCTTCTAAATTCTAAAACTCTTTGCATTTATAATTTGTTTCTAATTAAATGGGGTGTGTGGTGCACTGTAGTTAAATGTAAGATGCAAACACAGACTTAGTGTGTTAGTTTGAAGTGGAAAACTGGTATGAATATGTCATCTTGGGCATGCCCCTATTAATTTTCCAGGTAGACCTTGTATCAGCTTTCCAGCTGAATCCCCTTCACCCTAGTTTAACAATTTTGTTATACTCAGGGAGTGTAGGAACTACACATGGATGGTACTTACCTGTGGGGTTTACCTGGAAGAGATGATGGCCTGAGTGGTAAATGGTGTCTGCTTGGCAATGTCCATGAAAGGTACAGGGATGCTGCACAGGTATCCCACAACTTTAAAGAGGCATGTACCTAGCACACTGGTGAGGTGATGTAGGATGAACATGCATCACCAAGATATATACTACAGTAAAGGAGATGGCCACAGTATGGCAAAGTTTGTGTCTGCACCCCAGGTTGGGAGGGTGTGGGAGTACCTCCATAAGCTTTGGAAGAAGTCGGAGAGGACTTACCTGGATGACAAGGAAAGTGGCACCATAGGGAATGCCACTGAACCAGGTGAGGTGTGTATGTAGCTGGTGGGGTTTGGAATGCAAGACACATGTTGTGGTTGCTGTGATGGTGATGGTTTGTGTACTGTTCATGTATTCACAGGATTTCAAGGTCAGTTTGTGCTGAAGAGGAAAGAGCAGCTTGATGGGTCAGTGGCCATTGTGGTGACCCAGTGAGCACACTGGCCCCTGATAGTGCCTCAATTCCTGTCCTGGAGGGTGGCAGTACTGGTGCCTATTATAAGGATGATGTGTGAGAGCTGTGGGCCAAGTGGAGCCTTCAAAAGTATGTGTTTAGGGCAGGTAAGTGATTGTGTGTTTATACTGTTGATATGCGTCCATGCATATGCATGCCACTCATGCCTCTCCTCTGTGTTCCTCTCATTGTAGGGGTATCATGGACCACTGAGATGCCTAGTCCTGGTGGAGGGGGGGTATGCCACCACCACATCAGAGGATTCTTTGTAGGATGTGGAGTAGGGGTATGGATGTGACCCTCCGCTGACATGGTTGATAACATCCAGTTACTTTCATCAAACTATATATTTTGTTGACTTTTTATCCACAAGATCACCTCAATACTTAATTTTCTGAGCATTTATTCAGTTTTCAAAATCTTATAGTGACTTCTTAATTTTTGTCAAAAATGCATCCATGTCTGCAGTAAATATTTTGTCCACATGTCCTGTGTCTGTGTCTTTATTCTGGCCAGCGTTGGCATGCCACTGTCTAGGAGGGGTGATGGAACTCCAGTTGTGATGTAGAAGAAGTCTGCCACAATTGCACATTATGCACATATGCACCACCATGCCTGGCGAAACAGTACATGTTGGATGATGAGGTTGACTCCTGTTCCCTTCCCCCACTTATTCAGTTGGGGATGACACAGAGTGTTTCAGAGAACCCCTTTCTCCCACTTATTCTGTTGGGAATGGCATATAGTGTTTCAAAGAACCCAGTCTCATCAGTCAAAGCTGTATCCCCTGGCCTGCTGAAACATTATGGAGCTATAGGAGCCAAAATAAGCAGACAGGAAAATAATAAAAATTTTAAGAAGTAGTCAGGTGTAACTTTTTACTTCTGGAGTATTTTCATTTTCCTTATGCTCATTAGAAAGTCTTCTATGTGATAATATTGTGTTGGATGTGTGGAATTGCTCTTAGCCTGACAGTTGACATATCTCTCTTTATGCCCCACTACTACATTATCAGCATTGTGATCTCACTGACAGTGAAATCACAGGTGACTGACATGACAGCCAACAAGTGTCTGTTCCAAAGCAGCAGTGAGGTCACAGTCAGTGAGGTCACAATGCTGATGGGCAATAGAGATAGATATGTCAGCTGCCACATAGAGTGATGTCCCACTCATCACATCTACTAACATCAGATAACAATGTTCTAATTAACCACATGGAAAAGAAAAAGTACCTCAGAAACAAAAGATAATGGTTGACTGCTTTAAGAAACTAATATTGGTTTTAGGCAGTGCACTAGCTCTTTAAGTATACGGTTGGGAATTGCATGGAGTGTTTCAAAGGGCCCCCTCTACTCAGTCAATGCTATACAGAGGTGGGGGAAGTTGACAAACTTTGCACTGTGGAATAATTTGCGAATTCCATATGGCAAAGTTGTCCTGCAGAGCATGAAATTCCACCTGCAAAGTGCAGAATTTCATCTGCAAATTTTGGAATTTCATCCATGAATGGCAGAAATACACCAATTCCGCACTTCATAAGTGAAATTCCACCATTTGTGGGTGAAGTTCTACACTTCGCAGTGAAACTTCTCCATTTTGCAGTTTTTGAAGGTGGGGAAAACTTTGTGGAGCTCCACAGATGCAAATTTCAGCTGCTTTGTGGCAATTTTCACCTGCAAATTTAAACTTTGGCCCACCTCTAAAGCTATATTCCCTAGCTTGCTGAATCATTAAGTAGTCAGTTGGGAATGACGCAGAGTGTTTCAGAGGGCCCCCTCCCCCAACTTATTTAGTTGGGGAATGGCACAGAGTGTTTCACAGTGCCCACTCTCCCAAGTCAAATCTATGTCCCCTCACCTACTGAACCAGTAAGTATTCAGCTGAGAATGGCACAGAGTGTTTCAAAGTACTCCTTCTCTTCAGGCAAAGCTGTATCCTGTGGCCCACTGCATCAGGTCAAAGTCTAGGTGAAACATGCTCATGAAGGAGCTAAGGGACTAAACAATTAAGGCAAGAAACATGAAAGCAGATCTACAGTACTGTTTAGCTTGCAGATACACATTAGTACTGCTAAAGCATAGAACTTCAATGCACAGTTGCAAAGTGTGTATTTGAGTGTTAATTGACATAGATCACTGATTACCAGGTTTGCTTGTGTACTGTTGTCCATAGACCAGGCTTGAGGTTGAAGCATGCACAGTATAAATGCTGAATAGCAACATATGCAGACCACCTCAAGAACTTCTGTATATAAAAAATGCCAATGTTGGAATGAAATGAAAATGCAATGCAAGCCTGATGCCCAGTGCCATAGTGCAAAATCTTTGAAAGTGACAATGGCTACCACTGTATGTCACTGATGATTATATTAAGAAGAAATGGCCCTGTGGCACCTCTCTCTCATGACTTCCCTCTACACTGACCTCCCTCTTCCCTGACAAGAAACCATTTACCACCACCCTTTGATCTCTCTCTCCCCCTCATCCTGCTTCCTGCCCATCTAACTTAATCTTTTGCTGCTCCCAGATCCTCAAACTTCTTCAGCAACCTTTTGTGTATTAAAAACCTTCCTGAAGTCAAATAGAGCAAATCCACTGCTGGACCCTTGTCCACTCTCCTACTTAGCCAGTCAAAGAATAGTATCACATTGGTCTGACAAGATCTTCATGCCACAGACCTATGCTGCTTATTGTCATGGAGTCCATTTCTCTCCATTTAGTCCACTAGGTCCTCTTTGACTAGTGTCTCCATTAGTTTAACTGGTCTGTAGATTCCTGGCTGCTCTTGCCTCCTTCATTGTGGAGTGAGACTACATCCCCTACTCGCTAATCTTTCAGAAGTACCCCTGATTGTAGGGAGCTATTGAATACCTTGCAAGAGGTCCAGCTAGTTCTGATGCCAGTTCACTGAGAACCCTAGGGTGCATCCCATTCAGCCCTGGAGCCTTGTTTGTTTTCTGGGCTGCTTGCCCTTTTCAGACCCTTTCTCCCATGAACACCACTTGTCCCATTTCTAGGATCCCTCTTGCAGCAGCCTTTATGATTTTTTCAGGCAAGGTCCTGCTCTTCTTCTCTGCTTTTCTTTCTCTTCCACTCTGTGAACACAGAGCAGAAGTAGTTGTTTAGAATGGCTGCCTTCTGGTCATCCTTCACTACTTTACTTCACGACATTACTCTGCCCCTTCTGTCAGGTAATAATCCCTCTTCTCCTCTTACTTTTTCCCCTAAAATATCTGAAGAACAGCCCTTCCCCATTTCTTTCCTCAATATGTAGTTCTGTGGCAGTTTTTGCATTACTGACCAACTTTTTCACTTCCTTTATCCTTGACTGGTGTTCACCCCGTTCCTCATCTCCATTTTTATTTTTACAGCTGATGAAGATCCTTTGTTTAGCCTTCACTGCATATTTGACTTCCTTCAAGGACTAGACTGGTCTCTTGTGCCTGTTGCTCTTGATTACGTTCTGAGGCATGACTTCACGGCCTCTAGATCGCCTCGTCTAATTACTCCCAACCTCTCATCCACCCGCCCCCACCCTTCAGATTTCATCCACTCTCCTCAGCTTCCCCTTGACTCTTGACTTGTTCTCTTATCTGGTGAAAGACTGCTTCTGAAATCCAGAACCACAGCCTTTTACAAGGATATACTGGTATGCAGGTGCAGTTTGAACTACATGGTATAATGGTCACAGGACCCCAGGAACTCCTCAGTCCTCACCCTGCCTACAGTTTCTGCATAGATGATCACCACACTGAGAATGACAGCTTGGCTCATGCATTCTGTGACCTGCAGTACCAGCAGACAGTCCTGCACTGCATTACCAGAGCCTGACTCCTGGTATTTTTAGTTGTTGGAATGCCCCACTACATCTGATGGATTGAGATCCATCACCCCCAGTACCTACCTTTTTGCTCCCCCTTCTAAATCTCTGCTGCTAGTTCCCCCATCTCTTTAGTCCCTCTGTCCAGGTGGTCTGTAGACCCCCCTCCCTATGCAAAGCATCTTACCTGATGTGGTCATGAGCTTTACCCACAGTGATTTTGTTCATTGGTTACATTTTCCATTAGTTTTATTTGTTTGGTTTAAGATTTAGATTACTTTAAGATTTCCATTACCCCTTTTTCCTAGTGTATCTTTGTACATATCCTCCATTTTAGAATCAGGTGATATAAATAATTAATTTTATATTGCAGGTCTCCACCAATTCTACTATGCAGAAAAGGATAGATTAAATGTTCTACTTATCAAGGACTATTCATAATGTCTTAGCTGACTGATTATTAGATTGATTTCAGTTTCAAAAGAGTAAAAAATTACACTAAGAGAATCGTATACTTAATGCTTAAACAGAAACACTTGATTTAAAGAGTGCACAGAAATATACTGCATCTTGTCAATAACCATCATTTATAATAAATTAGTTGCTTAGTGGGTCAATAGATAAGTTGTCTCCTGAAGCTTCTTGACCCTGAGATCAAGCTCATTGTAGTTATATAAACTCCCAAGTTCAGTAATATAAAACAAATGAAAAGAAGAGTGCTCCCAAGCTGTTTGTAATTATAATCATTATATCTTAAAATGTGTTTCTTAATATACTGTCAATGCTTTTTACTCTAGAGCTTGTATTTGCAATAAATTATGATTGCCTTTCCTCAGAGTCTACATTTGCAGTCCAAAAATTTGATTGCTAATAGACTATTAACTGGACATAACCAGCCCTCTTCAACTTGACAGAGTCTATTTAGCACAGTACATTAAGATGAGACTCAGTGAAGGCAAAATGAATACAATGGGACCAGCCAGGATTTAATGCAATTCTGTAGAATTTTGCAGCTGAGTTACTGCAGGAAACAAAACAATTTCAGTAGCAGTTAATCCTTTATGGCATGCAGGAATCTGTGACACCACATTGCATGTATCTTAAAAGTCTTTCTCCTATAATGTCTCTGCATGACCCTTTGAATAAAGTTATGAAGCAGAAATTGCAAGAAAGCTATTAGTCATAGAGCAGTGAGGTGAATTATCAGGAAGACTGCTGAAAAACTGAACAACCTGATAAAGCTAAAACACTGAATTTGATGACAGAAGGTGTCCAAAGGTCCATCAAGTTTGCCCTTACTACTTTACCTCACCCCACCTATGTTCTGTACTGGTGAGCTCTTACCCTCATCCATAACTTCCCTCCCCCTCAAGGTACCAGGTCAATATGCTGCTGCAAGAATAGCATGGCAAGAACCATGCTGTGTAAATCGAAAAACCATTCGGAATGACAGGGGTAAAATAGCGGTAGTGAATTGCTATTACCCCTGTCTCTGTCCTCTCAGTGGAGGAAGGGCTGAAGAAGCCTCAGGTGCTGTGCCTGGTTGAGCTGCTCCTTTGGTAGAGTGGCTAAGGCAGAAGCACCTGGAGCGGTGGAGACCTGGGGGACCAGGATCTGGTTCCCCATCTGCTGATATTGTTATTTATTTATTTATCTTGGCTCACAAACAAAGTTTCCCCCTCCCCAGTTTCTCCTTATCCCCGAGGTCCACATCTCCTTTGGAACTAATTATAATAATTCTTGGGGCTGTGGGGAGTGTGGGGCTCAGAGCCCCCCACAAAAACAGCAACTGTATATTTTTTCTATTAAGTCCTATGGTGTGTGCACATTTTGTATCAGTCTGTGTTTTTTTAATGACCTTATTTGCGCACACGGCATTTTGCTTGCGGCATTGTTTGCCATGCTGTTTTTGTTCATGGGGTTTTGACCCCATGCCCCCTCCTCAAACTCATTGTATGCCTGTTCCACAAGAAACTAATTGCCCACCATAGTTGTGGGTCACCTTGTTGGAGGTCCAGCAGAGTTGTGGGAGCTTGCCATGAAGGAGGTCAAAATTGTAACAGAGTAACATAGAAAGGTCATGCGTATAGAGCATCTGGCACAGGCCATCTGTCAGCATTCCTTAATACAGGGCTTCCTAACCCTGGACAACATAGCACATCATATAGCTTTGTAAATCACTGATGTTATGGTGTATCTGGCTTCCCTGGAAACTGACCTCCCAGTACTCTGGGAACTAGTACAGCATTTTGGAACTATGTCAGGGTACAAACTTAATGACAGCAAAATTGAAGTTCTGGCAATAAATTACACCTCTCCTTCATCTCTTGTATCTCAGTTTACCTCTAGATAGGGCTTACAGCAGATGAAATACCTGAGGGTTAAACTCACAAACACATTCTCATAACTGGTTGGAGATAATTACACCCCAATCCAAGCACAGCTACAGGTTGACCTTGACATGTGGAATGTACTCCCTTTATCACTTGAGTGATGGATCATAATTATCAAAATGATGGTGCTACCTAAGTTCTTATATCTTTTTCTGTTAGTAAACCTCCCAATCCCAGTGATCACCTTGGTGGTCTTGCAGAGACTAATGTCTAGGTTTTTACAGCTGGGTCACCCCCCACCCTTTGCAGGCCGAAAAACAGAGAGGATTTGCCCTTCCAAACCTCAGGCTAAATTTTGAGGCAGCTCAACTGCAACCAGTTATTCACTAAGTAATAAACCCACTCAACAGTTAGTGGAAATAGAAAGAGCTGTGAGTCCCCTCTACCCACCGGAGAGAGTGAACTCCTGGATTTGCATTCATTTGCACAGCATGGCACCTGTGCCTTCCTGTTCATGTCCATCTCCCTCAGACTATGGAGGAATTGACTAGGCAAAGCTAATATCAAATAGCAGATGCTCTGGCTACTCCTTCTGCATCTACATAGTGGCTTTGCCCCAGCCAGATTATACACAGAACACAAGAACTGGCATCAAAAAGGTCTTCAATATCCCTTTCAGCTTATGCAGGGACGAGTGACTAAAGATTTTCTGATCATGAGGGAAAGTCTGAGACTACCACTCATGGATAGATTTATATATTGTTAAGCATGCACTTATTTGACAACTTGGTTGAGACAGGAGCCTCTCTTAGGCCCTGGACACACTGGTGGTTTTAAAACATTTTAAGTGCTTAAAATGTTTTAAAAACTGTGGAAACCTCTTTGCAGACACACTGTGCAGTGGTGTAAACCGTGTTTAAAAACCATTTTATAACCCTGAGAAATATCTAGTCTATAGCACGGTTTTGAAAATTGTTTAATTGTAGCACGGTTTATCATTTTGAATGTGTCTGCTTAAACCCAAGTAGTTCTTAACACGGTCCTCCAGTTTCCATCACATGACTTGGAATTCCATGATGCATTGCTTCTCGTCACCCTCGAAGTGCAAAGCGCTATTTTGAAGAGACCTGCTGTTGTTGTTGTCATCTGAGGAGAGCTCATTTAAGTTTAAGAAGAATGACTGATCAGGCAGCCAGATGGTCAGAGGAGGCAGCCAAGCTTTTAATTGATTATTGGTTTCTAGAAGCCGTACAAGACCAGTTAAATATTTTTACTCGTAATTCTAAAATATATGAACAAATATCAGTTCATCTTATTTCTCGTGGACATGATCGAAGCGCCAAACAGTGTCGTGAAAAAATAAAACAACTGAAAGTGAGGTTTCATAAGGTGAAAGACAACAATTGAAAGTCAGGATCTTGTCGGGTTACTTGTCCTTTCTATGAGGAATTAGACTGTATACTAGGCACCAGACCAACCTCTACACCATCTATTGTAATTGAAAGTGGTGAGAGTGGTTGTGGAGTGAGCGACAATATGGCATTTGAAGATGTGACTCATGAGGTTTTACACGTCGATGGTATGTTTACATTTCATGCATTGTGTCTGCCTAGTCCACCCCCTCTTCCAATTTGCAGAAAGAACTATTAGTATGTTTGTACACTCGCACTATCTGTAACCCCAATGAGAGGTGTACTTGAAACCTGAGCTCCATAATCACCTCTTTGCATGTGCAATTGGATCACCAACCGTATATTTAAACATTGCTCAAGAAAGCCAATAGTTAAAAATATACTGTGCGGTTTAAACTGTAAAGATATATTTCAGCTTGATCACATTCCGTATGCTGCTGAAATCCCTAGCCGCAATGTAATCGCATCATTTGTGTGATGTAACAGAATAATACAAGGTGGACACATAAATCAAGTTCCTGCCTAGACATGTGGACAGCATAGCAAAGCCTGCTGTATATATAATTAAAAAATGTTAAACAGTTCCATCATGTGAGCCTATAGGGTACAAAAGGAAGTGTTATTGAGAGGAAAAGAAGTGCACATGGAGGTGGGTGGGCACATATTACTTCTGGTTTCAGTGTACCTGATACCAAATTTACCTGCAGTATACCTGATGTCTCGTGCAAGTTACATGGTGACATTTAAGACAAAGTAGCTGCCTTTTTGCTTATTTTAGTTTTTAATTCTCCCCGGCATAACCAGATTTTGCCATTCCATTAGCACATGGTAAAACTCCAAATGCAAACTTGGATGTATTTAAACATTAATTTTTTATATTGGTGTCCGGAAGTGAAGTTATGAGAAGTGTTATCTGCAGCACGTCAGTGTCCATCAATTGTTGGTTACAAATCATCTCCAAAATGTTACCACAAAGTAGCCCTTACAAAATGTCAACAAGCTTTTTATAAGGTTATTTTAATGAGTCATGTTAATGCTCACATTTTAATTTGAAATGAACTTCAAAATGCAGTCTGTTGAAATAACAAAACTTTAATAGCTATGTCCTCACTGGTAAATGCGTCATTGCTGACTGGCACTGGTAGTAGTTAAAAGGTTTAAGCAAGAGCACTAGCACTGAGGGTTTACAGGGATTGTCTTTGATAAAACGGGATTGTCAGAGGAAAATAAATCCTCCTGTAATAATATTATCTTTCTCAATACCTATTTTAAAACATTTTCACCGCAGAGCGCTAGATGATCCAACAGTACACCCAATTGTGCTAAAAATAATTTGGTGAATAATACAAGTAATTGCGTCTACAGCGAAATCCACCAGCCCCCAATACACTGGTTTTGTTCTGATGTATCTTGGTGATGGTGGCAGAGTTCAGTGGAGGAATGGAAATAATAAGAAAAGTCTATGGAAGCGATAGACTTGGCCAGGTTCTGAACACATGAACATTTTAGTATTATCGGAGTACTCTTCCTGAACTCCGAGGGATCATTTTCCGGTTCCAAAATTATCATTCAGCATCTCCTTCATGACTAAGGATGACCCTCTGGAATTTAATTTGCATCCACTTCTGCAACAAAGCCAATCAAAGTAAACATCCAGAGGAAACAGTGGAGACTATACTAGAAACTGTCTCAATTTTACTTAAGAAGGCACAGCATAGGGACATAACAGCAACCACCAAAAAGGATCACAACCCGTTTTCGTAATTAAAAAAAGCAAATACTTTTAAAAGGTACTGGACTTGGTGATATGAAACATTTATTTTGAAACTCACTGATTCAGTGTTTCTTATCTTTCTTTGTTCAAACAGTTCACTTATATTTTATAGTTCTTAAAGTAAAGGTTAATCGAAATTAAACAGTTCAGATTGGATGTAGCAAGCAGGTTTATTTTTTAAAGGGTTAGAAATACAGCCCTATAACCTTGTGGTTTTTGAGCAATAGCTGCTACACTGCTGGAGTAAACTTTCAAAATAATCTCTCGAAAAATAATTGGATTTTAAAAGAGGCCTTGTAAAAGACAAAGGTAAAATTACAACAACATAGCTTTCAAGTGCAGCCTAAGCATAGATCTATCACACATCCTTAAATAACTAAATCATTATTAGCAATCCAACTTGCAAAATAATTGTTAACTTTCAGATTATATGATTCTGTAATTTTCTTATAGAAATGGAAACTAAAAATTGAAAGAAGAGATAGGGTGTGGAATAATGATAGCTGGGTCACTGTGGGGAGCTGGGAGTGTAGTACGGTAGCTCGGGTGACCTGGAGTACGATGATGTGAATTGGATGCTTTATGGGAAGCTGCTGTAGCAATATGGGCAGAACTGGTGAGCAATGCGAGCAGATCTGGGATGTTGTATGGGGAGAACTGAATGCAGTATTGGGAGAAATGGTGGTGCAGTTTAGGGACAGTCTGATAAGCTTCCCTCCCCCCATTCAGGGTGCCACTCCTTAACCATTTTCAGTTGTCCGTCCTCAGGTTAATTGTATCTCCCCTGTCTGCCTGTATTATGTAGTCTGTTGACCTCTTCCTTTTCTGTCATCTCCCTCACACCCTGAAACAGAACCTGGTCTGTTTCTCAATTTGATTTGTCCAACTCCCTGTGTCATTGTATAATGTTGCCAATTTTTTTTGTTTGCTTCTTTTTTCAATGCGCCCTTGGCTTTCTCGGACCCTTTTGCCATGTGCAGTTGGTGCCAGATACCTTCCTGTCAGCTTATGCTATGCCTCCTTTGTCCAACCAACTGCTATTATTATAATGGTTTCAGGAATGCTGTAATTTGATTGGTTGTTAGCAGTCTGAGACCATCAATCTCCTTATTAATACACCTCCAGAGACTGATTACAGGAGCACAGATTTAAAAATCCACACAGAACCTCTACCTGGTAGCTCCTCCCAGTGTCTGTTGTAGACACGTCTCTCAAACACAACCTGTACCATATCGTAAAAAAAGTTTAATTCTGTAGCTGTATCAAACTCTTGCTAACTCGAGACATAGTTTAACAATTTCCCTTCTTCTTCCAACACGCAGTGTTCACAAAAAGTGCTAGCCTCCCAACAGCTCCATCACATCATGCAGTCCTCAGCAGCAGATGCCACTACACACTAACTACTTTTCGCTCCTCACTGAGACTGATGAAAAGTGAAAAGTACATATTTTTCTAGGTGAGAGACAATCATGCATGAGCAGAGTGGGGAGAGGTAATGGCCAGACAAAATGTCTTGAATATTAGTACAATGATTATTAAAGTCTGTGATCAGCGGAGCGGCTCACTGACAGTTGAAGCAAGTAGTATGACAATGATTGAAGCTCACATTGCACAAGTCTGCCTAACAGCTATCAGTAATCTTGCACTCACCACTGTAAGTGCATATTAAATAACTATTATCCGGTTGTAATTAAGATCAGTGAGTAATTGTAAAACATTATTGGCTGAAGAAGTGCTGATGTTTTCAAATTAAAAAAAGTAAAACAAATTGAGTCCCAGATCTGCCTATTTTCATGGCAGTTACACATAAGATACTCTGCTAAAAATAAATGTCTCACATGCAGGGGATGGAGCTTTCTGATGGCCAGTGGCAGAGCTCTCTCGACCTGTGTTATGAGTAATGTAAGACAGGTAATCAATGACATGATGATCCTCTCAAAGGACTTTTGGATATGTAACAATGGGAAATATTCCTTGGCTACCAAGCTAGGAAAATGTGATTGTACATACATATTTTTTTTTTTAATCCCAGAACATTAGAAATTTTAGACTGTTACAAAGGCAACCTGTTGTAGTTTTGCATTTATTTAGGTGCAGTAGGAAGAGGAGTCTAAGCAGTGGTTGTGGTGGTGACAGCCCATGTACCATAATGTCAGTAGCATGCATAGTTAAAAGTAATGTAATCACTTTTGGGTCCATTTTGAAAAAATATAATATTTAGACACAATTCAGTACTGATGCTCCGGTTTCTATGTGCTTCTCAGCCATTCTCCCATTTCTATGCTCCGCTGATTTTCCTTTCCCCTGCTTACTGCTCTCTCACTGTCATTTCTCCCTTCACTTCGACTGAATGCTGTAAAACACCTCTCTGTAGCACTGCCCATTTCCCATAAGTTAGATTTCACAGTATTTCTATACATGAAGAATGTCAGATTCAAAAAGAAATTAGACTGGTTCTGCATGTAGTTGCTCATCCTGTATTTTTTATTGTATGGTACTGTGTGACAAATGTGTTTTGTATTTTCTTGACCTTTCTAAATGAAACTGACTCATGCAGTACCTATAGGTTCAAGCATGCTGTTGTACCACAGAAGGGTAGAACAACATTCTTTGTAATCTGAACTGTGGTAAAACAGCATTTCGAGATGGTCGGGACTTATACAGAACAACACGCAACCTTACACTATACCTCCATTAATGCATAGTAATAATGTCTTCTTTATATTTTCATTTTAGACGTTGATGCTCAGAGCATGACTAATACATCCGTCCATGATTGTGGAGATCAAGATGAGGCACATGTTGCTGACATCACAGAAGCAGATCTGGAGACAGTGCAAGGAAAGGAAATGTCAGCATTATCTGGAAGCATGCAGTCAGAGAAACGTTCTGCCAAAGAACCTCTCACTAATTTGCACAAGAAACGTAGACATTCAAGAGTTCAGGAACTGATCGGATTTGTGTTTGAGCCGACTCGAAATATGATACAGGAGCAGTTCAACAAACTTATAGATTTTGAACGTGAGCGAGCTGCTGCTGACAGAGAGATGCAGGAGAAGTTACGTAAAGAGGAGGCTGAGCAAAATACTAAGTTTCTCAACACTCTGATGCAAATAATGACACCGTCAGCAAGTGCTACACAAAACATACCTCCAAATCAGTTAAAGAGAAGCCTAGTCATGCTTACCCAGGAATACGTTAAGATACCTACCATCAACTCAATCAGCACATGCATATGCCATGTCAACCCCATACCCAACCAAGTACCTCCGCTGCAAGTCAGTCAGCTGGATATAATACTTCCACTCCTAATTGAAGTTTTACTGAGGAGCTGTTTAGTGAAGACTATACATGGACAGAAATATAGAGTGCTACAGTCACATTTCTGTAGTCTTCACAGTTATTTGTAAATGCTATGCAATTGACATGTTAGTAAAAAAATGTGCAACAACTTGTAAGATGAGTATAAATATACATACGCTTTATTCAAACTGGTAACATTAATATTTAAAATATTTCAGAATGTTTTGACTATTTTTATAAAATGTGTTGCACAGTATTTAAGCAGTGTATTTAAAAACTATACAGATACATGTATGTACACATAAATAAGTACTGTATCAATCTATTTTTCTGATGCAATATGCTATGTCTAAGTTAATTTAGTAAATAATCAAAACTTGCAGTGTTAAATATATAATTATAAACAGCACAAAATAATCAGTTCTGTATTTATTCAGATGTATTTCTGTTAAGTATTGTTACTATTGCTCAATATAAACTTAGTTCTGAATTCATAAATGTTTGCAATAAACTATTAATGACATGTTTTGCTTATGAACACATGAAACATTAATAAAATAAATGTTCAAGCTATGTATGCAGTCTTCCTGGTTTATGTGAAACAATATTATCTTGAATTACTGTGTCAGATCACCTTTGTAGGGGACGAAGTAATCTGCTATTGCATCACATATTGCATTTGACTGTCCAATCTGTGTGGGTGCAGCACAGTCATCGTGACATATAATGTCATTTTCAGGCTGTTGATAAGCAGTCAGATCTCTTTCAGACATCCACGAATTATCAATGATTTCTCCTTTGGATTCACAGATGTTATGCAAGATGCAACATGCACTAATCACTGTAGGAATATTCTGTATGTCAAAATCCATGCGCTTCATCAGACAGTGCCAGCGTTCTTTAAGTTGACCAAATGCACATTCTACCACCATTCTCGCTTTACTAAGTCTATAGTTGAAGTTGTTTTTCTTGTTGTCAGAAATGTCAGCATAAGGTTTCATCACCCACGGTAACAATGGGTATGCAGGATCCGCCAATATCAGAACCGGGACACTGATGTTGTCAAATATCCAGATAATAGGTGGAAATAAAGTGCCTTCTGGCCCCTTTCGAAACAGTGAACTGTTCTTAAACACTCTAGCATCGTGTACTTTTCCTGGCCATCCAACGTTGATGTCTGTAAAACAGAATTGGTGATCAACAAGTGCTTGCATCAAGACCGAATAATAACATTTGCGATTGTAGTATTCAACTGCTTGATTTGGAGGACAGAGAATGGGGAAATGTGAGCCATCAACTGCCCCACCACAATTTGAGAATCCCCAGTCATGCTCAAAACTTTCCACAATGTCTTCAACTGCATGTAGTTTGATGACTCTTGGCATCAGTACTTTGACAATAGCCCTACATACATCAATTACTATCTGTCCAGCTGTCGTTCTACCACATTCGAACAAATGACCAAGTGTTCTATTGTCAATGTTAGTTGCTGGTCACCATAACGTTATGGCCACTCTCTTCTGAACTGGTAGTGCTTCTCTCATTTGTGTGTCTGCTCTGAAAATGAAAGTAAGCAGTTCATTGCATAACATGTTGAATGTGGATTGTGTCATTCTGAAGTTTGCAACCCATTCATTGTCATTCCAGTTCTTCATGACGACCTCCTCCCACCAGATGAAGCTGCTCTCATTTTTCCAAATCCTACGTTTTATCATATCTGTAATGTAACTGCTAGCAATAATGTCATGAAGCATAAGAATTAATTCTAATGCCCTACGCATACAGAACAACAACACTGTGGTCCTCAAACTCATGACCTGATGATGGTGTCTCAACCTCTTATACTTTTTATGAAGAAGTTGTCTATATGACACAGCAAGTGCAGTGATAAGCGATGAGCAATTCTTGTTCTTCATTATTTTAGATGTCAAGAACCATACCATGCAATATTCCTATAAACATGCAAAAACAAAACACAATAAAAAAATTATTTACTTAATATGATACATGTCTGCACATAAAGTACAATAGCATTTATAGCTTATAATGAAATGCTGTTAAACATATATTTTCATTCATGGAATATGGTTGTTCTGTCAAACTACTGACATAACAGGATTTGCATCATCATTGAACAATGTCACACATAGTGTATGCTGGAGATCGAGGCCACAGGCAGACTACTTTTGCTACCTTAACTGTTACATTATTCTGAGACAACACACACCCTGGACTGCCTTATTGTGATCATATTAAGTATAACTTTAAGTTGCAGGACCATGCAGGATAATTTATTTTTAATTGTGGCAAACTGGCCTATGTTGCATATTATGTAGTAGCAGCATGATGGTGTGGGTCACACAGTAGTTGAAATAGGTGGGAAGCGGGCTGAGTGACATGAGACAAAGGGTCATAATAAAAGGGGAGTCATCTGGAGAGGGCAAGATCACAAGCGGGCCCCTCATGGATCAGTGTTGGGGCTCCTACTATTCAATATATTTGAAGGGAACATTGTGGAGGGTCTTGAAGTGGGTGTGAATCTGATATTAAAATCTGAAATAGGGGCATGAATAATGCAGTGATACTTAAGGAGGCTTGAGGCATGGTCAAAGAACTGGCAACCTTCATTCAGCACAGAAAAGTTCAAGGCCATGCATCTTGCATACAGGAAACAGAGGGCAGGGAATTGCATGGGGCCAGAGATCTGGAGTGGACGGAACAAGAAAGGCTCCTGAGCATCACTGTATCAGGGGACACAAGTGTGGGAAATCTGTGAAGAACTGGGGATATATAGTAGAACTCCATAAAATCCCCTTATGTTTGAAAAAAAAAAGAATCACTTCTATTTTGGTAATTTGTTCCCGTACATATACAATTCTCATGATTATGATGGTCATGATCAGGCAGTCACCATTTTATAGATATGTTAATGTGACACTGTCATGAGACGGGCAGTGTTGCACATCACCCACTAATCAACAGCAGGACTGCTTGTGTCAAAGGGCAGACACATTCAGGGAAACAAAAATAAAAAAATTCCAATTATGCAGTAATTCATTTTTCAAACATACTACTTTATACACATTTCATGTTCCATTGGTGCCCAGTTTCAATAAAGCTAAATAAGTTCTTGCACTAATTACTTCAGTCATTGTTAAAAGTGATTATATTCCATGTGCATTCACTATAATGATTGATACCCACCTACAGGAAAGGTATTACAGTTTCTGTACACAGCTTAGTCTCAACAACTTCTCCTGAGCTGCTCAGCTTGCATCAAATGCCATTCAGTAGTACTGTATTCAGTCAGCAAATCTGCCAAATGCATACTCACAGAAAAGCAAGAGCTAATGATGCGGGGGGGGCACAGCAGGGATCCTCAAGAAACCATCATCGGGAAATGTTGAGCAAGATAAGACATATGCTCACCATTTCTCAATGTAAGGTAATGCTCTTTGCCTAACTCGCTTTACCTGGCATTGAGAAATGGTGAGCATAATAATTAATAAATTTTACCTATTCGTTGTATTTGTCATATATTGGCAAAGTGAGGCAATGCTCCTATTATTATGCTCTACATTTCACAATGATTGTATGTTGAGGATCTCTGCTGTGTAATATGAAATGCAAGTATGTATCTCTGTTCCATTGTGCCTCTTTAAAAAGTTTGGAAAGAAGTTATTTATTTACAATTTCAGTTTCTTCAAGCTATCAATATCTTAACTCAGTACTTGGTTAATGTTCAGGTTTCAGATGTTTGCTAATTAAACAATAAGGCATGATCAGGGGTTATGTTAATGGTCTGTTAATCACTCTCTAGGGGTGTAATGTGGGATGAGGCATAGCCGAGTACCACAAGCCCCTAGAGGGTGATTAATTGACCATTAACATAACCCATGGGAATGCCTTATTGCTATTATAATAAAAATGTTTTTAAACAGTGTTAAACCTTGTTCAGCATATGGTTAAGCTGTACATGTATGTTAATAAAAGATTAACATAAGGCTGTTAGAATGTTTAGAACCAATAAGGAAGCTCCATTTCTCAAACCCTTTTTATAATGACAATTATTTTAAGGGTATCATGAATGCTGCAATCTGATTGGTTGTCAGCATTCTGATAGCCTTATGTTAATCTCCTTATTAATGTACTTGTCCAGCCTAATCATCAGATCATTAATTTAGCTTGGTCTAGTTTTTTTTTCCCCAAGTTCCATTAGTAGAATGTACAGCCGCCATTATGTCCCCCTGATAGATGTGCTGGCCTGTGTAAATGTTAGTTTGTAAAAAAATTAACAGTGAAAACATTGTGAAATCACCCGTCAGTCTTAGCTCAGTATCCTAATTTTTTTTTAATGAAATACTCTAAATACATTTTTCAAAATCATTCCTTGTAACAGTGAAGTTCATACAGAGAATTACAATTATGGAATTAGAAAGAAACACTGTGCAGAAAGCTGTGCCCCAACACTGCTGGAGTCCAAATCCCAAATTAATGAAATCATTTTTTTTATGCCCGGTGTTCCAGGTATATTCTACAGGAAATCCACCCCACCCCATCACCCACTGCAGCATCTATGGAGCCACAGTACAACTCCATCCAGCTACACCACCTCGAAACACACTGATCCCCCTCCACAGAACTCATACACGGCTCACCATTCGAGAAATGTGCAGCTGCAGGCAGCTACCAAAAGGAGTCCAGTATTGATGTGTATGAGTTAATAGCAGCAGTGGTGTTTTTTTTTAATTATTTATCTGAATCAACATTTACTCATCCTATGGTCACAGGCTCCGGAGATGGGTGGGCAGTATCCACTTTCTGTTGCCGTTAACACCTTGGTGTACTCTCAATTCAGTACGGGCGCAGTATATAGGCACCACTGTGGGATTTAGCAGTTTTCCATGTTACTCGCATTCATGATTGCTACTGTTCACCTCAGAATCCCCTGGTTCCAGTCGTGCGATGGGCAGAGTGTCATGGAATTTTTTATTAATACACTGCAGCATTCCATGCATCCGCTAGCCAAACAAGGCTTCCTCAATTTGTTCTATAGCCTATCAATTCACCAAACCCCCCAGCACCCTCTCAATCCATACTGCTTAAATACCAGGAGCTCTGAGAAGATGTCGGTAGTGACAGGAGATTTGCTGGACGGAGACTGCTGTCATTTCCCAGTTTACAACTGTACATTTTTTTTACTTTCCAGCTGAGTGTTCTATGTAAGCATTACGTGTAGCTGGAGAGGGTCGAGATGAACTGGGAGGATAATTGGGGTTGGGACAGGGTGAAGAGACAGTGGATCTTTGTCTATATTCAAATATTGGATTGCAACTCAAGGAGACAAGCGGGTAGACATGTTCGTCTGACAACTTGTGCAAACTACTCTCTTAAAGATAAAATATTTGCTTACAAATTAGAATATGGCACCTATGCAAAGCTTATTCTTATATATAAAAAATATGCTCAAATTACACGATTTATGTAGTGCTTAGAGCAGCCAAAATCACATTTAAAAAAAAAATGAGAGGAGATTGTTTATGAACGTCAAGGCAAAAAAAAAATTACAGGAGACACGGTATTCTCATTTATGCAGAAAACCTATTTATCTTATTACTTTATACCAGAAAACAGCCAAACTGCCAAACTGCCATAACTTACTGCAGCAAATCAGCAATTTGACACTGATAGCACCATGTATTAAGTTACCACAGTGACACACGATCGAAGACTGAAGTGCAGATTTATGGGAAAGACAATGACGCTAAGCATCACGGTAAGCAGCCTTAACTTGAAACCGTGCTAGAAATCGGTTTTGAACACAGTATTGATGTCACCGGTGTGCACGGTTAAAAATGTTTTATGACATGCTTTATTTGCAAGTGTGGCTGCAACACCGTGCCACATATAAAACGCTCCAAAAAACATTTTTAAACACACATTCCCAGTGTGTCCAGGGCCTTAGACTCTACTAACCCACTCTTACATTTAATAATTACTACACTGATGGGGAATACTATTCCAAATCTTATTTCTCAGCTTTATGACACACTTTTTAAAATATAGCAACCCCATCTGTTGCAAGTAGTTGAGAAATGGAATCAGGATATGGGTAGGCCACATGATCCACAGTTATGACAAGTGAGGTACGTCAATGTGCATAAAATATCCCCTTTCATGACATAGTGAGAGTTCACCTGGAAGTGCTTGATAAGGTTTCTTTTTTTAGACCAGTACAACATGTGCAAAGACAACATGCACCATTGTTGGCGCTATGGTGAGATATGACTTGAGCATTATCATATATTTTGGCAGTGCCCTAAACTGAAACCTTTTCTTAGTGCTCTTGAATTGGCATAGCAGGAAATATTTCAGCCAGCCTTAACCCTCATAAACTCTGTTTCTTTTCTCTCTGTACCCACAGGGATTCCACTAATAAATACATCCTGGGAGTGCAGCTAGCAGTGGAAAGAAAATGTATAACCAAAAGATGGGCTACTCCAGTGATAGCTATGGTAAAGGAGTGAATGACAATGGTTAATGCTACATATCAGTTTGAAAAGATGACAAATGTTTTGAGAGACCAAGCAGATAAGGGACAGACTAGAGGCGCAGACACTGATGGATGTTGCCATCCACGGAGAGGCAGAAGCTGTGGACACCATGGCAAGTAGGGATGCCAGACATACATGCAGCTGTGATATCACAGCCATCACCATGCACCACTAACAGTCATGACATGTACCCACAGATGGCACACAGCCTGGTAGGAGTGATGTGGCATCCACCAGGGACCAACCAGCAGCCACCATGACAGCGGCCACATCTGCAGTAGGACAACAGGTAGCTGAGCATGAAGGTATGTATGCACACACCGGGGGGGGGGTGCTTTGGAGGGCGAATGGCCAGCAACCACCTAACATGCATTATGTACACCAAGAAGTATGGAACCAGAGATGGAGTCCCCTACAGAGATGGCCACTGAGGAGAACAGCACCAATGTACACTGAGAAGAGGAGACTGAGACCAGCAGCAACACAGCCGTAGGGACTGAGATGCCACCCCCTATAGTGGGGTACATATGGCATGGTGTGCCACACACAGGACAGTAGCATGAACACCGCACCATGCACCAACGGTGGTGGCCCCTACAGGCTAGCTCAGCAACTGTCCACTGTGGCACAACGCATGGACAGCGGCAATGAGGGTTCCTCTGATCACAGCTGGTCATGCACCAGGTCTGAAAGGTTGCACACATACATGGAGGGGCAGTACTGTCAGCTGCAGCAGCTGGAATGTGACAGGCTAGAGGCACAGGGGAGTAACACTGCAGCAATGGAGGCACAGACCTCGGTGCAACGGGGCATGCATACAGTCATCCTGCAGTGTGTGGTGGCATTGGTGGGTATCCAGGAGCATATGTGGCACACACCTGCAGGGATCAACCGGGACAGCACACACAGGCTGCAGCAACTGTCAGGAGCATGCAGTACACATTGCCTGCAGGCCACACACTGCTGATGGAGTGGGGAAAAGCTAAACACTGCCATGCCATGTTGACGTCATGGTCTGCTCACCTGCAAATGAGGACCCGCAGGCAGTGAACACCCATCTGATGCAGGTGAACAATGTTGTCGAAGGGACATCAGAGAGCATTGTGTGCATGGCAGCAGCGGATGTTCCAGAAGTGAGGGCATTGGCATTGATAGTGCTACTGTTGGATGCAGAGGTGGATCCCAGAGCAGACAACTGAGATGCAGACCTGGCAGCTGTACATCTGCATGGCTACAGGCATGTCCAGGTGCCGAGTGTACTGTGTAGTACACTGACACATTGCCATGTGGCAGGCACACCCAATGTGGGAGCACGCACACACACACACATGCACACTATAAAGACCTGCCTGGCCAGTGGTATGACCATGCTTGCACATGCATGGCACAGTGGCGCCCCTTCCCCTGTCACACTCGCACACTCACCCATCAATACGGGGTGCACTCAGGGCAGCACTCATCATCATCCACTGTCAGGCCCCCCTACCCTGACATATGACACCCCTGCAGGTGGTGGCAGGGCCACAGTGCAATGCACCATGCTGCACAACATCATAGTGCTGAGGTATGCAATGACCTGGTGCCATGGCTGTGGCCATACTCACCAGTTACATGCATGTTGTGGTGTCAGCACCTGAACATGCCATCCATGAGTGCCTGTCAGGCCACATGGGCACCTGCAATCCCTGGCACGTGGATAGGTACATTTTCCCTATCCCCTCCTGGGGCATCAGGAGCCACTGTAGGCATCAGCATGTTCTCCCTCTTCGCTATTTGTGCAGCATGACACACACTGCAAACACCTTGCATGCGTTTGTGGGACTCATCATGAAGCTGCCACCAGTGTGACACAGGCAATTAAACCACATCTTCAGCTGTCCTATTGTTCTCTCTATCATGGCCCTCATCGATTTTTGTTCCATGTTGTAGGCCACCTCTGCAGGCATGGCAGGGGCATGGAACAGTGTTATGAGATTGGTCCGCTGTGGATACCCGCAGTCACCTGCAGTTGGGGGAGAAAATGCATCAGTATATATGTGTGTGTGTATATGTGTCAAGTGCTCCATACCCAGTATGTTTGTGCAACTCACCAAGCAGCCACCCATCCAGATGTCCAGCACATAGCAGTGCATCCATACCAGATCCATCCAGGATGTATGAATCGTGTGTCGAGCTTGGGAACTTGGTACACACATCCATTATTATGCCCTTGGCATCACATACCAGCTGGCAGTTGATGCTGTGAAAGCCTTTATGGTTCCTGTAGGCCTACTCATGGCTCAAGGGCGTGAGAATGGCAATGTGTGTGCCTTTGATGGCACCACAGACACTGAGCATGCTGTGCACAGTGTAGAATGCCTCCTTAGTTGCCCGGAGCTCCACTGGCATTGATGGGAATGTGATGTTCTCCCCAAGATGCAGGAGGAGGACATCTGTCACCTGTGCCACTGCCCTGGACACTGAGAACTGGCACACCCCAACAGCGTTGCCTGTCACGTGCTGGAACAACCTGGTGGAATAATATCATAGGGCACATAGCATCTTTATCTCTACAGACATTGCATGTGACTGCCATATCTGTGGTTCCATGGCACCATGGATGCTGTCACACAGCTGTGTAATTGCTGGCCATGATAGCCTGAATCACTCAATGCTGTGGGTGTCCTGAATTGCAGAAGTATCCAGTCATGTGTGGAACACATGCAGCAGCAGCCCACAGTGACAGTGATGCTCAGCAAGTAGGAGGACATGGAGTAGTACACCGGGACACATCCTGTCACACTATCTGTGCTTCCTGTTCAGCTGTGCACTGCCACTGGCAGTCCCCAATATACCACCAGTCTAGGGTTGGTACACCTTTAAGGAGGCATTGCCTTGTTGCCATGTGGCCTGGCAGGACATGTGCAACAGCCACACACCATGGACAGTGGCACATTTACCAGATTCATGGCAGGCATCATGCTTGAAAGAAAGGCAATATTCCCAGATTGCTGAACAGGACTGTATTGACAACTGGGGCTGTGGCAACCTGTGGGCCATCAGAGTCTTTGAGTGCATGGGTATTGCATTGTGTGTTGGCCGTACAGTGGGTTTGGGGATTCAGCCATGTGTGCACAGTGTGTAGTGTACTAATATATGTCTCTTGTGTTTCACAGGACTAGCGTGGTGTGCTAGCACTCATGGATCTAACACTCCAGGTTCAACCAGACAGCACTATGGTGTATGTGCCATTGGTGGCAGCAAGTGGCATGGAAGTCCAGAATTCACTCCCTGGTTGCATGATTCAGAAGGGTGCTAGTTAGGACCTGTACTATGAAGACAATGATTATCGGGCATGGGAGATCTATGTCCCCTCACCGGTGAGTACCCTGGGCCATGCCCTGTAAGTTATGAGGCCTGTGTGTGTGTGTTTGTTACTACCAGTCCTTATGTTTCCTCTTTTTTTTATAGCAGTACAGGGTCCCAGTGAGGAGGATCATGCTACATAATGGAGGCCAGCATAATGGAGGCCAGCACCCACTGGAGTTGGTGTCCCGAGACAGCGAGGAGAATGAAGAGGGAGATGGTGGGCTGTCCACCCCTAACAGGCCTTGGCCATGGAAGGATCAACAGGAGGGGCCATCATTCGGTGGACACTGTTCATGTGTAGTGCCTACGGGAGGTCACAGCAGTCACACTAAGCAGCCTGTGGTGGCCGCTGCCACAGCCAATGAACTGACTCTTTTTGCAGCATGTTGCTCTCTACAGGGGGCCGGACTGTGATGCCTGGGTGCAAGGGTGGTGGGTACCATGGGGGTTGTTACAGCACTGGGCTGCTGGTCCATGTTGGGGTGGATGGCTGTTCTACCATTGACTGTGCATTTTGACTATAGCTGGGGGGCAAGCAGGCATATGTACAGGGTGCAGGGGTGCTGGCATTCAGGGATGGGTGTGCCAGTGGGTGCACCAATGGACAGTAGAGAGGGAGCTTGTTGGGGGGCACTGGGGTGGTGGGCCAGGTACCTCAACAGGGGGCTTGTGGGGGGGATTTGTGGGGTCAAGTGGTTGTTGGTGTTGCTGTCCTATGTCTCTGTTGTTTACTTCAGACATTAAAGGTTTTCTGCATACATCTGTGTGGTCATTGTCTCCAGGGGAGAGGAGTGGAACTGCATTACTTATTCAGCTGTGCCTTGATGGAGGGGTTGCCTTGGGTGCCTTGGCCATGTGCTCATGTGCTGCCATTCACCAGACAGTATCATGCTGGTGCAGCCATGCAGTGTGGGTGGTGGGATGTCTGCACATTCCACTACTGTGTGTGCTGTCATCCCAGCTCACCCTGTCTGGCAGTGGGGTGTGTGTCTGCTCCATGCCATGTGTGGTTTCCATGTCTGCCCGCTGTGCTGTGTAACCACCATGCAGTGTGGCTGTGCAGCAGCATTGTCACATGGTCACTTTCGAACACAGTTTGCACGTTGGCATGCCACCTCTACGTGTGTGCATGCACATCCATGTTGTGGTGGCAGTGTGCCACCAGCTGCATACCTGTACTGGCATCATCCAGATGCTTTGCACTCCACTATGCCACCTTTTGCATGGCATATCTTATGCAACACCGCTTGAGCGGTGTTCCATCATAAGTACCATCATACGAGGGGTCACGTGATGAGCTAGCGAGGAACGGACGTCTTCCCCGAAGCTCCCGAGTCCCGCGATAGATTTAGCTTCTTTTTTCCTGCTTTTGGGGCCATACCTCTGTCTAGAAGGCACACTTACCTGACCGGTGACTCAGTGTTGCTCGCGATCTGTTTTGGGGGCCGATCGGACGTCGGAGGAGTACCGCTTTTTATTTCGGCATCTTGGCAGCCGAATATGGCCGAAACGCAGTCGCAGAAGCCCTGAGCCTCTTGCAGCAAGATCCTGCTGCCAAGCGCTTCTAAGCCCCATTCCCTGTCCCAGATGATGCGGAGGCCTTGAGGGGAGAGATCCTGGAGGGCCAGTCCACTTCAGAAGACATCCTAGAGATTAAGCAGCTCCTGAGGGACTTGTAGCTGACTTCACCATTTTGAAACCTGCTCTCATGCGCTTTCTCAGAGAGTAGGGATCTGAAGCCAGAGTCGGGTCACAGGAGAGGAAATCTCTAACTTGGATCAGGATATGATTAATGAAACGACAAGTGTGAAAGTTAGAGGATCGCCTAGAGGACCAAGAGGCAAGAAGTCGGAGGAATAACTTAATACTGGCTGGGCTACCTGAGAGGGCTGAGGGCTCGGACTGTGTTGCCTTCATGCAGGATCTGCTGCTTAAGTTGTTTGGCCCACTCCGCTTGGTGACTGTTACAACTGGAAAGGGCCCATCGGGCACTGAGAGAAACCCCCGCGAGGCCCAGAGTAATCATAATGAGATTTCTAAACTACAAGGAAAAATCCCATGTTCTGATGAAAGCCAAGGCTAATAGGAACTGCATTGGAATGGGGCTCGTGTGCTGTTTCAGGATCTAGTCCTCGGTGAGGGAGAAGCAGAAGGAATACGCTGGGCATCAAGAAGAAGCTATATGTGGCAGGTCTGAAATTCAGGCTACAATACCCTGCTACCTTGGTGGTTGTTGGAGAAAGGCGACAGAAAATACCTCTCGGCAGAGGAAGCTTTAGAAAGTCTCAGGGTGGAACTACCTGGACCTATTTAAGTCAGTGACCTGAACCATAAGACGAGATAGAAGCGGATGTCCAGGACTATGCAAAAGAGACTTTGAGGCCTCAAGGGACTGATTTGTTGCTGCTGGACTCTTCCCCTTTTTTTTTTCTCTCTCTTCTTGTTACAGGTTGGGGTATTGAAAAGCCAAGAAGGCAATGGCTTGCTGGTGATATTAGTTTTCATTAATGTTTCAGAGGGTGGGGTTTTGGGAACTGGCTTTTAAGAGGAGGCAGGGAAAGGCAGGTTTTGAAGGAATTCATGTATGGACTGGGACTGAGGGAGACCCAGGATGCGTGGGCTCATGCACGCTCTGGACGGATTTAGGAGGGCGATCAAGGATCGGGGGTAGTTTATGGGGGTTGGGGGTGGGAAAGAGAGAGAAACTAAGCCATGTGTTTCTAAGGCCTCTAAAAGCCATAGGGACGGTCCCAGGTGTGGAGGGTTAGATGGGGTCACTTAGAATTTTGTCATGGAATGTTAAGGGTCTCAGGGTAGGAGGAAAGATTAGTCATTCTTAGACATATTAATCAGTTGGGGTTCATGTAGCTGCTCTTCAGGAAACCCACTTGCTGACTGAGGAACTACATTTGCTTAAGAAAGGCTGGGTGGGTAAAGTGTTTGGGTCTGGCATTGTGAGGGCGTCGGGTGGGGTGGCACTCCTAATCAGGAAAGGCTTCCCTTTTGAGATCGAGGGCGTAACCTCGAGGGAGGATGGCAGGGGGGTCTACGTAGTGGGTTTGTGTTTGGGTAGCCCATTGGTGTGTGCCTCTATTTATGGGCCCACCCCAGCTAACTCGGAGTTTTTTGCCTCGCTGGAGGCTGTTATGGTTGCGCTCCCTCAGGGTCCTTGTATTTTGGTGGGTGACTGGAACATTTGTTTGGACAATAGCATGGATAGGATTCCCACCCCATCAATCTTTCTAGTCCCCCTCATGCGGCACTGCTTAGATTTTTGGAGGGTACTGCTTTGGTGGATCCATATCAGATCTACAGGAAAGGTGAGACCGAGATGACTTTTTATTCAGGGGCTCACAAGGTTTTTTCCAGGATTGACTTTTTTTTGGTCAATAGGGAGGTTTTAAGGGGGGTTGTAGGTCTGCACACTTTTGACAGGATTCTTTCTGATCACTCCCCAGTACAGTTGGTATGAGACTGGACAATATTCCTCCCAGGCCAGTTCACATGCTTGGATGACAGGGTGCTAGTGAATGATAAGATTTTACTCAAGATGGAGGGTAAACTTAGAGAAATTATTCAGATGCAGATTCCAACTCTCGAGGATAGGAATTTAGCCTGGCCTCTTTGTAAGGTGTTGTATAGGGGCTGGGTTCAGGAATATGCTGCCAGGCTGAATAAGTTGAATAGGGCTCGTAAGGAGTTTATACTAGGGGCCATTAAATCAATGGCGCTGCTAGAAGGTACCTCTGAAGAGATAGATAGGGGGCTGAGAGACCTAAACGAGGAGTATAGGGGTATACTTGGTTATCAGGTGGACTCCTGGGCACGGAGGTTGAATGCTAAGTACTTACTGCAGGGGGATAGGCCCGGCCGGATATTGGCCCATAGGATTAAAGAGCGGGAGGCGGAAAGAACGATTGTGGCTGTGAAATTTGGTGATGAGTTCATCTCAGAGCCACAGGGTTTGGCTGATGTCTTTGCCAACTATTATGCGGCAATATATCAAGATGGGATACAGTGCTCAGTAGTGGAAATTGAAGACTTTTTCGAGGGAATACCTCTTCCAAGTTTGAGCCTGGAACAGGCCCGGGTCCTGGCCGCCCCGATATCACAGCGGGAAATTTGGGAGGTCATCATGGCCTTGCCCAATGGGAAGGCTCCGGGACCTGATGGCCTCTCGCTAGTTTCTATAAAGCTCATGCTGAGACCTTACTACCTCTGTTGGAAGAGCTTTTCTTAGGCATCATGCAGGAAGGAATTCCCCACCCTCCGTTATACCAGGCTTATATTACCTTGATCCCCAAACCAGATAAGCCCAAGCATTTGCCAGGCAACTATAGGCCCATAGCTTTAATTAATCAAGATATTAAGATTCTTACCAAGATATTAGCTAATAGGGTTCTCAAGGTTGCCTCACATCTGATTAGCCAGGAGCAGGTGGGGTTTATGCCAGGGAGGGGGGCCTCTGATGCTTTAAGGAAACTCTATCATATCTTAGAGAGAGCGGCTTTCTCCGACTCGGCTATGGCATTAATTGCGCTGGACGCCGAGAAGGCGTTCGACCGTGTTTCACCAATTCTCTTCCATACAATGGATAGGATGGGGTTTCCAAGGTTTTCTTAAGGGCCTTAGAAACCTTTATGAATCTCCTACTGCTCGAGTTCTATGCAATGGATATCTCTCAAAGGAGTTTCTTCTTAAGAATGGAACGAGGCAGGGTGCCCCTCGCCTATTCTTTTTAACATCTATCTTGAACCTCTTCTAAGGGCCCTCTCAAAGGACACTGGGGTACAAGGGATTGAGGTCTTGGGGTTAGAGCTTAAGATGTCAGTCTTTGCGGATGATATTTTGCTACATCTATCTAATCCAGCAGAGAGTTTTCAGTGTGCCCTGGGAATCATTGGTAGGTTCTCTAAGGTCGCCAATTATAGGCTAAACCTGGCTAAAACCCAGGTCCTTCCACTTACAGTGCATACTCATAGGGCAGATTTCAAACATTTCCGAGTTAATTGGTCATCTGACAAAATCAAGTATCACGGATCTGGATCATGGCTAGGTCTGAGGATGGGGTGGATGAGAACCTGGCAATATTGTGGTTAAAGTTAAACAGGATATTGTAAGATGGAGGAGGCTTCCGTTGAATTTCACTGCTAGGTTGGGTCTTGTTAAAATGAATCTTTGGCCTCGCCTGCTGTATCCTATTTGTCTCTCCCCTTATCCTATTCCTAGGATTAGATTTGTTAGCATCTGAAAGATTATCTCGGATTTCCTATGGGATTCGAAACCTCCCAGGAGGAAGCACAAGATTTTAAGTCTTCCTTATTCCAAGGGTGGGGTGAAGCTCCCTGATTTGTTCACTTACTATGTGGCAGGTCAATTAGGATATATGGGCCGATGGGACAGCGGTCCTCATGAAGGGGAATATACACCCACCTGGCTACAGATTGAGCAACTACTCCTGGAAAGGGCTAAGCTCCGGCCAGGGGCATTAATACATGTGGACCCGGAGATTCTGCCGGGCATAGGTAGGCACTCTCCAATATATAAATCTGTTAGAGCTTGGTGGGAGTGGCTGACTCCAGCCCAGAAGAAAGCTCAGAAAAGGGCAGAGGAACAGCCCCTGGTGGGAAATCCTAATTTTCGCCTGGGTAATAATATCTTGAGGGGTCAGTGGGAACTAATGCTTCAGGATCTCTCCATCGCAGAATTGGTAGTTGAGGGCAAAGTTTTCTTGCCAACTCAAGCTAAAGGATGGGATTTTTTTAAGAAGTTCCAGATCACCAACTTACTTCAGAAGTTTCTACGGGACCACAAGGATAGGGGGGAAGAGTCCGTGTTTTCTTGGGTTAATTTAAAGGGATTGGATCTTTCACAGCACCCTCTCTCCAAAGTCTATAAAGTATTAATAGACTATATGGGTTCAGATACGGAGTCTCAAATTGTATATTGGGAGAAAGCTTTATTCCCCCTGAGGCCTAACTGGTCTGAAGTTTGAAAACATCTGAATGTCCTGCCTATACCGAAGTATAATATGATGCAATTTTTTATTTGTTCAAATATTTACTATACCCCTGTTAAATTATGCTCCAGAAATCTCAGACAGACAGACCTATGTTTTCGTTGTGGTTTGCTCCCAGGGGACCTCTTGCATATTTTTTGGAATTGTTCTCGCATTCAGCCACTTTGGGGTCAGATTGTGGATAAAATGGACCCGGTGTTAGATTATTCGGAATATATTGGTCCTGAGATATGTATTCTAGGGGATCTGGAAAGGATTGGGGGGAGTGTGGCTAAGCATCATATCTCCCTATTGTCAGCTGTGGTTAAAGCATTTGTTTTGCCATATTGGAAGGAAGATTTAGTTTATGATTATGATCAGTGGGTGAGGGACCTTTTACAGGTCTTAGAGAGAATTAGATTATTTATGCTGATGGAGGGAAGGAGAAGGTTTACAACCGGATCTGGAGGACCTTAGAGGTGGTCTATGCAATCCAGCTGAAAGGTCCGAGGGTTCGGGTCTGTCTGTCTGAAGAGGAGTAGTGAGAAGTATCTTCAATGTTGTAGGGTTCATGGGGCTTTTTGGTGATGGAACTCATGGGATGGTCTGATAGGCCTTATACAGATTTTACTTTCTTTCCCTTGTATGGGGGTTTGCCTAACTGCAAGGTTTCTGCTGCGGTCAGGTGTATGGGGTTCTCTCTCTTTCCTAGGGACACAGTTACCTATGGGTGGGCTGGGTTAGTGTTCCTGGGTTTTTTTTTCACCTTATTTAAAATCTAGGTGGTTAGGTAGAAGGGTCTAACTGGGCCTAATTTGGGTCGGGGGTAGTACATACATTTTTTGTCCACCACAATGTGTTGGGAGCTTTGGGTATGGTGTTTGATTGGGTAACTGTGATTGTATATAGTTAAGGGGATGTACATAGTTTCCGCACCCAGTTTTGGGGTGTGGGCCTGGTCTTTTTTCCTTTTTTGGGCTGTATGTGTGTATGTATCTTGCATCAAAATTTCAATAAAGAGGTTTAAAAAAAAAATAAGTACCATCATACATGCACGAACAGTCCGCCAACGCATGCTGCAATGCATTCATGCCCCTGCATATCACCAACAAGGAGTGCTGGCATGCCATTATGCACTCAGGCTATGTGCATGCTACATGCTTTTAGTGCATGCCTCTTTTGGGGGAGGCATGCTTGTATTTGCATCGTAGCACTTACACAGTGGTACTATGCAAAGCAATGCACACCACATATCTTTCATGCATAGGGCCCATTGTTTGTTTGTTTGGTTTGTTTACCAAGGAAAAAGTTGCACTGAGCAATGCTCTCTTGCAAGGAGGTCCTGGATAGGGCAAGCAAAAGCACGTACATCAACAATATTACATAATTAAGCAATTCAAAGTTGCATATGGAATTTACAAGTAATAGTCATACTAAACTATGTTAGGGTGATGTACAACAGAGGCAAATAAAGAAGGCATGAAGTGCACTATCCTAAAATACAGCAATTGAGTCCCAAAGTGACATGAGAACTTAATTACATGTGCATTTAACAGTGCAATGAGCTTCTAGTAGCAGTTTAAATGAGAAGATGCAGACCAATGCATTTAGCTTGAGCAAGGATTCTGCTGTAACTTATTTCAACTCATAGAGGCTATCCAGTAGTAGGCCATCTTACCATATTGAGATGTGCATCTGGAGGCCCTAAGAAAATGAAGTTACAAGTTATTAGGTTAGAAAGGCTAGCGGTCCTTTTGTACAGGGACAAGATGTGGGGTGGTACATAATTTCAGAGAGCCTTGTAGGTTATACGTACAGATTTTTTTCCTTCTGATGGATAAGGATGTCCACCCAACTGAGGTGAACAGGCTGCAGCGATGGCCTCTAATGGAGAGCCTGGTGATGAAATGCAATATGCTATGGTACAGGACAATAGTTTAGCTACAGTAGTGGCAAGGCAGCACCTTTGTACATTACCATAATCTAGGAGTGTCATCAACTTGTCTTTTGTGTGAATCGGTAGGGAAATTAAATTTATTTTGGTAATAAAAAACTAGTCTTCGATGCCTTTATTTACATAGATATTTGCATTTTTTACATTTACATTTTTACATTTGCATACATAATCAATGTTGCTGCTGAATGAGAGTTTGTTGTCTAGCCAACGTCTAAGGTATTTAAACATTTCTACTAGCTCCAAACTATCCCACAGTAGGATGTGAATATTTGGGGTAGTGGAGCTGATTGGTCACTTGCTGGTAAGAGCTAAACTCATGCATTTTGTTTTAGAGGCATTGAGCAGGAGTTTAGAGGCAATCTGTTTTAGGTGAAATGTATTAAATGCTAACTGCTGATCTTTCAGATCATCAGATACATTGTGCCTGGCAAGATACATTATATTATTGTAGCATCAGCATAACAGTAAAGCAATGCACTGGAGGTACAGTACTGCAATATGCTCAGGAGCGGTTATTGTCTATACACCACACTTCTGTAAATAGTCTATAATTATGTGGGAAAGCGGGCCCTCTGGGCCCTGCACACCAACTTACACATAAGTACGGAGCCATACAGCAACCCCATAGTACTGGAAACTAACCCTTGTAACACTTATTTGGCAATATCTCAGTAACCATAGCAATTATGAAAACAATTCCACTGCTGTTGAAATCATCACTTTGAAACCTCCACACAAGCTTGTGGGTAGCAAAAAATCCATATCTTGAATCATTTCCGAGATACGGGCATCAAAAGTCACTGTGGATGCCACAATGTTAGCCTATGGGAAATTTCTGAACTTTAGAGCACTATAACTATGGGCTTGTTGAATATTTTGGTACCAAACTACTGAAGGACACATCTGTGGCAACAAAGCTTGTTACCCTGCAAATGTCAGTCCCCATATCCCAGCCATTATTATACAGTGGTGTTGTAAAGAATTGCTGTTTTTAGGTGCAGTTCTGTCGCAAATTGCAACAGTTTCACAAACATTTGTGACAGAATGGGTATGAGACTTTCGTTATTTGCGAAAGTGTTGCATCCATTCTATCACACTTTATGACACTACAGGGGGTCCGATCACCAAAAAGGCATTTCTGGGAATTTTTCCCCAAAAAAAAGATAGCGCTGTGACACTCAGGGCCTGACTAGGTAAACACAACTGTAAGTTTTTACCAAGGGTGTCCCAAATTTAAACTAAAACTGAAAACAAGATGGCCACTGCAAGACAGTAAAATGACCATTTGCAACAGTAAAATGTAGTGGCCGCAGCTTTCAAGAGGTACATATATTTTTTTCCCATTGACTATAATGGGAAATTGCTTTTTGAATAACTTTTGAACGGTTTAATATGTTTTCACCAAATCTTCAAAAGGCACATCAGTGACCCAGACTGTATCTTCCCTGAAGATTTCAGACCAAACAGACAAATTGTGTGGGCTGCGGCCATGAGCAAAGAAATGCACAAAAAAACATTTTTAAGTGTTTTTTGGCTCTTTGCAGCTCTGCAACCACTCATCAGACCATAATGCAACTTGCCAGATCCAGAGACCTATGGTGCTCGATGTTAGGGTTCCACCCTTTGCACCCCATGCCCACCTTGGCCCAACCAACAGGCATTGCGGTGTGCATTGGGGTCATCATTCCTAACCCTCACCCCATCCCTGTGTAAACAAGCTGAGGTGGGGCAGTATAGGAGAATGGGGTGAAGGTTAGGACCGATGACTCCAAAGCAAGCTCCGATGCCTGTTGGTGGGAGTGGGATGCAAGGGGTGGGAACACTAACATCGAATTTCCTCACTTTTGTCACTGTGGAACAACCAAAACTAATGCATTAGATTGAGTTTTTGGCCATTATTTCCCTTCTTTTTGAGAATGTGCACTATAAATAGTGAAGTAATGGTAATGCAAACACAAGTGCAAATGGTAACGCACATGGTGACACAAACGTAAACGATAATGCAAATAGTAATAGAAACGCATGGGCAAACATTAATGAAAACAGAAATGCAAACACAAGCGTGTACAGGAAGGCAAATCAGAAAGTGCACGGTCATGGTAACGCAATTGGAAATGCTAACAGTTACGAGAACAGAAACGATGATGGCAAAGGAAACAGAAACGGAAACACAAATGGAAGTGTGTACGGAAACACAAATGGAAATGCAGACAGTGATGCAAAAGGAAACGCAAACAAAAACCATAATGGAAATGCAAATGTTAACAGTAATGCAAACGCAAGCGCAAATGAAAACTCAAAGGGTAACTCACACGGTGGCGTAGACGGTAACGGTAATGCAAACAGTTATGGAAACGCAAGTGGAAACACTAACTGTAACATTAACAAAAACCCACACTCTTTTTTTTCCCCAAAAGCTGCATTGAGAAAAACAGTGACTATGAAGATTGCATGCATAATAATGGGCTTTGGAGCAGAAAATGAACACTTGGAATACTAAATGGCTTATATCTCAGGAACCGTACGAAGTAGAAAACAAAATAAAATTTCATATAATTTATTACTTTCCTGGATAATTTTGCACTTAACCCCCTAGTGGGTGTCTAAGCATTTTTCTGATGAAAAGTCCGTATGTCAAAGCGTTTCCGAGATATGGGCCCCGAAAGGTGCAGTGGACACAGTAATGATAGTCAATGGGAAAAATCATCAACTTTGGAGTACTGTAACTTTGCAGCCCTCTAATAGTTTGTCACCAAACTGCCAAAAGGCACATTTGTGGGATCTTGGCTTTCTTCCCTCCAAATTTCAGCCCAAATGACCAAACCATTCTTTTGCAGCAGGGTGGCAAAGATTTCCTAATCTTTTGGCCATAGTGTCGCAAAGTAGTGTAATGATTTGTGACACTTTGACAAAAAAAAAGCATGAAAGTGTCAAATGTGTGACACTACTTTGCGATACTACAGGTTGCAAAAATTTTAAAAACATATTTCTGGGGTGTTTAACCCCACCAAAAAGACATGGCTAGCATCCTCAGGGCTCGACTAGGTGAACACAAAAATAAGTGTGTCCCTAGAGGGTCCCAATTTTAAATGCCAAGCATTTCTGTGACCACTAACTGAAAACAAAATGGCAGATTTGCAACACTATAGGGGTCATTTGTGACACTAAAAACTGCATTTGTGACACCGTCAAACTTTTTGTTCACTTTTTCCATTGACTATAATGGGAAACTTGTTTTTTGAATAACTTTTCAACCGTTCAATATTTTTTCATGAAATCTTTGAAAGGCACAAGGGGGACCCCAGCCACATGTTCCCTGAAGGTTTCAGACTGGTCATGCAGACCGTGTAACCTGTAGGAACGAGCAAAGAATGAGCAAAAAAGTGTAAATATTACTTTCTACAGTGCTATGTAGCTCTGTAACTGTAAATCTGACCATTACACAACTTGGTAGTTCCAGAGATCTATGGTACTGCTCTGTGCCTGCCAAATTTCAAACAAATCTATCATACGGTAGCAAAGTTATTAAGCTGCCAAATTTCATACTTTAACCATAATTGGGGTACTTAACCCTAACTATAGTGGCATTACCATGCCACTATAATATATTTATATATATATATATATTTTTTTTATTGCAAAAAATGTCCGTACTGTATCAGTTAGGGTTAAAGTGGTAAAAGTGGGGAAATGAGACATTAAGGTTGAGCCCCTAACCCCCCACCACCACTCCACTCCCCATCCTCCACACACCAACAGGCATTGGGGTGTGCCATGTGGTCATCAGCTCAACTCTCTCTCTCTATTCCATGTGTAAAGAGGCTGACATGGTGCAGCATAGGAGAATGGGGTGAGAGTTATGCCTAACAACCCCATGGCACACCCCAATGCCTGTTGGTGTGAGGAGGATGGGGTGGGGTGGTAGGGTGGGGGTTTCCACAGTCATGTCCCCATAGTCTCCTACTACTGTGTACTGGCCCATATATATTCATTACCAAAAATGTTGGTACTGTATCAGTTAAGTTAGAAGTGACAAAAGTAGGAAATGAGCCATTAGGGTTGAGCTTTCATCTTCACCCACACTCTTTCATCCCCATCCTCCATACACCAACAGGCATTGGGGTGTTCCATGTGGTCATTAGATCAACTCTCACTCCATTCCATGTGTAATGAGGCTGACATGGTGCAGCATAGGGGAATGGGGTGAGAGTTACTCCTAACAACCCCATGGCACGCCCAAATGCCTGTTGGTACTTGGAGGATGGGGGTGGGGCGGTAGGGTGGGGGGTATTAGGGGCTCAACCCTAATGTCTCAACTCCCCACTTTTGTTGCTTTAACCCTAACTGATGCACTGACAATGTTTTTTGCAATTAATTTCCTTTCTTTTTGAGAAAGTGTTATGTAATTGGTAAATGGTATGTGTTGGTGGGAGCGCGGGCCCTTCTGGACCCATACTCCTACCAAGCTTCCCATTTGCACATAACGATAACAGAGCCATACAGTAGCCTTATAGGCTGAAAAGGAATTTTTGTAACACTAATTTGCCAATATCTCAGTAACCATACAACCTATGAAAAAAATTAAACTGCAGTTGTAATCATGACTTTGAAACCTCCATGCATGCTTAGGTAGCGAAAAATTCATATCTCACATTGTTTCCAAAATACAATACAAGTCACATTAAACTGTTCCTCCAATGAGCTGCTGTAGTGTTTCTGACTGAGTTGCATAAGTGTTTCTGGATACAGCACAAAGCCTTGCACAAACCATTTCATAAGAGTTAAAATGTAGCTTTGCATTGCACTGTGACTGGACTGCAGATGCATTCCAATTGAGTTGCAAAAACATTCTACAAACATTGCTCTTCAGTTGGTTAAGCATTGAAAATCAATGCACTATGAGTTGGCAGTGCATTGCCAACTCAAAAAAAAATGCAAAAACAACTCTTTGATGGGACAGTTTAATGTGACTTGTACTGTACAGGCACCGAAAGTCACTGTGGGTGCCACAACGTTATCCTATGGGAAAAATCTCAACTCTGTGATTGCATATCTCACCACCACATCGCCTCAGCCATCTCCAATTCCAGAATCAGCAGTGACACCCTGGACCTTAAGCTGCTATCACTTACACTTGACGAGGTCCTCAGTCCCCTAACTAAAATTCTTAACCTCTCACTCCACACCAGTACATTCCATGAAATATGGAAAACTGCCACTGTGATCCCAGTCCACAAAACTGGGGATAAGACCTGCCACTCTAACTACCACCCAATCTCCATATTGCCACCACTATCCAAGGTCCTAGAGCGTATTGTTGCAGACCAGCTCACTGATTATTTTGACAAATATAATATTCTGTGCACACAACAGCACGGTTTTAGAAAAGGGCATAGTACCACCACTGCCCTGCTTGAATTTACTGGTGCAGTGCATAGTTACCTTGATAAAGGACTTCTTACAGGGGCTGTCTTCATCGACCTCTCAAAGGCATTTGACTCGGTCCATCATCGGCTGCTGTATGACCAACTACTCCTTGCTGGCCATGCACTGGACTCAGCCCGCTGGTTCAGAAGCTACCTTGACAACCACTCTCAAAGAGTAAAAATTGCTAGTGCTATCTCGGACACCTTGCCTATCCACTCTGGAGTACCACAGGGTCCATACTGGGCCTTCTCCTTTTCAATCTCTTTTTAAACTCCCTACCACAATCTTGCTCAGAACAAATCATTGTGTATGTGGATGATGCTGTAGTCTTTTCTACGCACAAGGACCTTTCACCACTACAACACAGCCTCTAACTCAGATTCAGTGCCATTGAAACATGGTCCTCCAATCATAAACTAGTCCTCGATCACAAGAAAACCAAGTCATTGCTATTCTGCAGTTCACATAACCATTACAAGCAACACCCCCTTGTCATCTCCACCAAGCAGGGGACTGTCCTCAAACAAGTTTACTCTTTCAAATATCTAGGGATTCTGCTTGACCCCAATCTCTCCTATATGGCTCACATTGACAGCGTGGCTAAAACTGCCAGCACATGCTTTGGATTACTCTACAAGCACAGGCAGGACCTCGCCCCAGAGGCCCTGAAGATTGCTGTCCAGAGCTCTGTGGTGTCAATTATTGATTATGGCCTCATTATCTATGGCTCCGCCATGATGTCCACTCTCCAATACTGAGAGAACACCATGAGCTTGATAACCCAGATTCTACAGGTTCCTCACTGTCAAACTATGCAGGGCCAATGCTCCTTCACCTATAGGGCTCCTCTATGGATGAATGGTCTCCTCTGCCTCAACACTAGGTCTGTTCAAAACCAGGCTCCAGGCCCACCTCATTGCCTCAAGTTCCTGAGACTCCCTCTCCTAGATGATGACCTACACAACTTTAATCCTAACTTATATACTGCTTAACCCCAGGCTCCTCAGTCTCCCTTCCCCAGCTCCTGAGGCACCACTTCAAATCTCAGGTCTTCATATCACCTCATTAGTCTCTCCTTGCCCCATTACAGCACTTATCCCCCACCCTGCCCCTTTTTCTCTTCAATCACTCCTTCCCATTTATTTTCAACAAATGCCTCCAGCTGCATCTTCATCCTCCCTCTCTCGTCTCATCCCTGCTTCTCTACCACTCCCGGGCTCCTGACCCTACCCATTCCTTGTGGGCATATGCGTCCTAGCTGTGTTCACCATCTTATTATAGCTGCCTCTGTTAACTACCTACACTTCTCCTCCTTCTCTACACCTTACTCTTCCTATAATTGACCCTTTCAATAGCACTATTGTACATGAGTTGTTTACTGTTATTTCACTGTTTATTTTATTTTATTTATTTATTTCAATTCTAGGATTACAATTACCTTTGAGCCCAGGGCTCTTTTACAAAGGTTCCATGTCAAGACATAGGTATCACATGACAATAGACAAAATTGTTACACAATAAGGGTAAAGAATATCAAATTAATTTCGAACAGACAGGGAGAGGATAAAGTGGAAAGGAAGAGGACAATGGGGGGATTGTAGAAAGAAATGAGAGGGGCAAGGGGAGGCAAGAAAATGAGAAGAGAGGAGAGGTGGGGAGTAGATAAGGATATGGAGGAAGTGGGGTGGAGCTGCCAGGAAGGTGGCATTGTCAGGTGCTGTACAGCATGTGGGGCAGAGGTCAAACTAGGGCAAGTGCGTTAGGTAAAGAGCTAGATATAGGAAAGAGCAGTAGCGGATCGGAGTTGCAGAGACATTATCCATGACAGTCGCAGATGCTGGAAGTGACCAGGGTGTTACAGAGTCTGGATTTGAAGGGCTCCTAGCCCAGTGGTATTGATAGTATCATTGTCAATACCGTTAAACCAAGTGGGTGCCCTGTTTCCTTGTTGTTTGTTATTTCTGATGTGGAACCTTTGTAAAAGTGCCTTGGCTCAAATGTACTTGTAATCCTAGACTAAATAAATAATAAATAAATAAATAAATATCTGTGGAACCGATTAATTTTTTTGCACCTAAATAGCATAATTCTCATCTCTTTGACACCCCCTTATATTCTGCAAATTTCAAGCCAAAAGGTCAAACCATTTATTTACAATGCAGTGGCAATATTTTTAAAATCCTAGCTCATGAGGTGGCAAAATCCCCATTTTCGAGGAATCCTTGATCATCAGATTTTGCCCACCTGGTCTGAAAGTAGTGAAAGGGGATTTTGTCAGCTCAAGGAAGGGGATTGGCACACGAATGGGGATTTTGATGGCTCGCGAAAGGGAATTTTGTAAGCTCAAGAAAGGAGATTCAAGAACCAAATTCTTTTTCACAAGCTGACAAAATCCCCATTTGCGAGCCGATCCTTGTTCACGAGATAGGCCATCTAGTCCCTAAGTTGCAATGAAGGATTTTGTTGCCTCATGAAAGGGGATCAACTCATTAATGGGGATTCCTTGAGTTAGACTTGATAGCACAGCAACAAAAGTCTGGAAATGTGATGTTAGGGTTCCCCCCAACACCACCTACCCTCTACACACCAACAGACATCAGGGTGTGCCATGGGGTTGTCAGGCCCAACTCTCACCCTATTCCATGTGTATGCAAACCAACATGTTACAGTATAGGAGAATGGGATGAGAGTCAGGCCTGATGACCCCATGGCACACCTGACATCTATTGGTGTGTGGAGGGTGAGGGGTGGTGGGGGAGTAACCCTAGCATCACATTTCCATACTTTTGTTGTGTGCTATCAACCCTATCTGGTGCATTAATTAAATTTTTTGCAATGAATTTCTCTTATTTTTGAGTAAGTGTAATATAACTGGTATGTGTTTGGGGAGCATGGGCCCCCCAGGCCCTGCACTTCCTTCACATTGCCCAGCTTTTGTATAATGTTATGAGTATATGGGAGTGTGGGCCCTCTGGGCACCTGTGCTCCCACTTATACATAAGTTTGGAGCCATACAGCAGCCCCATAGTACTGAAAAGGAACCCTTGTAACACTTATTTGGCAATATCTCAGTAACTGTATGAACTAGGAAAAAAATTCCACTGCAGTTGCAATCATGACTTTGAAACCTCCAAACAGGCTAGCAAATCTGTTGTACAATGGCAAAGTTATTAAAGTGCAAAATTTTGGGGTTTAACATAGAAATGGCAGACCAACCTAACTATATATATATATATATATATATATATATATATATATATAGAGAGAGAGAGAGAGAGAGAGAGAGAGAGAGAGAGAGAGGTATATAAATATATATATATATATATATATATATATATATATATAGATACAGATATAGATAGATAGATAGATAGATAGATAGATAGATAGATAGATAGATAGATAGATAGGGATATACAATGGTAAGCTGTCAGATAAATGATTTACCTACACAAGTGCTGTTTGACCTCGGGTTACCTCACGAGTGGTGTAAGCCATGAGTGAGGTGTCCAAGGTCAAACAGCTGAAGTGTAGATAAATCATTTATTTGACAGCTCACCATTGTATATTTCATTTATGCAATAGGGATGCTTTCTATCAGTGCAGGAACATTTGGTTTTGACTATTTATCTTTTTTTAAATTATCATTTCTAAGAGTTTTGATTAACTTTCCTAGAGTATGTCCGCCTAGAATAGTGGTTGCTATTAAATTAAACACCACTCATTCTGTAGAAAACTTCTTGCTGAACAAATGTCATGCTCACAGTACCATTCTACCTTTTTCATTTTAAAGTTATTCACATTTATTTGTCAAAAAAGGGAAAAGAAAATTGAATGTTATGCTGTTTTTTGCTAATTATAAAAAAACCTAAAAGGTACCTATAAATGAAACACCGCTCATTTTGTAGATATTTTTGTGTTGAACATTTTTCGTGCTCACAGTACCATGCCATCATTTTTTGTTTTAAAATTATTCACATTAGTTTGTCAAAAAAGTGAACAAAAAAATTTAATTTTCTTCTGTTTTTTTTGCTAATTATAAAAAATTTATAAGGTATCTATAAATGAAACACCACTCATTTTGTAGATAATTTTGTGCTGAACAATTTTCATGCTCACAGTACCATGTTATCTTTTTTCGCTTTAAAATTATTCTTATTTGAATATGGTTAGTACTGCTTCTGAGGCCTAACATTCTAAATGGATTCTGAAGAGATTTGTGACATAGTAACTGTGTGTATAAATGAGTAACTGTGTGTATAAATAAATTTATACACACAGTGACTCAGATAAACAGATTTATCACACTCTGTTTATCTCTACACCTATTATATAAATATATATATATATACACACACACACACACACACACACACACAATAGGGGTATGGGACATGGTAGCACTTCTGTAATTAGGGCTGAGTATCATGTTTAGTGTTAAACCTCAGATTTTATACTTTAATAACTTTGCAACCGATCAATGGATTTGCACAAAACTTGGCATGCACTGTCCCATGGTGTAGATCTCTTGATGTGGCGAGCTTTGTTTCAGTTAGATGTGTGGATTCTGAGATCCAGGTAGTTGAAAATGTCATAAAGTCACCACTTTTTGCAATTTGTTTCCTCCTTGTCTTGTACCCAGATAGTGCAGAATTTGATGTGATTACTGTATAGTAGAAACAGCTTGGGTAATAGAACTGCCATGCTTAGTTTGGTGAAAAAATATTACTCTGTTGCAAAGTTATTCAGTTTTTCATTTTCCATTGTTTTCAAAGTGAAAATCATGTTTCAGGATAGAGGGAGAAAGTTTGATAAAGGATTTGATCTTGCAAAAGAGGATGTTGTCTCATGAGACCAGTTCCTTTTTTGTAAGAATAAAATCCTTTTTTTCATGAGAAAAAAATCTTTTTTCATGAGCTGCTAACTTTTTCTTTTTGCCACAAACTAAAAAGCATGGAAAATACATAAAAATGTTGTCATTCTACAAATTAAACACCAGTACCTAGCTTAAAGGGCCAGATTCTAGTGTTTGTTTTTCTCAGGGCCAGAAATAATTTTTCTGGGCACCCAAAATCTTGGGTGCCCAGCTTAGCAAGAGGAGGAGCCTTCTGCCACAGTTATGCATTTCAATGCAAAATGACATTTGCACTTTTTGTTCTGAGTTTGCCAGCTATGTTATATTAGAAGCAATTTAAACACTGACAGTCTACAGCGGAACACCATCCAAATATATTGCAAAAAAGCCTGTTTAATTTAATCTGTTATGTGATAAACTTGCAAGAACTTTCTTTTTGCGATAGTATTAAAGTTGGCAATATATAAATCTATCCATGCTTTTGGATGGAAAAGGCAAGACAAACCCTAAACTTCAAGGAATGGTTGCCTGCCCCTGAACAATGAGTAAGATAACCCAAGTTCCAAGAAACAAGAAAGAACGGCACTCACAGAACGGGATCAAGCAAGCAGTGCAAGTTCAGTGGTTTCAATTCTTCTGGGCTGTGAGTATAAAAATCATGATATAAAGAACACTTTTCTTTATGAAAGAAACTGTTGAAGCATGAGGTGAAATGATTGTGGTTGTTGGGGTGTTCAGCTTGATGAGAGCTACTACAGGAGAATGAGTGGTGGGGCAACCATAGACTGTAAACGATGAACATCAGAGTTGTTAATTATTGGGGAAATTGAAGTCTAAAGTTAAATCGAGACAAGAAAACCTTTTTCAGACCACGCTGGTGTTCCACAGTAAGCTCAATGACTTAACTTGGAGCAAAACAATCTTACTTTGGCTCAGTCTATAAAGTGGTCAGGTTGTAATGCAGAGAAAACAGAAAAAAAAAATAGAAAAATGTACAAGGCACTGAAATTCAGGCTTTCTTTTTGGTAGACAGGAGGCCTTTTGCAGTTTGGTTCTCTGTGCCCTCCCCCCCAAAACAAATGGAAGGCACTTTTATTCTTCATGGCCAACACATTAGAAACATAATCTGATCCCTCGACTGCCTTTGCACAATCTTTCCAAACAAGAAAGATAGCTAAAAACTAATTCAGCAAGATAGTGATAAAAATGGACAGGTGACTCCAGAACAAGAGGGAAAAGAATTTCAAAAGAAGGGTCCCTAAATCAACTTATAAAAAAGAATAAGAAACTAAGCAAGATATTCAAGTTGACTGAACTCCCAGTTGACATAAACAGAAAACCTGGGAAGAAAGATGGCAAGGGGATACCTGCCTCACAAAATGATTGTAAAGTATAAATAAGGAAAAAAAAACTTTTGAAGTGCAGCACAAACTCAGAGTGTTCTTTGGTTGCAGGGTGCCATGATCTGGAAAGTGCACACTAGTATTAAACTTTTCAGTTCTTACCAGCTAGGCAGGTGGTGGTGTCTGTCCCTTTGAGGAGCTGTTCAGCAATGATATCCCCATGGTGGTTTGTATGGCTCAGGAGAATGGCCTAGCACATCTCCACCTCACCATCGCCATTTCCTGGGGCATTCAGAAGAGGGGAGCCCACCATAATTGGAGCCACCTCTGCCTTCCCTGCTGCCACAGATCCTGTGTTGGATGACCTGTCTGCACTCATATCCCAGCTTCAAGAAATGCTGGCAACACTGGCCTGTAAATGGAACTCCAGCCCAAGGCCCAGTCTTTGTATGCATGTGCAACATAACTAGCAATTGGCTAGTCTGCAAAATAAGAGTTTGAGAGGAATCAAAGGTTGAGAAGGACTGCCGCAGAGAACTGGGGTAAAGGTCTCACAGGCTGCCACAATGTGGGAGCAGCAGCAGCAGCTCTTCTGTGTGCCAATCAGCAACACATCAATCTCAGCCATTGTCGAATGCTTTATTATTAAGTAGATCATGTAACGGCAGTAAGCAGAACAGCTGCAGTTGCAGACCTTTCCATTCATACTGGTACATAACGTTAATTCAGATTGATCACAAACTTGACTTCTCTTTCCACTATAAACAAGGGGAAAGTCATGTTTTAGTTATATGCACATACTGTATGGTGCTACTCTGACTGCAGCCTTAGTTTTGTCACTGCCAAGGAAGATGCTGGAAACCTCCACAAAGAAGTCACAGAGGAGGGTGGCATGGGACCCCACAGGGGAAGGAAACAACTTCTGGTGGGGGACTCCATTGTTAGGGGGTAGAACTGGGGGAGGAAGGGGAGAGGGAGGTAAGGTGCCTGCCTGTTGCCATGGCTTGAAGGGACAAATCCCAGCAAATTTTGAGGACAGTTGGAGCAGCTGAACGGGGGAGGGAGCTTAATGTCATTGTCCACCTAGGGACAAGTGACCTGGCAGAGAAAGGGATCAGAGCAGTGCAGGAAGAATTTGTGGAGTTGGGGAGGGGCCTTAGACAAGTAGCCGCATGGTAACCTTCTCAGAGGTGCTGTCTTTCTATGGCATGGGTGAGGTTAGGGTGTTCCACACCATGGGATTCAATCAGTGTTTGAAAAACTGGTGCAGACCTCAGGAATTTGGCATCACTGAGGACTGGGGATCCACATGGAGTGATGCAGGCCAATACTGGTGTGATGGTCTGCATCTGTCCAGGAGGGGAACCAGGATCCTAGGTAATAGGTTTAAATGCTTCATTGACAAGCATTTAAACTAGCCAAGGGAGGAGGCACTGGAAAGTAGCAGGGAAATCCTAGCACCCCCCAAAAAAAATAATCAGGGTAGTAAGTGAGGTAAACACCAAGACAGAGATGTTGATAGGGAGAAGGGCAGGGTAAATGGAGAAAATTACAAAGGCAATAAGGACAGGGATGGGGCAAAAAGAGGTAAGGTCATCAAGAAATGGAGGGTAATGAGTACCAATGCCCATGGTCTGGGCAACAAGCTCCCTGAACTGGTGGCCTTGATGGAAGAAGGATGCCTGTATATCGTAGCAGTCAGAGAAACAAGGCACACAGAGAACCATGACTGGGGATGTTAACACACCAGGGTACACAACCTACAGGAGAGACAGGCAGGGTAGAAGAGGGGGAGGAGTAGCTCTGTATGTAAGGGAAGGGATTAAAGCAACATAACAAAAGTGTTAACAGGGAGGAAAGGAGGCACTGTGGGTCATCTTAGAGACTGGAAATGGCACCACAATCTGCATAGGGGTTGTATACAGACACCCATGTCAGGGGAGGGAATGGGAATGGACAAGGATATGATAGAATGCATCCTTAGGATGGCAGAGAAAGGGGAGATACTGTTGATGGGGGACCTGAATATGCCAGATGTTAACTGGAGCACCTTTGCTGCAGCCACATCCAAGAGCAGTGCCATTCTCAATGCCCTACAGGTGGCATGCCTCAAACAGCTAGTTTTGGAACCCACTCATGAGGGAGCAATCTTAGGCCTCATAATCTCAAATGGGGACAGTGAGAGGATCTCAGATCTAGAAGTGGGTAGCCATCTGGGAACAAGTGATCACCAAACAGTGTAGTTCATGATAAACTCAGCTACAGAGTCAAGCCATACAAAAGTGAGGGTACTAGATTTCAGGAGGGCTGACTTTGGCAAGATGGGATAGTGCCTTAGAAAAGCACTAGCAAACAGGCAAGATGGAGGGGTGGAGCAACAATGGGGAAACATCAAAACTGCCATCATAGAGGCAACAAGTCTTTGTGTAAAGCAAATAAACAACTCAAAATGAAAGAAAAATCCACTATGGTTCTCAAAAGAGGTGGCCGGGAAGGTTAGGGAGAAAAATATAGCATTTAGAAGTATAAAGAAACACAGAAGGAGCAGGACAGAGAACTGTACCAGTTAAGGCAGAAAAAAGCAGGGAAGGAAGTCAGAATAGCAAAGGCCCAAACTGAGGAAAAGATAGCCAACTTGGTTAAGAAGGGGGATAAAACATTTTATAGGTACATCAGGGAGAATAGAAAGACAAAGGGAGGGATAGTGATGCTGAATAGAATGGACGGTGGGAGGGTTGAGCGGGACAGTGAAAAAGCAGGGATACTGAACAAATACTTCTGCTCAGTATTCACAAAAGAGGAGGAGTGGGTGGTGCCTAATCCAATTAACAGAAGTACTCTGGATAAGGGGTCGATTCCAGTCCTTTCACAGAAGAAAAGGTTCTGAAAGAACTCTTAAAACTGAAGGTGGACAAAGCAATTGGGCCTGATGAAATTCACCTCAGAATTCTAAAAGAATTAAGGGGAGAACTAGTGACACCACTGACTTCCCTTTTTAGCAAATCATGGGAGGATGGTGTAGTACCTGAGGACTGGAGGAAGGTGAATGTAATTCCCCTTCACAAAAGCGGGAGCAAGACAGAGGCAGGAAACTAAAAACAGACCTGTCAGTTTGACTTCTGTGGCAGGGGAAGGGATGTAATAACTACTGAAGGAAAGAATTGCTGAGTACCTAGAGGCCAGTGCGGCACAGGACCCAAGGCAGCATGGGTTCACAGCAGGGAGGTCATGTCAGATGAATCTAATTGATTTGTTTGACTGGGTGACAAATGTGGTAGACCTGGGAGGGGCTATGGACATGGCCTACCTAGACTTTAGCAAGGCATTTGACACAGTCCCACACAAAAGATTAATAATCAAATTAACCAGCCTGGTAGTGGGTCCCAGGGTGGTAGCCTGGTAAGACATTGGCTGGACAACAGGACACAGAAGGTAATTGTAAATGGAGTCTACTCTGAAGAAAGAGGGGTAAGAGTGGGATACCTCAGGGTTCAGTACTGGGTCAAGTCCTTTTTAATGTTTTTATAAGTGACATTGCAGAGGGACTGGGGGAAAAGTATGCCTCTTCACAGATGACACTAAGATCTGCAACAGGGTTGATACACAAGGAGGTGTGGAAAGGATGAGAAGGGACTTGGCAATGCTGGAGGAATGGTCAGAAGTATGGCAGCTTGGATTCAATGGAAAGAAGTGCAAAATAATGCACCTAGGAAACAAAAACCCAGGGGAAGATCACACAATGAGGGGGAGGTAGTAACAACAACAAAAATGGAAAGGGACCTGGGGGTAATCCTATCAGATGACCTTAAGGTTAGCAAGCAATGTGAGAAGGCAGTAGGGAGGGCTGGGGGAATACTGGGATGTATAGGGAGAGGCATCACTAACAGAAAACAGTAAGTTGTTATCTCTCTGTACAGACAGTTGGTGAGACCCCATCTGGAGTACTGCGTCCACTTCTGGAAACCCCATCTCCACATAGACAGGATGGAGGCAGTCCAGAGGAGGTCAACTAAAATGGTGCAGGGTCTGCAAGAGAAGCCATATGAGGAGAGACTAAAAGAGCTTAATATGCATACCCTTGAGGAAAGGAGGGAGAAACCTTTAAGTACCTCAGTGGAATCAACAAAGTCCAAGAAGGTAGCACCTTTCAGAAAAAGAGATGTGCAAGAACAAGGGGACATAATTTGAAGATAGAGGAGGGACAGCTCAGGGGCAATGTGAGGAAGTATTTTTTCACAGAGAGGGTGGTGGAAGCATGGACAGCCTTCCTGATGAGATTGTGGGGTATAAAACTGTGGGAGAATTCAAGAATGTATGGGACAGACATAAGACAATTCTTGTGGGGATAGGAAGAAATAGGCTGTCCTGTAGGTAGGGAAATGGGCAGACTAGGTGGGCCAAGCGGTCCTTATCTGCCATCAAAGTCAATGTTTCTATGTTTCTATGTACTGCCCCTTTGTGCAGATGATTGAACAGGAGCACTGGAAGGCAAATTGAGGCACTCATATTCATTGACTGACTGTTTAGCTGTAGTGGGGTTTGAGCCTTCGATAATTTGGTTCCCATACCAAGCCATTGCTCGAACTTATGGAGGACACTGCTTCTGTTTGACTCAAAACTGTAACCCCTCCCATACCTATTTCTTTTTAAACCAGAAATAAAGAAAATGGTCCTTCGTCATCTCCCCAGACCCCACCCCACATCCCGATCCTCCCACTGAGCACCCTCCACCCCACACCTCTCCTTACCCTATACTTACCACCGGAGGTCATAGGTTGTCATCTTCTGTGGACCGGGTCATGTCTGCACTCTTCAAAGCCAAACCATGAACTGAGGAATAAAGGAAAGGGCCATATAATGTATTTCAATGGCATTTTGAATTTATATTGATAAATTTGCCATTTTGGGAACCTTTGCACCAGACTTTCAACATGGCCTTTTTGGGAGATTGCCTCATGAACACTATTACTGTCATTTTGTTAATCGGGCCCAGAAGGTGGTTTTGCAGTTGCTGCACAAAATCACCTTTTGGGCCTAGTAAATGAAATGACAGTGCCAGTGTTCATGAGGTGGGTTCCCAAAAATGCAATGTTGAAAATTTGGTTGATAAATTCCTAAAAATGGCTGAGTTATGAGCGTTAATTGAAATTTTTCTAAGGACATGAATAGCTTTGGTAATTTTCAATATTTTGAGTCCAAATTTTCAACATAGCCATTTTGTTCATACCACCTCATGAACAGTACAGCTGTCATTTTGCACACCCTGTTTGAAACATGTTTTTGCACCTGTGGCATAGAATGACATTTTGGCATGGATCTGATAATTTTCACCTAAGGGGTTTATAAGGTGGGGCCATAAGAAGAGTATGTAGAAAATGTGGGGGTCAAAATATGAAAAAATGCTAAAGTTATGACCATGTGTTGCAATTTCACTATGCCAGCTTGTAACTTCAGAAATGTTAAACATTTTTACCCCAGATTTTCAGCATAGCCTTCTTATTACCCCACCTCATGTATGTCACAGCTGTCATTTTTCAAATCCTGGCCAAAATGTGTTTTCGCACCTATGGTGGGGAATGGCATTGCAGTTGTGCAGAATTACGTTTTGGCAGGGATTCAAAAATTTTCTCTACCGGGTACCTGAGGTGGGGAAATAAGGTGGCTATGCTGACAATTTAGTCACTGTTATCCTATAAATGGAATTGCAGGGCTCAGAGGGACTTGTGCTTCAACAGATACATACATATACACATCTATGGAGGGATGGGAGCGCAGAGTCTGAAGGACCCCTCGCACCCACAGTAAAATAAAGATACACAAGGCTGGATACCTCAATCATCAAGAAGTGTATGTTCTAACCATTTTTCCCCATACAAGTATGGAGCACCAAGGGGTCTTGAGCAGAATCTACTGCCCTCATTCCTTCCCTCCACCCCACTGACCACTCCTCCCAGCCAGGACCAGTTTTAGCATGCATGAAGGACAGGAACTGCAAAGCAGTGTCTCCAAGCCTGTACCCAACCAATCAGCAGCACAAACACTCATGAAGGGCATTTCTTTGGTTCTTCTCTGAAGAAATTGCCCTCCCTAGTGACCCTCCAAACTACAGCCTGAAGCGATAAGGGCAGGAATACAAAGGGTGTCACACTATTTGAGTCAGCTGTGGGGCCAGCCATCAGCCAGCTATGTTGCCCCATTAGTGTGTGACTACAAAATGGGGATCTATCATCTTTATTGTGCTGATGCTTATGGACTCAATATGCTTTGGGACCCTGGTCTCCTCCACAGGTGACTGTCAATTAGTTTAACTACTAGCGGGGGTGTTGTTACTGCAATACTTTAAAAACCTGTATACTCAAATTACTGCTATAATGTATTGTCTGTACATATTGTATTCTTGCTGTACTCTTTTAAACCTATGATGGAAAATATGTCTAGCTCTTACTAAGGACCTGGCTGAAGTACCTGCAGTATGTGGGATCTGCCGCTTTACTTAATCCAAATGATTAGTAATGTTATGTACAAAAATGTTCAAGGTGCCTGACTCAATCCTTGTCTTGGGGTTGCCTCAGTACTAGCTTTATTGCTTAGAGCTGCTCTCTGGTACACTATTTCAATCTAACCTGGTGTTTCTGCCTAGTGATGCTGCAAAGTTTAAATTCACTGGCGAAGCCATAAAAAAATAAAATAAATGTATTCTCTTTTCTCACTGCCCCCCCTTGCCCCCTCACCTCTACGTATAATCTCCTATAATGGTGACATTCTTGAGTCTGTCCCCACATTTAAGTATTTGGGTGTCACCCTAGATACCTCTTTGTCAAAACACTGAACCAGAAGTTACATAGAAACATAGACTTTGACGGCAGATAAGGACCACTTGGCCCATCTAGTCTGCCCATTTTCCTACCTACAGGATAGGCCCCAGATCCTAGTTAACCAACAGCCTATTTCTTCCTACCCCTCACAAGAATTGCCTTATGTCTGTCCCATGCATTCTTGAATTCTCCCACAGTTTTAGACCCCACAACCTTATCAGGAAGGCTGTTCCATGCCTCCACTACCCCCTCTGTGAAAACATACTTCCTCACATTGCCCCTGAACTGCCACCCCATCTTTAAATTGTGTCCCCTTGTTCTTGCACGTCTCTTTTTCTGAAAGATGCTACCCTCTTGGACTTTGTTGATTCCACTGAGGTACTTGAAAGTTTCTATCATGTCTCCCCTCTCCCTTCTTTCCTCAAGGGTATACATATTAAGCTCCTTAAGTCTCTCCTCGTACGGCTTCTCTTTCAGACCCTGCACCATTTTAGTTGCCCTCCTCTGGACTGCCTCTATCCTGTCTATGTCCTTGTGGAGATGGGGTCTCCAGAACTGGATGCAGTACTCCAGATGGGGTCTCACCAACTGTCTGTACAGTGGGATAACAACTTCCTGTTTTCTGCTGGTGATGCCTCTCCCTATGCATCCCAGTATACCCCCAGCCCTCCCTACTGCCTTCTCTCAGTGCTTGCTAACCTTAAGGTCATCTGACATGACTACCCCCAGGTCCCTTTCCTTTTCTGTTGTTGTTACTACCTCCCTCCCCATTGTGTATTCTTCCCCTGGGTTCTTGTTTCCCAGGTGCATTATTTTGCACTTCTTTGCATTGAATCCTAGCTGCCATACTTCTGACTATTCCTCCAACACTGCCAAGTCCCTTCTCATCCTTTCCACGCCTCCTTGTGTATCAACCCTGTTGCAGATCTTTGTGTCATCTGCAAAGAGGCATAATTTTCCTTCCAGTCCCTCTGTAATGTCACTTATAAAGACATTAAAAAGGACTGGACCAAGCACTGAACCCTGCGGTACCCCACTAGTAACCCCTCTTTCTTCAGAGTGGATTCCATTTAAAATTACCTTGTGTGTCCTGTTGTCCAGCCAATGTTTTATCTAGGCTACCACCCTGGGACCCACTCCCAGGCTGGTTAATTTGACTATTAATCTTTTGTGTGGGACTGTGTCAAATGCCTTGTTAAAGTCTAGGTAGGCCATGTCCACAGCCCCTCCCTGGTCTACTACTTTGGTCAACCAGTCAAAGAAATCTGTTAGATTCGTCTGACATGACCTTCCCACTGTGAACCCATGCTGCCTTGGGTCCTGTGCTCCACTGGCCTCTAGGTACTCAACAATTCTTTCCTTCAGAAGTGACTCCATCACTTTTCCTACCACAGAGGTCAAACTGACAGGTCTGTAGTTTCCTGCCTCTGTCTTGGTCCCACTTTTGTGAAGAGGAATCACATCCACCTTCCTCCAGTCCTCGGGTACCACATCATCCTGCCATGATTTATTAAAAGGAGTAGCCAGTGGTTTAACTAAATCCCCCCTTAATTCTTTTAGAATTCAGGGGTGAATTCCATCAGGCACCATTGCTTTGTCCACCTTCAGTTTTAGAAGTTCTTGCAGAACCCTTTCTTCTGTGAAAGGACTGGGATCGGCCCCCCTATCAAGAGTGCTGCTGTTAATTGGATTAGGCACTTCCCCTTCCTCTTTTGTGAATACTGAGCAGAAATATTCATTCAGTATTCCTGCTTTTTCACTGTCCCCCTCTGCCCACCCACCATTCATTCTATTCAGCCTCACTATCCTTCCCTTTGTCTTTCTACACATGCTGATGTACCTATAAATGGTTTTATCCCCTTTCTTAACCGAGTTGGCTATATTTTCCTCTGTTTGGGCCTTTGCTATTCTGACTTCCCTCCCTGCTTCTTTCTGCCTTAACTGGTACAGCTCTCTGTCCTGCTCTTTCTGTGTTTCCTTATACTTTTGGAATGCTATCTCTTTCTCCCTGACTTTCCCAGCCACCTCTTTTGAGATCCATAGTGGCTTTTTCTTTTGTTTTGATTTGTTTATTTGCTTCACACAAAGGCTTGTTGCCTCTGTGATGGCAGTTTTGATGATTCCCTATTGTTACTCCACCCCTCCTTCTAGCCTGTTTGCTAGTGCTTTTCTGAGGCACTCTCCCATCTTGCCAAAGTCAGCCCTCCTGAAGTCCAGTGCCCTCACTTTTGTATGGCTTAACTCTGTAGCTGAGTTTAACATGAACCACACTGTTTGATAGTCACTTGTTCCCAGATGGCAACCCACTTCTAGATCTGAGATCCTCTTACTGCCCCCATTTGACAGTATGAGCTCTAAGATTGCTCCCTCAAGAGTGGGTTCCGAAATTAGCTGTCTGAGGCCTGCCCCCTGTAGGGCATCGAGAATGGCCCTGCTCTTGGATGTGGCTGCAGCAAATGTGCTCCAGTTAACCTCTGGCATATTCAGGTCTCCCATCAACAGTATCTCCCTTTTCTTTGCCATCCTAATAAGGCCTTCTATCATATCCTTGTCCATTCTCTCCCTCTGACATGGGGGTCTGTACACAACCCCTGTGCAGATTGTGGTGCCCTTTCCAATCTCTAAGGTGACCCACAGTGCCTCCTCTCCTCCCTGTTTACTCTTTTGTTCAATTGCTTTTATCTCTTCCTTTACATAGAGAGCTACTCCTCCTCTTCTCCCCTGCCTGTCTCTTCTGTAGGTTATGTACCCAGGTATGTTAACATCACAGTCATGGTTCTCTGTGTACCATGTTTCTGTGACTCCTACGATATCCAGGCATCCCTCTTCCATCAAGGCCACCAGCTCAGGGAGCTTGTTGCCCAGACTATGGGCATTGGTACTGATTACCCTCCATTTCCTGATGCCTTACTCCTTTTTGCCCCATCCCTGTCCTTCTTACCTTTGTCACTTTCCCCATTTACCCCTGCCCTTCTCCCTATCGACACCTCTATGTTGGTGTTTACCACACTTACTACCATGATTTTTTGGGGGCTAGAATTTCCCTGCTCCTTTCCAGTGCCTCCCCCCTTGGCTAGTTTAAATGCTTGCCAATGAAGCATTTAAACCTATCACCTAGGATCCTGGTTCCCATCCTGGACAGATGCAGCCCATCATGCCAGTATAGGCTTGCATCACTCCAGGTGGACCCCCAGTCCCCAATGAAGCCAAATCCCTGAGCTCCACACCAGTTTTTCAACCACTGATTGAATCCCATGGTGAGGAACACCCTAGCCTCTCCTACGCCATAGATGGGCAGCACCTCCGAGAAGGTTACCGTGCATGCTACTTGTCTAAGGCCCTTCCCCAATTCCACAAACTCTTCCTGCACTTCTTAAATCCCTTTCTAAGCCAGGTCATTTGTCCCTAGGTGGACAATGACATCCAGATCCCTCTCCTGTGCAGCTGCTCTGGCAATCCTGAGGATTCGCTCCCTGTCCCTCCAAGCCATGGCACCAGGCAGGCACCTTTCCTCCCTCTCCCCTTCCTCCCCCAGTTCTACTTTCCTAACAATGGAGTCCCCCACCAGGAGTTGTTTCTTCCCTGTGGGGTCCCTGCTGCCCTCCTGTGGGTCTCCTTTGTGAGGTTCCCAGCATCCTCCTTGGTCTCCACTGCGGGTGCCTCCATAGAGAACCACACTTGCCAGAATGGCATAGGGAATCTGTGAGAGGTACAACTGGAGGGATGCACCCTGTTCTACCACCCTCACCCTCCCTGAGCCCACTGTGGTCCAACTGCTCCTGTTTCTTGGCAACCTCTGAGGCAATGGCAGTGGCACTGGTGGTCCCTGGATGGAAGATGAGGTCCCACAAATCCTGGCTAACTCAGCCTGGAGATAAGCAACCTCCTCCCTCTGCCCAGAGAGGTGCCTGCAGATGGAACAACACCACATCCTCCAGAACGTCTCGCAGAAGACTGCTGCTCCACAGCCATTGCACTGCACCACTCCCATCATGTCTTATTTCTGACCCCTTAACTGTTTGGAATCCTTACTCTTTCCTGTTTGTTTGTTTTTTCTCTTCTCTCTCTACTTACTTTCTGCCTGCATGCCCTTTAAGCTCCTGATTGTCCTGTTCTGAGACAAGAATATCCTATATTTCTCAGTAGACCCCTTATTTGCTCAGAGGCAGACCTCCAGCAGCTAAAGGCGGCCAGAGAGCTACTCTTGCCCTTCTAGGATGGTGGGTCTTTGGTGGCTCTGTGATCACTCACTTCCTGCTCCCAAACAGGAAGTTCCTGTTATCAGTCAATTCCTGTACCTATAAAGGTAGAACTAGCTTTGGGTGGGAGGGTGAAGGGGAGGGAAGTAGGGCAATATAGTTCCAGTAGAGAAATCCAGTCACACAGCAGTCCTTCCTCCTGGTGTCTTCTGCCAAGCTACTAGCAGAATCTTTCTAAGGCAGTCTTTAAATTTAGCTTCCTTCTAGCTAAGCCATGCCCCCTACTTACTAGATCCTTCTACAAGTAATTTAAACTGCACAGCTATCAAGTTCTTTCAATCAACTGAGATTTACACCTAGATAACTGTTCAGATAACCATTCAGTTCAGTTAACTCAGACAAACACACACTTTTTTTTGTTTTGTTAGTTTGTTTTTTTACCCTAAATTAAAGGTCCAAGTACAAGAGTTCTACTTCTTTAGTCCCAGTAGAGAAGTCTAGTCACACAGCAGTCCTTTCTTCTGGTGTCTTCTGCCAAGCTACTAGCAGTTGGGACTCCTTTACCGTATTTGCCCCTTCCTCACCTCTGCCTCTTGTATCAAGATTGCCTCCATGTCTCTTCTTCCCCATGGTACACCCTTATTACTGTCGACCAATGTGTCCAACATGTCACTGCTTGCCCAGGCATACCATAGGGTGGATAGGTTTGCACTTGGGCGCGATAGCCGCCATCACCATTGCGATGTCCTCTCTCTCTCCTTGGCTGGCTCCCTTGTGAATCGAAACTAAGGTATTCAACCTTGAGCTTTGTTTATAAGCATGTTCACAAATTTACCCCTCCCTGCCTCTGAGAGATTATTCACCTTAGGAAACCGGCATGTGCCCTCCATTCTTCTGCTCTACCTCTCCTCGAATGGCCAAATCTGAGGCTTACGGTCACCTGTAAATCCTTCACCTACACATCAATAACTGATTGGAGCTCCCTGCCTCCTCCTGTCCTTTTCTGTACATTTCTGCCCAAGTTCCAAACCACTTTCTCACTCTACATTCCACTCATCCTTTCTCTATCCCCAAGTCCTCTCCTCCCTCTACCCTCATGTTAATCTCCCTTCCTTGGTCTGTACCCCCATCACTTCTCTGTCCATTGTTTACATGGTTTTATTCCTCCCTCCCTCCCTCTGTCCTCCCCCATGTCCACTCCCTACATTCACTCTGTCTTTACAAACATCAGTCCACACTTGTGTTCTCCCATTCTATCTCACTGAATCGTTTATGGATATTGACCCTGACTCCATGGTATCTTGTGAAGTAACCTGATTGTATGTGCCCGTTTTAATTATTTTATTTGATAACTATGTATACAAATATTGCTTCCCTCTGGAAGGCATTTTACCATCTGTATAATACTATTAAAACCAATGTACTCAATTATTTTTACTCATACTGTATTGTATATATTTTTTGAAATTTTTTTTAGGCTTTGCAATCTATTCTACATGTGTTTCTGCCCTATGTACTCATCTATTTCACATAATTGTTCTTACAGAATGGCTCTTCGAGCACTTGCTGTACTGTAACCTCTGGTGAATTGTCATGTTCCAAGTTGACTCCTAGTTGCAGTCAGTTCCCAAGTGCATGCTATTATCTTTTGTATCTCGTACGTTGTCTACTGTATTGTTCTTTTTATTGCTGTTCTCTTCTGGGTCACCCCTGAAAAAGAGACTGCAATTGTCTCAGTGGACTTACCCAGTTACCAAAATTCAAATAGAATAAAATAAATAAATAAATTCACCTCCATGGAGCAATCTGCAAATATTTGCTATTAGGCTCAAAATTCACCTATGCGACTTTGACATTTTTTTTCGAAATTTCACCATGAGTACAGAATTTCATCCACAAATGGAATTTTACTTGCGAATGGGAGAATTTCCCCCTTGAACAGCACAATTCTGCTGTTTGTGGTGGAGTTCCACTGTTTATGGTCAAAGTCCACTTGTCGTGGCAAAATTCCACCATTCGCAAGTGAAATTCCACATTTTGTGGGTGGAATTTTGCATTGCGCATCAGCAAATTAATCCGCAGATTGCACTAAATTTATGGATTAATTCATGGAGCAAAGTTTTCCAACTTCATCCATCTCTATTCTTGCCTGATAGTCTTATAACGGGGGCCATTCAGTCCCAGTGAAGTGCCAGCAAAGAGCAGAGAGTCAGTGGAGGTGGTGGGGCTGGGACCAGAAATTGTATGGCTCTGTTTCAAAATGGATAATGTTAGATTACTGTTTGCTCTTGTTTTGGTTTCAGTTAATACTGTAACAATACATTTTCTGTTACAGCCAAGACTGATTTATCTAGGTTAGAGTGTTGCTGGCAGAAATCTGCCCTGGATGCTGACCATCTTAGATTGATAGGACATTATCAAATCTATCAATCAGCAATCACCCATAAGAAGGCAGAGATCTTGTCTGGGGAGATTGCAGCCACTCAGAATTGACTGGCTTAGCTCTTTCGAACCATGGACATGTTGTGCAACCCAACCTGTCTGCAGGTTTGAAGAGCCTTTTCACAAATTGAGTGTGATGAGCTTGCTCATTTCTTTGTGGATCAGGTGGCCAGCATCAGGGCTGCGATCCTGTCAGCTCACTCTATGGGAGCTGATGGTGGTCAGTGCTTGGTCACTCCTCCTTGGTTTGCCTGGAGCTCTTTCAACTGGCTGGATATTGTAGATCCTGTGTGGATTGCCCAGGGTATGCACTCAATGTGCTGTAGTTTGGACCCAGGCCCAACTCCCCTGATTATGGGGTGTTGTGACATCATCAGCCCTGTCCTTGCAAAGATAGTTTGGTGTTTCCTAGAGTAGAGGTTAGTTTCCTAGCTCCCTGAAGGAGGTGGTGGTGACAGCACTCCTGAAGAAAGCTGCTCTGGACCCAAACTGCTTCACTAACTACAGACCTATCTCAAATCTTCGCTTTGTAGGGAAGGTGATTGAGAAAGCTGTTGTGCTACAGATGGAGAACCACTTTACCATCCACTATATCTACAAGCCTCTCCAGTCCGGTTTTCATAAGAGGTATAGTACTGAGACTGCTCTGGTTTGGGTGCTCAATGATATCTTGATGGTGAGGGATCAGAAGTGCCATTCCATCTTGGTACTTCTTGATCTCTCTTTAGTCTTTGACACCGTGGACCATGGGGAGCTTCTCAGGTGCCTGAGGGTCATCTGTGGCCTGTCTGGGACAGTTCTCAGATGGTTTCAATCCTTTCTCACTGGCAGATCTCAGAGGATGGTGTTGGGGATTTTTCCCTCTGGCTCATTCTCTCTGCCATGTGGGGTCCTTCAGGGGTCAGTGTTGCCCCCCATGTTGTTTGCTGTGTATATGCTGCCCCTTGGAAACATTGTAAAATGGTATGGGCTGAGGTTTCACTGCTATGCTGATGATACCCAGCTCTACCTATCTTTTGCACCCAACCCGAATAGTGTGTGCTCAGTCTTTAATAACTGCCTCACAGAAATCCAGCTGGTCGAAATTGAACTCCAGAAAGACTGAGGTGATGGTGGTGGTGGATCTGGGTCACCAGACAGAGGGGTTGGTGGCTGGATCACCTTCTGGACTTTGTCTCAGAGGTGTCCAGCTGCATTCCTCTGAATGGGTGCAAAACCTGTGGGTGGTTCTTGATGATGAGTTGACACTGTTCGCGCAGGTGTCGGCAGTCATCAAGTCCTCATTTTACCATCTTAGGAGCATCACCAGGTTTAGGCATCTTGTTCCAACCAGTGATCTTCCAACGTTGATCCATGCCTTTGTGACCTCGCACCTTGACTACTGCAGCTCCCTGTGTTTAGGGTGACCAGGGGTTGATATCTGCTGCTTGCAGCTAGTGCAGAATGCTGTGGCATGGTTGTTGATGGTGGACTCCTCATTCGAGTCACATCACACCAGTGCTGTGCAAATTGCACTGGTTGCTGATTCAGTGGCTCGTCACCTTCAAGGTTGGGCTTTTGACTTTTAATGCCATGCACGGACTGGGCCTGGGCTATCTGCAAGAGCTCCTGTTGCCTTACGTCCCCAGATGACCACTCCACTTGGCTGATGAGGAACTGTTAGAGATTCCCAGGGTATTTGTAAAAACATCAGGGGCCCATGCTTTATGTATGTGGCCCTGACCCTGTGGAATTCTCTAGCTCATTAGATACGTAAGTGCACGACTGTGGAGAGTTTTAAGAGGGCCCTGAAGACCCATTTATTGCATCTTGCCTACCAGGACTAATTATATTTTGACAGTTACTTATTAATCTAACTTGTTAAATGTAAACTCTATATTTTGGGGGGATTTTATTCTGTTTTTAAAGCTGTATAGCACCTTGGTTATAGAAAGGTGCTTAAACAAATAAAGTTATTACTATTATATAATTTCATACTGTTTTATTTGTACTAATGTCTATTTGGATTGTATATCTCAACTCACTTACAGCTGTGAATATTAATTTTTGAAGCCAGCTATAGAGATTTATTTTCAAGTTCTGTGTTTTTATAGTACCCTTTATATCTAAAAATAAATTGATTCACTCCGGTTTAGCTATTGGAAAATGGGCTGTTAGCTAGCCTATCAGCACAGTCGTAGCGCTACTGCTTACTGTGCCAGTGACCTGAGTTTGGGAAAGAGCTTGAGTCATTAGGGGCCAGCTGGGGGGAAAGACTTAGCATCCCAGAGGATGTTGTCCTTCACCAGAGAGTTATGGTCCCATCTGCTGCTAACACAGTGCCTCCAGAATATAGGGTACGGTACTGCGTGGTTTGACCAGGGGAGGGAGAAACTGTACTGGCTTTGGACAACACAACACTCTGCATGCATGCATCATTGCAGCCCTTGCATGTACAGTTCCTGCATAGCATGGCAGAAACCAGAAAAAAAAGTCCAAGCCCTGCACCAGATACCGAGACAGGCCTCAGCAGCATTGCTGATTTCTTCATACTGGCCATCACTGCACCTGATGAAATGTAGTAGTGCATGGTACATCTCTTCCACCTGTCCCTGCCTGGGGTCAAGCTGAAGCTTAGGGAAGGGTGGCACCTCAGCATCAGGGAAGGAGGGATTGACAGATGGCACTGGGTAAGAACAGTACCGACAATAATAATGCAGTCCAGAATCATGCAGAAAAATAGCGCCAATTTTGTTTTTGCAGGGGGTGACAGACTGAAGAATTGTCACTCCGTGAGGATCGGATCATGGGGCAAGTTGAAATATGTGGGGCCCTGGAATACTGTTTCCATGGCCCTGTGTAAAAAAAAAAAGTCCTAATGCAAAAAAATGTTTGGAGCCTAGGATTAGAACCCTGGTCTCCATTGCTGCTGGCCAAGCTGCTCTGTGCAACAGCCCTCCATGCCATGGGAGCAGCTCTGCCAACCTCCTGGATTCTGGTGCCCTTGTGCCTGTACAGCACCACAGACAGCGACCAGGGGAATGCTTACTGAAAGCACTGTATACTCCCTCTTGCAGTTCGTGCAAGTGCTACATGAACTAGTGCTTTGTAGACTGGCACTATTTGTGTAGTACTATTCTAACCGGGTATCCTAATGGACTGCTGGGTGGGGGGGGGAGTTGAAAGGAAGCTCTGGTCCCAGATACAGAGAATTCTTAATACTTTTATATGGCAAGGGAAAAAAGTTAGACAAAGTTACTATAAACTTACGTGTCAAAAAACTGACTGAGGCCTTCAAGCCCCCAAGTTTTACATATATTATTTAGCTATACTCCTGGCCAGGGTAAGATACTGGATACAACCTCCAGTGAATAGTATAGATCCTATATATTGCCCTTCCTGGGTTAGAATTGAACAAGCACTCTGCTTTGAAAATGATATAGATCCCAAGGCCATTCCTTTTATTATTAGGAAGAACCTCCCTAAATCCCTAAAAGAAACACCACTAAGCTCCTTACTTCAAACACAGCACCAATTAATCACTTTCCTCAAGGTGGATGCATATAAAGGCACTGCCCAGCCCTTGTTCTCCAACCCTTATTTTCTAATTTTGGGTAAAGTAATTAAATCTCACTCTTTTTGGCCTGATATGGGTGTTCTAAGAGTGAATCAGTTGGTTCAAGACAAAAAAACTCCTCTCCTATAAGGTAGCCAGTCACCTTTTTAACTGGCCTACCACACACTTTTTTAAATATTTTCAGATATCTCACATGCTGACACACTATTTTGGATCTGGGGGATGGGACAGTCCCTTTATTTCTGCTTTATTCCCCTATATTAGCTCTATCCCCTCTTCTCACATAATAGCCTATTCATATAAATTTCTTTTAACAAAAGTCACCACTTTGGAAGGCAAGAGGTTCTATTGGTGGGACAATAACCTAACTCCGACTTCCCCTCCCAGGAATTGGTCCAATATTTGGAATCACTTATATGAATACATTAAGTAGGATAGATACAGACTTATGCAATTTTATATTAACCATAATTTATTTTATACCCCATTTAAACTTCATCAGATGGGAAGTGTATCATCCAACCAGTGCCCCAAATGTCAACATGCTTCTGCTGGCCTGCTGCATATGCTATGGTCTTACGACAAAATCATTCCTTTTTGGCACAGTATTCAAAATCATCTTGATCCACTTCTTGCACTATCAGACTATTTTAATTCAGAAATTTGTATCTTGGGTGATTATGCATGCTTACAAGGGAGTCAACAGAGAGTGCACATGGCTTTACTATCAAGCTGTTCCAAGGAAGTTATCTTGAGACATTGGCAGGAACTGAGCACTCCAGCCTATATGGAATAGTATAAGGAGATTATGTTTGCCTTGCAAGCAGAGCTCATCATTGCTGGAGCTAATAATAGAATGGATAATTACAAACTAAGATGGGAATCACTGTATACCCTTTTAGTGATTCAGTAGATCCTAGTCACTTTTATTTTCACTCTTACTGACAATTACACTTAACATGCTCTTTTATTTTCTTGATAACCATCCTTAGTTAATAGTAAGTGGCAGACTGGGGTGGGATAAGTGGGAGGAGGGAAGTGGGTGGGATACAGACAATAATATTATGTTTCAGGACTTATTGCATTATAATCCTTATCTATGTACTACATGTCATGTGTATGTATCTGTACCTATTATGACAATTTTTCTGTTTAATGCATCAACATGTTGTCTGTATTGATGGTTGTTGTTGTAAAAATTTCAAACCAATAAAGCTTACTAAATGATAAAAAAAAGAAAGGAAGCTCTGTGCAGAAAAAATAAAAAAAAGAAAGAAAAGAAAGCCTAATCTTGGTCCTTTATTAAGTGAACATGATGCAGACACTGTGACCCCCAAGCACAGTTTGTCCATTGCTCATATAAACATTAGACTTTTATTACCAAAATTAGATGAATTCAGAACGTGAGTATTTGGGAAGGATTTTGATATGGTCACAGTATCTCAGACATGATTATCAAATGGAATATCCAACTTAGAAATTGAAATTACAAACATTTTTTTTGTTAAGTTAAGATAGACTAAGAAAATGTGGGGGTGGGTTTTTAATTTATTACAAGTCTTGTTTTTCAGTGGTAGTTGATTATTTCACTAACATTTATTCATCCTGTGATTTTCTTTCTAACGCGTTGTATTTGGGAGATGCCAAGCACTAATTAGCATTATATTTCTCCAGATTTTTCTGAAGATGGACTTGCTTTAGTCTCTGAGTTTAACATCAACCAGAACTATAAGGACATCATCAGCATACGGAAGAGACTGGTGTTCTGTTTCACAACTCTGATCTGCAGGTGCTTCATGAAAGCTAGTGCCAGAGATTAAACTGCCAGGAGGATGATAACGGGGTATAGCGAGCACCCCTAGCATTTACCCCTGTGAAGGATAAAGGAAAGGGAGAGAAGGCTGTTAATTAGGACTGTTGCTGATGGAATATGGTAGAGGATTTGCACCCACCAAAAAACCTAAGACTAAGACCTCAAACAGATAACCCCATTTAAAAGAGTTGAATGCGTTCTCAAAATCTAATGTATATGAAGCTGTGTGTGGGGGGGGATATGGACTAGTCACATGTTGTAAGTTCAGAATACAGTAGACATGGTCTGCATCCAATCAATCATTTATGAAGTTGATTTGGGAAGGGCGTACAAGATGAGGGAGGATGGTGTCTAGCCAATGGTCTAGAACCATGGCCAGGATCCTAGTGTCAGCACTGAGAAGGGAGATGGGGCACTAGCTGCCTGGAACAGAGAGGGATTTTTTCCCTTCTTGTGCAGCATTGTTATGACCACTTATTTCATGGTGGTATGCAAAGTTTGAGATGCTAGTGCCTCTTGAAACACCTGAAGGAGAAGAAGGGAGAGGTCCTCCACCATTTGCTGGTACAGGTCATTTGGGAGTCTATCCCTTCCTGGAGATTTCTTTTATTCATGGACAGGTTGGTGGCCTTGATTTCCTCTTTGGTTAGTGGGGTGTCTAGGTCTTCTATTTGAGATGGGGACAGACTGGGTAAGTTGAGGTCTCTGAAAAAATCCAACACTGCCTCCTTGGCTAGAGGGGCTTGGGATGCCTACAACACTGCATAAAACTCCCACATGATCTTGTTGAAGTCCTTGAGGTTGGTATGGAGGTGGTCTGCAGAGTCCCTTAACCATGCTATGTTCCTCTCAGCCTGTATTTTCTACAATCTGTAAGACAATATTTGGCTGGAGTGCTCTCTTTCTCCTAAAACGTGTGGTGAATGTGAAACTGAGCCAGCTCCACTTTCCAGGAATGTAGGTGGTTTATTTGGGTGTGTAGTTGGACCATTGTAAACAGGTCAGACCCTGGGTTCATTTTCAGTGCTGTTTCTGCCTACTTATCTTTGACTCCAACTCTCTTGCCTGAGCATTTCCTTTGTTCCTCCTGTGGGTTACATACCCAATGATTTTGGCCCTTAAGTAATCTTTCATGGCCTCTCAGAGGGTGGCCTGGTACACTTCTCCTTGTTGCTAGTCTGCACGTGATCATGTAGCTCCTGTGACACCCATGTCAGGAACTCAGGGTCCTTTAGCAAGAGAAGATAAAGCCTCCAGAATGAAGATTTGGACACTGGGGGCCCCACAAAATATGAAGGGATAAAGGGGTGTGGTTCAAGATTAGGATGGAGGGCTAGTGCTGTCCACCATCAATTGGGTACTGCATGGAATGGAAAGTTTAAAATCCAGCCTGCTAAATGACTGGTGAACCAGGGATAAAAAGGTATAATCACTGGTGTCAGGGTATGACAGTCACCCAGCATCAATCAACACATGTCCTGTGTAGTATCTGTCAGCATATTCCTTGCTCTTTGTCGAGGCCCTGCCTGACAGTAAGTTCTATCCATACAGACCTTCTGTCTGAGGTTAAAATCTCCTCTACAGAGAATTGGAATGGGGAGTGGAGAGGGAAGATAATGCTTGATTGACTTGTAAGAATTCAGGCGACTCTCCATTCGGGACATACACATTAAGAGTAAGATTATACAATCTAGGGAAGGGAATCTGCCCAGCACCCAAGTGCATCCATGCTTGCATCCAGCACAGACTAGCAAAGACTCTGTGCTACAATATGGAGACTCCACTTTTAGAATTTAGGGTGGCACTATGAAGCTCCCTTGCCACTCATTTTGGCACAAATTTGCCAGCCTCTGAGCTTCATTAGGTTGTATAGGAATATTTTCTGCTTGATAAGAAAATTTAGCCCCTGGGCATTCAATCAGACAAATGAGATGTCAGTTGTGGTGGATGTGGGGAGTATATATAATGACTTGGAAAGAGAACTGATACTTCTGCCCTTCCCACCAGTTGTGGTGCAAAAGATGGATTGGATGGGGTAGATCCCTTAAATTTGTCCTCAAGCTTGTGGCATGCCTCCTAGAATTAAAAAAAAAACAGTTGTCCTCTCTCATTTGAGGACCTGCAGTAATATTTGCAGTAAACCATGTTTGACAGTCACACAATAAAAATATAACAAACTTACGGTACAAAATAAATGCCCAACAGAAGCAGTATAATACCCTCATGGACTGTTTAGGACCAGTTCTGGAAATAGAAAGCATCCCTCTCTGTTGAACCTTAGACCAGTAGTCTGTGGACTAACCCATGCCAGCCCAACCCAAGGGGAAGGTTCAGGAACAGAGCATGTGATGTGTTTCCTTCCCCCTCACCATAACCCACTGAAAACAACTGTGCAATGCCTGAAGAAATAAGATTAAGAAAACATTTAAAAAACATGTAAGAACACTTTAACCCAATAACATTGGTTATTTCAGACACAAATGAATAACATTAAAGTTTTGATAGGTTCTTCTTCCACCAGTTCCTTGGCAGCTCTACCAGTTACTCAGTCCTGGGACAAGTCATGTATGCAATAAAAATCCAACCCTGGTGTGAGATCCACTATAAAACACATCATGAGTGCCTCAAATTGCATATTCAGGAGGAAATATATTATAAGAAACGCCCGCCATTTCTTCAACATCCAACAGAAGCACCTCGACCACAGAGGGTAGTTGATCTGGGAGGTTGGCAGATAGCTAGGAAGGGAAATTGGGTGCCCCATCACTTGGTGCTCTCCAACATATCACATCTGAAAACCATATAAAAACTACAAACAGGTATCTGCCTCTACCTCTGAAATCAAAGAAAGGGGCAGAGGACCCTGCAGAGCAGGGTACTGCAGCACAGGAGCTAGCACAACAAAACTCACCCAAAACAGGAACCAAAACAAAAAAAGCAAAAAGGAAATCCAAAAGACTTATGATCATAGGAGACTCCATGATTTGAGGAGTTGATACCTATCTCCAGCCAGGGGCAATGGTCAGATGTCTCCCAGCTACATCAGCATGGAGAAACACTGATTGCATTGCTAAAATTGTTCAGGAAGCAGGAGAAAACATTGATGTCCTGATACACATAGGGACTAATGATCTTGCCAGCTGGTCAGATGTGGAGACCAAGGAACACCTGACCAGGCTGGGTGACAAACTATCACCCATTTCATCCAGCATCTCCTTCTCTGAGATCCTGCCAGTCTGGGAGAGGGGGCAGATGGACAGAAGGTCAGAGAAGGGGAGATAGGGGAGCTAAACATTTGGCTCAAGAGCTGGTGCCAGGAAAAAGGACACACATTTGTAGGGAACTGGCAACAGTCTTGGGAGCAAAAGTTCTTTAAATTTGATGGACTGCATCTTACTAAGAAGGGAGTCAGTGCATTGGGGCAGAGGTTTGATGTCTTTGCAGAATATTTAAACTAACAAATGGGGAGAGGGGTGCAGCACCCCATATGTCGAAAGGGAAGTACACATCTCCCCCCTCAGCTAGTGGTCAAACAGGAGTTCAGCATGTTTGTAGTTCATTTGCATCATCAGACAAAGAAAAAGGTCTGGCTCCCCATATAATGCACAGGGGAAACACCAGACCTCATTCAACAACTAACACACTGAAATCTGGCTAATAGAAAATCATGCACACGAATGCTCACAGTCTGGGAAACAAGATCCCAGACCTGCAGGCAATAATGACAGAGGCTAAACTGGACATAGTATCCATTAGTGAGACATGGTTTGCCAGTAACCACACTTGGAAGACTTCAGTACCTGGCTATGTACTTTTCAGAAGAGACCAAGATGAAAAAGGGGAGGGGTGGAGTGGCCCTTTATGTCAATGAAAATATCAAAGCTACAGAAATTCAGAATACACATAAGGAGCCAGAAGAACTGTGGGTCACCCTGGAAACAGTATATGGGACAGTCATATGAACTGGGGTTGTGTACAGGCCTCCAGACCAGGGGCAGGACATAGACACATTACTGTTAGAAGATATCCAAAACATGACAGCTAAAGGGGAGGTTCTGACAATGGGAGACTTCAACATGCCAGATACTGATTGGTCAATACCAGCATGAACATCTGCCAGAACTAGACACATGGTGGATTCCCTGTAGGGGGAGGGCCTCAAACAACTGGTACAACAACTCACAAGAGACAGAGCTATCCTTGATTTAGTACTGACTGACAGGGAAAGGATCTTAGATATCCAGGTAAAAGGTCACCTGGGGGCCAGTGATCATCACATGGTATGGTTCAATTTGGCCACTAGAACTAAATCATCCCATTCCAAGACAAAAATATGGGACTTCATAGGAGCTGACTTTGATAAGATGGCCAACAGAGTTAAGCTAGCCCTGGAAAAAAGAAATACAGGTGAGGGGGTACAGGCAAAGTGGACAAGCATTAAGAATGCAATACTTGAAGCAACATCCCATTGTGTTAGAGAGAAAAGGAAATGAAAAAGAAGAAGGAAACCACTTTGGTTCTCAAAAACAGTAGCATAAAAGGTCAGAGCCAAAAGCCTGGCCTTTGGGAAATATAAGGGAACGCAGCAGGATGAAGATAGGGAGGCATACCAAATGTCCCTAAGGGAAGCAGGGAAGGCAGTAAGGCAGGCAAAGGCCCACCTGAGGAAACACAAGCACAAATAGTAAAAGAAGGTGACAAGACTTTCTATATATACATTCGTGAAAGGAGAAAGTCCAGAGAGGATATTGCAAAGATCAAAGAGGATAAGGGTGCATGTGAGAAGGAGGACCATGTAAAAGCATTTATCCTAAATACATACGTCTGCTCAGTATTTACTGAAGAGAAGGCAGGGCAGGGCCCACAGCTCAGCACCATGGACACAGTGGGGAGGGAGGTGTGCACTAGTCCCTTCATAAAAGAAAGGGTCCTAGAAGAGCTTGATAAACTCAGGGTGGACAAGACAATGGGACCTCATGGCATACATCCCAGGGTACAAAAGAGCTAAGGGTGGAACTAGCAGAGCCATTATCAAAACTGTTTAGTGGGTCTCTGAGCACAGGAGAGGTCCCAGAAAACTGGAGAAGGGCTCATGTGATCCCACTCCACAAGAATGGTAGCAGGGTCGAGGTAGGGAACTACAAACCAGTCAGTCTTACCTCAGTATTGGGTAAGATTATGGAGACACTCCTTAAGGAAAGGATAGTGCAACACCTGGAATCTATAGGAGCACAGGATCCAAGACAGCGTGGGATTACAAAAGGAAGGTCATGTCAAACTAATCTCAAAGATTTCTTTGAATGGGTAACTCGAGTGGTGGACCAAGGGGGAGCAGTTGATGTTGTCTACCTTAACTTCAGCAAAGCTTTTGACACTGATCCATATAGAAAATTGATTAATAAGCTGGGTAGGCTTAGGGTGGGTCAGAAGTTGGTCAACTGGGTGACAAACTGGATGACGGGCAGAAAACAGAGAGAGGTGGTAAATGGTATACAGTCAGAAGAGATGCAAATCGCAAGTGGGGTACCTCAGGGATCAGTTCTGGGGCCAGTCCTCTTCAATATCTTCATCAGTGACATTGCAAATGGACTGGAAGGTAAGGTTTGTTTGCTTGCTGATGACACCAAGATCTACAACAGAGTAGATGATTCAGATGGGGTGGGCAGAATGAGAAGAGATCTGAATAAACTAGCAAAATGGTTGGAAGAGTGGCAACTGGGGTTCAATGAAAAGAAGTGCAAGATCATGCACATAGGGAAGAGAAACACTGAAGCCACCTATAGGCTGGGAGGGGAGTTGCTGAAAGTCACAAGGGAAGAAAGAGACTTGGACATCATCCTCGATGACCTGAAATCATCTCAGCAGACCACTAAAGCAGTGGGTAAGGCTAGGGGGATGTTGGGGTGTATTAGTAGGTGTATCACAAGTTGAAAGAGGGAGGTAATAATCCCTCTTAACAAGACTCCGGTTAGGCCCCATCTGGAGTACTGTATGCGGTACTGGAGGCCATACCTTCACAAGGACATTAACCAAATGGAGGCAGTCCAGAGAAGGGCAACCCAAAATGGTGCAGGGATTGCATCAGAAAACATATGAGGGCAGATTAATGGAGTTCAATATGTATACCCTAGAGCAAAGGAGGAAGAGATGAGATATGATCGAAACATTCAAACATTTTAAGGGCATTAGCAAGGTGAAAGAGTATAATATGTTTCAATATAAGAAAAATAGCAGGACAAGAGGACACAGCATGAGATTAGAGGGAGGCCAATTAAGGGGTAATGTGAGGGAGCTATTTTTCACAGGAAGGATGGTGGATGTATGGAACGGCCTACCTCAGGAAGTGGTGGATACGAATGCAGTGCAGGGCTTCAAACAGGCATGGGATAGGCATTAGAGAGCAATACAGATTGAGTATGAATAGATAAGCCATTGACAGAGCGAAGACCGATGGCACATTCATAAGGTAGAAAAAGAAATGGGCAGACTGGATGGGCCTTGCGGTCTTTATTTGCCATCAGCTTCAATGTTTCTATATTTCTATGCAACACAGGGTTTCTCAAATGAAGCCACCGTGGCCACATGCAGCCAGCAGTGCAAGTCTGTGTGGCCACAGAGCTTTATAGGCCCCCGATTAGGAAGGCAGCATTACCTTTAGAAAATGCTGGAGATATGTTTTAAGTGAAAATACTGTAAAACTAGTTGTTTTCAGGCAATGTAAGTTTATAACAAACACAAATGCAACCGTAATTACCTAAATTAAATTTAGTGCTTAGCCATTAGCATTCCATTCACTATCATGGAAAAAGTGCTAATAAAGCTAATTAGAGCAAATGTATGTTAGTAAAAATTAGTGCTTCAGAAAAAATAATGAAAATTACTTAACAATAAAAGTATCAAGTTTACAGTGCATCCGATACTTGAGTTAATTCATGCTGTGTGAAAGAAATGTGTTTTCGCTGGGGTTGATGTATCTCAGGAGGTCTAGGGTGAACAATATAAGGAGTGAGGCTACCAGTAAGTTCTGGAAGCAGCACATTGAGATCTTTTGAGACCACTTGAAAGTCTTATCAAAGATGAAATTGCTCCACTAATGGAAATTCAAGATCCTAACCAGCATGATTTTAAGAAAGGTAAAAGATGTCTCACTAACCCGATGTGCTTTTATGAAATTATCAGCTCACATCTGGACAAAAGAATACCATGCAACATTATATTTATTGACTTTAGTAAGGCATTTGATGTTATGCCACACTGGGCTCTCACTAACAAATTACACAAACACAATCTTAATAAAAACATAATAAACTGGATTAGTAATTGGCTTACCAATAGATCACAGCGGGTTCTTATTTTTGGACATAGATCTGATCTTAGGCACATCAATACTGGGGTTCCTCAAGGTTCTGTCTTGGGACCTTGTCAGCTTCAGGCTTTATTTCTGACTTGACCCATAATTGCTTTTCAAGTTCAATAAAATATGTTGATCACATTAAAATCGGTGGTCCATGTGCAACATCAGGTGATGTTGCTACTATTCAATAGGACTTGGACAGAATAACAGTCTGGGTTAATAATTGGGGCATGCGGTTAAATACAGGGAAGTGCAAAGTCTTGCTTGGTGGTTCTGCACTGGTGACTACCACTGATGAAAAAGATCTTTGTGTAAATATCTCCCATGACCTTAGATGCTCAAATCATATTAATGATGTGATTAATAAAACAAATAGAGTGATATGGTGAATCAAACGTAATATTAAATCTAGGGACCCAAAGGTCATGATGCCCTGATTAAGAGCCTATGTATGGCCAAATCTGGAATACGCCTTTTAGCTGTGCTGTCCCTTTAAAAAAGCAGAGTGTAACACTTTAGAAAAAGTACAAAGAAAATATATAAAACACATCCATTGACTACAAAATGAATCCTATGATATTACACTCCGTTCATTAAATCTTATGACCTTAGCTACTCGTCATATTAGGGGTGCTCTATTGTTTCATTTTGACATTATTCAAGATCTGTTCATTATGACAGAACTAGGACTCGAATTTAAGGATGACATTTATAATATTAGAGGTCACCCACTCCAACTAAAAGGAAAAAGGCTCAATTACATGACTAGGAAAAACCCAAAGAATAATATTCCCATGGAACAGCTGACCTTCGGAAGTAATAATTAGCAAAAACAAAGTATAATTAAAAAAACTACTCAATAACCTTAAAACAGCAGGGTACAACTTGACTTATTATCCTATGAATTAGTATAGGAGCTATTATGGGCCTTGTAGCCTCCTTGCTCCTTAAATCACCTTAGTGAACCTTAATGAACCAGGATTTGAGGCTTAAGAGCCACTGCTCTAACCTGAGCTTGCACTAACCAAATATGGAGACTGGTACAGGAGCCTGAGCTACATAACTTGGAATTGGGCTTCCATACCTGCTCTCTGGCAAACCACCTTAAGGCCCCCAAAACCTGACCTAGCACTATCAGAGAGGTTTCTAGCCTAGCCACTAGTCAGGCCAGCTGCTTCTTAGTGCGGGCATCTAATCAGAGCTTAGATCATAATTCAAACAGTCCAAGTCTTAGTGAAGGAAAAAATATGAGGTGGATAATTACATATTTTAAAGAATACACATCTGCTAGGACAATTAGTGATGCAGTGAATTTAAACTCTGACTGCAAAGTGCCCATGGCGGGCACTGCATTGTTATCATGCCACACGGCGGCCAAGCAAAGTCCCCTAACCTTGTAATTATTACTTTGCGTTGTCATTCCACCTTAACGTGAAGTAAGGTGAAGTGACAACAATATTGGCAGCCCTTCATACACAGAGTCACCAAAATTAATGCGCATCCCCAAAATGTTCATGACTTGTGTCCAGAAAACTCCCCAGTGCTGACAAAGTGTAATGAGAACACAAGAAATGCAGTCTCCCAAAAGTAATAACGCACTCAGACGTCATGCATGCAGTAGTCACACACAATCACCAGAATTAATGTGCATCCCCAAAATGCTACTGCCTTGTGTCCAGAAAATTATCCAGTGCTGACAAAGTGAAATGAGAGCATAACAAGAAATGCGAAGTCTCCCAGAATTAGTGGTGCACTCAGTCATGTGCACAGTGGCACACACAGTCACCAAAATTAATGTGCTTCCCCAAAATGCTACAGTTTGTGTCTAGAAAATCACCCAGTGCTGACAAAGTGAAATGAGAAGGTAACAAAAAATGCAAAGTCTCCCAGAATTAATGGTGCCCTCCATCAAGTGTGCAGTAGTCACACACAGTTACCAGAATTAATGTGCATCCCAAAAATGCTACTGTCTTATTTCCAGAAAATTCCCCAGTGCTGATGAAGTAAAATGAGAGCAAAACAAGAAATGCAGTCTCCCAGAATTAATGGTGTACTACAAATGCACAGACAGATTAAGATTGAGCTGTGCACTCAAGAGATGCAGACACAAAGGCACAAAAACACCTAACCAGTGCTCACAAGTCACAAATCCAAAACTGGAAAAAAGAACCTTTTGCCAGTTGGGGGGGGGGGAGCGGGTAGTGCATGGCAGTAACAGTCCACTACTAGTAAAGATACCACAAAGCAGTATAAAAAATTTATGCAAGTGCAGTGGATAGCAGATTCACACTGCTGCAATTACTCTGTGGTGCAATAAAAGGTGTCTGATTTAATGGCACGCATCGCACACACACTCACACACACTACAAGTAATGCGTAGCAAATTGAAAACCTTTAGTAATATAACCAAATGTTTTAAACAAACTGAAATTATACACTGCTGCACCACAACAATCAGCAAAAAAATGTCAAGAAATACTAAAAATATTACTGTGCATACATTAACACAGTCATACAAGAAAAATATAACCAAAACAGAAAGACTACCTTTTTCTCCCAGTTAATCTACCTACACCACAGATACGCCCCTCCTTAAAGCACACTTCACAGTGCACAGACTGACTGTTCTAAATTAACATTAAAAATCCACACACAAACAATAAACACTAGATGATGTGAGCACAAGAGGGTTTCCTTTAATCGATTAACTAAATTGTGAGCAAAAAAAAATAGCTCAAAAAGACTTTTTTTAACAGCTTTTAGAGGATTTGAATCACAGAGCTCTGAAAGGAAACTATCTCCATCTTCCACTACACAGAACTGAGGCTGTGCAGAACAATCTAGAGCCCATGTGACCTACATTCCCATAAAGCACTGCAAAATTCTCTTTGGAGCTCAAAAACAAGGCAAAGTGAGGCAAAGTACATTGATTTCAATTAACTTCACCTTAAAACTGGTGGAGAAGTGGTTTGGGGAAGGCAGAATAAACCAAATTTATTGTTTCCTATGGACTTACGTTCTCCACTATGACTTGAAGCACTCAACCGCATGCAGATACTTGGGATTCTGCCTTACTCTGAATCACTTCCCAAATAATTTCAGCCACTTCGCCCACCATTAAGGAAAATACATTGTCTCACACTTTTAAGCATGCTTAGGCCAGAGTTGTAGTTAACTGGTGCCATACTTCCACTCGTCCAAGGGCTAAAAAAAGGGGTTTGGGGAAACCAGTTAATGTATAAATCTGCAACACAAAACAGCTCTAAGCACTCATCAGTCATCCCAGATCTTGAGGAGTGTGTCCAGTAGAGTTTGGTGCCAGAGCCTTGAACGCAGAAGTGGCAGCTTTCACGCATGCGTGGAGTCCCCCCCCCGAGCTTGGAGGAGGGTTATTTGGTAGTGGGTTAAGTTCAGGCAGAGTACAAGCTGAAGCTAGAAAGTGGTGAAGTGGTTGAGCTGGTTGAGTCAACAGCTGGTTCTTCTTCTGTGTGCATGTGGTTGTGAGCCGTGGGGCCTGAGGCCTCCTGAAGCTTCCTCAATGGTGCATACCAGTTTCCCTGTACAGTCTCTGCAGAGCTCAGACGAGGCCTCTTGCTCTCTGCTCCAACATCTATTATGAGGTCTTGGAGATTTTGTGAATCTAAATGAGCAGCTTTACTTTTCTTGTCCGCCTGGCAGTGACCCCGTCAGTAGAAAATGGGCTGAAAAGGCTCTTCCTCTGGGTCTTGTACATAAGACTGCATCCCCATGGGTTCTCTAGGGTGCTTTGGCACAGGGCTGGGGTACTCTCCATCCTAAGGACCTCTACCTGTGCCTTGCTGTTCTGTAGATCTGCCTTTGTCCATGAATGAAGGATGAAGTCCTTAGTAGATTTCTGTGAACTGAACCAATAAAACACTCCATTTCTAGAAATTCAGAGCACAGCAGGGTAGTGGTGGCTGTACAGGACCTGCAGGTTTTGGAGGGTTTTGCTAGCCACCATATAGGTCCTTCTCTTCGAGAGACAGTAAGTAAGAAACCCAGAAATATCTGGATAGTGTGACCTTGCATGACAATGGATCTGATTCTCTGACCAGTAACATATATGTTTTCTTGACGGGAAAATGATTCTCTGACCAGTAACATATATGTTTCCTTGACGGGAAAATTATTCTCTGACCAGTAACATATATGTTTCCTTGACGGGAAAATTATTCTCTGACCAGTAACATATATGTTTCCTTGACGGGAAATCAGATGAATTTAGCCAGGAAATGTCATGATTTCTGTACAGCTTTGAGGGAGGTATGAGAGACTGAAAAGGAGTGCTCAGTCTCCAATGGCACCGACCATTGTTATCTCAGAAGGTTGGGTGTAACACTCTGCAGTAAACCATTGGTGTCATGCCCCTCATCTCTTTCAGTGAATCCCACAAAGTGCAGGTTACTCCTCTATCCCCGATTCTCTCGATCCTCTAATCTGTTCCAAAGTTGCTGGATGATATGGTCCTGATTCCTGAAATAGGCAGTGATGCAATCCATGCAGGCCTCTAGTTTAGCGGCTTGAAGTTTGGTGTTAGTCACTCACTGAAAGATGCTGACAATATCTTCTACCAATTATCTGTGTGATTATTTTCTGTCCCCTATTTCAGGTAGCAATTGACAAAACATCGGCCTTATTTCTTGAAGGTTCACTTGGTGATGCGGCATTGACGAGTGCCACATTCCTGTTCAAACCTCGGAGCTGCAAGGGAAGACACAAACAAAAGTTGAAAATGCTGCCATAGGATGACTGACAGATTCACAGAGCAGAGTCCTGAACACACTGAGTCTATGGCTGTCAGGTTAGTTGATGGGCGTGGATGAAGGCTGGGGTTGGGAGAACTGACAAGAATTAAGCTCTCATTTTGTCAGCAGCCAATGGGTGATACCAATATTAATTGGAAAGATAAGGCAAATTGGAGATCTAGAGACCATGTTGAGAGCTTGAACCTTAAGCAAGTGACCTCATTAGCTACCAGCCTAAATTAAAAGACTGATACTGAGTGTTTAACAGACAAGATAATCACTTCAAGACCAGATTATATCTATCAAGCCCAGACATCATACAGTTGCTTAAGTGGGCATTCTCTGGTTATTTGCTATTGGAGTGCTCATAGGCCTTGTTCTTCTCCTTTACATGCAGCTTCCAGATCCGTTTTGTAATTAGAATCAGTGAATTCAGGAATGCTGTTTCAAAAACTGACTGGTATTTTTTGCAGGCTATCACTTCAGTGGATTTGATGTTGGATTATATTATATAGACGTTTACCATGGTTTGTAGTGTGGGGCATGGCTATGCCCTTGACAAGATGGCAGTTAGCTCTGTGGCTCCCTTATCCACAGAGCAGCACATCCTGCAACATCCTACAAAGGCTATCGAAAACCAGATAAAATCACCCTGCAGAGACTCAAATACACATTGGGGTGTTAGCAGTATAAAAATCTGTTACAATTATTATGAACTCATGACAGGATCAGCACTATCCATTCTCTGGGCCTGCCTCTCCAGCATGCAGCATGGCTACAGGAACTCCCACCTTCATGAACCCCAGGCACATTGAAGCAATGTTCGCCCAATTGCTGGGTCAAATGGCACAAGTAACGATAGCATCAAACCAAACAACTGCAGCAATCCAAAACCTGGAAATGTGGCTTTTTCAGACAGAATGCAGGCTAAACTCCCATGAGGTGGCCATACAGGATCTAATGGACTCTGACAGGGAACATCGCTGAGACATTCAAGCACTGCAAGATAAGATAGATGACATAGAAAACCGGAGTCACAGAAATAATCTCCAGTTTCTAGGTTTTCTGGAGGGATTTGAGCAAGGGGATGTAGCAAACTTTCTGTGCACAGCCCTCCTGAGCATACTAAAATCCTCAGACCTGGCATCTCTACAGATCAAAAAGGCTCACTGCACTCTAGCCCCCAAGCCAGAGGAGGAAGAAAGGCCCTGGCCTCTTCTAGCCAAATTCCTAGACTTTCAGCAGAAGGAAGCAATAACGGCTTGGCTAGAACAAATGGTCCCCTATATTGAATAGGTAATAGAGTCCCACTATATCAGGACTATTTCAAGTTACTTTCGGAGTATTGCAAAGCATATTCAGACGAACAGAAGATCTTACACCACCTTGGGGTCTCCTCCTTGTTGAGGTGCCCAGCCACAATGAGAATAACTTACAATGGGGTTCTGTTAAATTTTGAGACCCCAGAACATTTGACAGATTTTTGTAAAGCACCTGGCAACAAGAAATGCATCAACAGAGAAGCCATTCCATGGCCAGGGTGGGCCCAAGTAGCAGTGCAACAGACAGAAAGTCTCCCGAGGAATGAAGCAAGTCAGATAGGGACCACATGGAAGCTGAAGGCACTTGGTCGCTCCCACCACGGAATCATAAAAAGCACACTGCCAAACTGCACAACAGGAGGGAGCATCCAATGGAGAGGAACATCTACTATCCCAAAACATGTATGATTCATCCAGTTTCACTAATCTCCAAGTTCCATGCTACTGCAACAGTAGGACACATCGGACCTGAGATGGAGGACAGTTTACCCACTGCAGTTACATGGGCAGAGATAGTGGCAAGTGGTGCTCCCCAAAATCTTGCTGCATCACTACTCGGTCGGCCAGGCCTGAAGGAAGCCTCAAACTTGCAGCTGCCACCACAGGAGCATCAACAGCTCCCAGACCTTGCTGCTCCAGAGGACAAGGGCTGATCAGATAAGTGCAGTTTATGGCTGTTTTTTGGGAGGGTAGCGGGGGGGTGTCGATTCTATTTGGAGTTAGGAAACCTGTTCACCACGGTTGTGCTAGAGAACCCCAGGATGCCCACTTCATGGGACAGTGACAGGTTCCATCTTCTCCCCCCTCCACTGTCCACTCACTGACTAGGTGTAACTGCACAACTGGAGCAGTAGCAGAGTGTAACAGAGACACTTTTCTTGTTGTGATTAATGTGTATATTACAGACACGGCTGGTACAGGGACCTGAGCTATACAAATGTAAGCAACTTACCAGGCTCAGACTGTCACACGGGAGTCCGGGTTCTGATCCCAGCCCATCAATTCACCTTTCCCCCGGGGTGTTATTCCCCACTCCTAGTCTAAGACCTGGGACATAGCAAATCCCAGATAGTAAAGACCCAGCCTAGTTTCCCCTTGCATCCCCACCCACCTTTCCCTTTCTTCCCCTTTCCCTGTTTCTTCCTAGAATCACTTCCTATTTCCCTGGGGGTCCCAGAGACTCCCTTCAAGCTTTCTGTAATGCAGGGGCAGAACACATAACCCCTACACAAGGAGTCAGTGTAGCAGCACACTTTCTACACAATCTCAAGTACAGTACTATGAATCTCCTCCCTCTCTAGGACTTCTTAAATTCACATTCAGTGGGCTACCAAGGAACATTTGGAACTGTCATTTCTAGCAAGTGGCTATCCCCTCCCCCCCAGTTACCTGGCCCAGAGTACCAAGGCACCATCTTCTGTTACTGAGATCTACAGATATGCAAGGATTCATATCATGTCTGGTTCCCAGTGCCTTGACCCCTATCTCCTCCCCAAAAGAAAGGGCTTAAGGGGAACAAGGGCAGGTGGATCTTAGTGGGACATTGGTCCCTCTTACCTTTCCTCTGTCAAGATTGGGTCTCATTGCAATACAAATGCCCATACGGTGGATAGGTAAAGGGTGAAGGGTTAGTCCCCCACCTAATCTGGGGTGCGGAGGAGATACTGTTAGCTATTCCTTCTTACCTGTAAGAGTAGTGATTTGTGAGTTAATCCCCCCACCCCCGAGAGAGAAGATGAGCCTTGGGCACCTATGGGTCCCGACTGTTTTTCTTCTCTGTCTCTCAGGTTCTCAGGCCAAGACCTGTGTACATAGTTGTTTTGTTGATAAGTACCTACATAGGGTTAGATTAGGTAAGGTGAAGAAAAATGTGATGCGAATAAAGACATACTGCCTTGTCTTACTTCATCTGGTGCATAATGTCAACAAAATAATGTTCCTTATGTGTGGTTGGGATGTTAATGCTCAACCGGTGCTCCTCATTAGGTGGGGTCTGTCTCTGGCTTTTGTTCCTCCTCTCGCGTATTACAGTAATAGGCACCCTCGAACTGGATATAGAAAAACTGTGCTGTATGACATGGAATGTGAGAGGGCTCAACACTAGTATAAAGAGAAAGCAGGTGCTCTCTCACCTAAAGAATCTAAAGACAGACCTTGCCTTTTTACAAGAGACAAAACTCAATCAGGTGGATCATGCTAGACTCGCAAGACAGTGGATGGGACAGGTGTTCCACTCTTTGGCCCCGACCCATAAGAGAAGTGTGACAATCCTGGTGTATATATAAAATGAAGATGAACCTCCCTAAAATCTGAAAGGGACACTCAGGGTAGGTGGATTCTCCCACTGATGGATACACCTCAGGGACCCCTGCTACTGGGGAATCTCTATGCCCCTAACATAGATGACCCCTAGTTTTTTCATAACATAGCTCAAAAGACTGATGCCCTAGCAATCGTCCCACCCCTATCTTTCTGGGTGGAGATTTTAATCTCACGCTTGACCCACATCTGGACAGCAGTGTTAGACAAGAGGAACCCCATGCTTGAGAAGCATTAGCTGGGTCCCAAATAATGCAAACTATGGGATTAGTGGACATATAGCAGATGTTCCACCCTAGGGAGAGAGATTACTCCTTCTACTCCATAATTCATGGTACTCATAGTAGTCTGGACTACTGGTTATCCTCCCCAGGCATAACCCAGGCATCGGTGGACTCAAGAATAACTCCTATAATGATCTCGGATCATGCTCCCATGCAGTTACTTCTTCTATGCGGACCCCCTTCACTGACCTCCCCTACATGGAGGCTTGACCCTCTGCTTCATAGGGACCCTGAGTTTGTAGAGTGGGCTGAGAAATGGACAAAACTCTTCTTCCAAGAGAACCCTATAGGGGACATCTCCACTGTGACCACCTGGGAAGTGTTTAAGGCCACCCTAAGGGGGGAAGTCATGGGGTATGTCACTGTGAGGAGGAGAGCTTGGGGAAAAAAATTGGCAGACCTGGAATCTCAGCTCCAAGCAGAAGAGCACACCCTTAAAGCCATCTGCTGTGCCCAGAAACAAACCTCCTTAGGCAGGAAAATTCTCGGACTGTGAATGGAGTTTAGTGACCTCCTCACAAGGAATGTGGAGATATCCATCTTGCACTTGTGGCACAAGTACTGGGAGGGAGGGGAAAAAGTAGATAAGGTCCTTGTATATAGGCTGAGGAAGCAACAGACAGAGTGGTATGTCTCAGGGCTGGTAGACACCAGTGGGCACATACAAACCCAGAGTTAAGAAATAAATAATGTTATGAAAAAGTTTTATGATACTTTATACTGCGCCTCCAGCAACCCCAACCTTCCTGAAGTGAAAGATTTTCTCTCCTTGCTGGACATTCCATGTCTTACTGACCAACAAGCCAAGAAACTGGATACTCTTATAACCAAAGAAGAGGTAGTGAAGGCCATTCACACCCTTAAAATATGTAAAGCCCCTGGAGGAGATTGGTTTCCAGTGGACATATGGCAACGCCTATCCTCTGACATAGTCCCTACCCTCAGCTCATTATACAATGAAGCTCTGACTGACGATACCTTCCCCCCACCCTTAAGGAGGCCATTATAACAATCATCCCTAAGAAAGGGAAAGATCCTACTATGTCAGACAGCTAAAGGCTGATATCGCTCATCAATGTAGATAGGAAAATCTTTTCAAAAATACTGGCCCTAAGACTGAACCATTTTCTACCACAGATGATAGACCTCTCTCAGGCAGGTTTTGTCCGTAGCAGATACAGCTCTGACCATATCAGATCCCTGGTAAATATTACAAAAGTGGCCCATTCCTTATCCACCCCGGCAGCAACACTGGAAGTGGACTTTAAGAAAGTTTTTGATTGCTTGGAACAGGACTATATGCAGTCAGTGCTAACTGCCATGGGTTTTGGGGATACGTTTCTGGCCTGGACATTATCCCTTTATAATGGGCCAATGGCTAGAATTCTTACCAGTTCATTATTATCAGACTGCTTCCCCCTGGGCAGAGGCACCAGATAAGGGTGACCGTTATCCTCAGTTCAGTTTGTGCTTGCAGCTGAACCCCTGGCCATAGCTATCAGAAATCACCCCCACATAAATGACATCACTATAGGCCACTAAACAGTCTCCACCTTGATGTACGCAGACAACCTGCTTGTCCCCCATAGCTGATATGCATCCATCCATCCCTCCTCTGCTTTACTTGCTGTCTCACTTTGCCAAAATCCCTGGGCTTAAACTGGATCAAAACAAAACAGAGGTCTTATCTCTGAACTCGAAATGTAGGGAAGGGATGACAACTATACGCATTTTGAAGTGGGCCCCGGAAGGGATAACATACCTGGGGATCCACATAACCTAAGATACATCTAAACTATGTGATCTGAATCACAAACCCTTGCTGGAGGAAACTTGCACAGAGCTTGACAGGTGGAAATTACTCCACCTCACAATGGCCGGGAAAATTGTGACCATTAAGATGGTGACCACCCCCAAAATACTATACAAAATTTCACACATACCACTGTTATATCTAACTCCCAAATGGTATTCTTAAATGGATAACATCATAGGTATTTTCTTATGGGAAGGGAAAAAGCATTGTTATTCCTGCAACAAACTCCGGTCTCACTGGAAAAGTGAAGGGTGGAACCTTCCTTGATTTGAGGGTTATATCACGGCTTGCTGTATAGCACAAAATGCTCATTGTCTGCACCAATATACAAAATCTTCTCCTCAGTGGCTACAAATGGAAGAGGCTCAAGCAGATTTATCAGTCATGTCCTCCTGTGGTATAACAAACCCCAGAAGTCTCTAGTGAAGCATTCCACTATAGACCCATCTATCAGATACTGGAATACGATCCACAAAATACTGAAAACTAATCCTACCCCAGTACAGTACACTCCGCTATGGGTGAACTGCAATATCCAGATTGAGAATAAGCCTGTGTTCTGGCCCAAATGATTGTGGAAAGGGACATATTTTAAGCAGCATGTAACCGACATCTCCTATACCCAGTTGACCTCCTTCTTTGCCCTTAAATCACAGTATGACCTTTTGCAAGCAGACTTCTGAAGATACTTACAAATATGAAGTACAATCCAGACATATATAAGGAAAGACAGGTGTACTCTCCAAACAGGCAACCTATGTAAATGGCTATCACTTAGGAAAGGAATAGTCAGTTCAATTTACGCAGATATCAAAAAAAATCCCTAGCCAATCCCAAGAGGCCAAAAAGAAATGGGAGAAAGCCCTTAAGTCCCCCATATCAGACAAACAGTGGCAGGTCTGTTTGATTTCTGCTCACTGGCTATACCCTGATACAAGGAGCAAACTCATAAAGAACAAATTGTAACATTCACGGTTTAGGATGCCAACTGTCATGTTTCAGGCCAAGCTCCTCATGAACAACTTGTGCTAGAGGTGTGGCACACAGATAGGAGACCTACTCCACGTCATGTGGGATCATCCACATATACAACCCTTGTGGGCACAGGTACAACAGTTGGCACAGAAAGTACTACACCAGTCTCCCTCCCCCAATACAGCTCAATTTTGGGCGCTTGGCATTCTCCCCTCCCATACCGATATCTGAACAAAGATCACTGGGCCTCTTGAATAAGCAGGCTAAATGCATTCTTCTCTGTAAGTCGAGAACTACAGAAATCCCCACCATCATGGAACTACTGAATTCTCTAACAGCCATAGCCTCTCTCGACCAAATCTCTTACATGGTAGCCAACACCATGCTGAAGCACTACAACTGCTGAAACCCTTATCAAATCATTGTTAAACAAAAAAGTGGTAAAGGGTAAACATAAGACTCCCCCCCTTGTGTGAACACAGCACATACAGTAGGGAGCAATACACAAAACCAGATGAATGAAGCAACAGATTAATTTTATATAATATATCCTTTTCCTTTTAGCATCACAATGTATGTTAGCCTCCTTGCTTTGTGGAAATATATTTCTTGTTTCAGGCAGGAAAGAGTTTTGGTCATGAAGATAAGGAACATCTGCACTGCTGTCAACTCTTAAAGAGGACACACAGGAGGACCGCAGTTAGGCCAGCCAGCTAGTCCCCCTCCAATTCTGAATATCTGACCATGGGTAGTATGTAAGTAAGCTCCTGCTATATCTCCTGCTATTGTGCTGTACTGTTGTTGTTACTTGCAATGTTCAGATTTGAGTTGAAGTGTGTAGCACTTGCATAACATTGCATACAAGCACTGCACTGTACTGCACCTGTTGTATACCCCACTTGATATCCGATGGTATTGATTTCCAGATTATTAAAATGGGTATTGATACTTTTGCCTACCCTCTCACTATTATTTTTAACTTCTCACTTATTCACGGTGAGTTTCCAAAGCTTTGGAAGTATGCAGCCATCAGGCCTATACATAAAAGTGGTAACCCAGGTCTCGTTTCTAATTACCATCCAATTTCCCTTTTCCCACCATTGTCTAAGATTTTAGAAAGAATTACATTAAACCAGATCTCACAGTATCTTTGCAAACACAGCTTGCTAACTGAATGTCAGCATGGTTTTAAGGCAGGGCACAACACCGAAACGGCCTTGGTGAGGTTCACTGGAGACATACAGAGAGCCCTTTATAAGGAGCACTTTGTTGCAACCCTTTTTGTTGACCTCACCAAGGCCTTTGATCTTGTGGAGTATAATTTGTTCTATGGTGTCTTGGACAAATTGCAGTTTTCTTGTGAAGCTATTAAAAGGTTTTCCCAGTACCTCATGAACTGGACACATGTGACCAGTACTCTTCTAAGTTAATTAAATGTGGTGTGCCCAAGGATCCATGCTGGGGCCACTCATTTTTTCCCTTAACATGAATGTTGCTCCCAGTTTTTGTACTTCAAGCTCTATTATAATGTATGCAGATGATGCAGTTATTTATGAGGCGAGTCAAACACAACACAAAGCCCTTCATAAGATTCAGGCTAATTTTGACTATTTCCAGAACTGGCTGACTTATAATTCTTTAGTGCTTAATTCTTCTAAAACTAAAATTATGTTGTTCTCTAATAAAAAGAAAAGCATGCATGATTTACTACCTGTTCATGATGTCAAGGGAAATACCATTGAACTGGTTGATACTTTTAAATATTTGGGGCTTGTACTTGATACCAATCTCACCTTTGAACATCATGTTACATATATCACTAAAAACTACACCAAAGGCTTGTCTGTTTATTTAGAATCAAGCCTTTTCTCACAGCAGAATCCAGGAAGTTAATAGCACACAGTTTTCTTTTCAGTGTCTTGGATTACGGGTTAATGGTCTATGCAGCCATGAACCTTGGATCCTTAGAAAAATGAAGTGCTACCTACAATTCCATCTTAAGATTCATGCTATGTATTCCTGTAAGAATTCATCATTGTCTCCTTCTGAAACTCTTCAACTGTCTCTCCCTTGCAAACAGAATCCAGTTTAAGATGAGTACTTTTCTATTCAAAATTAAATCTGACCTTTTGCCCATTTCAATAAGTTCATATTTTCCCAGGTATGTTAACTCTAATGGGACTAGAACCCAATCAAAATGCACTTTTGATTTGCCACTTTTCAAGAAAACATTAGGACAACAGTTCCTATTATATAGGGGTCCATATTTCTTTAATTCTCTTCTCCATGATGTGTCAAACTGTAATTCATTATTGTCATTTAAATCTAGACTGAAAAGGCACTTACAATTGTCACAGAAATGTATTTGCTGATTTTACATTTTGTATTTATATTTGTAATGTTTGTTTTTGTAATATGTATCATGTTATTATATTTGTACATTTTTGTATTGTTTGTCATCTGTGAAATTGGGCAGTTATACTCACCAGATTTACAAGGATAAAAAATAAAATGAAAAAGAAATGAAATATTTGAAAAAGAATAAAACACTTTAACTTAAAAAAAAAAACATGGTTTGTAATAATTTTGGCCCTATCCATTGCTTAGGTACTAAAAATAGAAGTCTGGAGAGGATCACTACTTGTCCAGTACAAATGATGCTGGAGAGACAAGTGGCCTGGAAAGCATTTAGGAAACAACAAATTCAACATTGATCGAATATTAAAAAACAAAACAAACAAAAAATTAAATGATTAGAAAAAAAATGGAATATGATTTAAACTCCCAATCTCATTTCCCAAGCAGTCAACAGGCAATTTGACAAACATTAAACAATCTTATAGGAAAGACCAGTTCTACAGCAATGACACTTCTGACTTGCGAACATGGTGTAGTAATTTAACTGATCCTATTGAAATTGTCAGGCGTTCAATAGCACTTTTGTAGAGCCACGCAAATTTCTCTGTTCATTGATCTTCTAGATCTAGAGCAGTTCCAGGATTGGCTATTGTGATGATGATTTGAGATTTAACTAACTATAGACAAAACTTTATAGTACTTTATGAATATGAACTTTAAAGCTAGAATGGGATTGGACAATACTAATCAAAAAATGTTCTTTTGTTATTGATTTACTGGCTCATCCTTTGTGCATTTGGTATAACCATTCATTGGTTGCTGGAATGGTCCTGAAGTTGTGGAAACAGATTACTGTGTTCTCCATTTTTAAATTTGGGGAGTGCACCCTCAACAAAAACTATTGACCAGTATTATTACTTGCCCCATTATCCAAGCTCCTCAAGAGGACTGATATGACCAATTGAAGGAGTCTGTGGAGATTGGCAATTTGCTTGCACCTTGACAGCAAATTTTTTTTTTGCGTGATAATAACAGCAAATGTATAGCCATGCTTGAAGTCACCAATGATCTTCTCAGGGTCTTGGACAATGGAGACATTGTCAGTGTGCTCTTTCTGGATCTTTCCAAAGCATTTGATCTTGTACACTATTGTCGCCTGCTTCCCAGTCATCATGCCCTGGGCCTATCTATTTCTGTTTTATCCAGGTTCCAGAATTATTGTATTTGATTGACAGATTTTAGTCAGTTTCTTTGAATTCCATTTCTTCTCCACTTATCAAAATTACTGTGAATTAATCATGTGGCTATTTTGTTTAGTGTTTTTTTAACAATCTAGCTAATATTTTGCATAGATCAAAGTCTTGTATTGTTAGATAGGTAGGTGATACTGCTTTCTATAGAAGGGTACTGAATGTAAATGACATAGCAAGTTATTTGCAGCCTGACTTTGAATTGGTACAAACATGGTTGTCAAAAAAATGGTCTTATGTGGGAGTGTGGCCAACCCATCACAATGGCAGATGTGCTCTAGTTGAGCTTCTGTGGACACTGAATTAAATCAATGTTAAAAATCAATCAAATGCTTTATTTCTTGCAAATTTAATCATGTCTCCACTAGTGATGCTCCATGGCAATAAGCAAACTCCAGAAAAAGCAGCTAAAATTAAATTTTGGACCAGTTTTTTGGGGAGGTGATCAATACACCTCCTATGAGGCCAGGACCAGATCCTAGATGGTGATGCTTCTGAGCCATGAGACATGCCTGAACATCAATGTTCAATGGAAGGGATGTTTGCTATGTTGGTGGACCTGCATTTGCAAAGGAAGGCAGGATTTTGCAAACATTACCAACCAGATCTTGCAACTTCAAGGTATAGTGATGGGTCTAACTGAAACAGCTGCATCCCACACCTCCCTATTTGATGAGGTGGAGAAGTGAATTGGAGAACTACAGGACCAAGTAAGCAACCTTAGTGAGGAGAGAAATTCCCTGAAGGTGGCCCTGGAGGAATTATGGGCTGGATCTGATGATCAGGAAAACCACTCATGGAGATCCAACCTGAGCATCATTGGTCTCCTTTTGTGGTTAGGGGTTAGAGAATAATAAACCTAAAATAACCCAGAGCAAGAAGTATACTCCTGGACAGTCAGTCAGCTGAAAATGAATCCAGAGGCTTTACAGTTCATGGTTGAAGGAGCACATAGGATGGGCCCAAAATCCTAGCCAGGCAAAATAACAAAAAAAAAAAAGATATCATCATCATCATATATTTGCAATACACAGATAAGGAAATGGCTCTTAAAGCAGCTAAAGCCAATGGCAAGGGACCCTTTTTTAAATGAAAATCACCTTGAAATCAGATCTCTCTCTCAGGTGGAGCTGCCTCCAAGGCCAAACTTTAGTGTTGCACTTATTCATTCTCAAATCTAAGTCCCTATTCTTATAAATGTTCTATTTTATTTCCACACCACCATGGATCATCACTTAAGTGAAGTTCCAACAAAAGTAAACTGAGTCGATGTCTGCATTCAAATCCATAGTCTCTTGTTGATCAGGCTGTAGGCCTTTCTGCTACACCACAAAGTTGGCACAGCAGTGGAGCTCAACTCTTTAGCTTTAGAGGTTAAAGCCCTGCCTGGGATGTAGCCCTATGCAAAATATCTGCTTCAGAAACAGACATACCTGAGAGGTGACTTTCATTTAAAAAAAGTGTCTCTTGCCATGCTAATAGCCCTATATCAGTCAATGGGGGGAAGGTCTCCATCTTTCAAGATTTCAGTAGGGAGTTACAGTTTAAAATATAGCAATTTAATGGAGTCAAAGCAAAGATTCACACTAGAGGTTGGGACTTTGCTCATATATGCCCATCATGGATTGGCATCAACAGACCTGGCAGGCCACTAATGCTGCTCTGGATTAACACTGAAGCCAGGATATCACCATTTTATTTGCTTGTTGCCTGTTGTCTCCCTCCCTCACAATCCTGTGACTGCCCTCTGTGTTTCCAGATCTCACTCTGACTGGTATATCCTGCTGCCTGTAAGATCCCAGGTTCCATGGTTCTCAGCTTACCAGATAGCCAGGTGGGTATAACATCATGAACTAGTGACCCTATATTCTGCTGGCTGATGGCATGGGACCAATGATTCCTCTGTCCATAATAACAGCAGCTGCACCATGAGCAGGTTCCTTCATTTTCCTCTGGGCAAGCAGGAATGGTTGAGGGTGAGGAACGAGGGACTGATTGACACTGCTAGGAAATGCCAGCTCTTATCTTTCAAATGATCTATATTTACTCTGAATCTAACTTTGAGGAATTAATGGGGTCCTAACTAATTTTGGCATCATGCATCACAGGGGGTTAGTTGGTCCATCTATCAACTTGCCATGGGACTGAATGAGGCATGCAACTACCTATGGAGATAGCACAATTGGAACAGGACATAGTTTTCAAATACCAGAACAAGTACCTGTGAGTCTATCACCACTTAATCAGTGTGCCCATTGAATTATTCCATTGAGCCCTCAAGGTTTTTTGTTTCAAAATAGCACTGGCTGCACTCAACTGCATCTAGGAATACAGGTCCAAATGGGCATAGTGGTGGTAAAAAGCATGGCAGTCTACTGGTTGCATGCTTGAGCATGCACATGGTCATGAGGGTTGGACTGCTGCACAGATCTTCTGCCCATACGGCTGAGAAACAGTGAGCTGCCAGCTTACTGGCTTCCTGATTGCTCTGCACAGCCTCCACACTAATGACCAATGTGAGCTTATATTTTGCTGCACTGAACACTTTGATGTACAGCCTGCCCATGATCAATGACCTTTTGAGCTTCCCAATTGTACTAATGGGTATAGGTACCAGTGGAGGTGCTTGGGAACACAACTGTATCATCTTGCTTGTCTCTCTGAACTACAGGACTAAACTGGGAGATACATCTCTTGACCCTGGTAACCTGCCACTCTACATCATCAAATAGCCCCTGTACACAAGTAACTGATAGCTTTTTAAACCAGTACTGGGGGAAGCTTCTCCAAGTATTAGGAGTGGTGTTGCACAGCCCAGAAGGTAGAAGATGGAATGGAAAGGCTCCCTTCAAAACAGCATCTACAAGGGTGCCTCAACTTTTACTTTACCATCTCCCTGGTATCACACCATCTGGATATGTTGGGCATTACTTAGAGTGCTCGCTTTGAGCAGAAAACAGAGCTGCAAGTAACAGAGAGGGGCATAATCATATTATTGTGATAGTTATTGTCTTCACACTGCCCAGCCTAGGATTTCATAGGGCCTTTTCCTGGAAAATCAATGTCTGTATGGCTGCTCCTCTCCTCATAGAAGGACAGTATTAAAAACTTTGTTTTTGCAATTATTTAGTCTAAGTAATTAAAGTGAAATAATGTGTGGGGGATGTGTAGACTTCTGTCTGGGGACTCATACCACAGCCCCATCAGATTTGTTAAACTACATACTGTGACAGTTATAAAGGTCAGTATAGTGTAATGCAGAAATAAACAAACCAAAAAATACAGCACTCTCCACCTATATGAAAAATGTGGCTCTAGTAGTGTATTGAAGAAGTGCCAAAATTTATTTCAGGTACCAGGTTAAAAACATGATTCAATGTGTTTCAGATCAATTCCTTTGTCAAAAATCATGCTAAATCATTAGTCAGATCACTTTTTATGTTCTTAGAATGACATCATCCGCAGTGCTCATACATAGTGATGTCACAAAGTGTCTGACTGTGACAACAAAATAAAGCATGCAAACATATATAAAAACAACATAAAAACATACATATATACACACACATAGTAACATCAATAAATAGTGTAAAATTAGATGTAAAAAAGTCTTGTTGCTGTAGAAGCAAGAAGTCACTTCTGATAGCGTTAATTCTGGTTACTACTGCAGAAGGAATTTCAGTTCTTGGTGCAGACTTCGAACTGTGAATGTAAAGATAGAATACCATTAGTGACTTGAATATCAGCTCTTATTTATTTATTCTATATTCTTAGTTTTTAATATTTCAAAGAAAAATTCATTCATTTTACACAGGCATATCAATAAGGCACTATCCTTAATTAAATACATTCTATTTTATATAGGGAGTTACATCAACATTTCCATTGATTCCAGGAAATTCACATGCCCCATGGGTGCAAATCCAGAACCCTTCCCTTTTTAGTAACAATTTATCAAAGTCACCACCATGGGGTTTCATTTTAAATTTATCTGTGGCCCTAAATGTGAATCCATATTCCTGTTCATTGTCTCTGTGAATGATGTATACAGCTGTTGCATATCTGATATCCCCATTTTCAACTGCTTTGCAGTGCTCCCCAACCCTTGTTTTAAACCACCTTTTTGTTTTGCTGATATAAAATACACACATTTACAAGAAGCAGAATTAATGACTCTACAACTATCACATGTAATAAATTGTCTAATTTCGTTCTGCTTACCATTATGTGGATTTAGAAAAGAGTTATCAGCTGAGATCATTTTGTTGTTGATGTTGATGTTGATGTTGATGTTGGCTTTCATTAATCAGCTCCATCTCGCAGCAGTTCATCTTGTAGTGGAATCCTTTGCAGACTCTCACTGCCTCATTGCCATCAGATTCCCAGATTCCACCCCCACTCAGTTCTTAACCACTGTCTCTCTACCTCCCAATGACACTCACTGCTTGGTATCCACTCTTTCATCTCTTTTCTCAGCTGAGCAAAAAGAAATGGCAACATTCCATGTTATTTAAAAAATAAAGCAAGTAACCTGGCACTTCTAAACAGGACCTCTCCAGACTTCCTAATGGCACACAGCCACCAATACTGATCCTGCCACAGTCCTGACTGTCTTGTTGGCCATGTCCATATTCACATTCCTGTCTCTCAGGTAATGAGCCAACAACAGTACTGCTCATAACAATTATGAAAAATATTACTTTTCTTGGTCCTGTCTTTGAAATCGCCTGTGGTGTGCATGTTAGGGTGGTGAGGGATAGGGGGTGGGAGGTGAAGACACTAGAAAGGCAACTGTCACATTAAAATAAAAGCTATTAAACACAGCAGTACCCTCTACTGGCAAGTATGCCAATGGAGGGACTACTTTGCAAGAAAAGCCTCTTTTAATGGATTGTCGCTCATTTAAAAAAAATACTATTAATTAAAAATGTCAGGTGTAACCCATTTTCTAAGTGCAATAATACTGTCCAGGTTGGGTGGTATGGGCAATACTGGACCTTCCGGGGCTCATTATCATAACATATTATCATTACTCCCCAGGGTGTTCCAGTATAGACTAATATCACCCACCCTGTTGAGCATTATTGCTCAGAAAGTGTTTATGCCTGAGTCTCTGACCACCTCTGATTCCCAAACCACATACAAATTAGCCACGCTGGGTGAAAACATTGCCCCCATTCCTGTACCAGTTTGCAGGTAAAAACAGTCAAGAAATCTGAAGGCATTAAATTTTAACACAAATTCTGACAATTTAACCATAACATCAGTGGGTGGTGTAGCATTCTCATCATGAGTATTTAAATAAAAAGCTACAAAATTCAGGGCTTCTTCTTGTGGTTTATTTGGGTGCAAGGACTCTATGTCCATAGTGATTAAATAAGAGTCCCTGTGCAATTCAATATCCTCTAGCACACTTAACATGTCCCTTGTGTTCTTAATATTGAAACCTATATATTTTACAAAGGGACAAATATGATAATCAACATATTGGGAGAACGGTTCAGTAACTGAACCGATCCCACTGACAATGGGCCACGGGGAGACAAGAGAGTTTTATGGACTTTAGGTAAAGTATATAATGTAGCTCCCACAGGATGCTGAACTATAAGAAAATGTTGGACTTTTTCTCAATAACCCCTCTAATTTAGGCTTCATTAACATATTCGTCAATTCACCACTTTAATGCAGCCATGCCTAAAAACACAACTAAACTGCCACTAGTTTGTAAGGGAACAATAGTCAGGTTCTGTTTTTCCTGACCAATGGAGGGGGCTAGACTGAGTTTGTTTCCACTAATTTTCAGGTTACTGTTACTGTTCTTGCGTTGGACGATAAGAGAAGCTTGTGGTCGGAGGGTGGATTGGTGCATGGTGATTTGGTGAAAAAAGGGAAAAAGCTGGAGTTCCTTCACTTTGATGTAGCACAGGTAAAATGTATTTTTCATCTCTACAATTCTTACTTATTAGTAAGGCCTTGGTTAGTGGCTGACCCTACAAACATTATGGGCCCTTTTCACTAATAGGCAGAACTGCCTATGTTCAAAAATGTTTTAAAAAAGTAAGATATAATCCAAAGTCCATGAAAACTCATAATTCATTAAACTCTTTTTCTTCACACCCATATACATGAGGCAACAGTGTCGTGGCTTGACATCACTTCCTCAGGCCAATCGTATATGAACAGTGTTGACACTAAATTAGAAACAAATAAATCCATTCAAATACAGTTTTTAAATTTCTGCTCCTTTTACATTAATATGTCACATTGGTATATACTGCCAATAGTTCTTTATAATAACATATTGAATTAAGTCAAATTTTCAATTAAAATTTCATTTAGAAACTAATTATAAAACATCTTCTTTTTCTTAGTTAAATCCCAGTCCATTTTATATTATTGTCCCCATATTAAAGTCAAATTTTAGTTCAGTGTAGTATAAACTTTATATTATTTTCAAATATGCAAAAACCCTTAATTTTCATATATTTGAACTCCACTGATCTGGAATTCCTGATATATTGCCGCCCTGTTCCTATTACCATCTATTAAAAAATATATATATATATTTATTTCAAATGTTAATGTCTTTAAATATGGTATAGTTCTTATTTAAACATCATATTGCCAATCACCTGGTCACACTCTAAAATGGGTCAGTTCACTTCTCAAAATTTTCATCCACTTAATAGTAATCTTACTAGGAAAACCACGTCTATTGTATCTTTGGCAATTGTCTTCATGAATTAAAAGTGGCTACAAGGAAGGAAACAAACATAACCATTAATTTCTAACACTGTTTTACTCACTTTGAAATTATTCATTTTTCTGTTAAACTTTGATTTTTACTACGGTAATCCCTACCTGCTGTTGCCTATTCTTACATGGAGCTCAATTGCTCATTGCTTTCATTAAACCACGTTCTGCGATAGAACTTAGTGTCTTTGCTTCTTTTTCAACTTGCTAAAAGAAGGAAAAGAGGACATCAGTATTTGAAAACATTTTTGATGCCTATGCCATGGATTTAAAATAAACTTTAACTTTTACCTTGCTCCACGCAGTGCCCCTCATCGCAAGCAAAAGACTGCCCTCTGGAAGGAGCCAAGCGGTCTGATCTGGGTTTTAAATACCCTCCAAAAGCTCGCAAAATTAACTAATTGAATAATTGATTAATTGAATTACCTCCTTAATTACCCTGAATCCATCTATTTTCAAGCTGGTATAGAGTAAAGACAAGTATATAGCTTGCCCAGCCTTATGACTAAATGGTTAAAGTAACCACTTTCCTCGGCATACTGTTCTAGCCAGAAGTTCAATTCCTATCTCTGGTTTTTACCTAAATTTTTTAATCGCCCTAATTTCAAACCAGTATAGAGTAAAGACAAGTATATCACTTACCCAGCCTTGTGGCTAAATAGTAACCACCTTCCTAGGCATACTGTCCTAGTCAAAAGTTCAATTCCCATCTCTGGTTTTTACCTAAATTATTTGTCCCCTGTATGAATTACTCTTTAAATATATTAATTCTTTGAAATTCACTACATATTGATCTGTAACGAAGATTTTAACATGGGTTTTAGTGTCCTAATATATTAATTCTCCAAGGTGTCAATTCTGCCCTGAAAAACCTTTATACTTGATGTATATTCATTATCTCCTTGTTTTGGCCTAAGGGTTTAAATCCCACCACAACCACTGAAACCATCTATTATTTTACTTATTGTTTTCTGTGTTAATTTTGCAAATAAACCTAATCTCCCAAAATGTAAATATTAATTGCTAATAAACATTTCATCCTTTTTTGCACATATCAGTTTATATGTGATATGTGCTTTCATCCTAATTTATACAAAAGGTGGGTTAAACTCCCACCAGGGCCACTACTAACACCCAGTTTCACTTTGTTTATATCCACCTAATATTTATATTAACTAGAAAAGTATTATATTACCAGAAAATTCTGTTAACGATATACTTGCAATTCCATTCATGTGTTATGTGGGTTAAACTCCCACTAGAACCACTTATTTTTGACTGCTTCATTTTTTTATTAACAAATTAAATGCGATCTTACCATAACATTTATTTTACTGATTACATATACTTTCACTGTTCATTCATGTTATTATATGGGTTAAAGTCCCACCAGGGCCACTATTAACTCCTGTTATTTCCACTAGGTTTATGTCCACTTTAATATTTATGTTGACTAAGTTTGATGTTACCAGAAAATGCTGTTGATGATATGCTTACAATTTCATTCATGCATTGTGTGGGTTAAACTCCCACCAGAACCACTTATGTGATTTAAATCTTCCTTCATACTAAATTGATGCCAAATATTTGCTATTGATTATATTTATCAGGATCAAGCAGGTATATTCAAATCCTAATTCCAATATAGGTTCCAATTGCATGATTCGTTCATACCAGTCCTTGGGTTAACACTGTCCATTGTGTATATCCAATACACTTCTCTCTTTAATAACAAAGTGTCCCATGAATTTCTGTGTCCTTGAGGTTCCAACACTTTCTCAAGTCCCCAAAATCTCAGTGATGCTGGTGTATGTCCTTCATGGTTAAAATGTTTTGCCACTGATGACTTCTCGTCTCTCATCCTGATGTCACCTTTGTGTTCCCCGATTCTTGTTCTAAGTTCTCTTGTCATCTTCCCAACATAGAGTTTGTCACATGAGCATTGGATTATATAAATTACATGATGTGACTTGCGCGTTATGTGTTGTTGAATTGTATATTTCTTGTTAGTAAAAGGATGTTCAAAATATATTTTTTCTTAGATGTATTATTACAGTGGCAACATTGCCCACATGGGTAATTACCATCCTTTAATGGTCCTAAAAGGAATTGTCTCCCCTGGACAGGATTCTCCTCATATTTTCTGTGTTGTGTGTGCACTAATTTGTCTTTTAGTGTTTTATTTTTCTTAGATGTAACTAGCGGTATATCTGCAAATCTTTTATTTAGACTACCACCTGCCTGGAGTATATGCCAATTATTTATTAATGTGTTCTTTATTTTTTGACTCATATGACTGTAGGGTGTTGAGAAAACTATTCTTTTTTCCATTTTCTTCTTTTCCTTCTGTTGTAATAAAGAATCTCAAGTAATTAATGACACTTCTGTGATTACCTCCTCGACCTCTCCATGACGATAACCTCTTTGCACAAATTTGTCCCTCATGACCTCTGTTTCTCTAAAAAAGTCTTCATCAATGGTGTTATTTCTCCTGGCCCTGATTAATTGTGATTTTGGGATACTCTGTTTTAATTTTGGATCATGATAACTCTGAAAATGTAACAAAATATTATGATCTGTTTCCTTGCGATATAACCTAGTCCCTAATTTACCTCTATTCTTAAAAATCTGTAAATCCAAGAATGATATTTTTTCTTTGTCACTTTCTACTGAAAAATTCAAATTTTCATCTCTACTATTAACATATCTAATGAAAGATTCTAATTCACTTTCTGTCCCATTCCACAATAATAATGTCATCTATAAAGCGTTTCCATATGATAATATTGCTTCTAAATGAATTATTGTTTGCATTTAATATATGTGTTTTCTCAAAATGCCACATGAAGAGATTGGCATATGATTTGGCCATTGTACTCCCCATTGCTGTACCCTGAACCTGTAAATAAAACTCATCTTCAAATGCAAATAGTTTTTCAATAGGACTATTTCTGCCATACCTATTAAAAAATCTGAATCAGGAAATAAATTCTCTCTTACCCTCAATGCTATTCTTAAAGATGCCAATCCTTCCTCATGTGGTATGCTTGTGTAAAGATCCTTCACATCAAGGGATACCAACCAAATGTCAGCTATATCAATGTTACTAGTGTTTACCTCTTGTATTATCTCTATAACATGGCTAGTATCCTTGATATAAGTATCCATTTTTCTTACTAGTTGTTGTATATGAAAATCTATATATTTGGACAAGGTTCCAATAAAGATTCTGGACCCGACACTATGGGTCGACCAGGTGGATTTTGTAAACTTTTATGTATTTTAGGTAAAATATAAAATTTTGGTATTCTAGGATTTCTTTTAACTAACATTTCCATCTCAGTATCTGTGAACCAATCTAATTCTACAGACCTTTCCAAATATTCTATTATGTCTGCTTTGATTTCATCTGTAGGATCATAATCCAACCTGACATAATTCATATTATTCTGCAATTGCCTATAACACTCTGCCTTATAATCCCCAATATCCCATAGAACTATACCACCTCCCTTGTCTGCTGGTTTGATAACTATAGACTCATCCTCCTGCAACTCCTTTAGTGCCTGTCTTTCTTTCTTTGACATATTATTGTATTTTGGAAATGTGGGTTCTTTCTCTAGTAATTCCTTAATGTCTTTTTCAACAATCTTAATATATGCTTCTACCAACTCCTTACCTTTTGGGGGAGTGAATTCTGATTTAATTCCTAATTTTTTTTAAGTTATTGTTTTCTTGTTAAAGGCTCCTCAGGTTTATCTTGGAACCAGTCTGCTAATCTCAGTTTTCTATAACATTTTTGAAAATCTATCTCTAATTGAAAAGGATCAATTCCAGTGGTTGGTGAAAAAGACAATCCCTTACTCAATATCCGATTTTCTATATCTGTGACATTCCTATTACTAAGATTAAATACTGGTATTAAGTCCTCTGTTTCCCTCTGCTGTTGTAATAAGTACTTCCTTTGCCGCCTCTTCTTCCTCTTCTTCCACATCTTCCACCTCCCCTTGTTTGATTTCCATAAGGTTGTCTGTTCTGATCTACGTTCTGCCATCCCCTGTCTCTTAAATTGTATTTCCTGGTTTCCACCTGTTCTTGCTGGGCTTTCTGTCCTTCCTCTACCTGTTGTGTATGCTCTCTTTCTAAAACAGTTTCCCTATTTTCCTTCCTACCTATCCTATCATAGGAATTGACTATATAACTGTCCCCACTGTCTGAATCGGCATAATAGTCTGATCTTCCTTGTTGGTGTTGGTTGCTCCCATAGGTTTTCTGTTTCATAAACCAGCTGTACACTTTGTTATCTCTATAATCTATAATGTCTCTTTTGAATTTATGTATTTTTTGTTGTTTAATAAACTCTTCATACTCATCTAAATCTTTTTTAATTTTTTCTAATGTACTTGTAAACTCCTGTAATTGTACCCTGGATTTGTATTCATCCTTAACATTTTGAATTTCTACTGTAAGTCTGTTTCATTCCTCCATTATGGCCTCTATTAAAGCCAGCGTGAAATCAATACCACATTTGTTACGTATTCCCATCCATTTCTCATTTAATTTTGGAGCTGTAAAACCCAAATTGGGTTCAACCAGCACCTTCAAGCCTCTAGGAATTATTTTATTCTTAATATATTCACCTATGGACAAAGCATGCCACTGTAGTCTTATATCCTTCTGTTCTAGATGGTATATTTTGTTCATTAAAGATTTATCACTGGTTACTTCTGTCCATGTTTTATCTCTATTTAACAAACCTAAAACGTATTCCTGTTCTTCCATAGTAAATTGATATATACATTGAGATCCCTCAGCTGTTTGTTGAAATTCCTGAAAAGGTTCCTGTCTAGTTCCTGCACCTCTAAATGTTGCCATTATGACTTTGTGTCTTTAAATAATATTGTGGGAGTGATGGAAGTGATGTAGGAGAAGGAAGTAGATTCACACCTAAACCAATGTGCATCTAACTGTTAGTAAAAGTCAATCAGACTTAAAATATAGGTACCACTGTCTCCAAAGTGTGCCTAACACTATCTACAAATTACTACTGGTGTTGATACAGGATGCCCTTACATATAGTGTAATTCTGGACAATCTTACTTATAGGTTTCAATGTTCAAAAATGTTATAAAAAAGTAAGATATAATCCAAAGTCCATAAAAACTCATAATTTATTAAACTCTTTTTCTTCACACCCATATACATGAGGCAACAGTGTCGTGGCTTGACATCACTTCCTCAGGCCAATCGTATATGAACAGTGTTGACACTAAATTAGAAACAAATAAATCCATTCAAACACAGTTTTTAAATTTCTGCTCCTTTTACATTAATATGTCACATTGGTATATACTGCCAATAGTTCTTTATAGTAACATATTGAATTAAGTCAAATTTTCAATTAAAATTTCATTTAGAAACTAATTATAAAACATCTTCTTTTTCTTAGTTTAATCCCAATCCATTTTATATTATTGTCCCCATATCAAAGTCAAATTTTAGTTCAGTGTAGTATAAACTTTATATTATTTTCAAATATGCAAAAAAATACCTTAATTTTCATTTATCTGAACTCCACTAATCTGGAATTCTGATATATTGCCCCTGTTCCTATTACCATCTATTAAAAAAAAAATATATATATATATATATATATATATATATATATATATAAATATATATATTTATTTCAAATGTTAATGTCTTTAAATATGGTATAGTTCTTATTTAAACATCATATTGCCAGTCACCTGGTCACACTCTAAAATGGGTCAGTTCACTTCTCAAAATTTTCATCCACTTAATAGTAATCTTACTAGGAAAACCACATCTAATGTATCTTTGGCAATTGTCCTCATGAATTAAAAGCGGCTACAAGGAAGGAAACAAACATAACCATTAATTTCTAACACTGTTTTACTCACTTTGAAATTATTCATTTTTGTGTCAAACTTTGATTTTTACTACGGTAATCCCTACCTGCTGTTGCCTGTTCTTACATGGAGCTCAATTGCTCATCACTTTCATTAAACCACGTTCTGGGATAGAACTTAGCATCTTTGCATCTTTTTCAACTTGCTAAAAGAAGGAAAAGAGGACATCAGTATTTGAAAACATTTTTGATGCCTATGCCATGGATTTAAAATAAACTTTAACTTTTACCTTGCTCCACGCAGTGCCCCTCATCTCAAGCAAAATACTGCCCTCTGGAAGGAGCCAAGCGGTCTGATCTGGGTTTTAAATACCCTCCAAAAGCTCGCAAAATTAACTAATTGAATAATTGATTAATTGAATTACCTCCTTAATTTGTGCCACAATGCTGAGGTGCGCAGGCAGGCCTAAGTGTGAATGCCATGCAGCAGGGTCTTGTACCCATCAGGCGGCACTCACCACAGGTGATCTGTCACCTTGCATGCATGATTCCCTGGCTGGCAGCACAGTGCTGCTCTAGAAGTGGGCCAGGGGGTGTGCCTGCACCACACCCTGGGCAGGGGCACACATTGGTATGCGAGGATGGACCATGACATCACTAGTTATGCACCCCTCCCAACAGGGTACCGGTGAGGTACAATGTAATGGGGATCCCCCTGCACACAGCTGCCCTAGAACCAGGCTGCTAGGGAGGGCTGGGGTGGCAGTTCAGACAAATGCCCATGGTATATTCCCAGCAAGGTGTGCACCATCCCATGATCCTCTGCTTGTGTGTGGTGGGGGATTCACTATGGGACCCAGGATGGGTATCCTATTGGAAGTCACTTTGTGTACCACATTCCATCCCCCAGCAGGCACATTTCTCTGATGTGCAGCTGTGTACCAGGGGAGGGGGGAGGCTAGGTGGCCATCAATAATAAATGCAAACTGACGTAGACTCACCTGTGGGTCTGGAGCTGTGTGGGCAACATATGTGCATTTCTTGTATATTTCCTGCCCATTAGTGACTAAGGCATATAATGCCTAAACCACTAGATGGCTAACAATATTAATGTTCTGACTTGTAACATTAACAGTCTTAAAAACGTGATCAAAATAAGAAAAGCGAAGAGGATATAAAGAAACTAAAATCCAGCACTATACTCATGCCGAGACACGCATGCACTCTAGTGAGTTTGAAAGAACCAGCAGGAGCTGAAGGGGTAAATGGGTAGAATTGTTCTTTAACGCCAACACCAGGGGGTAGCTATCTGTTTTGTTTTTGTTTTGTTTTGTTTATTTAAAATCTGGAAAACGCCATGGGCCAAAGACCTGTTTACATGGGCGACCAGAAAAAAAAAGAAAAACATACAGTAACATAAGATACACCATACACAAAGATCAGATAAGCATAAATAAATAACAACCATATGAATTAGCTTACCAGAAAAAACATTTACATTTGCTGCTGGAGAAGATTCTTTTTTATGGCTAATCTGAATGTATATAAGGAGTTACTGTCACAAGTAATCATTGGTGGTAATAGGCATTAAAGACTGCCAGCAGATTATATAGCAGAGACCTTTTCCAGTGTCTGTCTGCCCATGAACTCTTCAGGAAACATACAGTCTACAAATGTGGATTTGGGGGTTGATACAATCTAGCCAATCTCACTTAACCCAAAGGAAACCCTGTTGGTGGGATCCATATATAAGCCTAAAGAAGAGGACCCAGGTTTCTACCAAAGACTGTCCCTTGACATGGCCTAAGTCTTAGGCCCATGGGTTCTGAGGAAGGACTATAATTGTGTATGTGACACCACTGTGGGTAGGTCCAAAAAAGTGCCTATCCTTCTTTTTTAAAATGCAAGAGCTCCAGGTGGCCTGGAATCTATCTACAACATTGAGGACATTGTGGAGACACCTCATCTCTCAAGGTAGAGAGTATTTTTTTCTTTTACATGCCCACCAATCCTATGCTAGGATTGACAGGCTACTGGTGTGTCCCATGAATAGTCCAAGAGTTAAATCAATACCTTACTCCCTGATATTTATTTCAGATCAGGTACCCCGACTATGAGGACTGTTAGTGGCATATAGTCCCATTACCCAAACCCTGAAGGCTTGAACCTGTCCTCCATAAAAGTCCAGGAGTACAAAACATTTATCTAACAAACAATCACTGAATTTCTGACAAATAATAAGAGAGGAGAAACTACATACCCCATTTAGTGAGAAGCTTTGAAATCACATGTGAGACTTAAACTTTTTTAATGTCTGTCCATATTAAGTGCAGTTGTAAATGAGAGATTTCTCTCAATTTGCCTTCAATTTACCTCACTCTCCCCTCCCTTAATCAAGCAGCTCATCTCTCCTGCCCCTACCCTTCATTCTACTAGGAACTCTGATATGGCCCTTTACCAAGTCCACTTCTGTAAGACATCCCTACGGCTGTGAGTGTTTTTCCACAGGGCCCTGTCATGCTCATTGGTCTGTCTTCTTTGATTTCCTACACAGTTAAATTGGGTCCCTTTAAAAATAAACTTCGCCAGCACCTACTCTCTGTGAATAATTGTGACTGCTCCTAGCTTTTACTGGTCAATCTGGGACTGCTCATGGCTTATCCCTCAATTTCCCACTGCTCCTCTCCACCTTATCTTGGTCTAATTTCTCCCTTCCCAATATGTTCCCCTTCTGCCTTTTACTCATCCTTTACCTGCACTCTTTCCTACTCCTCCTTCTTCTCTACACCTTACACCCCTCTACTCAACTTTTCTCCCTACCCCCTCCAGCTGTCTCACAACTCTCCTTAACTGACTTCCTTCTGGTCTATCTTTCTGATCCTTAATTTCCCCTCTGTTTATAGTTAGCTATTACTGCCTGCATTATGTTTGTTTCATTATCATGTACTCCACCCTCAGTTATGATGCACTTATGTATAATGTACTGTATTATTTGTATACTCATATCCTATGTATAATGCACTGTATTAATCTCCTGTAATTTTTGTTTTGTAACCTCTCTGTTTGTAAATCTGACATGGAGTCTTTGCAAAACAGTCTTTGACTCAAAAGGGTTGTAATTCCAAGACTTCAATAAATAAATAAATGATGATGAATAATGATGAAAATGGAAACCTAACATCCTGAACAGTGTACAAATGAATGGTCCATCCTTCTGGCAAAAGCAGACAATATTTTGATGGGGCCTAGGAGGCAATATCTAGAATGGCAACTAAAGCATATGGAGGGTGAGAGAACAATCCCTCAGGTTGCTGATTGGCATGGGACAGTACTGTTGATCAAAAAGCAATTGGAGAAGCATTCTGCACTTTCTACAAGGATCTGTATACATCTGAAGACTCCCCTTCCTCCAAACAGGTGGACACATTCTCCAGGAAAGCGCAAGTAATGCCAATAACTCACTCACCCTAAGAAGTTCTAGACTCACCCTTTATGAAAATGGAAGTATTGGCAGCTCTCAGGGATTTTAAGGGGAAAAGCCCTTCAGCTTGATGGCATCCCTAACAATTTTCTTAATGTTTTTGTGGAACTGTTGGCAGTGCCCCTTCATGATATGCTTCAAGAGAGCCTCAAGAATGCAGAGTTGCCCTCCTTTACACAGTCTGCTACTATTACCGTACTCATCAAACATGGCAATGACCCACCCCTTGTGCCACATATCACCTTATTTCCTTGTTAAAGGATGACTTTAAGATCCTGGCCAAAGCTATAGCATCATGCCTGGAAATGATTCTTCCCACCTGTATACAACCTGACCAAGCAGGGTTCATAAAGGGAAGGCAAAGGAAGCACAGCATCTGCAGGAACCTAGACCTTATCCATAACTGGGCTAAAATGTTGAGACACCATGAAGCAGTAGTCCTTGCCTTAGATGCCTGAAGGGTGTTTGACTGTGTGGAGTGGGGGTACAGATTTGAAACCACGAGGCAATATGGAGTAGGGGAAGCAGCTTGTAAGGCAGATTAAGACCCTGTATTCTTCCCCTGTTGAGAACATTTAGATCAATGGAGGACTTACTTGACATTCCAACTAATCAGAGATATGAGAAAGGGCTACCCTTCCCCCCTTCTATGTGGCCTTACCCTGGAACCTTTGGCACTGCTGTTCATTTCATAATGATGGTGCCATTGTTGGGGAGAGAGGAGTGACCACAAGATTGCCATTTGTGCTGAACACCTACTCCTGTACTTACGGAACCTGACAGGACTATGGGAAGCCCAAGCCCTTTTATTTTTCCAGTAAGTATACTTAATAGAAACCATATTTTTTCTGATTTTGACACAGACAAAACAAGCTGCACATCAACAACAACTACAGTTTAAGCAATATGGGCAGATAACCTCAGAGCTGCCCCCCCCCCATTCCCAGAGTACAACGTATTTACTTTCCAAGGCAAGTGGTTAGGTAGATTAAAATCACAGCTGAAGCAAGGCAGGGTTTTTCAGTCACAATTCAACAAGGATACATAGCTACACATAGGAGTACCTTTTCATTATGAAGGAGGACATGCAACACTTCCCATCACTATTGATAGGTGTTGTGCATAAGATTTACACTAGCAATCTATTTCTCCACATTCAGAGCACTCAATATTTCCTTCTGCCATTCTGTTCTATATGAGATGGTGTCATCCATCAAATGCCCCAGTAATGTTATTTTGGCTGTGGCAGCTATCAAAGTTATATGACCCTTCCTGGCACCAAAAATGTTTCCTTGGTGGCTTCCTGCCAGGCGTACATTGGGGGACAAAATTAGCAGATTATGCAAAAATCAGTCACAGAGTGGACACACAGGCAGAAATATCACTGTTTCAGGAAGAGTTGGATCATATGTATAATTGACAAACAATAAACTGCAGAGTAACCTGGGGAAGTGTATTGTAATGCATTTTGGCCATAATAATATCAAATCAAGTTACAAAATGAGTAGAGTAGTTTAAAGGACTGAAGCTGTGAGATGGACATAGGTATTATGGTAGAGGAGTCCCTCAAACATACAAGGCAATATGACAATGTTGTTTCCAGATCCTTCAAAATATTAGTGTATATAAGGAAACACATGCTGTAACTAGCAGGGATAGGTAGGCGATATTACCAATGTATAGATCTATGATATGACCACATCTGGAGTACTGTGGTCAGTTCTGGTCGTCTCAGAATGGAGGTGATGTTGCAATAGTGGAAAGAGTTCAGAGAAAGACAACAAAAATTATAACATGAATAGATAGTCTGAATTATGAGGAAATATTATATAACCTAGGACTGTACAAGTTAGAAATGAGAAGAGTAAGAAGAGATTTACAAACAGTGTATTAGGCAACCACAAATAATGACCTCAAGTTACGTTTGCATCTAACATTCTAAACATCAGAAAACAATAACCAGGGGACATGAACATCAACTGACTGTGAGTCATTTGGAAACAGAAAGGAGAAGAAAGTGGTTTTCACAATGTGTAGTTACTATTTGGAACAGTCTGCCTGATGCAGTTGTGAATGATGATGAGTATAACATAAATATCTTAAGAGAAAACAGATAACTATCTAATAGAAAATGGATTGCATGGTTATTTCCCTTATTTGTAACAGCAACAAGCAAGATAAGCTCAGCCACCTCTTGTCTGAAACATCCTATGTTCCTATGAACTGCATAATCACATCCCAGGAGAGAATTTAAATTTAGCTGATGTCTTCCCAGAAGGGTGGCACTTTAGCATATCCCCGAAAGATGTGTAAAAGTGAACCTTCCTAGTGTCCACACCTTGAGCAGTTTACAGTAACTAGCCTCCCCATTTAATTCAGCCTCTGTGGTGTAAACTATAAGTTGTGCAGGACCTTGTGATGCATCAGCATATACTTAATACTGCTTAATATATCATACAAATCTCCCCAAACTCACTGCCAGTCCTCCAGGGACCAGTCCACCTGGAGAGCACTCTGCTAGTAGTTACAAATCCCAATCAAACTGCCTGGATCTAGTGTCTGTAGAGTTTTATAGGTTTAAGAAATGGCATGTGATTGCTCTGCAGCATGAATCAGGTTATCCAGAGTGCCCCCGTGATCATGGACAGGGGCCCATGTGTCATATCACTGAATGCACTAGTTGCATAAATTTGAAACAGGCCATTTTAAGCACGCCTTGCCTGTTTTGAAAGGTGGGAAAATGAATAGGCGTACCATCCAGTGTGAGATGCACCATGGCTGGTATCTGCACCTGGGCCAGAAATTGTCAGATATTTGCAGATTAGCTATAGTTAAATGTGGGTTAAATAGTAGAGTTTGACACATGTCCCTCATCAGATCTAACCACAAGTAAGAGCTTAATTTGGAGTGAGCTCTCGATTACCGGTAGATTGGAGTTTTTTTTTAATTTCAAGGGAACAAGATAGCTTGAATGATTTAGTACAGAGAAGACTACTTACGTGCACCCCTGCTACTTTGCTCAGGTCTTGATCTAGCTGGACCAATTCTGGCTTGTGGGTGAGATCTACTTCTATGATCTCTGCTCTATTTCATTAAAATAATTTGCTACCATGTAGAGCCAAATAGCATAGGAAAAAAGTAGATTGATTTACCCCCCCCCCCAATTAAATTAGCTAAGTTTAAAATATGACTGTAGACTGTTTTCTCTTACCAGGGCAAGTTACAAATCTGGCACTGTAAGTAGGTGAACCAGATTTTAAGTAGGACCAAATTCAACATCCTCAGTGGATACAGAATCTGGGGAGCAGGTTCATTTTAATAACATTTGTCCTACCCCACAAGGTTAGGGGAATATACCTTCATCTTTGCAAATACAATTTAATGGTATGTAATAATGGGTCTCTCTTGTTTTTCTTTAAGTCAGACAGATGCCTCTTGAATTTAATGCATAGATAAGTAATAGACCGGGGCTCCCATTGCAGATCCAACTCCACTATGTCTTGTTTGACAACCAGGTTGTTTTAGGCCAGTACACTGGTTTTCCCTGTGTTTAATTTAAAGCTGAAATCTGACTAAATGCCTCTATCTATGCCAGTGCCACCGGTATAGAGGTCTTAGAATCTTCTACATGGAGTAGAACATCACTGTTTTAAGCTGAGAACTTTTAACCTGCATGCCCAGTCCCTATGCCCTTATTCTTCTGGTTGGTCTGAAGCTGGCATGCCTAGGGCTCTATATATACATTAAATAACATAAGCAATAAAGAACACCCCAGCCTCACCCCTTACTCCATGGCCATTGTATTAGAAACAACATCCCTATGTAATATCAGTGCAGTGTGCTATTGGTAAAGGACCAGCACCCAGGCCACAAAGTCCTCCACATATTCAATTTCCTTAGCATATTAAACAGATAGGGTCAGGAGATCTGATCAAAATCTTTTTCAGCATCTAAGGAGATGGGGTCCCAGGGACCCTTCCATCCCCATATCCAGAAACTAGATGATGGAGTTTACAAAGGTGGTCACTCGAAACTCTTCCTTTCATAAAGATGACTTGTTCACCATCAATCAGTGCATCCCAAACTTTCCCTAATCTATTGGCAAGGACCTTTGCTAGGATTTTAAAGTCTGGATTTATCAATGAGATGGGTCTATAACTGCCAGTTAAGAACTCCTCTTTCCCCCATTTGAAGATTAAAGTGAGCTGAACCTCAGTAAGGGAGCTATCTGTTAAACCTTTAGAATGAACATAGTTGGAAAGAAAGGGGCCAACTCTTTAGTGAAGATCTTATAACAATTGATTGGAAACCCATTTGGACCCAGGACTGTATCCAGATTAAGTTGTTGAGTTGCCAACTTTACCTCCACTGACATAATGGCCCCTTGCAGTGCACTACTTTGTTGTTTCATGAGTTGTGGGAGTTCTGATTTTTGCAAGTGCTCTCTCATATAAGTGAGCAACTGAAGATTGTCCTGGTCATTTTTATACAGGGCCACAAAAAACCTCCTGAACGCCTCAACAATTTCCCTAGGTCCAGTGACTGGATTTGGGTTACCTCCTCCTTCTTTTAAGATTTTCAGGGCCTCCTGTTGCCTCAGGGCTAGTATTCTCCCCACCCTCTCTCCTTGCTCAAAGTACCAGACATAGACCCTAAAAATGATGAATTCTGCATTCTCATTAAGCAATTCACAAATTTTCCCCAGTCAGAGTTCACGGTTAGCCAGGTCTGCTCTGGGGTATCTGGATTTAGATGTTTCTCTATCTCCCTCATTTTGCCCAAGGATTTTGACTGACTTTTTAAGTTGCTGTCTATGTGGTCCTGCCACTAGTCAGATATATTCCCCCCATATTGTACACTTGGCAGACCCCCATATGATGTCTAATTGTTCTAGTGACCCCTTGTTGGTGTCAAAGAACTGTTTGAGGTGGTCCTGTAACTTGTCTAAAGTCTTTTTATCCTTCAGCAGCTGTGTATTAAGATGCCAGGTCTTGTTCCACTCCACCCCTTCTCTAACACTGTATCCCATGCACAAGTGGGCGGGGCATGGTCTGATACAACCATCTCTCCTATTTCAAAGATGAGCAGTACAGAGATACTTTCTTGATTCATAGCAAAACAAAATCTCTGCTGGAGAAGGAAATATAAGGATGGAATGAAATGTATGTTGGCAGTCAGTAGGATGTAATAGTCACCAAGGATCTGTTAACCACACTAAATCTAGTAACTCACAGAGACCCTCTGCCCAGAACTGAGACCCTTCCTATTTGTTTGTGATTTGTCCGTGTCATGCTGGTAGACTACATTCCAGTCCCTTCCAATTACAAAGGTGAGGTGGGTGGAGGGAGTCAATACCAGTGCCAGGGCAGTAAAAAAATGTAAGGAGTTTGTGTTGGGCTCATGCACTGCCCAGCAGTGCCTCATTCTGACCCAGTCTATCATGAAAGAGGAGATACCCCCCTCTTCATTCTACAATTCTTTTGTGAGTTGAAAGTTACATTGTGGGTGAACAACACTGCCACCTTTTTTCACTTGTTACTGTCTTCTGCTCCATACACCTGGCCCACCAATTCTCTTCTGAAGTAATTAGGTTGGTTCTTTTTTAAAGGAGTCTCCTATGAATACACAATCCCTGCCTTCCCCTTTTCAAGTTGTTTTAAAATGGCACGCCTCTTTCATTTCTCTTGGGCCCCTTCCATGTTTCATTTAATAAATCCATACCTACTTCCCTTTTGTAATATACAAGGTATCTGTGCTGTCTAAACCATCTACATCCACCCCCAACCAGAAGTCATTCCCTATGATTTACTACAATGTCTCCCCCACTCCCTACCCCCCAAGAAATGATATTCCCCAACATATTACATTCGACAGTGGAAACACAACAGATAAAATGTTGAACCACATAAAACATGGAACTCCACCTCTCTCATCTGACCCCGGTCCCATGGACCACACCACCGAACCTCCTAGGTCCACAGTGGTTCTGACGTATATTCTGTGAACTGCCCTGACTCTCTCCTTCAATGACCAGTAACACGATTATCCAATCTTATCAGCTGCCAGACACATTACACCAGGATGCAAGTGCTAATGCTGAAGCACACAATCCCGTGAGTTCTCCCAGGCCTGAGAGGCCATAATCCGCCCCCGAGAGATCTGGTGCTCTCCATCCACCCACACATTGGGCTCATCCATAAACCAATACAGTACCAGCAGTGGACAGGAGACCTAATAGATTCTTAGTCATCCTATTCACATACCCTATTTCCCCTCTGCTTTCCAGCATTGCCAACCTGTAAACAGCCATGTAACATACTTGTATAGATCTGAAAAAATAACACCCATTTTATTAATAGTGATGTCAGGGTCCATATTTTCCAAATATATGGAATCTGTTAAAGATGCTAAAATTGAAAGTTACATCATACATTACTGTCCCTAACAGGATAAAGCACAGATTTTGCCCATGCTGCCCACCCCCCAAAAGGTGCTTATGTGTTTTCTGATGCCACCAAAGTCAGTAATTCCATTTGAACAAGCAAACAGGCCTGAAACACCACATCATCTCCCACCAGTGATAGGATGTAATGGAAAGAGACAGTCCCCACACAGACCTACCTCTGCACCATGTCCAGAAATGGAACGGCTGAGCAGCCTGTGTTGATATTCAAACCAGAAAGTCTGTTAGGCAAAATACTTCACTAGGGAAGCTCCCATGCACACTCTTCATCTGCACTCTGCCATCTCCCTGGGCATTGCACAGCTGAACTGTTGAAATTGTTGTCTTCGAGACTGTCACCATGGTGACTTGCATCACAAAAATCTGAGTGGGCACTGAAAGGGTAGTGTTGCAGGTGGCATGTCAGAGGGGACACAAATGATGAAAATAGCTATTCCAAACTGAATAGGGATTGAAAGCAGCATGAGAGTGTGGAGGTGTGAGATCAATGACAGACACACAGACAGAACTTCCTGTAGGTACATAAAACATGCAAATTACTGCATTTATCATTTTATTTTTCATTCAGAAATAAAAGTCCAAAATAAACTTCCAAAAGCAAAAATGATAAAAAGAAAGAAAGAAAGCACTGTTATGTCACAGAAAGGAAAATAAAGTGTTGAGTCCAGCACACTCAGAACATAAAATCATTTTCTTCTGGATATCTGCCTTCCTTCTCTCAACAGCTATAGCTTTCCTTGAAACAAGATCCTTATTGCTCAGTGTCCAAAACCCTGATGAACACTCCTCCACATCTACTCTCCCTTAGCCTATCAAAAGGGGTTTATATAGTTTCCTTCTGGTACAATTAACTCCTCCCCCTTTTTGATGACATCATAGCTCCTCCCTATATACACTGTCATTCCAGGGCCAGCCAGCTCCTAAGCAGGACCTACTGAAAGCACCAGGTAAACAAAACAATTATTATTTCCTTTTATTAAACCAAATTCCACAGTATCCTGTGAACTGTGAAATAACAGAATGATGAAGGACGCGCTCCTTATCTTCCCCTGTTTCCAGCCAAAGAATATAGCAAAAAGTGACTGCAGCTTTAAGAAAGAGAAAGAAATTCTGTAACAGTAAAAAATGACAGAAATGCACTTTATTCCTTTAAAACACCATTAAAAAAAACAGCTCTCTGCACCTCAGAGAGTCGTTTAAACCCACACTGCATTTATCAGGCTACTGTACAGGGCGTTTAACTATTTCTGCCTTTTTGCTAACTTCCTGATGGCTGAAATTGCAGCCAACAGCTTTTTCCAACACTCAGCCTTTTATTATTTACATGGCTTCAAAACAAGGAAAACAGCTATTCTATGCAGCATTAATGTAATCTGTAGGACTTCTGTTGACCCACAGTGTCCTTTTCCTTCATTTAACTCTTTATTTTGTGTATTCTGGCAGCATACACTGAGACAGCACTTCAAGGAAAATCTTCTTTAGTAGTCTGTCTCCTTAGCAACTGTACACAGTTGCAATTGTATCTTTCAGGCACTCAGCCACTTTCTCCCATAATCGCAACCAGCAGTTGCAATTTTATCTAATCCTGCGGCTTTTCTTTTGTAAATTTCAACTATGTAAAACGTGCTCACAGTCCCACGCAGGGTGCGAAGAAGCGAATCTGCGAAAGTGTGCACCCCTCGCTGCCACTATCACACGCTCACTTTTCTTGAACCTGCATGGTCTCTATTCTCTAGGTATCATTACCATTAACAACTCTGCAGCATTTTATTCTTTACTTTTGGGCAAACCAGTCTTTTTAAATGGAACAAGACTGCAGAATTTTTCAAAATTAAAAGTCTACTTTTAAACGCAGTATGACAGTCATATTTTTATGTATCAAGGGCATTTTGTTGATGACTTTAAAGGGATAGTAAAGCTAAAGAGATTTGTTTGTCAGGTTGGCCACTATGACAAGAAAAAAAGAACACAATGGTTTTGAATAAGTGGAAGAAAAATAGAAAAGGGTGAAAAAGAATTTTAAACAGGAGGATGTTAACCTATTTTATTATGCATAACAGGGGGACCCTGTTACAGAGAGGTGTATATTTTTAACAGCCTCATTCTTCCTGCTCCCTGAATGCCCTGATAAGCCATTGTACCTTACAGCATAAAACTGGGGGGTGGGATAAACTTGGACACAGTAACAAGTCCATCAAAACTCTGATTATGATGCCAATAAAGTCAACACAGGCTTACTGAATAAGCCCATTAACAGTCACTGCAGCTCACCCTGCTAGTGCCCCTGACCAGCCAGGTACATCAGGAACTCTTGAAGAGGTCAGGAAACAGCTGCATAAGCTCCCATACTGCCTGACTTGCAGATTGAAAAGTACTCCCCCATCCATTGTGACAATGAGTTTTGCAGGGTACTACACTTGAAACTTAATTTGTAGCACATACAGTAATCTGGATTTAAGAATCTTATATATTACTTGCTTTCTCAGACCTGTGGCAGCAGATATTGAAACATATAGAGTCTGATTCCCTTCACACAGTATTTCCATGGCCTTTCTAACTTTGCTAAGAATTTATGTAAGCCCCCCCATGAGGTGAGCTTATTATCCTTGTTTAGGTGTGGTCATCCCCTCTCAGTTAGGGTCCCTTTCTCAGGAGGACTTCTGTGATTCCAGCTTACTGCTATCAGGGAGCAGTATTTCACCTCTATTTAAGCCCTGGTATCACCTGAGGCAGGAGAGATAGGGAGTTGGCCATATTGAGGAGGGCAAGGTGTCAGGGGGGTACCCTCTCCAGCCCAAGGAAGTCAGTTGGCAGCATTGGTGCAAAGGGGGGTGGTCTCTTAGGGAGGGCTGATAGAAATTTGGCAGCCGTGGGGTGAAGGTTCCATCATCTGCTTGATGGAGAGGAAGGCTGGAGGTAGAAGGACAGAGGAAGAAGGGTGGAAACCCCTCCATGGTACAGAGGCCCTGGTACGCAATCTATGTATGAGGCTTCCTGGCAGTGGGGCTGTTGCAGTGATGGCAGCAATGCAAAAGGGCCCACCAGAGGTGACAGCTCCGGTAGGCCTTTTCCAAGTGGCATGCTGCCAGGAAGGTAAGACTTAAAAAGGGAGCTGCATCCTGGAATTTGCTTTGGGGTCTGCCGTGACCGTGTCTGGGGCAGACCCATCAGACCCATTTAAGGGACGTAGCTCTGGGAACTGGTATTTGGAAGAAAGGAACCACTGCATCAAGCTCTTGTTTCAGTTCTGGGTGACTCAGGGGAAAATAGGACTTGGCACAGGTTGGCTCAGTGAATGAGTGAGTAACAGGCTAGGAAGCAGCTGTGGAGGCTTTAGTCTCAATCATCAATCAATCAATCAATCAATAAATCAAGATTTATTTAATAGATCACATTTCTCCATTGTGACTCAGTGCGCTTCACAATAATTCTAAACATTTTTAAAATATAATACAAATATACAAATAAATACAAACATTCATTATCAAAAAAAGCATACTAGCTACTCATAAAAGCTTGACTAAATAAAAAGTTCTTCAACTCCCATTTGAAAATGTCAGCTGTTGGGCTATCTCAAATCTGGTGAGGAAGGGAGTTCCATAGGACTGGGGCCACAGAAGAAAAAGCATGGGCCCCAATGTCTTTAAGTAAATACTGGGAATTCCCAACAAACCCTCATCTGTGGAATGAAGGGAATGGGTGGGCTGGTAGGGACACAGGAGATCTTGCAGGTAACCAGGCCCTTGACTACACAGTGCCTTAATGGTCAGCAAACCGACCTTGAAGGAGATCCTCCATCTTACCAGCAGCCAGTGCAGAGAGAGCAGCACAGGTGTAATATGACATGATCTAGGTAGACTGGTTAACAACCTGACTGCCACACTCTGCACTAGCTACAGGCAGTGCAGATCTACCCCGCTAGCCCCAGGTACAAAGCCTTGCAGTAGTCCAGGTGCAAGGTCACAAAGGCATGGACTAGTGCCAGCAGATCAGTTGACGGTGTCAGGGGTTTAACCCTGGTGATGTTCCTCAGAAGGTAAAAAGAGGTCTTGACCATGGCCAGCACCTGTGGTTTAAGCATCAGACAACAGTCCATGACAATGCCAAAATTCCTCACCCGATCAGAGGACAGAAACTGGGAGCCTAAGCCCTGAGATTCAACCAGATCGCACCCTCATCCCCTGCTAACCAGGTTTCAACACTGGTACTACAGTCTTATCCTGGTTCAGTCTCAACTGGTTCACTTTCATTCAGGCTTTGATCTCGTCCAGGCAGGTGTTCAATACTGAGACTGACTGCTGCTGCTCAGGTGCAAAGGACATGTAGGCTGCATTTTTCCCCAGATTCCAAAATTTGGCTCTGCTGGCATGGGAGGAGTAAGGCACTCCCCCTGCTAGGAGGATCAAAAGGTACATTGGAAGGAAAAGTCCGTTCATGGGGTAGATAGCATTTCTTTAGTTTTGGGAAGACAATGCTCCCCTTCCAACTATCTGGGATATTCTTTCCCTGTATCAAGGAGTTGAATAAAATGACAAAGATTGGTATCCCCAATTCAGAAAGGCTTTATATATGTCACCCAAAATACAGTCAGATCCTCTTGACTAATACTTTACATATTTTTGTTTCCCCTATAACAATTTGGGCTGGGTAAAGTATATCCCCATCTATCAGTTAATTCATTATTACATTATTTTTCCAAAATTCCTCTTCTTCTGAGAAACATAATTTCCAAAAATGAGTCTCTCAGACTTCTGTTCTGACATTAACTTCTATTTTAGTTGAATATTGACCGTATCCTCCACTAACAATTTTCCAAAATGTTTTGTTATCTTTTGCAATAGCAGCTTTCCTCAGCTTTTCCCATTGTTGTTATATTTATTCTTCTCTTGTTCTAATAACTGCTTATAAGTCTTCCTTGCTCTGTTTAAGTCTTTGATATTTTCTTGTTCTCCTTTGTTTTATGGCTATAGCCATCTATTTTAATTTTTGTTTAGCTTTTTGGCAGGTGTTGGTAAACCATGTTTTCTGACCTGAAATCTGTCTATTTGCCTCGCAAAGAGGCCCTATATGAAGATTTATTTTTTGCCATTCTTGTATTATATTGGTAAAGTTGGCAGTTTCTAACAGATACTGTTGCTGCTTTTCAGGCTACTTTCCATAAATAGTTCCTGAAATATGCGTATGGTATCTCTCTGTCACTTAATCCTTTTAAGATTCAGGATTTCCATGTCATCCTCCTGGATAAAAATGTCTAGTTGTTCAACATTAGAATTTTGCATCTGTATCATAGTTAATATTGGATAATGAGAAGAATCTGATCAGTCCAAGATCATTAAATTTTGTGTTGTACTAAGTACTTCCACATTGACCCGAACTAGAACAATTTGTGGAAGAACCCATGGGTCCTATATATGTGTAACTTCCTTCCTGATCTCCAGTTGGTCTTCCATTCATTAATATGAAGTTATTCTGTGAAAGGAAGGTTATTAAATCCTTCCCTCTTTTATTATATTTTTTATCTTTAAGTTTCCTAAAATAACTTATTTTACTGTTAAATGCTGAGAGCCACTGCAAGAGATCTTTACAGATCTCTTGTATATTTCCCCATCTGGGACTCGGGCATTAAAGTCTTCTACTATCAAAATTGGGCTGACCTCTTGTTCCTCTATTAAATTTTTCAAAGTGTATTTGGTGTTTATCCACACATCCACTGATTGTTTATTTTTTGGAGGGATATATACTTTGATTATTAATAATTAGATTTTGTCATTTTCTACTTTAATGGGAGAACATAATCACTAAGGCATTTCATTGTAGTTATTCAAAAGTTCAAAGAAGTGTTCATATAAGTAATAAATCCAGCTTTCAAGTAGCTATGCTTTCTTTCTTTTACTGTGCTGACCCCATACACACTAAATCCTGGAATCAAGCATGCTTCAGAGGGATTCCTCCAGGTCTCTTGTAAAGATAGCACATCAAAGGTCCCAAGAAAATCCTTGATTTCCTTGTCATCCAATACATATTTTATGCCCTCTATGTTCCATAATATTTTTAGATCCATGACATTCTCCCTGTCATTAAGTTCTTGTCATTTTGTACTTGATTCATGAGTCTGTATAACTGGACTTTTTCTTTTTCTTTTGGCAATTGTTCATTGTTTGTCCCTTAGATATTTTAGATATCAAAACATTATTTATGCTTTCAGTGTTATGTTTTTCATTATTTCCTCTTCTGTTCTATTTGCAGTTGCTATAAAGACTTTTGAAGTTGTTATAAGAATACCAAATTTATCCAGCAATGTGCTTTTTTAAGAACTGTATCCACCACAAGAGCAGTTTTGAATATTATATATATTTGTGCTGTTACTGATGTTTAAATATCGTGGATTCTTATATGAATTGCATAAGCTGGGATTTCTATATTAAGAGAGCATATTATAAATGCAATAATTTCTTTCCCGGTTTTCCCCTTAGACCTTTCTCCTAGTGTATTCCATCCAAAAATAGAGATAGCACTACTCTTCCATTCTGAATATTGTTTCTTTTCATATATTGCTATAATTTGAATATGACTCTGTATTTCTTTATCTCTTTTCCTTTTATTCTGCTGGACTTTATATTTTGAGTTTCCTCTGATGTTCTATCTGGAATAATGGATACCCTCTGTGGTTGGCTTACATTGAAGCCTTTTGCTCTAAGTACCACTGCCTGTGTTCATATCCTCTCCATCAGTATCATCAGTACCCAAGACTAAGGGTATATTAATATACAATTTGGGATAGTAGGGTTGGGAAGTCTCATAATAAATATTTCCTTCTCTTGGTGATTTATATTTAGTAGTTCCCTAATATATTTATTCAAGTCTTCTGATGTCTCTTTTTCCAGCATCTCAACCCCATACATTTCCACTAGAAATTCCATTTCATATTCCTCTTTCTCTTTAAAAAGCCTCAAGGAGGTATATTCATGCTTATTCCCCTTAGCATGAGTACCAATTATCCCTTTTAAGTCTTCAAAATTTCTTCCTGGAGTTGCAGCATTTGAGGCCCAGGCCTTCCTCAAGGGCCATTCTCTAGTTCCTTTATTTGCTTTAGCTCTTCCAGTATCAAGATCTTTTCCTATGCAAATGTCATGGTTTAAGTTCTTAATTTATTTATTCCCTTTGTTCACTGAATCCATATGCTTAATCTTTCCCACTTTTATCAAAGCAGATTGTATCCTTTCCCCTATTTCAATTTCTCATTCCTTTTTGCTTTTTTTAATGTCAGTTTTGCAATTATTTGAATTTTTGTCTTCATCTCTATTTTGGTTTTTATTCTTATTTTTGTTATTATTTTGATTATTTTTGCTTTAATTTTTCCTTCCTTTCTTCCTTCCTTTGCCTTGGGCCCATCCCTTAAACAGGGCATCATCCAAAAAGGGAGAGGTAGACTGTTCTTTGACAAAAGATGGAGTTAAATTCAGTTGCATTCCACGATTCATCCCTTGCCACTGAACTCCATGAATAACTCTGATCTCCATGCTTGAGTTAAGCTCATTATTTTCCCCTGAATTTCCTATTATTCCAGCAAAATCTTATTCCTAAATACATCCATTTTCAGGGAAGAGACCTTTTCCTTAAGAGCTCTAGTATTTTCCAGAAGTAGTATATTTGCATAATATGGATTTTAATCATCTCCAGCATCTGCCTAGACAAAACAGAGCTGGTTGTAAAATCTCCTTCATTCATGAAGTATTCCTTATAATACTCTATTGAATGCACAATCTGATTTGGATTGATATCTGATTTTTTTTTGTCTCTGGTTTTCAGTGCTAAGTCCCCTTCCTATCTGAAGGTCACTAGCATATTTTTCTCCCTGCTTCATTTCTAATTTCTTCAAGCCATCTATAGTATTACTCAATTTTTGTATAATTGAGGCCAGATTGTTGCCTCTGCTTCTTTCCAAACTTTTGCAGTCCTTCTTCCCTTTATGAGTATGGGGGTTGGGGAGATAAAGGAATATATGAGTTATTCATTGTTAGATTGGGATTAGTTTCTCCAAAAGTGGAGTATTCTGGGGAAAAACCTCCTCATAGGGATCTAAATCTAATTTATCTTCCCAGAGTTTTGCAATCCTTGTGTTTCTTAGCCATACAATCATGGCCAAAAATATTGGCGTCCTTGCACTTTTTCAAGTAACTCACAATTTCCTCTAAACATAAGTTGAAATTAACAACAGTACAGTATTTGGTCTCCACAATTCTTTATTTCTCTGTTAATATAACAGAACCTTTGTTTTTGATTCAGAATTTAATATATCCTTTTAAATCAGAAAATGAAAAGAAATGGCATTGACAAAATTATTGACACCTTAGACTTAATATTTGGTAGCACAGCCTTTGGTCAAAATAACTGCAATCAACCACTTCCTATAGACATGGATGAGCTTCCTGCACCTCTCTACTGGCAGTTTGGCCCAGTCTTCTTGTGCAAACTGCTCCAGTTCTCCCAGATTTGAAGGGTGCCTTCTCCCAACTGCTGTTTCCAGATCTCTCCACAGGTTTTCAATGGGATTTAGATCTGGACTGATTGCTGGCCACTTCAGAACAGTCCAGTGTTTTGTCTTGAACCATTCCTGGGTGCTTTTTGAAGTGTGTTTGGGGTCATTGTCCTGCTGGAAGACCCATGACCTTTGACAGAGACCCAGCTTTCTGACACTGGGTTCAACATTGCACTCCAAAATGGCCTGGTAATCTCCAGATTTCAAGATGCCATGCACACGTTCAAGGCACCCAGTGCCAGAGGCAGCACAGCAACCCCAAAACATTACTGAACCTCCTCAATGTTTGACTGTAGGGAAGGTGTTCTTTTCTTTGAAGGCTTCATTTGTTTTCTGTAAACATAGAGATGATGTGCTTTACCAAAAGCTCTAATTTGGTCTCATCTGTCCACAGGACATTCTCCCAGAAGGATTTTGGCTTGTTCAGGTGTGTTTTGGAAAACCCCAGTTGGGCATTCTTATGTCTCTCTCTCAGCAGTGGGGTCCTCCTGGGCCTTCTACCATATAACCCCCTTTCATTGAGTTGGCGATGGATGGTGCGAGTTGAAACTGTCATATCTTGTGTCTGAAGGTCAGCTTGAATCTGTTTGGCAGTTGATCAAGGTGTTTTCACCACCATTCGAACAATCCTGTGCTGCAATCTTTGATCAAGATTTCTCTTGCGTCCACATCCAGGGAGGTTGGCTACAGTGCCATGTGCCTTAAGCATCCTGATAACATTACGTATGGTGAAAACAGGAACATCAAGGTCTCTGGAGATTGATTTGTAGCCTTGAGATTGTCCATGCTTGGCTACAATCTTCTGTCTGACCTACTCAGACAATTCTCTGGCTGTCTTTATTTTCTCCATGCTCATTGTGGTACACACAGTGACACAAAACAGGAGAATGAGTCCTTTACTCTATTCAAACTGGTTGAATGAGTGATTTTTATACTGCAGCCACCTGCAACTTACCACAGGTGAGTTCAATTCCAAAGTGAAGGAGAATCACCTGCTTGAAATCTAATTATTTCTAACTACTTCTAAAAGGTGCCAATAATTTTGTTCAGGCCATTTAAAGATTTCTGTGTGGAATAAGCTAAGACTTAGTAATTTTTTCTGCTTTTTGTGTTTTATTCCACTGCAAACCAAAGAAATACATATGTGGATACCAAAATATTTTTTAATTTCAACAATTTTCTGGAAGGAATGGTGCATTATTAGAAAAAACTGCAAGGGTGCCAATATTTTTGGCCACGACTGTATATACTGTAAGTAAGGAAATATGATATGCTTCCCCAACGGCAACACCAACACAGTGACCTACCTCACTGTCGATAAAATCTACAGCTCACCAACAGGTTGCTGTGTTTGTGTACTTGAGACAGGGGCAGACTGTCTCCCAGTCAGGTACCCACTCCCTGAATCAACTCCGTCTTGAAGTTGAAAGTAGCAGAAAAATGACTGGGAGACATTCAGGATTTATGTCAAACACGACTTGCGGTCAACATATATCCCTTTGTTGTGATGCCGGTCAATGAAAGTGTTGCCAGACCAGCATCGTAGAACCAGAAATATCTCCATCTTGTGCTTCATGAGTTGTACTATTATTCCCCTCTAAGGGGTTTTCTTGTGAAACCAGATTAATTATATCCCCATCTTTTAGTTGTTTTGGATCAGACTTCAGTGTAGGTAAGTTTATGGAGGCATCTACATGTTCAGGAAAAAAAACAGTTATTTTAAATTGTTTGCTTTTTTCCCTTGAGGCACTTTAACTGATATACTGTATTTCCCTATTCTGTTATAGTTTTCTGCATTCTTTTAGGTTTCTCCTCCTTCCCTAGTACTGGTTTATCTAGGATACCTAAGTTCAGGAAACTATTTTTACCACTTCTTGTTGAAACCATTACATAATAATCTAGGTTCAAGTTACTCCAGTATACCCTATATTAAATGTTATGCTATGTAAAGTTTTTAAATTCCAAATACAAACAATGAAAAATGAATTTGGAAATTTCAAAATGCCATGCTTATATATAGATATCCTGGCTAAGATAAATCTAGTAAGAGTGTTAACTACCTCAGGAATTAGAAGATAAATATAATATATTCTAAGAGAAAGTCAAAATACAGAATACAGAATTCACCACCAGTCTTTTGTGAGTCCTGCAAACTGGATTCATTTGAAAATGAAAATGCAATGTCCTTACAGCCCTTACCTTCTGTTTCTTTTCAAGGGCTCAGACTCTGCTTCCAGAAGACACAACTTTGTCTTTGCTGAAATCAATTTCTTGGCTTCCCAGCAAGTAGATACAAAACAACTTTGAATAAATAAGGCATTCTCCTTTCCTTCTCTGTGCATCCTTTTGGTTCTTTGAACTGATTCCTCTGGTATATAAAAGATTTAAAACTCCAAGAATCATAAAGTATTTTAAAATATATTAAACTTAGCAATATATGTACTATATGTATCATGTGACTTATACATTATAACTTTATAAACTCTTTAGCATTTAGCATACAGCCTATACAATCCCGAGAACTACAGCCTAAAAACTACAGTGTTTAAAATCGTATAAGGGCAGCTTTCATTAAAGTGCTTTTATGTAGTTCTTTAATGTGATTCTATTAAATTTAATTTTACCTTGTATGAAAGTTCTGTTCAATTTAGTCAATATCAGAAAAGACCCAAGTCTCCTGAAAGCTTCCTTGTGGTTCTCAAAGAACCTTACAAAAGAAACAGATTTTAGATTCGGTGACACACACTTTTAGTTTAAGGCCCCCAGTTTGAAAAATGGTTTAAATTTACCTTTATTTAAGTTAATACAGCTCTTTGCAAGAGCTTGCAGACTTCTTCTAAATTCTCCTCTTTAGAGAAAGACTGCAGTGCTTTTGCCCTTGCAGCTACTGGAGTTTCTTGCTAAGCTACTATCTGTAGTCAATCAGTGTAATTTCAGAAATAGCTCTGCTCTGAGAGAACACCAATACATGAAAAGTAATCTGGGTGTCTCCACTTGAGCTGTTGTCATCTGTTCTCTATTGAATAGCCAATTACCTCAAACAGTATTAGCAACCTGATAATCAAACCAATATCTCTTGATTTGTTATTACTAGTTGACTAATTAAATAATAGCTTCCACCAAATCTCCTCCAAGCAGGTACCAATAAACCCTGTGCCAGTTAAGTGATTGTGTGTCTTGTGTGCTTTAACTTAATTACACAATTTAAAGTGCTTGTGTACCTTTTTTTTAACTTTTTTAAAACTTTCAAAATGTTCCTAGATCCTTAGTTAAGGAAACAACAGTCAATACAATCACTATCTCTAAAGTTTTAAAAGGCTCATCAGGCTCTTAAAATTGAAAATAAGGGTGCACTTAAATAGTTTAAAGCTAAAGCCCTTCCCAAATTCTTTTAACTCTCAGATATCCTCACCCTAAGCAGGCTTGTTCAGACCTCTTGTTCTTGGAGTTCAGGAACAGGGTTCAATGGTCTCACACCACAAAGCCAGCACTTCAGCATTTTAGTATTTCAAAACATTTATCCTCTATATATCTTCTATGTAGCTTCTATATTTAAGCCACAGTTTCCAGAGGGAAGGTCCCTAAAGTGGGTCATCAGCCTTAATCTTTAAAATAAAAAAGAGTGCTGAACCCCTATATTTGGTAAGGCAATGATAGCATACCTTTTCAAAAATAAGGGGAAGCTTTTCAGCACTACTGCACACTTGCTCCTCCAAGTTCATCCACAGCAAAAAGTGAGCATTGGTGTCAACCTTTCCTTCTCTCTCTTTCTCTCTCTCTCTCATCAAGGATCATCTCCATCTGTCACTCTCTACACATGCTCAGCACAATGCTCCAAGTGGGGAAACTGCTCTCTTTATACATAATATGCAGCATCAATGATACATTTTCTAAATATGTAAACCAGTGAATCACCATAGTGAATAAGGTGGAAAACCACATATTATAAACATTGCCCATTGGTTTATAAAGAATTATTTTAAAACACAGTAAAAATCAACTCAATCAATACATTTCAGTACAATTACCACCTTGAGTAGGTATTCAATAGTTGTACTAAAATACCCACCTATGTTCTCCAATACCTACACTTTTAATGGTCCTTATGAGTCCTTTCACATTTGTAAATTAATATTCCTAAGAAAAATAATATTCAAATCTTAATGGTTTATCTAGCATCCTCTAATCATCTAATAATCTTATGAAATGTATTATTTGTTCTACAATGTGTTCACAAGCCCCAAATTATGAACTTCAATGTATTATATTAATTCTAACACATTTTATAAGCCAACCACATAGCAAAGTTGAAAAAGTCATTCCCAAAAGAACTGAATGTAATAACAATCTCTCATTTGTTTCAATGTACAGTACATTGTTTATATATTCCAAAGCATAGTATCACAATAAACCTGTAGGAATGTACAGATACCTTATAAGGAAAAATATTTTATGTTGGGTCCCATACATTTGGATATTCTCTCTGCATGGAATAAGAGCACCCTATAAAGATCAGCAAGTTCTATATCTGTCTAACAAGGATACTATGTACTGCTTAAAATGGTATTCTGTTTTCCACCTAAAGACAACTCACTGTTAAAATGGGTAGCGATGTGCATGGCAGCTGACATAACAGATTACACTGCTTGTTGCTTTTGTCACTGTTTAAATAGCTCATTTCAGCAAGACTAGAACTTCAGCCCCCAATGACCCTGCATCAGGGTCTAACATTATGTTGATGTTAGTACATCTGGATCCTGTTGGTCAGAGGCAGCTTCTAGTTGCTAAGCAACTGTCAACAACAACCCAAAAGCTAGCTGCATAGTAAAATAGTTAATTAAACTGAAAGACTGATTACTTATATTTTTCTAAAATACTGTATATTTTAGGAGCATGCATTTAGAACAGTGTTCCAAGAATTTAGTTGACTGCCATAGGAAATCAGTATGGCACAGCTCCCAGTGATCCTCCATAAGATTGTATCACACAGTCACAATTAAACCACAAAAAATACAGAGCCCAGTATAACTGCAGCTCCTGTCAGCTCTAGTGACCAAGTAGTGTTCATTTACTGCCAGAAAAGCTTTATCAAAATATCTTTAAGAAGATGGTGGTAGCACACCACTTCTTGTAATTGCTTAGTGGCAGAAATATAAGAAAGGTAACAGCTGAAAGCCATATATGGCTTGCTAACACTAATGTCCAAAAAATGTAAATGTTTTTGTTAAAAAATATGTAAAGCATCTAAATTGTGTCTGCAGCTAATGAGTAATAGCAGTAAAAGTGAGAGTTCCTAACTGCATGCTAATGTCAGTTTCAGTCCAGCATGTTCCAGGATGTGGATCCCAACCCTGTTGGCTAATCATGCATAGCATATAATGCATCAGGGTACTGGGAGACTGCAACATATTAAAACAAATTGAGGACACCTCTTAAACACACATAGGCTACAGCAAGGTCTGTTATGCTCACTAAATAATAACTGTTTAATAGAACTGAAATGGCTTGCAGAGATCCAGCCAAATTAATGACTTAATGATTACAGGGACAGCTATCCCAAAAGTTACTACTGAGCATGTTCATAACCGAAATATTAAAAAATTCAATATCTTTGAAATGGATTAACATGTTTCCACCAAACCATCAAACCAAGCCCTTTCTGTCTTAAAAATTTAGACCAAAATTCCAAACCATCTGTGTGCTATGGGTGTACAAAGAATCACTTATATTTTTTCATATGTATAGATCTTTTTTGTATGAATTGAAAAAGCCATATGAAAAAAGCAGAAGTGAGTCATGAAAAATATTAAAAATGTAAAAATAAAAAAACACACACTTCAGAGTCACTTTTCCAACAGTTGACTGCAGAATCCACCTAATGGGGCCCTGATGCTTGAGACACATCTGTTGGTCTCTTTGCAGCATATCATTTTTGTGAATTTTTAATTTTTTTTTTTGACAAAAATGTAAAACAAAATGGTGGCATATGAAAAAGGAGTTTTTCCCTAATGAAAAGGAATTGCCTTTTTCATATGGCACAATTATTTTCTTGTTTCCAACATCTATCTTGAAAAACTCTACTGAGCATGCTCAGAACCAACATTTTAAATGTAATAACTTTGGAACAGTTCATATTTTTCACATAACCAGCAAAAGGCACATCTGCAGATCAGACCCTTTCTACCCTGAACATTTCAGATCAACTGGCTTGGCACTGGGGGTGGACAAATAAATAGCAAAAAATCCTGACAAATTCACTGTTTACATTATCCAGATCTCAGAATCTCAACATCTGATCAGAAAAAAATTGGCACATCAAGTGATCTATCCCATGATACCAAGTATGCAAACTTTTGTGCATATCCATTGAACAGTTGCAATGTTAATAAAGTGCAAAGAATTATGGTTTAACATTAAACAGCCTACTCAACCCTAAATATCATGGCAAAAGCATGCTACTATAATACAGTATATATATATATATATATATATATATATATATATATATATATACACTATATCATTTGCAGCTCTTGAAGTGGTAGAGGAGTAATTTCTTGTTGGCATGAGGAAAGCAGCATTGAATTGATTAGACAAATAGTGTGATGGAATACAGGCAAGAAGACAATACTTTTCTAGGTCTTAGGAATTAAAAGAAGGCTAAGGTCATAGCCTGCTAGAAGAGTTGAGTGGTTAGTGAACCAAAGACTTCATCCTGTAAGAAATTTATTACAGTAATTTGCAATATAAAGCATGGAGTATAAACTTTTTCAGGGTTATCCTTGAGGAAAATTTCTCAGGTTTTGAGGGAATGATTTAACTACTGAACTGGATAAGCAGCAAAAGAGCCACACCAGAGTCAAAGCACCAGAGAAGGGGGAGGGGTGGAAATTGGTTGTGAAAAACACTTGGGAGGGGAGGAGTATGAGTTTGTGGCTAATGCAGGGCAGGGGGTGGAGTCTGTCAGATACCCATTGAACCACAGGTAAAACCTTTCAATTGTCAGATTATTCTTGTTACATATCTAGTGGGATGCAACAGATTATTTGGATGTTGCATACAAATATCTGTGCTTTTAGTGTAGCCAGGGTTCACAAAGGGTGCAATATCTAATGAAAGCAGTTGCACTCATCTGTGATTTCCATACTTAGGATTTGTTTAAAGCCATCCGGGATTTTGTATTCCTGGATTTAGGCTTCTCTGCTCCATAGGAAAAACAATGTTCTTCATAGAAGGATCTTGTGGTCCTCTAAGTAGACTACCTTTGAGAGGTCTACGAATACTGCCCCCTTGGTCTCCCCTTGATCCAGCCCATTGGTGACCAAATTGACAGGGTCAATGAATGCAGAACCTGTGGACCTCACTGACCGGAATCCTCACTGGTGGGGTGTCAGTAGTTCATGAGTCTCCAGGTACTCATGTGTCTGTCCACTCACTAGTCTCTCAAATGCTTTGGATATTATGGAGAGGATAGCAATGGGCTGATGGTTAAAGGGGTTGTTTGCATCATCCTCTTGAAGATGGGGACCATCTTAATGCACTTTCAGGGGTCTGGGAATTTGTTTTCCAGCAGTCTTCTGTTGAACAGTTTTGTTAAAACTGGGGAGATGACATCAACTGCGTCTTTCAAGAATGGTGCCTTCACTTGGTCCAGCCCAGAAAATTGCTCTTTACAGATTAAGTCTGTTTAACACTTTGAGAACTTCAGATTCCCTTATAATCCTAAACATAGACAATGACAGCAGAAAAGACCATAGGTCCATCCAGTCTGTCCAAGTTCCATATAATCCTGGAACCTACTGTTCCTCCAGGGTATTAATCCTCCCCAACCTCTATCTAATCTCTCCTTAGTCTTGTCATTTCAAGTAACCACTATTCCTTCATTATGTCCCAGCACTGCTTGAATCCTGACTGTTTCTGGTCTCACTTCAGCTGACAGACTGTTCCAAGTTCCACCACACTTTCCGTAAGTAGTACTTCTCACATCTCTCCTGAACCAACCTTTGTTAATTTCATTTGTGTCCACGTGACCATGAATTGGTATTCAGCCTAAATATTTCCCACTGTTCACTTTATTAATTCCGTTAAGGAACTTGAAGGTCTCTATCATATCTCCTCTCCTTTTGGTCTCCAGTGAGTACATATTTGGTGCCTTGAGACGCTCCTCATAGGATCTTAAATTCTTGAAATGGAAAGTTGGGACACTGGTTTTGATGGAGTGTTCTCATTAACCCCCACTCCTGACCCCTGTTTGAAGTCAGTAATTGATTCATCTTGTAATTTGTTGTGGGGTAGAATGTGAAGTATTTGTTCAGTGTATTCACCATTTTGTTAGGGGGCAGTTCTATACCTTCATCAATGGTAAAACTGATGCTGGAGTTGTTGTTTTTTTTTCCACTTCAATGTTTTTTATTAGTCTCCAGCACTCTAAAGATGATTGGACTACAGGCTTACAGTCTATGCCACTGATAATGTCACTAACTTTTTTTTTAAATTTGGAAAACTATTCAATTTTCCAAAAAACACAGTCTTGTACAAGGCAGTTGAAGTAGTAACATAGCAATGTCCTTCATCCCCCCTACCCCATACCCTCCCCTCCCCTTGCCACCCTCCCTACCTGACCCGCCCAGAGTGACCCCCTTAACTTCATATAGTCAAACATTAACATGTTCCGCATATACAAGGTAATGCAACTAGAGGGAGCTAGAGAACCTGGTCATATTAGTTCAGATAAAGAGCATATAGTTTGCCCCACTTACGGTTAAAGTAAGCCAGCCTATTCTTAATACTTGCTATCAGTTTTTCCATTGTAAGGTAAAAAGACATTTCATGTAGCCATTCTGTGTATGAAAAGATGGGCTTATCTAGCCAATGTTTAAGAACAATTTTTTTTACAGTAATGAAAATAAGAAAAATGTGAAATCTCCTTTCTCTAACATTAATTTGGGACAAACCCCCCAATATACAGATACTCAGAGTAAAGAGGCCATCTAAACATAACAGAGGATCCATATGAGACTTGATTGTGTCCCACAAAGGGGAACTTTTCACAAGTCCAGAAGATATGTAGTAATGTCCCATCCACCTTACCACATCTAACACAAGTTGGTGACTGCAAATGCCCTATTTTAGCTAATTTGACTGGGGTATAATACATATTATTGAGTATCTGATACTGGGTGAGTCTTCGCCAGTCTTGGGTACTGTAAGTATAAAGATCCTTCCATAAATTTGACCAATTAGGCCATGGTCTGGGATAAGAGAATCCCATATTTTGGATCCTGCTAAGGGAGTGGGGTAGAAGGTAGAGAGAAAACAGTTATATATTAATGAGACTCCATGTGGTTGGGCAGCCAAATCCTGAATCTGAGAAAATAAAGTGGTTTTCCCGAATGGGACGTGAGCAGCTCCGAATTTTTGTAGGAGAAGATGTCTGAGTTGAAATACCTTATAAATATGCGTGGGGGAATGTGAAACTTTGCAAGTATCTCTGTTGATGGAAGGAGTCCTTCAGACTGATAAAAATCTGAAACCCTGATCCCTTGTAGCTGAGGGAGCCAATCTACTGAAAGAGATGAGTTTCCTATTTGCAGGGCCGGATTACCCAAGATAGGTTGTATTGTATCTTTGGCAGGGCATATTCAGAGGGAAGAACAGATTTGAGAGAAAACTTTGTTGGAGGTGCCCAGCACTGAGTTTTTGACTTTATCTGGTAATGACTTCGGGGGTGATAAGATAACCACTATTGGAGACAGCTTGGTGGAACAAAAAATGTCTGACTCAAGTTGAATCCATATAGGAACATAATCTTGTTCCTGCTGATTAAGATGAAGAGATAACCACTTTCCAAATGTTTGGAGCTGGCTAGCCCAGTAGTAGAACAGGATATTAGGATGTTTGAGTGCCCCACTGACATTGGGGAGAGTAAGTTTATTATAAGCTCGCCTGAGTGTCTTGTCTAGCCATAAAAATTCTGTGATAATAGCTTGTATATGATGAAAAAAAAAAAGAGGCAACCAAATATTAATCATATTAAGAGGGTAGAATAATCTAGGAAGAATGTTCATTTTAATAAGATTTACCCAACCCCATAGGGACATGGGCAAAGCTTTCCATTGAGATAGATTTTGCTGGATCTTCTGGATCAGGTCTTCTAAATTCAATTTTTTAACCTAAGAGGATCTGTGGCAAGATGTATAACCAGGTACTTAATTGACCAGGGGCCCATTTCATTCCAAACCATGTAGAATCCTGACTGAAAGTATAATGATTAAGAGGGAGGATTTCTTGTTTGTTATGGTTTAATGTGTAGTTAGAAACCCAGCCAAATTCTTCAATAATAGATAGCGCTGAGTCAAGGGAGGTTATAGGGTTCAAGAGGTGCAGGAGGATGTCATCTGCATATACTGAGAATATCAGGTTGGAATTGCCCACTGGTATACCATGAATCTGAGTGGAGGCTTTTAGTTGCCTGATCAATGGTTCAAGATGCAGGTTAAAAAGAAAGGGGGATGGGGAAAACCCTGCCTCTTGCCTGAGTAAAAAGAGAATCAAGAAGTGAAAACACCATTACAATATATCCGTGCAGTGGGAGCGGAATAGATCTTTTGAAGCCAGCTAATAAAATCAAGTGGATGCCCATATGCTTAAGGGTGCACCAGAGAAACTCCCAGTCCACCCTGTCGAAAGCTTTTTTGGTGTCTAGAGACACCAAAGCCACAGGGGCAGGTGCAGATTGGGCCAAGGGACAAATATGGGTCAGCTTGTGGAGATGGTCCACCGCCGACCTTCCTGGGATGAAACCCACTTGCTTGGGGCTGAGCAGTGGGGACCATGTTTTCTTAATCTGTGTGACCAAAATTTTTTTAAGTATTTTAAGGTCACAGTTCAACAGTGAAACAGGGCAATAGCTTGAGGGTTGATGAGGGGGTTTGTCCGGTTTGAGAAGCAAGATAGTCATAGCCTCCAGAAGAGCTGGGTCTATAGAGTCAGCTGAGAGGATGTGATGGCAGAGCTTAAGTAGTAAGGAAGATAATTCCTTATCAAAAGTTTAAAGAAATTGAAGGAATAATCTAGGCCTTGGGCTTTGTCCAAGCGTAGACTGTTTATTGCTTGGGAAACCTCTGAAAGTGTGATGGAGAAGACAAATGGATCAACATGATTCCAGCAGTTTTGATAGCTGGATTTCTGCTAAGTATTCATCTATTTCCTGCATTGAATGGGGTTAAGTCGTTTCACCATAGAGGTCGGCTTAAAAGTTTTTGAAGACTTTGATATGTCTCTGGGGAGAGTTTAAATAGCCCCATCTGTGTCAGAGATGGCCTGGATAATTCTTGAGTTTTCCAATTGCCTCATATGAAGAACTAGGAGATGATTCACCTTATCCCTTGATCTATTTGTCTCGTCCTTAAGAATGGCATACTCGGCCCTCTCGTTAAGACAATCCAGGTAGTCATTCCTGAGGAAAGAAGAGTCAAAAGGAATTCTGTGTAGAGGTAGGTGGGGATAAATTTTGCTCCACGGTAAGCATATGTCTCAACAGGTCTCTTGCCTTGGCTTCCATAATTTTCTTCTTTCATATTGATGCCAATCATATGAGTTCTCTCTTAGATAGCACTTAATGCACACCAGACTTGATCTATCCTAGGTATGAATTAAATTATCTTCCAAAAACTGACAAATGAGTGTCCTGATTTTGGAAACTATGAATTCGTCCTTGAGGAGCTGAGTGTTCAGCTTCCAAGTAGTGTCTCTCTGTATGCTGATTGATGGGACAAGGTGGAGCCATACTGCTGCATGGTTTGACAAAATAATTGGCTCTAATATACTACCCAGGGTCCCTGCTAATAGGTTTGAGATTATGAGAAAGTAATCTATCCTGTACACTGTCCAATGTACCTGTGAATGAAATGAGAAGGCTCTAGTGGTGGGATATAGGATTCTCCAGGGATTACGCACCCCTAGGAGGTCCAGCATCTCATTAAGGGCCCTCTGTAATTAAGATAGAGGTCTGGGAGATGGGTTGGACCCATCCAACATCTGAGTCAGGCGGAGATTCCAGTTCCCTAGAACCAGAGAGGTTGGAAGAAGATGTGCTAGCTATCTGACAGTTCCATTAGAAAACTGGTCTCCTCCAACAGGGCTATAGATGCTTCCCAAGACAATTGGGGTCCTGTCAAGCATACCCTTAACAAAAATAAGTCTGCCTTGGGAGTCTGCAATGGTAGCTTTGGGTTGTAATGGGATATTCCTCATAATGAGAATCACCACCTCTTCTATTTGTGGGTTCCCAACTGCAAACTTTTGGACACCTTGCCTCCTGAAGCCCATTGCTTCCTGGGTAAGGAGATGTGTTCTTGAAGAAAGATTATATTAGATTGCAATAGAGATAGATATTTAAGTATTTGATATCTTTTGATAGCTCATGAGCTCCCCTAACATTCCATGTGACAAATTTAACTTTTAGGTTAGCTATGTTTTTACACATACGGAATATCAAAACCCATGAAATAATCTTATGTTTGCCCTAGAAATCAACCCCTCCCCAAAACACACAATAATGACACCAGACAACATAAACAAGCTCCTGCAGTAACCAACCAATCTTTGAAGCAGAAAATAAGGCTTGAAAATGAATAATTTCCTCCCCTTCTATCCCATTCCTCCCCCTTGAAGCTTTTCATGTTACAGTTGGTAATACTGTTTACCAGTTTATGTCCTACTATTAGGTACCAAAAACAACCCTCACTCCTATTCCTTCTTTCCCTTCTATCTACCTAAATCCCATAGAACCCTCTCCCCCCTAACTCTATATAAAGGCTCTCCTGATTGATTTAGAAAGTGCAACCACCTCATGGTGTATGCGAAGAAGAGGCCCAATCCCCTCAGTCCCCTTGCAGCTCTGCTCAGTGATTGAAATACAAAAATAATAATAAACAACACTGATGGCTAAGCTAAGGAGCCAATATAGTAGAAATCTAAAGATAACACAGGAACCGCCCCCCCCCCAAGAATTGGGTTGTAGTGTGGTCTTCCCATCAGCTGCTAGGTGCCTCGCCCCTTCCTCCCCTTCCCAATCCACCAGGACGTAACTGGTGCCCTCATACAGCTTCAAATTCTTTCTGACTGTCAATATGAGTTGCTAAACCTGGTAAATGGAAAGCTTATTAAAGAGTTGTTTTATACCCTGTCACACCAAGCAAACACTGCCTAACAGCTTGTGAGGCAAATATCCACTCTCCCTGTAATTATCCCAAATATGAACATTACAGGTGTCCCTGATTCTCACAGGCTGAAATCTAATGAGCCCAACTCTAAGTGCAATAATCACTAAGTTATAAACATAATAATAATGCCCAAATTGTGTAACAAATGTAAAAATTGTGCTCAGCGGAAGATACAGTCGGTTCAGAGGGGAACAAACTAGTGGGACTGTGTCTCCACGTAACATTCCTCCTGCAACCTCTGTCTCACTGCCAAGTTCCAGATTACCATGAGAAGGCAAATTGCAGTATATGTCTCCTAGCTCCTGGGTCTAGATCAAACAGTGCAAGTAGGCCTCAACAGTCCCACCGCCATAAAGATCCCAAGAGCTAGTTCCCCAGTCCTTGTGGCATAGATCTCGACTGGACTGTCAAATCGAAGGAGCTCAACATAGCAAACAAGGCAACAGGTTAGTAAACAACAAAAGGAAAAAACACATTTGAGCACACTGATCCAGGTTAGCTATCAACTGTGGTACACCTTGAATCTTCAGCCTTTCTGGAACAGATCAGGGAGCTTAATAGCCAGGTCATCCTGAGCTTTAGCAGGTGTCTCATAGGAGATCCAATTGCCTGCAATAGCAGCCTGTAAGTGGGAGGGTAGGTCATCTTAAATGAATCCTAGTGGCAATCAATTTGTTGACCACCAGGTGGCACGCCACCCTTTTCTGCCTAATCTCATATGAAAGATCTTGAGGATACGGATCTTGGCATTTTCCCACTGTATTGATTGAAGCTCGAGTGCTTTATTTAAAATGTTCTGCTTTTCAATGAAGCTTAAAACTTCAGAATAATTGTCCTGGGGAGCACCTGGCTGGGATTGAGGTCTGAGGGAAGGTGAGATCTTTCAATCTGGTACAATGCTCCCATAGGGGAAGGACCAACAACCTTATGTAGGAATGTTTGTAGGAAGGCTTGATTTTCGGCCCTTCTTCTGCCTCAGGTAAGTCAATCATCAGTATATTATTTCTATGACCTCCTCCAGATCCTCCATTTTGAGCTGTAACTTGTGCTTGTTGTAGCAATGTCACCATCTCTGGATCTATCTTGTTCTTCCATCTCTCAATGGAAACAGTGGAGGCTTCCAAGTCCCTGACTCTGTCAGCCAAATCAGACAAGTCGAGATGCAAGGATTTCAGCTCTGTTGAGATATCTAAAAGTGTTTCTTTAAATGGGAGCAATTCTTACAGGAATCGGTCCTCCATCAGGGGGATCGAACTTGGTACTGGTGAGCTCTTTTTCTCAACTTGAGCTCCTTGAGCCTTAGGCTTCTTGGGATTCTTCTCCGGTGTTACTAGTGGTGTGTGGAGCATCAGAGCTGGCTGCACTTCAGCCTCCATTGTAGACTTCTTGAGCCAATTGAGATCTGGATCAAATATTCAAGAGGTTGGTAGGATGTGTAGCAGTAGTTCTAGTATACTATTAGTTAATTATGTAGCCCAAATTGCTTGTCAAATTAGTGAAAATAGTAGGTTAGAGGAGAGAACTCAGCACTCTTGCTGCTATCAGGTTGCCTGCATCACATGACTCCATAATGTCACTGACTTGAAGGAGTTATAAATCGATGCAATTCCATATGCAGATTTGCTGCCTCTAGCCCCAGATTTTCTCATCACTGCACTCTTTACAAACACCTTGGCTAGCCTTCTTTTGATTTATCTATTATGTATTTTACTCTTATCAGCAATAGACCTTTTTTAAATGGCTTTACTAGATGTTTGTTTATGGCTGATGCTAATCCCAGTGTTGGTTTCCAGAGTACAAGATCTGTTCATACTCAGTTCATAAGACCCCCACACCTTTGCCTCTTGCTCAGCCAATGTTCTCTTATTTATAAAGCCATTACTTACCGGAATAATTTTCTTTCCTCAGCACACACTATCAATTCACAGAATTCATTTAAATGGTGTTACAAAAGTATTGTCTGGATTTGTCAATGTGCAAGTGTAATGTTATCTGACTACTGTATATTCTGACATCACATATTTTACTCTGTATTGATACTCTTGTGAACATCTCGCAATCCCCCTTGAAAATGGGCGATAATGCTCTTAAGTGCTACCCTGTTCACACATTTCAATAAAAATAATTACAATCATTAGCAATAGCCTCAAGTGCAAGAAACATTGCAACAATGCATATGGGTAGGTAGACAGAATGCTAGGATGTATAGGAAGTGAATTTAAAAGAAGGAGGAAAGAGGAAGGAGGAGATATGATAATGTCCTTATACAGGTCCCTGGTAAGACTGCACCTGGAGTTCTGCATGTACTTCTGGAGTCCCTGTAGAAGAGCTTAACATTTGTACAATGGAAGCCAGGAGGAAGAGGATGAATATGATTAAGATAAACAAGTTCTTTTGAGGTATCTACAGGCTGGATTGCAAGGACTTGTTCATAAGGAATGAGGACACAGTAACTAGAGGACATGAATGGAGACTGGTGGGGGGACATTCAGTATGAACATGTGGAAGTTCTTTAACATGGGGAGTTGTGGACCAAATGGAATAGACTGGCCAGAGATATGTTTATGGACAAAACTGTGTTGGGGCTTCACTTGGGTGGGAGAGATTTAAAGGAATAGTGGGACCCAAAGGCAGAAGAGGGAAGGATACTTAGGGAAGGGGTGATGATAGGCTACTAGTACCATCACATTTCTGAATCCAGTCCAGTATTATGCTGGACATGGAGATAGGCAGGGAAATGGGCAGACTGGATGGACCTCTGGGTCTTTTTTTGCTGACTCAATCTATGTTTCTATGTTCTGATAGAATATTGTGCAACTAAACATGGGACCTATTTAAGATTTACTGTATATTCATGAAGTGGACTGGATTATGTGCATTGTCCTTATAGCCAGATTGTCCTACTTCAACTGCATTAACTGTCTCTGACCGCCCTATTGCATTTGAGAAAATATCTGTTTGAAGGGAGTGGTGGTGGTAGGGGTAGGGAGCATTGCAAGACAAGGGTTTTTCAATTGTAGGATATGGCAGTTTGTAGCCAGGATACGCAATCCTCCTTAGAACATTTTTTTACCTATTTTGGGGGGTAACACTTGACTCAGTGTTTTAGTGCTGCTGTTCTTTCTTTTAGCTTGCTTTCTTATTATATCCATAAGACCACATAAGAGGTGTTTTTTTCCTCAGGTGAGATACAAATGAGTCACACTGATTATTCCTGAGTAGGATGAAACATGTATCTGTGTCTTCTGTTCTCAGCCTTTGTAGATTATGTGAGAGGCCCTTTGGCACCATGTACTCTTGATTAAAACAAAAGCAGCCTACATTTTCATAGTGATTTACATATACACCTTATGGTGCTTTGCATTAAGAGGTATGTGTGAATTTGAATTTCTTGGTAACCCTTGCCTCAAAGCTTTTGTGCTGAGGTTCTTTTTGTTTTAAACAATATATCATGCTTTGCAAAAAACTGCATTAATACAACATTTAGGGCTTATGCTAAAGTGAAAAATGTAGGGAAATGCGGTTTTAGGGTTTCCACCCCTAAAACCCCTTACTACCCCTAAAACGAATTGAGTTTTGTCAACCCAAAGCTCACCCTATTCTAGATACCCCAGAAACATACACAATAGAATGTGGTGAGCTTTAGGTTGACAACCCCAAGGAAGACTGCACTGCAATTTGTTTTATGGTAGGGTGGGTTTTAGGGCTGGAAACCCTAAAACCACATTTCCACATTTTTTACTTTATTTCACTAAACGTTGCTTTTAATGCAGTTTTTTAAATAATTTCCTTACTTTTTGAGATAGTATAATAGTATCCTTATTTGTCTGTGTATACTGTATGTATGTTGCTTCAGAAGTGGAATGCCTTCTGGGCCCTGCACTTGCAAGTTTAGCAAAACTGCAAACCAAATTGTCACCATAGCCTTCATATTACCCCACCTCATGAACCTAGTACTGAAAATTTCCAAATCCCTGCCAAAATGTTATTTTGTGCAACCACAATGTCATTCCATGCCTCAGGTGTTAAAACACAGAGTTTGGCCAGGATTTAAAAAATGAAAGCTGTCACATTTATGAGGTGCTGTAAAAATTGTAATGTTAAAAAATTTTGGCTTAAAATATTTAAAATTACCAGACTTATGAGCATGCACATCAAAATTTCATCAGATGCACGTAACTTCACCTTTTTTACATATTTTGAGCCCAATTAATCAACATCACCTTTTTGGGACCACACTTCATAAACATGTGTGGAGAAAGTGTTCAAATCCTGTCTGAAAGGTGATTTTGGCAAGCAACTGCAAAATCACCTCTCAGGCCATATTTGCATGATTCCACCTCCCTTGATCATGAGGTAGGATCCCAAAAAGGCCACGTTGATTAATTGGGCTCAAAATATTTAAAAATGGCAAAGTTACAGTATGCATCAAATTTGAAAACCCCACTGAAATACATTGAACTTCGCTTACCTTAGTTTTTCATATTGCAGTCAGTGATTCCAGCAGCAAGATGTGTGTCTGATAAGAGAATGGATCTTCACCCAGCAAGCTGTTTAGGTGATTGAGGGGGTGCGGGGTGGTGTGTGCTTAGTGGGAGTTTGGGGTGGGGGAGTCGGATCAACAAGGGACCATTTTCTTTCTTTTTACAGGTAAAAAGAAAGACATCAAGGGATGGTTTCCTTTATTTCAGAAGAAAAATAAACTTTTTCAGATGGTGCAGGGATCAGGGGTGCAGCTAGACACCATAGAAGCTTTAAAAAATACAGGAATGGCAATCAGAGGGTTGGGGGTGCCACTATATACCAGTAAACTGTGGCAAAATAAGGGAATGGCAATTGAAGGGGTGGGGGTGACACTATTTATTTATTGAAATAGTTTCACCAGGAAAGGCACACTGAGCAACAAGATGCTCATCTCCTGGTGTGACCTGGGGGGAGGGGGTACAAGGGGGTTGGATAACATGCAGGTTATCAACTGAGCAAATAACAGAGGCAAGTAGCAGCATATGGATACAATTGCATTAAACGACAAGCAACAACACATGGAGTACACTGGATATTGTATGGAGCATATAACAATTACTTGACATATAGCAGCAATACAAGGGAAAATTTAGCACACAGTAATATGCAGATATAAGCAACAGGAGACATAGAACACATGATGGTGCAGGATAAAAAGGCACAGGACAAAAGTGCATATGTTGGGGCTATATATCTGCATTTATATCAAAGCTAAGGCTGCTGGTTGGGCAGTAGGGAGGGGAGCAATTGGCGCATGGCCGAGTCAGGTACAGGAGCAATTAGTGGTGAGGAAGTTAGCTAGGGCAGTAGAAAGAGTGGGCAGAGGATGAATGCCAAATTTGAGGTGGGAGATCATTCCATTGATTGGGTAACTGTGTGAAAGGGCGGCTTGCCCGGCAGTAGTCTTCCTCCTAGGGATTGATAGTTGGCAGTAGTCACAGGATCTAAGATAATGGGTGGGGAGAGGACAGCTGAGACCATGGAGGAGAGGTAGGAAGGGATGGTGCCAAGCCACTAAACACAGGGAAAATATTAAGCAATATGGGCAAGGTGATCAGAGTGGAGGGTGTGCCACTAGACACCAGAGAAAGATTAATTAATTACAAGGATAGAGATTGGTGGGTGAGAGTTGCCACTAGACACCAGGGAAAAATTAAATAATTATGGGATAGCGATCAGAGGGTGGGAGGCACCATTAGACATCAGGAAAAAATTTAGATTGCATGATGTTTTCATTCATATGAAAATTTTTGTATGATATTTTAATTCATAGAAACATTTTAGAATGATGTTTTTGAATTTTCATAATGAGTCCAAATGAAAAAGTGGAAGTGACTCAGGAAAAAGTGTTTAAAATGTGAAAAAAAAAACATTTCAGGGTCATTTCTCCAACAGCTAAGTGCAGAATAGAAGTTTTTTTTTTTTTTGCTCACCTGTAACTACAAAAATGTTTTTGTTTTGAAAATTGGGACTTACAGGTTTGATAGAAGGAGGCCCAAGGTATACATTTTCACAAATAGCAAGTTTTTAACTTATTTAATTTTGAAATGTAAATTAAATACTGCTGTTTCTAAGCATGCTAATTTAAAAAAATTAACTTTATAATGATAAAGTATTTTGCCCTAGCAGTTTGATCAAGAATGAATCCTTTCACACTGCTTTCATCAGCCACATTTGATAAATGCATTGAGAAAGAAATCACTTTTGATCACACTACTTTTTAGTCCCACTGTCTTAGTCCCACTATCTTTAGAACACTGGCAGTAGGTGCTCTTCGCCACCAGTATCCCCCTTCCTCTTGGCGCCTTATGCAAAATGTCCAGCAGGTGTCAAATTTCATTGGCTGGTACTACCTCTCTCCCAACCCATGTCTTGCACTATTAAATTTTGCCAGTGAGTGCCCAATACCACCAGCTGGTATCCACCTTCCCTCCTGACACTGTTTTTAGTTAAAGACAGCAGGAGCCCAATCCGGCCTGTGTATGTTAAACATGTTTTGACATAGGAGGGCCCAACCCTACTACCTCCCTACAATCCCTCCTCAATATTGATCAGCACCATGGTACTCAGCCCCTGTGGTGTCATCCTTAATCCCCTCAGGGTAATGTCCTCAGAGTCCCCCCTTTACCAATATTTAGTGACACTAGGCTGCCCACCCTTGGTGCCACTAAATGGACTACCAACGCTGTAGGGCCCCATCCCATGAGTCAGCATACCTTTATCAATAACTAAGAAAACTGTCCCTCATTCTTTTTTTTATTTTTTTATTCCTTAAACAGAGAAAACTGTCCAATGATGTCTTTTGTTCCATTAATCTTCCCCCACCCCACCACTTACTCCCCAACACCCCACACCCCCTCCCACACCCTTCACTCACCTCAGAATGATACACCACCATAGATCCACTGTCTGAAAAGAAACACATCCTCCTCCTTCAAGGCTGACAGGGAAATGAAAGAAACAAGGTAAGTGCAGACAATGTATTTTCAAGTATTTTGAACTTGTACTCAGAACTTTGTCATTTTGTTGATATTTTTCACCAGATTTTCCACATGCTTTTTCAGGAGACTACTTTTGCACTGCCATGAACCAGTATTTAAAGTACACAGTAAAATGCAGGCAGTGCATGCAAAGTATGAAAGTACAACTGCACAGTTCATAAACAAGTACTATAAACATTTATTTTAAACAAAGATAAAGAGTATAAATACATAAAAATTTGAAAATACATAAAACACAACAGCAGAAATTGGATGGTCTTCTGAGGGGTAAAATCATTATGAGGTTATGATAGCCAGTGAGACAGATGCAACAAGATGGCTTATAACCAGCAATAATCCCCACACTAGGGCATGCATGAAGAGATAATACTCAATACTAAGGAACAATAGTTTGTCCACCCTGTAATGAGCTCCATAAAAAGTCCCAGAAGTACAACATCCTGCAAACAGCTGTGTGATAGGGATGACATAAAATACAGACAAGTCCCTCATTCATGATCAAAAGGTTGTTACTCCCTTATTACAAATTATCTGGAATCATTATGTTGTGGCCAAGTATGATTGGGACTCTGTAAAATAGAGAAAATAAAGTAAGTTGTACCATCATATTACAAAAATGCTACAATCTCTAGTCTGCCATTTAGGCCAGGATGAACAGTTGATTGTGTTCTAAAGATCCAATAAGACTCCCTTCTTAAAAGCAATGCTTCTTCATTGCCCACCCCCATATTCAAATCCACCTTTTCTATACCCACAAATGATCAGGCATGATTTGACCCCTGAATTGTTTGTACAACATGTGTGAAATGGGACTAGATTTTTAGTTTTTATGTTGCTTGCATGCATGTGCAAGAAACATAGTGCCATCATTGGAGATTTCGGAGGTGTGTCACCTCCTCCTCCAATTCAGTCAGTGAGTTGGCAGGAGCGGCCCCTGTAAGCCAATGCATTTTGGAACTGTCTATGACACGCTCCAAAATGCAGTGGCTTACAGTTGAAAGGGGGAGCTACGCTTCAGTGAGTGCGATAAAGCATAGCTCCCTCTCCACCGCAGGCGTGACACCCGCATGTACTGTGTAGCCGGCGGGTGCCCAATCCCCTTCGGTTGATCGTCGCCCCCAGTAGTTGGTGCCACGCTGGGAGCCCACACAGGCATGGCAATCAGCCCATGGATGACAGGTGCCCAATCCCCCCCACGGCTGGTACCCCATCCTTGTGCCCGCGGTGAGCCCAACCCAGCATGGCAGCATGACGTTTTTTAAACCTATAAAAGTCCTCAGCATATCTACCCCTCAACCTGCACCCACCACTGCTCACCTTCCCACCCCCTCACCCCTACCCACCTCCCGGACTCAGCACGACGACCCGTGGACTGAAACATCCACCAGCCCGACTGAACAGGAAATGCGGTAAGCTGTATAATAGGCTAGATAGAAATTCCAACTATATATCTCAGGCTGAGAATTTTCAAAAGTACAACATAGGGTTTTGGGACCCTTCTCATGAATGATGTCACTGCTTGGTGTTATTGGGACCTGAAGGGCTGATTTCGTGCAATGACTCCAAAATCACCCTTCTGGCCCAAATACCCCATGACAGTGACTTCCCAAAGTAACTAAAGGCAAAAAAAACTGTTTGTTCTGTGTCGTTGCACAGTTCCTATACAGAGCTCATAAGTTAGTGAAATTTCAATATTTTCCTCCAGATTTTCAACATTGCACTTTACCACACCTTCTGTATGGTGGTACAGCTGTCATTTTCATCTCATCAAAATGTGTTTCCGCCCTTGTGGCGCAGAATGGTGCAGTCGTTGTGCAAAATCAATATGCGGGACAAATTAGAAAATCACAGTGACACTGTTCATGAGCAGAGGTCCTAAAATGGCTATGTTGAAAATTTGGTGAACAAATTCCTAAAAATGACTGTTTTATGAGCGTGCGTTGCACAGTTCCTACGAAGGCTCGTAAGTTCACAAATTTTCAATATTTTCACTCCAGATTTTCAACATTGCCATTTTAACACACCTCCTCATGAGCAGTACAGCTGTCATTTTTCACATCCTGCCCAAAACATGTTTCCGCCCATGTAGCGCACAATGGTGCAGTCGGTGTGCGAACTCAGTGTATGGGACACATTAAGAAAATCACAGTGTCACTGTTCATGAGCAGAGATCTTAAAATGGAAATGTTGAAAATTTTGTGAAAGAATTCCTAAAAATGACTGTTTTACAAGTGTGCGTTGCACAGTTCCCATGCAAGCTCGTAGGTTTGCGAATTTTCAATATTTCCACTCCAGATTTTCAACATTGCCATTTTACCACACCTCCTTATGAGCAGTACAGCTGTCATTTTTCACATCCTGCCCAAAACGTGTTTCCACCCATGTAGCGCACAATGGCACAGTCGGTGTGCAAACTCAATGAATGGGACACATTAACAAAATCACAGTGACACTGTTCATGAGCAGAGGTCTTAAAATGGCTATGTTGAAAATTCGTGAAAAATTTCCAACAATGACTGTTTCTGGCGTGTGCGCAGTTCTATACTACGCTCATAAGTTTCATAAATTTTCAATATTTGCACTCAATGACTTCAAATACCTAAACAGCACATAGAAGCAAGCAACATTCGGCAATGACAAATGCTTGTTAGCCTTGTTTTGTTGTTAACTGGATGCCCCACCACCATTCTCATGTGGCCCTTTTGCTTTATCTGTCATTTTTGAAATGCTGCCCCAGTTGTTTTTTCACCCTGAGGTGTGAAATGGTGTTTTGACCAGTATTTTATTAATGACACCAGTTATGTTCAGAACAGGGGTCATAGAAATCCTGTGTTGAGAATTTAAGGACACAATGTCAAAATAAAAAGTATGAAGTGATGTGCACAGAGCTGGCCATAGGACCAGCAGGTAGCATCTTGTGCTCCTGTGCTGGTGACTCAAGTTCAGGGATGAGCTTGGGAAGCCAGCTGGGTGGCAGGATGATGGTGGTTGGCACTGTCACACAGCACTGCTTCCAGCCTGGTAAGGGATTGTGCAGTATCTGTCATTCATGCAACACCTTGTGGTGGGCTGGGGAGCCTTCCCTCACAAAGGGTTGTCATCTATGTGAAAGCATGGCAAGGTCATTCACTGCATCAATAGAAGTGGGTTGGCATGAATAATGGAGCTAGATTTTTTGTTTTATTTTTTGGTAATGAGGTAAGACCCACTAGGCACAAGTGGCTGTTTTCAGGGGCAACCCATTAGCTCTGGGGAGGGTAAGTGACTTGTTCAGAGTCACACAGTATGCAAGTGGAGGTTGTGGGAATCAAACCCAGTTATGCTGAATGTACCAAGCTCATTCACAGCATGTTACTCTAAACTCAAGGATATACTACCAACCAGAAATATCTCCACTATTCTGTTTATTGGACCTGCATGAATGAGGATACAATACCACTATCACTAAAAGAAGAATTCACTGAAAAACTTACGTTAATGCAAACATTAGGGTTGAAGAACACAAAGTGCACAAGTTAAGGAAATAAGCCATAAGGGTTTGGAGTCACAGGAGTCTTGATGAATGGGAGGTGCTTGGGTTATCAACCCAAGTGCCAGTTACAGGCACTTTATGAGCTTTGGGAGCTAGGGGTTCTACAAGAGCCTTGGCAAATTGATCTCAAGGCTGGCCCAATGGCACTGAGGGTTGAGGCAGTGGATGCTACACCTCGTGCCACGCTGGCAACCGGGTTCAGAAACAAGCCTAGGTCATCAGGGTTGGCAGGAGAGGGCTAGATTGAGCATCCACCAACTCTCTCTAGTCCTGGGGTGGCTGAGGAATGTTCATTGCATGTTAGCAACCTCTGGGGATGCCAGGGGTTCTGTAGCATGGTGAGAATTGGGAGGGCCGTGGCAGATGTCCGCACAATGTGCCTGAGGTCATTGCACATCTGCACTCCAGTGGATGTAAACAGGTGGAAAAAGGAGGCGATAACCTGAGCAGCTTAATGTCTGCACCCTGTGCTGCCCGGAGGACTTGTGTGGAGTCCCACCTGAGGGGATCTGGGGCTATCCTGGTTGAGATCAGCAAGGGGGGCCTTCCAGCAGGATGGCATGATGGCTGTCCCAGATCCTCCTGGGTGTGGTTTGAGCTACCCAGCTCTCAAGGTGGGCAGGGCCGGTGGCTGGATGCCCCTTGCTGGTGTACACACTGCAGATAGAGGGTACAAAGCAGCCATGATAAAAAAAAATTGAGCCCCACCCCTTCCCAATATAAGTTAAAGGCAATGATGTCTGAGCTACTGGGGCTCATTTCAGAGCAAGCAGGGTCAAGCCTTGTCAAGCCATCCTGTAATTCCAACACAACTAATGCCCACCACCTCCTCCCATGTGCAAACAAGGTCACACATGATCTTTTGCTAAAAGAAAGCTACAGTATGACTGATTCTGATTGCCACATCTGGCAAGCCATACTTCTCTGCCTCCAAAGAGTGTATGGCTATGAGGCACTGGCTTGGAGCTATACAGTACCTTTGTCTTTGGACAGAAGGCTATGGGCTGGGGAAGGGGGTTGGCATCAGGGTTGACATCCCCAAGGAACACCATAACACTGATTCACCAACGCTTCAGAGACTTTAGACCCTCAAGGTAGAAACTCCCTTTATGCCTTCAAACTGCATTTCTGGAAGACCCTAATGACAAACACAGACTGCAAGTGCTAGCCCACAAATCCACTCTTCCCCAACCAAGCACTAGAATCTTTTTTTGACAGATCTCCAGGAGAAGGGGATTTAAGATACACTCCTCTGGTCCAGACCACTGTGGAAGCAGTAGAATGTGAACCAACTGTCAATGGTTAAAAGTATTGCTTAGCCTAGAACTGTCAAATGGGGTTGGGGTGATCTACTTTTTGTGTCTCTCTACAGGGGTTAAACGTTGAAGGTTTATGGTTGTTACTTCCTGTGCTCACTCTATCTATAGAGTGTAGAATCATAATTTCTATTGGGTTGTACCACTGCTTATATCCTTTGTTACCGTATTGTGCATTTTTGCATGCCATCTTGATGGCCCAGGTTGTGCCTGAAAAAGGTCGACTGGACTAGTGTACTTACCGGGCAAAAAATATATTAATAAATAAATAAATAAGTAAATAAACAAATATCCTTACATTTTGGACTGTGCGCTCTTCAACCCTCATGTTTTTATCAACCTAGTTTTTACATACACATTCCACCCTTGTGAATACAAAAAAAAAATTTAATTATCTGTGCAGCACCAGGTTCTGCATTAAAGAAAGAGTCATGTGCTTCTGAGAGTCCTAAGTTTCATTTGTCATGGTGGCTCAGCTGCCAGTATAACTGGAATGGTATTTCAGGTGGCCTGGGTTCAAATCCATCTAAAGCATTTATTTTTCTCTTCTGTTTAAGTTCTATATACAGTACATACACATTGCAATATTTTTGCACCATATAGAATTAAAACAATTAGGGGAACCACCAATCCTTAGCTTTCCAAAGCCCCAATTGGACTCATGTGGAACAGAGACAATCTTTGGCATATAGCAAAGGCAACTGGAACACCTGCTGCAATGAACACCTACAAGGCAGCCAGAAATGCTTGCACCAAACTCGTCTGACAGGCCAAAGCCTCCTACTACAAGGATCTACTTAACAAAACATGGGTCTCTGACAGAGACTTTTGGGGGACCTTGAAATCCCTGATGGGCAAGGCCACTAAGGCTCCCCCGACCTTCTTGTTACCACAAAGGGGTCCTTGCAGGAACCCATCAATATTGCAATGAGCTCAACAACGCCTTCACAGACCTCTCAAGTGTACTCCCCAGTGACTATTTCATGGATACACAAGCACAACAATGACAAACTGCCCCTCCCAACTCATTAAGAAAAGAGGTACCGCCATTTCACTTTAAATGTGTCACCAAGGCCGAAGCAATTAAACACACTAAAGGGGCCCTTTGCAAGACCAGTATGGGAGCAGATATGCTTGACATGAAGCTGGTTGGTCTTGTCTTGATGAACTCTTGGTTCTCTTACCATGGTTTTCAATGCTTCTCTTAAATAGTGAGTGTTCCCAGATTTATGGAACTCAACAAACGTCACACCTGTCTTTGAAGCAGGAGACAAGACACAAACATTCAACTACAGACCCATCTCCATCCTCCCTCCCCTATCTAAAGTACTTGAAAGAATGGTCTCAGAGCAACTTATGGAATACCTAGATAAACACAATCTACTCTGTGCACAGCAGCATGGCTTCCAAAAAAAGGACTCCACCCTCACGCACTAGTGGACTACTCATCCCACTTATACAATGCATTGGACAATGGGCAAGCAGTTGGTTGGTCTTCATCTACATTATGAAGGCATTTGACTCTGTAAATCACAACCTCCTCCTAAGCTGCCTTCTATCCACAGGTCTATCCCTGAGATGGTAAATTGGTTTGGCAACTACCTCACCAACAGGACACAACGAGTCAAAATAGGTGATACCCTATCTGCAGCTAATGAGGTGACTTGAGGGTCCACTGAAGTCAATCCTTGGTCCTCTACTCTTTAGCATTTTCATCAGCTCCACCCCTACAGCATGTTCAGCAAGAACAGCTCTCTATGCTGAAGACACAGTAATATCAGTCAGTGGTAGACCGCCACTCCATCACAACAGATCTCCAAAGCAGCTTCCTTAAACTTGAATCTTGGTTCACAGAAAACAAACTACTGTTAAACATCAAAAAAACTAAGAGTATGTTCTTCACCACCTCCCAAAGCAGAAAGAAATACCTGCCACTGCTGATACATAACCAAAAGGGCGAATTTCTAGTCCAAGTCACCAAGTTCAAATACCTTGGCATCACATTTGATGACACCCTTACCTTCTCAAGCCACTTAGACTCAGTTATCAAGACTGCAAATGCAAATCTGGGTGTGCTTTACCATCATAGACACTCAATGACTCCTGATGCTCTCAAACTAGAAACTAGTAATTCAATACTTTCTACCATAGACTATGGATTGCCTATTTATGGGGCGAGCACAAAAACAGCCCTGAACAGGATCAGCACACTCCTCAATAAAACCTGCCCCCTCACTCTGGGGGCTGTCATTGACACCCATACCTGCATGCTCTACAAAGACACAGTGGCTCCCACTCAGCCTTTAAGGGCAATATCAAACCTGCATGCTTCTAAAAAAGGTGCTACTGGGTCTGTCATTTTCCATACTGGGAGACCACTTTAGGCTGGCTGTCCCTACAAAATCGACCCAAAGTACGGCCACTGACAGGATGATGATTCCCTTCAAAAGGACAAAACTGGCCCAAAACTCCATCCTGTATCAGGGACCGAAGTGGTACAGTGAACTACTCACTGATCTCTCTGAGACACCCAAGATTAGTACTTTCAAAACTGGGCTCAGAACCTTCCTTGGCTCAAAAATGACCTGTATCTGCTGGTGCTAATGTGATAAAAACTCAGCCGACAGTCTCCCAGTACCTACCCCTTTCCTCAATTATCACTCCACTGAATATCACCTTCCCCAGGACCCCCTTACCCTATCCCCTTGTAACTAACAATGTCTCCTCCTGGCTGAACACTCCCCCACCTCCTCTGACGATGCCACCTTTTGGCTGACCCCCACCTTCTCTTTCCCTGAATCAAGCTTGTGTAATTAAGTACTAAATTGATGTAAAACCTCAGCCTTGTTCTATTACTAGTTGTGTATATGATTCAATGTTCCTTTTACTGTTAACTCTGTATTTTATACTGTTCTGTCTGGTTTTAACAATTGACATGGAACCTTTGAAATGAGTCCTTGACTCAAAGATATTAATCCCAAACTGAAATAAATAAATAAAACATTGCACCCTTATGAATAAACTAGAAATATTTTGTACTATTTATTGGACTTTTGCAATTTAAAGTTTTGTCATTTGCAAAGTATTTCACAGCTCTGTTTATTCAATGTCATGTTTTGTACTGCTCCTGTCTTTTTCTGCTTCACACACTGTGTTTGTGAATTAAACAATAATGCATGGCAGGGTGTGTGATGTGTTGGGATAACATCTCACCACGGGTAGTTGGGCACAAGGCTGCATGCCAGGTGCACCCGACACTCAAGAAGTGATGTTCTCCCAGCATGACATACACCCTGGAGTGCATTATTGTTATTATACAATGGCTCATTTGTAAATAAAAAAGAAAAAAGGAGAAAGAATTATTTTATTTTATTTTTGTATTTGCCTTTTGTGTGTGGATGTGTACATATACAAAAAAGGTCCACAGTTTTTCTGTTTGCCACTAGGTGATGGTGCTGCATGAAAAGCACTGTCTGCTGCTCTACATAGCCTTTGTGTTCTTTACTTCTGAGTGTGAATCCTCAGCTGCAATCTTTGGCTACCCCACACACACACACACAGCTGGCTGTTCATTTCCTGCTTCTTTTATTTATCTTTTTTTTTCTGCAGTTTTAGTTTAACAAGTGGAGCCATTTATTTCTATGGCTTCTGAGCCATTTACGAACAAAGCCAGAGCAACACTGAACTCTGCAGGCACTATGAGATTGTGTCAGTGAGTAGAGGACTCAGAGAGGGGAAAGTATACTCGGGAACTGTACTGCATCAGGAGAAAAGAGATTATCTGTAGTGATGTGTTTTGAAACTATCGTCATTAGACCACAGAAGAAGGTGAGGGACATAAGTGGAGTCAGAGGTTTGCCATCAGCGAGTGTACAGGGTGACGGTTACCTGTGCATGTGCTGTGATAGAGCAGGTGACAGAAAAAACATTTATAGTTAGTGCTTTGTTCTAGTTTTGTACATTTTGTTTCAATTTCATTTAAATGAGTCAGGGGCTTAGAACACATATTCACACTGAGTGAATTTGGCACCATTCCCCACTAAATCTGCCTCTGTTATCGGGTTATTGGAAATGGAGCAGGGCAGTGATTTCAGATAGAGCAGGGTGTGAAGTGTGAAGGGGTGCACTCTCAGTTCAGTATATTAAGCTATGTCCGTGAAGGTGCTCATAGCTGAAATTTGGAAAAAAAACAGATTTGCAGTTTACCTTTTACATTTTGGCTTGCCTTTTTGGCATATTTGAGGGTGTTCTGATACAGTTTATTTGTGGGGGCGGGGTTCTGATACAGTATTTTTGCGGGGAAGGGGGTTGTATGATATGATGGGAGGTTGTATGATACAATGGGAGGTTGGGAGGTAAGTGTGTGGATTGACATCTTTAATGTGTCAACATGTGAGAGGGTCATGTGTGCGCCTGGACTTGATACAGTGATGTTATGCTTGGATAACATCACTGTCCCAGGTGAACACTGACCAATCAAAGCCCTGGAAATTTTCTTGCCATTGTATAATGTGTTTTGAGAACTGGAAAGCCATCATAAAACAACTACCTCTGCTGTTACTCCTACTCCTACTATCATTGGCCCTATTCTCAAATGGGTGGGTAATAAACACCAGAGGCACATTACCTGCCCGTGGAGTTCCACGCCTGCAGACAGGCGGCACTGGCTGGTATTTACTACCAGCCACCACCTGTCTGTGGTCCTGCCCCCAGCATGCAGATGTGTGAGGGCATTTCCACAGACCAGGCATACACCAATGGGATGTGCAGACCTGGTGCATGAATGGATCCTGCACCTGCAGGGCATTGAAGACAGTAGTGGCCATAATGGCGCCACCAGCTTGGGGCAGGTGGGTACCCAGTTGGCTGCCCCAGCCCTCCTTCATGATCCATGGACTGGGGTGGCATGTGGTGGTGCCGAAGGGTCTTTGGATTTCAACTCATAGAAACAGGCAGATAAAACACAAGGTGCATAAAAAATGCTTCAGATTATTTATCATTTTATTTGTAACTCAAAATAATAATGTACAATACAGAAAATAAAGAAATCTGAGGTTAGCATTTCTCAGCTTTAGCATGGCTTAGCATCAGCCACCCTGAAGATCTTACACCTTCCTTGCCATAAAGTAACTGAACTTCCTATCTAACTAAAGTCAACCCTAGTGGTGGACTTTATACAGTTTTAGGCATGACATCACAGTCAGGTGATCTACCCACATTATGTCTCTTAACTAAAAGTTATCCCTCTGAGGCTCATAACCCAGCCTATACAAAAACCAAATGGTTATTTCTAAACCTCTGTTAAAGAGGGTTCATGACAACATAGAAATATACATGTTTTGCAATGGTGGCCGGATTTATCATCAACAAGAGCTTAACTACTTCTAGCTCCTCCTCTTGGCAGTGACCTCACATTTTATTTCATCATAAAAAACAGGCCATTAGGGGCCACTGTCTCTCTATAGGGCTTTACACGGATGGCATTCTGTTCAGTCCTGCACCATAGATGTAACAGGTAAGTGCAGGTCGGTTGCTAACATATTCCTATTAATTAAAAGTAGGAGGTGTAAGTCGCTCTATATTCATACAGAATATATGTGAGGGTCTTTTATCCCACCAAGAAAAACTACAATACCCTAGATTCAGTGTATGTACAACCCCAAAAGTGTAAGGAGGTTCTTCATTTTCTGTATTTTGCCTTATTATTTTGAGTTACAAATAAAATGATAAATGATTTTAAGTGTTTTCTTACACCTTGTGGGAGGGCAGGTTGGATGAAGACAAATTCTTCTAAAATGTCCCATAGGGCAGTGCACTTTATTACAGAAGGACTTCAACACACTTCACAATAAAATGAACAGTTCAAGCAGTGCAAATCTGGAACTTCTGTGTTGCTTGTACTACTTGACTAGTCAGGATGATCTTGGGCAACTCTAAAAACTTGGCATAAAGGGCTGTCAGTTCCCACTCAGCCAGTAGGCTCACAGGGACAAAACCAGTTCCTGAGGGTGGTCCTAACTGCACCTGCAGTTCTGCAGCCTATACTTTAGGTAGACCAATTACTCCTCCAGCTGCTCAACTCAGCTCTAGTCCAAAACATCCCAGCCTTGGCTAGCACTGCCACTGGTCAGTCTTTCTGAGACTGCTCCCAGCACTGACTACTCCCCTCTTGCATCAGCCAGTTTTCACTCCTGCAGAGGACCGCTTCCTCCACAGCTCAGGTTTCATCTCCTTATCTGCCAGACTGTGCTCAGTCAGCTCCTTTTATAGGGCTGGAGATCATGTGACCTGTCAATCATAGCTTAAATGTTAGTTAAATGTTTGCAACAATTTTAAACATGTCTGTTTCATACAAAAAAGTAAGCAACACATGAAAAAACAACATTTTAACACATATCGGCTTTTAAACAATCACAAAATAAAGCAATACAAAAATAAAGAAGGGCACTTCCAGGCAGGAAGTCCCACCTTTTTTGTTCCCAGACTCCCTCATGCTAGAGCTCTACAAAGCCCACAGAGTTCTGTTGGCCTGAGACCATAGTAATGCACAAAATGGATGCCAGCAAACTAAAAGCTCACGGTGTCAGGCATTTCCCAAACAGATACATTTTCCTCAATATACAGCAATGTGTGCAGTTTTTGCTTAAAGAAGCATTTCATCTAGTATCAGGAAAATTTAGATAAGACCAGCAATACAAAACAAAAGGTATTGCTAATGCATTGTTTGTAGCAGTTTGTAAAACATGTGTTTGGTACATTTCATCAAACAGTAAGAACTTTGGGAGTCCTGATACCTTTATTACCTTCCATATAAAACTAAAGGTGGTTTATAGTAGTTCTTCAGTATTTTGTTTTATATTTTATTGGGCCAAAAACATAGTTTCATTTTATGTACTTTCCCGAGTACAGTATAATATTTTTGCATATGGAAACTTTTAACAGCAGAATACAGCACCAAAGTACATTTAGGGCAGCACATGTATACTTAATGCTAGCTGTGTGCATGTGCTGGGGGGTCAGAAAGAGAAGAATTAGAAAGAGTATTAAAGTTTCAGTGCTGGGTGATCAGTCCAGTAAAGACAAGATAGAATATTAGAAAGGTTAGCATAAAATGAATCTGTGTTTTTGGCCCTATAAAATATGAAACAAAATACTGAAGAACTATTATAAACCACCTTTATATTTAGTCTGCCTGTTTCTATGAGTTGAAATCCCACTACTACCACATATGTCAAGGGGCATGTGGGATTTCAATTCATAGAAACAGGTAGACAAAACATAAGGTGTTTCACTGGGTGTGGATATTCAAGATAACAAATACAAGGCAGACTCAAATCACAGTACATAAAAAATGCCCAGAGGCATTTTTCATTTTAGTTTGTCATAAAAAGAAAGAATATATGTAAAGAAATCAAATGAAAAAATGTCAAACTACAAGTTAGTTGCATTCAAAACAAAGGCCACTGCTTTTGGTCTTAGCAAATTCTAGGCTTCAAGCAGAATGACCGGTGTGAGCCCACACCACTGAAAGGTCTTTCTCCTACCTTGGTCAGTCTCCTCCTAACTCTTTTTTCCCTTAATGCCTTTAGTGACAGGTTTAAATACTTGCTAGGTGGGGTCACTTAACTAAATCCTTAACAAACAAGCATTTGTCAAAGCCGAATGTTGTCTCGCTGGCATTGGCATTGGTAGTGCCAGAGTTAGAGATGCATAATAGGAATGGCATTGAAGTACTGAAGAGACGCCAACCCCACCCCCACTCTGCAGAGACTGCCAGGCATTGGGGTGTGCCTTTGGGTCATCAGCTATAACGCTCATGCCATTTTACTTTGCCCTACCCGTAGACACTGACAAGTGTCATGGTGTGCTTTGGGGTCTTTGGGTGTTATACTTACCCCATTCCATAAGGGAAATACGCTGAGGTGGATGCAGTATAGGAGAATGGGGTGAACTTTGTGGCTGAACACTGTAAGGCACACCATGATGTGTGTCACTCGCTGCACGGTGGGGGTGGGGGTGGAATAGGGAGCATTACAGCCAATGATCCCAAGTCACATCCCTGATGCCTGTCACTCTGCACAGGGTGGGGTGTTACAGTTGGAACCCTAATGCCCTGGGCGTTTGTTGGCATTTTCACTCCGAATTTTCAACATGGGCTTTTTGTGACTCCATCTCATGAACAGTGGCACTATCAGTTCGTTAGCCAAAGGTGATTTTGCACAGCGACTGTGCCATTTGGTGCACAGGTGCGAAAACACATTTTGGGCAGCATGTAAAAAATGAGAACTGTATTGTTCATGAGGAGGTGTAAAAAAATGGCAACATAGAAAATCTGGAGTGAAAATATGAAAAATAGGCGAAGTCATGAGCATGTATAGAAACTGTGCAACACACATCTGTAACCCAATTGTTTTGGGGATTTTTTTAACCACATTTTCAATATAGGTATTTTGGGACCTCCCCTCATGAACAGTGGCAGTGTGATTTTGTTAATTCATCCCAAATGTTGATTTCCCACAGCAACCATGCCATTGTGCACCACAGGTGTGAAAACACATTTTGGGCAGGATGTGAAAAATGACAGTTGTACTGTTCATAGAGAGGTGTGAAAAACTGCCAGTGTTGAAAATGTGTCATGAAAATATTGCAAATTTGTGAAGTTACAAGGGTGCATGGGAACTGCACAATGCACGCTTGTAACAGTCATTTTATATACTTTCATCACCATATTTTCAAAATAGGCATTTTAGGACCTCTGCTTATGAATAGTGTCACCGTCATTTCCTGAAACTGTCCTAAAAACTGATTTCGTGCAGTGACCATTCTATTCTGCGCTGCACATGTGAAAACACATTTTGGCCAGTATATGTAAAATGACAGATGTACACTTCATGAGGAGGTGGGGAAAAATGTCAATTTTGAAAATCTGGAGTGAAAATATTACAAATTCACAAAGTTTAGAACGCAGCTGAAACTTACATGAATACATGCTCTTAAAACAGCCATATTTTGGATGTTTTCCAACAAATTGCAACATAGGCTTTTGAGAGCCCCTCATGAACAGTGACACTGTCGTTTCATTCATCGGTCCCAAAAGGGATTCCACGAGTGACTGTCAAATCACATTTTGGAACGAATAATGCCATGACTGTGACTGAAATCATGAGGAGGGGTCCCAATAACTCCATATTGAAAATTTGGTGTCAAAATTCCCAAATTGCCCAAGTTATGCACCACAGTTGAAAACCCTATTTATACCATTATACAGCTTACCAGCATTTCCTCAGTTCCGGTCGGCTTTGAAGAGTGCAGATGTGTTCCCGGTCCACGAAGATTGTTGTGCCAGACTCTGGAGGTAAGTATGGGGCGGGGGGTGAGTGGGTAGAGGTGGGAGCAGGTTGGGGGGAGGAGACCAGGACCATTTTCTGTTTTACAGGCTAAAAAAAAAAAAAAAAAAAAAGGGAGCACGTGAGGACTATTTTTTTTTCAGGGACATTTGGCACACTGGGGTGGGCTCCTGCATGCTGCCTGATTGTTTTGGGGAAGGGGATGTGGCCGCACGGAGGGTTGGGCACCCGTCCAGCACATCTGAAAAGGGGGCAAGAGCCGAGGGGAATGGGCACCCCGCATACAACAGAAGGGGGAGACATTATGCCGATAAACTGGGAAGGGTCTGTGCCTATGGGGATTGGAGCCCACCATCGGCAAAGAAAGACTGTTGGGGGAAGCACATGATGCCTAGGGGATTGCGCACCCCCTCGGCAAACACTTGGGGTCATTATGCCGACAGGGTGGGATCTCCCATTGGCAAATGAATTGGGTTGGGGCATGTGACAGGAAGTTGGCAGCCCTGAAGTCAGGCGGCAGGCAGTCAGTGCCACCATTTTTACGTCGGGAGGTGTGTTATTGTGCCGCTGCAATGAGATGCTTGCTTCTCATTGCAGAGGACCTTTTCTTAGATCTGGTGACCACATTCTGAATTCCTAGTGTGACGCCTGCATGCTGGCTGATTGGGGAATGAGGAATGCACCTACTGATGCGTCCCCTGCATTCGCCCACAGTGACCGCACCTTCAAATCTGCTACTAACACAATATGTTGACTCGTACGCAAGCGCGAGCCAACATAAAAATACAAAAGAAAACTAGCTAGGTTAGTCTAAAATCACAAGCTGACCCACCATGCATTATAATACAGCACTACACATTGTTTTAATAAAATAACCAAGCATCAAGTGTAATACTAGGGTAGTAAAACTTCATAAATGCTTAATTGCCTGGCAACTAACATAGGGTCCCTCCTTAGTTATCTTTGAGTGACAGGGAGGGCTGTATAAAGAGAGTACTGCACAGGGCACTTCTCTCCCATAGAAAACTTCAGATGCAGTCCTGGAGTCAGGTAAGATACTGAACTGTTTAGTTTTCTTCCTTGGTTTGTATGATAACTGCAAAATGTTAAAGTTCCCTCAGGAAACCTCAGAACTGTAATAACCCCTCTTTATCATTTACTAGTCTCAGGGTTTTAGCTCTTAATGCACCTGTTGTTTTTTAAAATGGGGGTGGGGTTCACTTATTCCAAAAAACAGGCCTTCTCTGGAACAAACACAGCCTGGGGCTAAATTACAGACTAGCCCCATTTAGAGTCGAGGCACGAAAGGCACTTCATGCTTGCTTGTTTTCTCTTGGTGCTCTCCAATTATGATTATATAAATTTAGCTATCTTTGCAGTTTAACTTTCCATCCATTTTATTAACCTGTATATTTAGGCACCTTATAATTTCTTAAAGAATTTTCTGATTCAAGCATAAATTCAGCACTGCAGACACATTAAAGTCCTACAGGAGCGCATACACAAATCCATTTATATTCCTAAAGCCCATGAGCATGTTATTCAACCTCCAGCAAACAGCTTGGTTAAAACATTCTGTATTTTAAATCTAGCAGCTCTTTGATATTTGTGAAGACAATACAAGCCCCTTATAAAACATGTGCTAAACTATTTCTTTTTTTTTATTATTTTACACAAGCACCTTGCACTATTATATATTTAGCACCTTATATAGCACTTCAGGAATTTGAGAGCTTTATTCATGTTTAATTTCTTTCTAGCAATTTGCACTTTATATAGCAGGCAACATTTACTGTTGGGATAATTATTTAAACCATTCCTTTTCTTATATATATGGCTGCACTGCAGCACTCTATTCTCCATTCTGTGCACTAGCTGCATTTTCTCATGCATTTTTACTTCATTTTACTTCTTTAAATGCACTAATGCACTTTTTATTCCTACAGTTAGCACTAAATGGGGGTGGGAGTGAGGAAAGACCTATGTCTTCACGGGCACCCACACATGACAGGGTCACCCTGTCACTGGTGGGGTCTGCAGTGCCACCACGGCAGCAAGCCGCCTACCAGTGCGGCATCCTGGGGGTATCCTCAGCTGGGTGTTATTCAGCATAAAAGTGCGCCTGTGCCCAGCACTCCACACCTTGTGATCCCACCCCAGCACATTGCTGTCTGCACTAACGGGGATCGAGTGCCAAGGGGCTGCATGCCCTGATTGTTGAATTCGGCATGGGGGTGCAGAGGGTGCAGAGTGGCTATGCACTACAGTTACGTGGCACATAGCCACGCTTCACAATAGTGCATAGGAAACAATGTATGAAAGATAATATTTGCCCCACACCCCAACCACCATTACTTCTCCCAAAAAAGAAGTAAAAGTAGGTTTGTGACTTGTGGACAATTTTTGAAAATGTGCTTGTTTAAAAATAGTCAACACTAAGTGAAAATGTGAAGAGTCTTTCCACTGATATGCCAATCTGACAGAGTGATGACTTTTGAGAACTCTTCAAGTCAATCCCTAATTTTCTTCACTTATTTGGTGTTTCACACTCTGGGATGGCCTCAGTTTGACACAGCACAAATTTCTAAGGGGGTCCTAACTCCTTGTATCAAGGGGGGAGGTATGAGAGAGACAGTGAAATTGCAGTGATTACACAATAAGTATTTACAAGGAAGTTCTAAGACTTGCAATTAATCTGTCTCAAGCAATTCCTGCTTTGTTATTTGAAGTAATTTATTCTTGTACATTTATCATATTAGGAGACAGCAGAATTAGCTGATCTTTAGTACAGAAATGAAAAGAATGTGATTTTATATAGCACCATTCTATATACAGTACAGTATCCCAAGCCACTGTATAACTGATGAATGGTTGGAAGCAGTAATTAGGCATGCACACAATGGTTAAATGAGATTCAGGGAGGTTGTGAAAGGCTCAAGGAGATAAGTACAGAGAAAGAGCAAGAGAAGAGGAAGAGGAAGAGAGAAAGGAGATTCAGCATGTATCAGTTAGGTGGTTGCTAAAGGTAACATAGTGAGTGGCTCTGCAGAGATTTAAACCTTGGTCTCCAGGTATACAGCTCTGCACTTTGACCATCTGCCTACATTACTATTAATTAATTATTTCATCTGATATGTTTTCTCAGTAGACTATTCTGTGAAATAGGAAACTAAGTTTTGCTTCTAAATCACATAATCCCACAGTGGAATGTATAGTTAAGAGTACTCACGTTACAGAATAATGATGCTCTGCTCTTTCTGGAGTGAGGGTGGGTCAGGGTGGTTGCATGATCACTGGAAATCCATGCACCATACTGTCAGACAGTCAAATAATGACATCATATATCACAGAAACATATAACTATAGAATATGATGGCAGATAATTACCCTTAAGTGCATCCAGTCTGCTGTAGCTTCAAAGCAACTACTCACCCACTCTCTCAGCTGACAGAAGAGTGCATCAATGGCAGTCCCTATTTTAGGTGTAGCGGGCAAGGGCAAAAAAGGATACCTGGAGAACAAATATGTAAAAGATAACATTGTCTGTCTTTAAGTTTATTCTTTAGTTTATTCTTATATGATCTGGAAAAAGGGATCAATCATTCTTGTTGTCTAAGTCTGAACATACTAGAGTGAGAACTTGCAGTAATATATGAGTCCTATTATTACTCCCATCACAGGAATTGCACAGGTGACTGCAGTGCAACCTCCTGACACTCTTCCACTAATGTGCCTCAACATTGTCATGAAAGGACCACCTCTGGTGGATGAGAGAAAGCTAGTTGACAATTAAATCTTTACACCTCATGTGAGATTGCCAACAAGAGTGCACACAGTTTGCCCGTCATGATGATGTTTTTGATATGTGAACACCTGTCTACCAGGGGTGGGCACTGATGCCACCACAACTCATTTCACATATGCCATCAAACAGCCATCAATTCGTGGTATTAGCTTGCAACTGCTACCAACCTGGGCAAGAAGTTTCTGACCTACTATACATTACAACAAATAAATTAACAACAAAGAAGATCCTTAACCCTGTGGACTCTACTGAGCTCCTAACCCACCTGCAGAACATGGAAAAACATATATCATGCTGGTTTTGTTTACAGAGATTATAGTTCATGTTTTTCAGCACTTGTGCTTGGAAGATATACAGTATTTAAAATACATTCAATCATAAAATATGTGGTGGTTCAGCACATAGATAAAATAGGCAGTTCTCTAGCATACAGGATGGTTTCATAAAGGCAGATCCTGTCAAACCAACTAACTTGATCTCTAGTGAGGTAGAGAGGGGCCAGGTGGTAGATGCAGTCTTTCTGGACATCAACAAAGAATTTGACACTGTACCATGAAAACCTCATGGAGAAAGTAGTACCATTTGGAATCCACAAAATGTGAAGGAGGCGGGTAACAAACTGGTTGGCAACTACTGTAGGAAACAGAAAGTGGTGGAGGATGGTCACCATTCATAGTGGAGAAGATGCAGTTGCCGATTCCAGAATGGATGCATTCACCACCCAAAACTTGCCACAGGGTGGGTGTTTAATGCAATGTGTGACTTGCGTCAAACACTTCAGCAATCTCGATTCGGAAAGGCGCTTGCTGCAAAAGCCCTACCACAAGTCCAGAACACAGGACAAAGGGAGTTAGACCACCTACTCCCTGGTCTAATGTTGCATCTTAGATTGCAGCACTTGTGCCAAACTTTGGTGCAAGGTGCCGTAAACTGGGGAAACTGTTGCAGTTGTGTCACCTCTTCTGGAATTGGACTGGGTTGTATCCGAGGTGCTTTGGCACAACTATGTCCTACTTTGTGGTGGACACAGGGCTTGAGGCAAGCCCTGCTTCCCCCTTATAGAATCCAATCTGCAGTATGTACAGTACTGAGCAAAATTACTCAGGAGTGGTACAGAGTCTGTTCCTCTAAACATATTTATTTATGACCTGTAGTAGGGGCTACTGATGTCTGCTGATGACAATTAATAGGCAAGATACCCTTAAGGTGCAACAATGGACAGCAACATTGTAGAAAAGACTCTAGGTGGTAATTGTGGACCATAAGTTGATGTCAGACAGAAGTGTGGTGTCACAGTCAAGAAAGTAAATGCACTGTTGGGGTGCATAAGAGGGGGAGTAAGAAGCATGTCATGGGAAGTAATTCACCTCCTGAGCAAGGCCACGGTTCGACCACACTGGAGGACTGTGTCCAGTTCTGATCACTGCAGTTCAGAAAGGAAACTGAACACTTTGAAATGGTTCATCACAGGGTCATGAAACTGATAATGACATAGGAGACAAGAGTGCTAAAGAAAAATGGATATACTCAAAAACTATTTAGCCTAGAGAAGAAAAGAGAAGACTGAGAGGGAAAATTATCATGATTTTCAAATACTGAAGAGGATAGACAAGGTGGGGTATACACAGATGTTAAAGTTTGGTGAATGCAAGTAGAACTAGAAGGCATGTCTTCAAGCTAAGGACGTGGGATAGGTTGGGGGAAACAATAGAAAGCATTGCTTCACACACAGTGTGGAAAACATGTGGAATTTTCTACCCAGTGTGGTTTTGGAAACTGGCACTGTTCAGGCTTTCACACCAGTAGTAGACAAATTACTGATGTAGAAAGGCAATGAGGTTAGAGAGTGTAAGTAGAGTAACACTCTGGTTGTTAAGCATGGATGTGTGCCCAAACTCAAATTGGTTATAGTCAGTGCCTTGCTGCCAGAGAAGCAGATATGTTGGAACCTGTGTCCTTTCCACCATCATAGTACTAAAACTGCTGAATTATGTTATATTACATTGCCTTCTCTCTCTCCGTTGTGGTCAGTCTCTTAGCAGGCACCAAGACATGAACATAGCATGGTAAAATGTAATATTTAACTCTCCAGTTCCACACACACAAGACTAGGTTTGTGGAACTTGACTGCCATGTACTACTTACAAAACTGGTTGGAGAAACCCTGCTTCATGACTTACTGACTGACTGACAGCACTGAGGATCTGCACAGGTAACAGACAGCAGAGTCCACTAAATAACTTGTCCCTGTGCCTGCCTGCCATTTTACCATATGATTCACTGAGCTCAAAGAGAATGTTGAGCTACAAATGACAGCCATTTTTGTACTTGCTTAACAAGAAGGCACCAAGTTACCCCTGCCTCAGGTACTGCACCAAACAATAAATGAATGCTGCTTCTGCCTTTCAAAAATGACATTCACACATACCATGCTTCTTTCTACAACAGAAGTACAGTACATTGTTTGAGGACTCCTTCTGAAATTTCTAAGTGCTGTCATGCTTGCTGATATCACAGTTATCCATCACACTCCCTCTGGTCATGTTAACACTACTGGCAACCGAGCAGGCTACATTTCTTACCATGCTTTAAAAAAAGTATCTAATTATGTAAACCAAACCACTACTCATGCAGGAGGACCAGAGCAATTCAAATGAAATGGACTGCAACTCAGGGGGGTAGGGGGATGAAGAAAACAAAACCTTGGGGGGACAGCATAACTTCTGCCACTCCTCTCAACCACTCACTCTGCTATCATCCCAATCATGATCAAACAAGAACACAGGCAGATGCAAAAAAAAACAACTCATAATCACAACTCATATTCCATGGCCACGGCCACCACACTGCAAGGGAGGGATGCTGATTTTTTTAAAATAAATGAACAGCTAGTTTGCAGGCTCAGTGAGGACTGCTCAGCACTGCAGTTCCCTCTACTGATGATATATCTGCTGAAGGACTATTTCACCAGAAACTTTTTTGTCAATCATTTTTTTATTTTATTTTATTTCATTTGCATTCATTTTTACCATTTAACTGATTTTCTTAGTGCAATAATACCCTCCAAATTGGTTGGCATGGGTTATACCCACCCTTCCAGGGGCTATAAGGCCCTATACCTGCAGCACTGACCAAGACTTGTCCAGTGGCCCAGTCAGATAGCCCAATAATACTCAGCTTGTCAGGTATTATTGCTTATTTAGTTACACTTTATTTTAAGTGTATGTTTCAATGTACCTAATCATTAATTACATGCAGCAAGGAAATTACACTGTAGTTATATGTTTGTTGCCTGCAACTACATTGCAATTGCTATGCAGTTCCAGTGCAGTTACACTTTAATTACAGTGTAGTTACATGACACTTAAAATGTAACTGATTACTTTGAACATGCTAAATGCCTTGTATTTTCTGCTGAGAGTAGTGTTCAGAGGTAAGCATTACAACTGACTGATGGTTTGGAGGATATAGGCTACTAAAACCAGCTGGCAGAAGGGACTCTTTTCCATGGAATGGAAGACTAAGAGACAACATGAGTATAGTATTCAAATATCAGGAAGGGATGATACCTTCTGACCAAGTTCAGCTTTTCAGGATACATAAGGATTAAGGACGTTGGGTGAGACAGACTGCTGACAGAGCAGGGCACTAATACTACCATTTGTGATGCCGATGACCTGGATTTGGAAGTGAAGTCAGGGCATTGGAGGGCCAGCTGGTGGAGGAAGATATGGCATCTAAAGGACTGCTATCTTCCTCTGGAAGGGAATATTTACAGAGCCCAGTAGTTGCATGGCCCCTGGCAGTAGCTGAGGGAAATGCATCTGGGATAGCCAAAGACTGCAAGAGTGTGGTAGACATCGATATGTGTTGCATAAAAGTGCAAGGTGTACATCATAGTGCCATTCCACAACACACCTTTTGAGTGGGTGGGCCATAGGAAAAAAAGAAAAATACCAATGGCAGGATAGCACAGGACACATGCAGGTCCCTCACCTGACCAGCTGGGCCTACCAACCTAAACTGGATACTGAATGATGGCAGATGTTGGGTAACCCTGCCAACCACATTGGGGGGTAAGCCCTGGTGGAAGAAAATCTGGCAGTAAGTCCAGGTGGGTGTTTGGATGACGATGCTGAGGTATCCAGTAGAGGGGAACTGACCAGTAAGGAAGAAGTAAATAAATATATAGCCTAAAAAAGTGACAGAGGGCACATAATGTACCAGAAAGGAGGAAGATTTAAAGGAAATATCAGAAAACTACTTCACAGAACAAGTGGTTATGAAAACTTAGAATACTGTGTGGCCTGCCAGAGTACTTTGCATCAGCTGTTACAATATTAACCTTCAATCTCACAACTAGGCTTTCAGTAAATATTTTGAAGAAAATGGAGTAATGGTATTCCCACTGAACTAGTGAGAGAGAGGAGCTCAGTGGACCACAGGTCTTTCTTCTCACTAAATCTGTACTTTAAGAATGTATGCACAGTAAGTAGAGTATATATGCAGTTATGTATGTAAGACAACTAATTATGTACAACCGCATGGAGCTCTGAAAAAGTAAACAGAATGCATAGATAAATAAAAGTTTAATATTTGATTTTTCAAAGCGGGTATATACTGTATTTCTTCTCCAGAAAGTTTAAAGAGATCGTAAAGTCTTTTTAACTAGATTAACAAATATACAGTAGCTGTTCAGTGCATAGAAATACCACTATTCTGTACAGTACAGATTCCTAGAAATTGTTTAAGTGCAAATTGTCTAGTGGTTTTCATTTCCTTTCTTAATGCTTACTTCTAGCATGACCCAAGAGTAATCCAACAGCATGATATTCACCGTTGACACCTGTTTTCATGGCATTGACTTATAATAATGACTAAATGGTTATTATCAATCAAGGTGTGTGATTTGTCAACAATCACTGCAATTGATAGCACTTAAAAAAACATCACCAATACTATCTAGAGTGGTATGATGATTTTTTAAAAGGCATCTGTTCTTTTGTGTGGCAAATATCAACATGATATATGCTGAGGGGCTCACATTCACAATGAGTTCTGGTGCAGAAGTGGCATGCAACAGGCAGCCCCATTTCACTACTAATCATTTGTGACATTATACAGAGTCAATGCACTACAGCCAAGGTTGAGTCCCCTTGCAAATGTGTTGCTTGACACCTCAACTGACATAATCTTCTGCAGATGTTAATGTGTGCAAATGAGGTTTGTGCCCACTAACAGAAATGAGTGTGAAAGCCAGGTTGTCTGTCCATGGAATAGTATAATTCATACAGTGCTGTGCTAGATGCTGGTAATGCACAATTGGGGCTGCCTCCATAAACATCACCCCAGCTGCCTACTCCTTACTTTTTATCTTACTTCTGAACTACAGTAATGTCAAGTGTTGCTTTGGCACTATGTGGTGTCTGAATGGAGCAGCATCTTGATTTGCCAAGATGCTCAGATTCCATACACCCAAAACTCCTCCCCAATCTAGATGTGCTATACAAGATCAAATTCTATAGCCCCTTCCTGTCCATCAATAGATTATTCTCAAAATGATTGAACTAAGAACTGATTATTATTTATGGTGTTTTGGTTTTGTTTACCAGGTAGGTGTGGTAGATATACAGTATATTACCTATTTCCAGACATGACAGGAGACAGAACAAGTTAGCATCATTACAATAACAGGGTTTTAAATAATTGATTAGCAGTTTTTTTCTTGGGACAATGCTAACTGTACAGAACATATTTATATAGGTTTTCTAGAAGTGTTATGTTTGTTAAACACAGTGAGGCAAGTGCTATGCATTTTCACAATGTTTTAGCATTTTTATGAGCAAAACGCTAATCAAAATTTGGAGTTAAATAAATCTCTGAATAACAGCAGAGTTGCCATACGGTACAGATGATTGAAAAAATAACAAGTACAAACTATTTAGACATGTAACAAAATAAGCAGCAATTGGGCAAATCAAGTATAAATGTAGACACAGAAGGCAAGTATTTTTTCTTCCAAGTCGTATTCGAAAAGAATATGAGTAGGGGTATTGTGAATAGTCACGTAAAGTGAATTCTGAAACATTAGCACCAAGCAAGAAAAGGCCTAGTATCCCAACTTTGTAGCTCTCTTAGGAATGTATAGCAGGGATTTGTCAGTAGATCAGAGAGGTTAAACCCTGATGAGGCCATCGAAGCAAAACAGCCAGAGTGTAGACTGCTTGAAAATCTGAGGAGCTCATCAATAAAACAACCAAGGGCATAGGAATGTTTAGCTGAGGGGAAAATCCAGCCATGTGGTGTACAGTGCAGCCTCAAAATCCACTGTGACTTGACTGGACCCCTCTACCCCCCTATCTGGTGCTTTGAACTAAACTGCTCTCGTGACCCCTATTTCCTCTACTCTTAGCTCTGCTTCCACTCCTTTGAAGGCAGACACTTTCTCAACTCCATCCCCTTATACAGTATCTACACTAAATGTGGTTCTCTGCACTCCCCTTGTACCTCTTCTCCCTCCTCTCACCTGTTGCTCTCTTCTTTCATCTATTCATTTAGGTCAAGGACTCTAACTCCTGCTCTTTCAATACTCCTCACTTCAAATTCTCTGATGGGCAGACATCCTTTCTTTTAGAAATCCCAAGTGGGTTATATCAGGTTGGATTTTTCAAGTCATAAAATGGATTCAGTTCCTACTCATGTCGAGTGGGATTTTCCAAAGTCCTAAAGTGAAGCCAACTTCCAGTTATGTCTTATGCAAGAAATTAAACTGGTACACTTCTAGTCATGTCAGTGTCAGAAACTAACCCCGTACAGTATGTCTATACATTGTTCTATCTACTGTAATTGGAGTTGTTTTCAATATTTGGACTTGCCATTCAGTATCTGCAGAATTTTTAGCTTTTGTCTGGTACTTCATATTAAATTTCAGATACAAAAAATGCAAGACAATGTAAATGATTGATCTGGTTACATTCAGTCTTAATAAATTGTGTCCAGAATCATTCATATTTGAATTCTGTAAACTGGACATAGTCTGATTTTTATAAACTGGACTTTCTGTAGTTACAGTATGTCCTAGCTTTGAGATTGGACATAGGGCAATTTGGTCTTATGATCAATAGAAAATTACATCTGCTGAAGAAAGACTTTGAATATCACTCTTCCCCCATCTTTGGAATAGCCATCCTCTGCTGGTTCACTCTTTGTCTTCTCTTTTCTCCCTGAAAGTTAGGTTTGCAGTTCATTCTGACTTCTGTACTCAGCCCTATCTTCTCCTTAAGAGTCTTATACCTGACCTCTCTCCTTAATGTAATTTCCCCATGTGCCCTCCATTTAATCCCTATTCTGTCTGTTAAAATATTCCTGGTCTCTGGGGATGGTTATCAAACAGGTACACCCTAGTGTTTCTTCTTCTACTGTTTTGCACATTGTACTAATGTACCTTTTTACATCTGTGGAACTTATGTGTGACATTTTCTCTATTTGTATTTTAGCTTATATCAAATTTGCATGTCTCTCATTGCCTAAAATGTATCATTTTTATGTTGGCTTGCCCACTTGAGCACAAATCAACATCTTGTGGCAGTACAGCTTTGGAGGCGTGGCCGCTGTTGGGCGAATGCAGGGCATGCATCAGTAGGTCGTCCCTCATTCCCCAATCAGCGGCACCACACCATGCATGCTAATGTGGTGAGCACATCTAAGGAAATGTCCACTGCAATCCTAGCAAAGCTCGTCAGACGCGGGCCCTTCCTGTGCTTTCCACATTAGCGCATGGTGGGCGGCTGCCCATCGGCTGACCTCGGGGTGCCCAATCCCCAGCCAGCTTACTGTGGTCACACAAAGTTGCAAACAGGGAGGCCACACCCCATCAGCATACAGCAGCCCCCATTTCCTATATGCTGGGGGGTCCCAATGCCCACTGGTTCTTGCCTCCCCCACTTTCATTGTGTGACAATGGGGAGCCCCTCCACCAGCATATATCAGCCCCACATTTCTTATATGCCCATGGGGTGCCCAACCCCCTCAGCTCTTGCCTCCCCCACTGTCATTGTGTGTGCTGGACGGGGTGCCCAATCCCGTCAGCATAAATTCACCCCAAGCCCCATTGTCTGCCAACGAGGGTGCCTAATCCCCATCAGCTGCAGCAAACCCCCAAAACAGTTAGGTGGCATGCTGGGAGCCCACCCCAGAGTACCAAGTCCCCTGAGAAAAAAACCTGTCCCTCGATGTTAGTTTTTTTCTTCCCTGTAACTTAAAAATGGTCCCATGTAGTCTCCTGCCCCCCCACCTGCACCCACCCACTGTGCACCCTGCCTCCCCACACCCCCCTCACCCCATACTTACCTCCGGAGTCTGGTGCGACAATCTTCGCTGGACCGGGAACACGTCTGCACTCTTCAAAGCTGACCGCGAACTGAGGAAATGCCGGTACACTGAATAATGGAATGAATAGGGTTTTTTCAACTTTACTGCATATCTCAGGCATTTGTTGGAATTTTGGCACCACATTTTCTACATGGGGTTTTTGGGGTGCCTTCTCATGAATTCTGTCACTGTAATGGGGTTAATCAGCCTCAAAATGTGATTTTGCAGTCACTGCATGAAATCACCTTTTGGGACCCATTAACAAAATGACAGTGCCAGTGTTCATGAGGTGGCCTCTCAAAAACCCTATGTTGCAAATTTGGTGGAAAAAATCCAACAAATGCCTGTTTTATGAGCGTGCATTGTGCAGTTGCTACACAGGCTCGTAACTTCATACATTCCCAATATGTTAATGCCAGATTTTCAGCATTGTCATTTTGTACACCTTCTGAACAGTGCAGCTGTCATTTTCCACATCCTGCCCAAAATGTATTTATGCACTTCCTGCTCACAATAATGCAGTCATTGTGGGAAATCAGTGTTTGGGCCAGATTATGAAATTGACAGTGACACAGTTCATGAGCAGAGGTCCTAAAATGCCTATGTTGAAAATTTGGTGATGATACTCCATAAAATGACTGTGTTACCAGCGTGCATTGGCAGATTGCATGCATGCTTGTACCGTCATGCATTTCTGATATTTTCATTCTGGATTTTCACCATTGCCATTTTTCCACACCTCTTGATGAACAGTACAGCTGTCATTTCACATATCCTGCCCAAAATGTGTTTTTGCACTTCCGGCGCAGAATATCATGGTCGCTGTGCAAAATCACTTCTTGGTACACTTTGAGGAAATAACAGTGACACTGTACATGAGCAGAGGTGCTAAAATGCCTATGTTGAAAATTTGGTGCTGAACGCCCATAAAATGGCAGTGTTGCAAGTGTGCGTTGCATATTTCCCATGCACCCTTGTAACTTCGCCAATTTGCTATATTTACATGCCACATTTTCAATGCTGGCATTTTTTTATGCCTCCTTAATAGCTGTACAGCTGTCATTTTTTACATCCTGCCCAAAATGTTTTCCCACACTGCACTACCAAACACCCAAAGGGACACCCCAATGCCTGTCAGTCTCTGCAGGGTGAGGGTGGGTTGGCATCTGATCAATACTTCACTGCCATGCCTATTATGCATCTCTCTAACTCCTGCACTACCAATGCCAATGCCAGCAAGACAGCATTGACAAATGATTGTTTTACCTTAGTTTGTGGCTACTGGCTGCCACCTGCACCTTTCATCAGGCATTCCTTGGTTTCCTAGTCTTATCTGACACTGCCTTCACAATCAAGCAAGTGGGGATTCAAGTAGGGTGACACCTGTGAGCACTGGTGCTGTCATGTTTGGTCACTGATGCACAAAGGGTGTTCAGTTTGTTTGCACCCAAATTCCACCCACACTGTGCCAGGCATTGCCTCATTAGTAGAGATGTTGCAAAGTTTTACTTGACCAGTGAGGTTCCAGTGAAGTTGCAAAATGTGGTTTCTTGAATAACTTAAAAAATGTTCCCATTTGCCACTTTGCCACTTCACATTGAGTTTTCTTGGGGAAATGGCACTTTTCCAGACAAAGTCAGCTGAAGTTATGGTAAAGTTGTAAGTTTGCCAGCACATTTACATAACTTTGCCTGAAAAAATGCCACTTCAATTTGACAAACTTTGCAAATAATTTCACAAGGTGAAGTTCAACAACTTCACACAGCTTTACTCTTTAGACTACAATAGCATGTGACATGCCCCTGCAGAGTAGGAAAGCTCACTGGCCCTCTGCTGGGGTCAGTACTGTAGTGGATCCAGATGCCTTCCTGCATTCCTTCTCCAGCTGGAAGTGCTATGATGTGCCAGCAGCTCCCCAGCCCCCCATCCAGCCAACTGGCCCCAAGAGTCCACTCCCAAACTTGGGTCACCAGCACGGGAATGTGGAACTTGTATGTCTAAGTTAGACACTGTGTATTGTCTGACTTATTTATTTGCAACTTATTTTACCAGGTAGGCAAGCAGAGTCCTAATGGACATGTCTCCAATTGTGACCTGGGGAGAGGAAGAAAGAGACCATCCAGGATAAAGTATAAAAAATAGGATAGGATAGAAAGCAATTCCAATATATATCTACTGTGTATATATATATATATATATATATATATATATATATATATAGCCAACAATGTTTAACAGGATAACATAATTGTATTAAAGGAGGCATATGAGGGGGTCTTGGGTCCCAATGAAGATACATTACACCACAAAAGTGTGAAAAAGTAGAAATAGGCTGGTATAATTAAAAAAAAAATATATTGTACAAGGCTGTGTATAAGTACAGAAACCGACATTTTATATGTAGAAACAGACCGGTATAATACAAATAAATATAGTACAAGGACTGTTATAAGGGCAGAGAATCAACACTTTGTACATTATGTAGAAACAGACCAGTATAATACAAATAAATATGGGACAGGTACAAAGCAAGAAACCGACACTTTGAACTGTAGTAAAAAAAAAACTGGTATAATACAAATGCACATAGGGTAGGGCAGGCTAACAGGGCAGGGAATCAATACTTTGAATGCAGAAACAGAGTTGTACAATGCAAATAAATATAGGACAGTGCCATTTATAAGGGCTGGCAACCAATCCTTCATATACAATGGCGTGAAAAAGTATTTGCCCCTCCGATTTTCTCTATTATTGCATATTTGTCACACTGGATGTTTTCAGGTCTTTAGACAAAATATAATATTAGATAAAGGGAACCTGAGTGAACAAATAACACTTTTTTTTATTTATTTCATTTATTTAATGAAAAAGTTAACCAACACCAACGGGCACTGTGTGAAAAGTAATTCCCCTAGTTTAATCAACCCAATTAAAGGGATAATTAGAGTCAGCTGCTTGAACACAGCCAGGCTTGATTACAGCCAGCCTTGCTCAATATAAATCTCACTTATTTTGACCCTTACCATCAGAGTCACGTTGCCAAGCACAAAGATTCAACAAGCACATTATGCCATGATCAAAGGAAGTTCCTGAAAAGATCAGAAAAAATTTGTTGCCCTCTATCAGTCCGGAAAGGGTTACAAAGCTATTTCTAAGGCTCTGGGACTCCATCGAACCACAATGAGAGCCATAATCTCCAAATGGAGAACACTTGGAACAGTAGTGAATCTTCCCAGGAGGGGCGGCCTGCCAAAATTACTCCAAGGGCGCAGAAAATCATTCAGGAAGTCTCAAAGGATCCTAAAACAACATCCAAAGAACTGCAGGCTTCTCTTGCCTCAGCTAAGGTCAGTGTTCATGACTCCACAATCAGAAAGAGACTGGGCAAAATGGGCTTCATGTGAGAGTAGCAAGGGAAACCACTGCTAACCAAGAAGAACATAAATGCTCGTCTCTCATTTGCCAAGAAGCACCTGGATGATCCACAAGCCTTTTGGGAAAATGTTCTATGGACAGATGAGTCCAAAGTGGAACTTTTGGATGACATGGATCCCATAATGTCTCACAAAAGCAAACACAGCATTCCACAGTAAGAACACCATACCAACAGTCAAACATGGTGGTGGTAGTGTGATGGTGTGGGGATGCTTTGCGCCTAAGGACCTGGATGACTTGCCATAATTAAAGGAACCATGAATTCTGCTCTGTACCAGAAATTCTTAAGGAAAATGTCCGGTCATCTTCCAGTCAGCTGAAGCTGAAGCGTAGTTGGGCCATGCAGCAAGACAATGATCCAAAACACAAAAGCAAGTCCACATCAGAATGGCTAAAAAGAGTAAAATTAAAGTTTTGGGTGGCCTAGTCAAAGTCAGACTTAAACCCAATAGAGATGCTGTGGCAGGACACAAACTGAGCAGGTCATGCTGAAAACCTACCAAATGTTACTGAATTAAAGCAGTTCCGCGAGGAAGAGTGGGTTAAAATTCCTCCACAGTGATGTGAAAGACTGATATTGAATTATAGGAAGTGTTTGGTTGCAGTCATTGCAGCTAAATGTGGCATAACCAGTTATTAAGTGTAAGGGGGCAATTACTTTTTCACACAGTGCCAGTTGGTGTTGGTTAACTTTTTTTCATTAAATAAGTGAAATTTAAAAAAAAAACAAGTGTTATTTGTTCACTCAGGTTCCCTTTATCTAATATTACATTTTCTCTAAAGATCTGAAAACATCCAGTGTGACAAATATGCAATAATAGAGAAAATCAGGAAGGGGGCAAATACTTTTTCACGCCACTGTATAGAAAATTATCTACAATATTACACTCCAACAATCTAGAATAATACACTCAAATATTTATTTATTTGAAAATTGTGACTGGGAAAGACACAGTGAGCCAAGGCTTGTTTCCAGGTGCAACCTGTGGAAAGTGAAAAGGGGAATAAATATACAGCATAGACACAGTACACAGTTAAATGCAAATTGCATAGCAATGACAAAGTTCATAGATACAGCAAAGTGGAACAACGTACATGATTGAAACAGGAGTAAGTACAGGAAGAGCAAGCACCAAAAATCAGACAACTCAGCCACACCTACACCAGGATAGGAGGGAAATATAAGGTGGCAGTCAGGGAGTAGATCAGGAGCAGGATAGAGAAGGATCTTGCACCTGAGAAACAGGAGGTAGTGAAATGGAGGGAGGATGGGAGTAGGTTCCAGAGTAAAAGGAGATGAAATAAGAAGGCTGATTATCCAGCAAAGGGCAGGGATTAGGAATGGTGAAAGTGCAGGGATCCCTGGAATGGAGGGAGCAGGAGATGAAGGGAATGGAAGAGAGGAGTGAGATGACGTAAGAGTGAGGGGACCCAAAACAGAATTTGGATATGCATGAAGCACAGTGGTTCTGTTGATGTGAAGACAGAGGCAGAATGGATCAGGAAGAGTAGAGTGAGCAATAGTGGGTATGAAGGGAGATGGCAGTAAAATAACAGAAGGCATTACAGAGGGTGTCCAGTTTGGCTGGGGGATGGAGGAGTGATGCCATAGACCACATCTGCAATGTCAAAGACCAACAGCACCATTCTGGTAAGAAGCTCATGGTGTACCTGTGGGGACAGACAGTCTTTATTGCAGCACAGTATACCAAGTTTGGGATGGAGCTTGGTGTGGATGGTGTCAATGTGGCAGAGAAGTCAAGTTATTTGAATGAATGAACCACTTCAAGAGGGTTGCCATCCAAGGTGGAGAAGATACACGAGTTGGAGTCTGACCAATTTATGGCTGGTGCCAGAGGTCATGGATACAATTCTTTTGTGTTGACACAGAGTTGGTTATACTGAAATCAGCTCAGGAGATTGTGGAAATCTTGCTGAAGCAGAACTTCCACAAATATAATAAAGGGACCAGTGGTGCAACTTTCTGTGTCCTCTGCATACATGTGGATATGTGAGTTGGCACAAGATGTGGGAAGGTCAATAAAACAGGATGGGCCCCATGATGGAGTTCTGTGGGACCCTGGCCTATATGGGAAGTGGAGATGACAGGTCATTATCAACTTGTACTGACTACAGGCAGCCAGAGATGTATGAACAGAACCAGTCTACAGCAGGAGTTGAGATGTCAGCAGAAGTCAGCTTATCCAGGAGGAAAGGATTGGACTACAAGTCAAAGACCTTGGCCAGATTAATGAAAATGGCAGCTGAGATGTGCTCCTGCTACGTCTCTGTGAAGACAGAATCAGTTACACACAGCAGGGAGGAAACACTGGAGTGATGCTTCTGGAAGACAGATGGAAACAGGGAAAGGAATTCAGTGGAGGATTGAAAATTGGAAAATATAGTGTAGACAAGCTTCTCTTGCAGTTTAGCAATGTAAGGGAGGTCAGAAGTTGGCCCGAACTTACCTAAGGAGAAAGGGTCCCTCTTTGTGGAATGGAAGAACTTTGGCCAACTTCAGAACTGATTGACATCACTGAGAAAGAAGGAGGGGTTGAGTAGGTGAGTCTATGAATGTGCTATGGCAGGTGCAGGGACTTGGAGTAGTTTGGATCCAGTCCATCAGGACTGGATTTGCACAGGTTGAAGGAGTAAAGAACTGTAAGGGTTTCCTGAGTCATAATAGGAGGAAGAGGAAACCAATGGAATGGAGATAACATGATACAATTTTTTAAGAGTCATCACTTTGTAAGACACAGGAGTACAGTTATACATATATCAGTGTAATAATACAGATCACCAAAAGATGGCAATGCTGACTCATATATCATAATCATTACAAGGACACAGGTGTCCTAACATCTTGTAAGCAAGAAATACATATACTGTATGTATTAGAAAATAAAGTGTTAAACAATAATATGCATACATATCCTGACATCTACTCTTATGCGGTAGATGCCCTTAGCCCTATATGTTAGTATAACTATGCCTACATGCTAGCTGTCTATAGTGTACCTCTGTGGGTACCAATAAAGGGTGCAGGGACCTCATGTAACATCCCCATTTTTGCCTCCTGAGGGCAACACAGCAAAATAGGGAAATGGAGAGGGAGCAGGGGTAGTTTACAGACCTGACAAGCGAGCCTTGTAAAGGAACTCCAGCTGCTCACGGTGTTGACACAGTGTATGCTGTATTCAGCAAAGCATAATAATCAGAAAATATATCAAAAATGCTTTTATAACAAAACCTTTAAAAGTAATCTCTAACCAAGTGTTAGTGCACTGTTCATATCACCATCATTAACTAGTGCAAGGACAGCTTCATTAGCTTTGAAAATATTATTGCTAATGTGGATGAGATGCGTCTTTCCTCTCTAAAAGTGATTTTAATGTCAGTGTGGGGGATCAATATGTACAATAAATAAGGTAAATACTCAGAAAGGTGAGCAGATAATCAGGGTTACCATTAATAATATCAACGTCCATAAGTGGGATGGGTGTAATGACAGTATGCCCAATAACTGACTTTTGGTGGGAACAAAACAGAAGTTGGGGCTATCTATAGCACATGTCTGCATGCCATACATGTAGGACTTTACATTAGTCCAGCAGTACTCCCCATCAGAATTATATTGCATTTTAACAGTGGTAAGTCTCCATTTTGCAACTGTACCGGGCAGGTGTAGGCAGTCTTGAAGTCCGTGTTGACAGGTGATGAACCTCCTCTTGATAAGATTGATAAAGCTTGTCTGCAGCCGATGTTGAGTCCTGAAAGTCTGTGCCATTAGTGCTGATGTCATCGTCCATGGAAAAAGACCAATTTATACTGTCTGGGAATAGCCAAATACAGATTTAATAACATCAAATACATCACATTGACACAAATAAATGTACTCCTTCTTCACAGCAAGCTGTGTCTTGAGTGACAGGCATCCAGAATAGGATGGAAGACTAGTAGAGGAGGCAAGTCGAGGCATTCTCTGTGAGAGCTTCATCCAAGGCGCCAGTTGAATGTACAGTTCTTGAGTTTGTCAAATAAAGATGTAGCAGGATCAAAGCATGGTAAAGAGACAGTAAAAGAAACAAACATTGTATCCTATAGAACATTTCTTGGAAGTAAAACATGGACCAGTGTTAGGGTGGCTGGTGACAAAACCAAATTTCCTAGTTGTGGAAAGTGTAATAGTTAGAGTTTGTTGCATACACATGGCAATACAGCAAGGAGATTTGCACTGAGGACAATACAATTTAGAGATACGTCTATCATGTATGATATCAGGGATCCTTCCAGATTCTAGATCACAGAAAAGATTACTGATGGCACTGATAATGTATGAGCCATAGGCTGAACACAATATCTCATGGGCAATATATTGTTTATCTGCTTCTTTGTTATTCTGTGCAATGAGAACGTTAATCTTAGCTTTAGAATCTGTAAATGCCTTAGCAATGTTGTGCATGTTATACACAGTGTATCTTTCTTCCTGACTAAAGCCATCCACACCATGCAACAATGGGGGTATAATATCATTTACCAAACCAGTTTGGAATTTCTGTGAATGCGATTTGATAGCAGCAATGTCAGCCTTATTCCAAATAGACATGGCTGTAACAAAAATACCTGTGATGGTGCCAGTGGCACCCATGAAATCAGAACTGTCAACATCACATGTGTTAGGTTTATGACTTTGATCATCACGGTTAGGATTTCTCCTAAAATTACCTCAATGCTTGGTGGTGTGTTCCATGGCAATAGGGTCTTGAGTATGAATTTGAAAAGCTGCTAAACTATCAAGCAATAAAGTACTGTATAATGCTGAAGTGATAGTAGTATGACACATACCAAATTCTTTCATATTCCAGTAAGTCAAATTAAACAAAACAGGTATATGCATAAATTGTAAATTGCTAATAAGTGTACCAGGTAAGGCAGTGGCTGTTAGACCACTGTGAGGACCAGGGGTATGTTTTGGACATTTCAAAAGCTGTTTATCAGTGTGGGGGGGGGGTAACACAGAAAGGTACATGGCAGCAGAGGCCATGTTATGTACAGCACAAAATTTCCTGGCAGAGTCCTTAGACAAGGAATTACAATATGAGGGATCAATTAAGGCAGTAATATTGTAGAAACCAGAATTTCTAAGAGCAGTTTGGAGCAAGGACAGTGAACCATTGGGGGATAATTTTGCATTGGGCCAACAATGGAAAGTTCCCTTGGAAAGCTTGGCCACAGGGAGAATTTGTCTTTACGACATGGTTTGCAACTCAGTTTGTAGGGTAGATTTATCAGGAGCAACAACTGAGGCAGTGAGGTAGGAATCTGAACTTCTGTCACTTTCTCAGAAGTACTTCCTGCAAGAGGCAAGGGAGAGCATAGGAGTGCATGCACCAGGAACTTTAACTCATGGTTGAAGAACTGGTGCTGTGAGAAAGGGTTTGGATTCATTGGTGACTGGGGACCCACCTGGAGGGATGGAGGTTTGTTCAAGCCTGACGGCCTGCATCCATTCTGGAGGAATCAAGCACTCAATAATAAGTTTAAATGCTACATTGACAAGCATTTAAACTGCAAGGAGCAGGCCAGCAAGGAGGGTACCTACTTGCTCACCCCACAGCTAGCAGTGGAACCAGTGAACCAGAGGTGGCTATCTCTGCAAAGCAGTATGCAAAAGATGGAGATTAGTGCACAAGAGGTGGATAGGCAGAAAAGGGGCAAAATTCAGCAGAAGGGCAGACAGCAAGGAGAACCAGGGATAAAGAACAACCAAGGAAGGGGCTGGAATAGAACAGCGAAACAGTCTAGGGAGGTCAAATCATGGAAAGCCATGTGTGCAAATGCCAGGAGCCTTAGCAACAAGATGGAAGATCTGGAGGCTGTCATGGTGCAGTCAGACCTGGACATTGTGACCATCACTGAAACCTGGTGTAATTATAACCACAACTGGGAGATGGCCATACCTGGCTACTACATATTCAGAAGAGACAGAGCAGGCAGGAAGGGAGGAGGAGGAGAGGCACTGTATGTGAAAAATGACATAAGGGCCACAGAGATCAAGGAGGAACAAAATGGGGGAGAGATACTGTGGGTTAAGCTGGAAAGGAAAATGGGGACAGCCATTTGCACAGGTGTGGTCTATAGACCACCAGCCCAGGAAGGAAGAAACAGATAGGGAACTGATGCTAGCCATCAAAGGATGGCAGACAAGAAGTGAGTAGTACTGGTTGGAGACTTCAATATTCCAGATGTGGACTGGAGCATCCCAGCAGCAGCATCAACTAGGAGCAGATTATCCTGGACTCCTTCAGGTGCCTTCCTCAAACAACTGGTCATGGAACCAACTCGGCAGAAGGCAATACTGGACCTTGTGCTCACAAACAGGGACAGTGTGATGGGGTAACAGTGGGGAGCACCTGTGGAACAGTGACCACCAGTCATTGTGATTTGAAATCACAGAAAGAGCAGAACCCAACCACACAAAAACATGTATCCTGGATTTTAGGGGGGCAGACTTTGGGAAAATGGGGATATACTTGAAAGAGGCATTAAGGGGAATGGGACAGAAATAAGGGTTGAGGAACAGTGGGCAGTATTTAAAATGGGGATTACAAGAACAACAGAATTATGCATTAAGCTGGTTAGCAAAAGGAAAAGGAAGAGGAGACCATTATGGTTTTCCAAAGTGGTAGCAAAGAAATTGACAGCCAAAAAGATTGCATTCAGGCAATACAAAAAGACACAGGCAGAAGGGGATAGGGAGAAGTACCAGGAGAAGCAAAGGGAGGCAGGGAGGTCAATAAGGGAAGCCAAAGCTCAGACAGAAGAACACATTGCAAAATCAGTGGGTAGAGGGGACAAAACCTTTTATAAGTACATAAGTGAAAAAAGAAAGACAAAGGGAGGGATAGTTAGACTGAAGGGGGAGGATGGGGGCCACGTGGAGGATGACAACAGTAAAGCTGACATATTGAACAGGTATTTCTGCTCAGTCTTTACTGAGGAAGAGGAGGGTAATGGGTCTGAAGGGAGTACAAGGGGTGAGAATGGTGCAGAAATGGACACAAGTCCTTTTACATGAGAAAGGGTCCTGAAGGAACTGGAAGTAATAAGAGTTGATAAAGCAATGGGGCCAGATGGGGTGCACCCCAGGGTCCTTAAAGAACTAGGAGAGGTGGTGGCTGAACCTCTGGCTATCCTGTTTAGCCGATCACTGGAAACAGGAGGTACCCAAAGACTGGAGGACAGCAGATGTGGTCCCTTATACAAAGTGGGAACAAAGAGGAGCAGGGAACTACAGACCAGTCAGCCTCACCTCGGTAGTGGGGAAGATCATGGAAGTACTACTGAAGGAGAGATTGGTGGAACATCTGGTTGTCAGTGGACTACAGGACCCAAGGCAGCATGGTTTCACAAGGGGGAGGTCATGTCAGACCAACCTTGTTGAATTCTTTGACTGCGTGACTAGGGAGGTGGATCAGGGGAGGGCAGTGGACATGGCCTATCTGGACTTCAGCAAGGTCTTTGACACTGTGCCACATAGAAGACTATTACACAAACTGGGGAATATGGGTGTGGGCAGGACAGTAGTGTGGTGCGTAGGTAACTGGCCAGGTGGCAGGACACAGAGGATGGTGGTAAATCGCTGTCACTCCACAGAGGGAAGAGTGACCAGTGGGGTACCACGGGGATCAGTGCTGGGACCGGTCCTATTCAACATCTTCATCAGTGACATTGCGCAGGACCTAGAAGGCAGAATTTCACTGTTCGCTGATGACACAAAGCTCTGTAACAGAGTAGACACACCAGAGGGTGTAGACAGAATGAGAAGGGACCTGCAGAAACTTGAAGAATGGTCAGGGGTCTGGCAGTTGAAATGCAATGCAAGGAAGTGCAAGATAATGCATATGGGGCACAAAAACCCTGGCACAATATATCAGTTGGGGGGTGAGGATATAGCATGCGCCAAGCAGGAAAGGGATCTTTGGGTTATCATCTCTGATGACCTCAAGGTAGGGAAACAGTATGACAAGGCAGCAGGTAAAGCAAATAGGATGCTGGGATGTATAGGCAGGGGCATCACCAGCAGGAAAAGGGAGGTCATAATTCCGCTATACAAGACACTAGTGAGGCCCCACCTGGAGTACAGTGTACAATTCTGGAGACCATACCTACGTAAGGACATGGACAGGGTAGAGAAGGTCCAGAGGAGGGCAACAAAGATGGTGCATGGATTGCATCACAAGTCCTATGAAGACAGGTTGAAGGAACTGAACATGTACTCCCTGGAGGAGAGGAGGGAGAGGGATATGATAGAGACATGCAAGTATCTTACAGGGAGGAACAAGGTGCAGGAATACACTATTTTTAAGCAAAAGATGTTCCAGGACTAGGGCATGGGATGAAGTTGGAGGAGGATGATTCAGAGGAAACATGAGGAAGAATTTCTTCACAGAACGGGTGGTGGACAAGTGGAACACCCTGCCAGAGGAAGTGGTGGGGGCTGAAACAGTCATGGGATTTAAGAATGCATGGGATAGACATAAAGGAATTCTGGAGGTCAGGGGTAAGGGGCAACAGACTTCTAGAAAAACATAAACTGAACTTACAAGCTCAAATGGGCAGACTGGGTGGGCCATAGGCCCTTATCTGTCAACACTGTCTATGTATCTATGTATCTATGTAACTTTCCTGGACTGTAATCAAATTGTCAGGTATGTTGATGGAAACTCCCTCTAGCGCAGATGCTGGAGGATCAAGGTGAAGAAGGAGGTGCTTCTCAATGCCTTGGATGCAGGGGAGAACTCCTGAGATGAGGAGAAAATGGAACAATATAGCCATCTTGTCAGTGTATCTGAAAAGGAAAACCAAACATTAATAAATTAGTACTATTTCTGCCCAATGGTGTAAGGAAAATAAATTATATTCCTTTATACAGTTTTAACTGGTTTAGATGTAACAATTTGTCAGTCAGTTTGTTGTTTTGCATTAGTCTAACCTGATAGACTGCTGGACTGAGCTTGTTGACAATGGGGTAAGGGCCTTCCCCACTTATTGGAGAAGGACTGTGCGGGATGTGCAAATCTGAGAACCATTACCTGATCTCCACCTTGACAATCCACTTCTTGTGCTCGTTTTTCAAACTGTATTTTGGACTGTTCCTGGGCCTTGCAATTGGCAGCATACAACTGAGTGTGTATGAGGTCTTGTCTGTGTTTTTCCACATATTGGTCTACAGACACACGGTCTGCCATGGGGGTATGCAAGTCAAACAGGTGCTCAGGTAATATCATCTGTCTACCAGTCATCACCTCAAAGGCATTAACTGGGTAGTGGCTGAGGGGTGTGCCTCTGATTGCCATAAGGAGTAATGGCAATAGTGAATCCCAGGTTTTGGGATTGCCCTCAATGAATTTGGAAAGCATTTGTTTAATCCATCAGTTGGCTCTCTCTACTTGATCTGAAGATTGCGGGTGGTAAGGTATGTGGAATTTCTGGTGAACACCAAGGAGTTCAAGTGCTTCTTTCATCAACTCACCTGTAAAATTGGTTCCTTTATTGGACTCTACCTTGAGAGGTAGACCCCACCTGGAGAAAATCTGTTCCACCAGGATTTTGGCAGTGGTTTTTGCAGTACATGTCTTAGTGGGGAAGCCTCAGCCCACTTAGAGAAAAGATCGATTACCACAAGGGTGTACTTGTTATTTCTACTGGTATTAGTCAATGGAAAAATAAAATTAATCTGTATGGGATGCCAAGGGCCACAATGCCTTTGTAGTAGCAGTTTGGCATTTTGTTTAGTAGGGATAGGGTTGTTTTGTGCACAAACAAGGCAATTGTCTATGTACTGTTTGACATCCTCGGTGACACCAAGCCACTAGGTGGTGGTCTTGAGCCTTTGGATCGTGTTTTCTACTCCCTGGTGTCCACCAGTAGGGGTGTTATGTACTTGTTGCAAAAATTCAGGCCTAGGATGTCTGGGAACCACCCACAATTTGGTGGCGGTGTCATCTGGCTGATACCAGATGAGCTTATCATCTGGGGACAGGTGCAACGTACCTTCATGCCTCCGGTAGAGGTTGTGGGTAGGTAAGTTCCTTTCAGTACTCTTGTCAAGGAATCAAAACACATCTTTGAGCTCAGAGTCAGCGAGCTGGGCTGCTGACAGGTCCAAGTGGGAAAAGGGTTCAAGTTTCTTCCTTACTGATGCAATATGTACAGCCGCTCTGGCCTCTGGATGGCCCGTCATCCAGGTATCCCACCCTCAGGCCCCTTCCTTAGCAAGGGTGTCTGCTGTATCATTGAAGGCATGATAAGGGTCATGTATGGAGTGAGCTTTAACCTTATGAACATAGAGTTAGTGTGCAAATCTTTGTGCCAGTGAATGTATGTATATTACCAGTTTATTGTGTTTCACTGGCAGCCATCAGAGGAGAGGAAGGAGTTCTTCTGCCAGAAGGTAAGAAATTCTGTAAGAGAACAACAAACCCAGTTAGAGTCTATGAAGGTGATAGTATCCTCGGTTCCATGCTGGAGGAACTCGAGAGCACAGGCCACCGCTGCCATCTCAGCATATTGTGATGATGCCATACTGCAACACTTAGAAATTTTAACAGTGTTACCATAAGGATAAATCACTAAGATGCCCATCCCTGCAATTTGTTCTTCCTGATAATAGGAGGCTGAACCATCTGTAAAGATATGACACAATGAGGTGTTCTCAAGTAGTTGTGGTGTAACAGGGAGGAAAGGACCTGGATCTGGAAGATCAGGTGGCTGAAGTATACAGTCATTGGGTTCTCCTTGGAAAAGGAGGCCATGCACCAGCATGGATGGCATTTTGGTTGGGTGGACCTAGATGTCTCTATCCTGGAGAAGAAATGACCAGTGTGTCAGCCTCGTGTTAGAGACTGACCCATCCTTCACTCTGTCTGATAAAAGAAAGGTAGTTGGGGTGTAGTTTGTGTTAATGATCAGAGGAAAGTACCCAATGATATACACGAAGTGCTTGACAGCCCAGTAGATAGCCAGAAGGTTCCTTTCACAAAGGTTGTATTTCTGTTCTGTGGGTTTCTTCACAGGCCACACTGGGGAGTTGGCAGTAGAAACACATGTCCTGATTACACTTTGCTTGAGGAGTGATTTTATTGTTTCGCTAAGAGAAGAGAAGGCCTCTGGTGGAAAAGGGTATTGCCGTTGCCTTTCATGTGCTGGGCCTGTCACTTCAATGACAGTGTGCATTCTGCCACAGTCATGCTTATTGGTGGCAATTGCCTCCAGATGCCTTTGTAGAATGGGGAGGAGCTTTGGGAAAAGCTCATGATTCTTGAACAAATCTATGAGTTTATATTCTTTATTGTTTGCAGAGATTGTTGCCACCACATGTGAATCAGGAATCATGATGGTGTGGTATTGTCCCTGAATCTGTATCAATAACATGTTGGCTAGATCCACCACACAGCCGTGTGGTGCTAGGAAGTCAATTCCAATTACACAAGGATGATCATACAATACCATTAGCTGGAAGGTGTGATAGGGCTTCAGGTGTCCCAGTTCAACAGGTAGTGTTAGGGAACGGTATGCAGGTAACCAAGTTCTGTCTACTCCTGACATATTGGTCCTCCATCCCATGGACCAATGGGATGTCTCTGGGTGGTCATCATGTAATACGGACACAGCTACACCTGTATCCAGTAGTACTGTCAATAGACGGCCCCCGACCTTGGCCTCAGTACAGGGCCTTCCATATGCATCCAAGACCAGCTTGCTTACAATATGGACTGGGGCCTGTAATTGTCAATCTGTACCAGTGGAGGCATAGAGAGTTTGGGCTTGGCTCCTTTGAGCCACTTCACCATGCTGCAGTGATGCTATATAGGGAGCTGCTTCTGGGTTCAGGCCTGCATAGGCCTAAGGTCCAGTACTAACAATTTCTCTGCAGCCTGTTGAGGCCTGTTCTCCATTGTATGGCCACAATAGCCCAAGCAGGAACAGAATCTGCTACGAAGCACACTTGCCCAAGAAGTTCTCAGAATTTCTGATTCTCTTCAACTTTCTCCCTATATGAAGGGCCTGATCTCTGTTGTTTACCCTTGTTATTCTTGTGGTGTTTCTTATTTTTATGGTAATTCCGGTTCCCACCCCATGATTGTTGTTGCTGCTGGGCCTGCTGGGGAAGTTTGTTGTCTGTGGGGAGGGGCTGTTTGTCTTGGGCCTACCCTTCCACCGTGTAGTGCATCGTGGTCTCCGGAGTAGTTTCCACAGTGGCTACTTTATTGGAACCGGAGCCCAGATCGTGGATGTAGAGTTGATAAACTCTCTCAGTTTTCCAAAGGATGTCGGCAACCCTCTCCATGGTGGAATAGGTGGTTGGCTCCACCTTTTCTCTTACTGCAGGAATTATGGTCCTAAGGAACCAGGTCTTATACTTGATAAGGTCCACATCTGCGGCTTCTTGTGCAAGATGCTTCCTGGTTCAGTAGGCCATCCAGAGCCTCTGGTGGAAAGTAGCTGGACTTTCTTTCACATTCTGTTTTACAGGGTATGCGAGCATCACTCCTACTACACCTGGGCTATGTGCAGAAATGAGTTCAGCTGTAACCTCGTCAAAGGTGGCGGTACCGTCCTGGTGGATGGTATCAGGGAGTTTTGCTCACAGTCCAGGATCAATGGTCTGGCATAGGATCTGGACCTGGTAGTCTGCTGTGAGACTTAGCATTTCACATTTAGCAAACACCTTTTCCAAGTGGCAGCTGAGGTTGTCGGACAGGCTCATCAGACCAATGCTGTCATCTCTTTGCTGAACAGAGTAGGCCATTTGTAGGGGATTATTGGGATGATCAGGTGGTGGTAGGTTCCCTCGGATGCTGTCCAGGGCTGCCTGAGCTGTGGCCTCCACAACAGTATGGACCATTCCCTCCCGAGTAGCATTCTTCTGCAGCATCTGTCTAATCTACATCCATAGGGTCCATTTGCTTCTGTCGGGTAGGGTTACATTACCTAAAGTGGCATCAATCATTTTCTCTATCTCCTCCTTTTCATCCACAGAAATAACAGCTGTCGGGACTAGGCCTAGGTCTGCTCCCCCTTATCATGGGGGTCACCATGATGGCATCACCCATGATGTGCGTCATGACGTCTATGATGTATGACATGAGTTGCATGTGACGGGTGTCAGCCATGTTGTGGATGGTGGGGTGGGATGTCTGGGCCATAGTAGGGGTGTGACTGGATGTTGTACTGAGAAATGTTATCTGATAACTCCCCTTCAGATGACGTTGTCAAGGTGGGGGCCACACCTCTCATCACCTTGACATGTCCAGCCAGACCCTTCCCCTGATGGTGCAGTTTCACCATCTTTGATTCACATTCAGCATGACTCACAATGGTAACATTCACATCCACCTCATCCTGCATCTGTTTCTGTATCACTATACATGGCACTCAATTCGCAATTGTCCCTAGTAGTCACGTCTAAGTCATTATGTACTTAGTTTATCTCATCCTGTATCTTTCCCAACTCCTCACTCAATTGTTCATTCATTCTATTTAGTAAGTCATTCATTTACAAAGCCTGCCCCTTATCCTCTCTCAAATGTTTACACTCCTACCTCAACATATCAAGTTCCTGCTCTCCTGCTTTTGCAGAATGATGCAAAAGGGAATCATTTTCATTTCACAAGGTTTGGAGTTCAGATACCAAATCCTGCTCTCGTCTCACACATTCTGTTTCCTACAACTCCATCTCCTGCTTAAGAGATGAGATTTGCAGATCAAGGGTTCAAAACCTCACTTCAGAGGCTTCCAGAGCAGCATAAAGAGCTATGACCAACAGCCCTTTAGCTTCTCGCTTTCTGGTTGTTTGTCTCATCTCTGAGTACTGAGTTGAAATCCCCAGTACAGGGTTGTCGGATTAACTTGCTTCCTGTGCGAAGTCAGCCCATCCTTCATGGGAGGCCAGGAAGTTTGAGACATTGAGTCTCAGTTCTGCACAGATATTTGATACGGTGGCCATTGTGTGGTAGGTGACAAAAATCAAACCATAAAAAAGGCACCGTGCTGTGTATCAATCAACAACAGGAGCACTTTATTCACAGTCGGGCTACTGTGCACTTGTAAGCTTGCAATTCAGAACTGCTGTGAAGTGGGTTGAGTTGGTATTGACCACACCCAGAAAGCAGCCAGACTTTGCAAGTTATTACAAAGTGGTCATAGAATGGGAGAGGTGATATGGGACTGCACACCTACAGTCCCCATTGGGAAGAGAAAAGTTTTAAGCAACAAGTGAAACTTTGCAAACACCGTGTATTGCCTGCACGCAGTCATCTATTGTCAGGAGGCCTAAATCTCACTCTCAGGTTCTTGGCAATAATGGGAATGCAGGGAATCACAGACACGTTGCATAAGAGTAATAAACTTGTTTATTACTACCAAAAAGGATAATCACAGTTGCCCTAAGCAGTTCTTACCAATACGCACTGGGAGCCAATGCTAAGCATTCACTATACCTCGAGGATTCTCCGTGTCTCTTTGGGTCTCTGAGGTAGAAGATGTAATGTCTTACATTATATACCTATGATAATTACCATGGTTGCTATAAGATAGAAACACTTCTAGTTACAGAAATGATCCTTATTGGCCAAATTAGAGGTGACTCCTCAGTCCAAGATAACATTATACAATTTTGTAAGAGTCACCACTTTGTAAAGACAAAGGAGTACAGTTATACATGTATCAGTGTAATAATACAAATCACCAAAATATGGCAATGCTGACTCACATATCATAATCATTACAAGGACACAGGTGTCCTAACATCTTGTAAGCAAGATACACATATATGTATTAGAAAATAAAGTTTATAACAATAATATGCATATATATCCTGACATCTACTCTTATACAGTAGATGCCCTTAGCCCTATATGTTAATATAACATATACCTAAATGCTAGCTGCCTATGGTGTACCTCTGGGGGTACCAATAAGGGTGCAGGGACCTTGTGTAACAACAGTAAGGGCAGCCAGGGCTTCCAGATGGCTGTGGCTGGCAGAGGGCATCAAGAACAGAGAGAATGACTTCTTCAGGTACATAAGAGAGAGGAGGATCTGCAAGGAACAAATAGTAAGGATCAGAAAGGATAGGGGTGGGCAGAGAATGGGGCAGAGCAGGAAGAAGTGCTTAATGAATACTTCTGCATTTACTAAGGAGAAGGACGGAACACTGCCTCAGTGGTTAGGGAGGTTAGGCATGGGGGAGAGGGAGTGACAGATGAGGGAATCACAGTGGGAAGGGTACTAGAAGGTTTAAGGGCACTAAGGTGGAAAAAGTGCCAGAACTAAATTGTGCACACCCCCAGGTTCTTCAGGAATTGGTGGAGGTCCTGGCAGAGCCATTGGCAGACTTGTTCAGCACCTCTCTGGAAACAGGGTGAATGCCCCATGACTGGAGGATGGCTCACATGGTACCCCTCCACAAAAGTGGACCCAAGAATGAACCAAGCAACTATAGATCAGTAAGCCTCACATCTATCATGTGGAAGTTAATGGAGACAATCCTCAGAGGATGGTAATCTTTCTGGAAGGAAATGGACTCCAGGACAATAAGCAACATGGGTTTGTCTCAGGTAGATCTTGGCAGACCAACCTGGTGGACTATTATGACTGGTTGACAAGGGAACTGGATAAGGGCCATGTGGTTGATGTCCTGTATCTGGGCTTCAGCAAGACTTTTGATTGAGTGCCACATGGGAGGCTGATTAGCAAGGGGGGAATACCTAAGAAGAGGGGAAAAGATGGTTGACTAGATCAAGAACCAGTTGTAGGGAAGACAATAGAGGGCTGTGGTGGGAGGGGAACTCTCAGCTCTGAAAGTTGTAACAATCAAGGTACCACAGGGATCAGTACTGGGCCTGGTGCTGTTTGGCATGTTCATCTCTGACATCTCAGATGGCATAAAGAACAAGATAAGTCTCTTTGTAGATGACACAAAGATTGGAGCAGTAGTGGATGACACAGTAGGGTGGTAGGGGCTGCAGGAGGATCTGGCTAAATTTGAGTGCTGGTCAGACACATGGCAGCTAGGGTTTCATGCTAAGAAGTGTAAAGCCATGCACTTGGGAGCAAGAAACCCAAGGAAGGACTATCAGTTGGGAGTGGTGCACATAGCCTCTACACAAGATGAAAAAGATCTTGGAGTGGTTATAACAGGGCAAATGAACCACTCTGTACAGTGCAGGAAGGCAGCAGCTAAAGTCAACAATATGCTGGGGTGTATCACTAGATCAATCACCTTCAGGAGAGGGGAGGTGATCCTGCCTCTCTACAGGTTGCTGGTTAGGCCACACCTGGAGTACTGCATGTAGTACTGGTGCCCATACTTAAATAAGGATGTGAGACTACTGGAGGGGGTCCAGTGCACAGCAACAAGACCACAAAGGCACCCCTTTATTGTTCTTTCTCAACATTAACCATAAGGTCATTTTTTTTTAAATCAGACACTCAAACATGTGGGGGGGCAGAGGTTGTTTATATCCCGAGTTTGCTGCCTTAGCACAAACTTTATTTAAGACGTATTACAGAATTTACTTTTGGAACTTGGCTGTTCATCTGGTAGCCACCTACACTTGCCTTTGGAAGCATTTAAACTAATAATAGATCTCTGTTGAAATGAAAATTTCAATGCACGTGAATTTTCCTTCCTTCAAAATAGACATCAAATCCATTCTAGTATAGATTTGATGCTAGGTTCACAGGTCCTAAGCCAAGATGTGATACATATTTTTTATAATGGTGCACTATTATCTGGTCAGTTGGCTGTCATAGCAACAGTAAAAGGAAGCAATAAGAATTCAAAAAAAAATATCACTGAGTGATGGACATGTTACTTATTAAAGATACCTGTATTTGTGAGATGATAAAGACATAAATATGTTCATACAAAATAATAAAAAGGTGGTCTATCCCTCAGTATAATATGGGGTACCCTAAAAGCTTTTGTAAGAGGACATATAATAAGTTACACAAGTAGGAAGAAGGAAAGAAAGGAAAAAATAACATCATTGGAGAAGGAAAGTGAAAGAGCTGAACTGAGGTATGTACATACAAGGATGGAATCTGATCTTAAACAGTGGGAAGAATTATAGCAAAATTATAATACAGTGAAGAACAAATAGAGAGATTAATACTTCAAACAAGGGCTAAATATTATGCTTACTCAGCCACAGAAGATACTAGCTTACCTACTTCAGAAGAAAAAAATGGAAAGAGCTATAAAAGAGATTAATAATTAGGGTAGAGCAATAACTAATCATGATAATGTAAATAAGGAGTTTTGAAATGATTATGAAATATCTTACTCAGAAATAAAAGCAATAAATCAAGTAATTATGTAAAAATTAGGTAAAATTAGGTATTCCACAAATCAACACCCAAGATAAGTTTAAATTTAATGAACCAGTAAGAGAAGAGGAGATAGTAGAAGAAATACATAAATTAAAAAGGGGTAAGTTCCTGGTCTATATGGATTAGCAGTGGAATTTTATAACACATTTCAGAATGAACTCCAATACTGAAAGAACATCTTAATTCCTTTTTGAAAGAATGGAATCTCCTGGGAAGCTTTCAAGAGTCATTTCTATTAGTTTTACAAAGGAAGAGAAAGACCCAACATTATGTGCCTCATATCGCCAAATTTCCCTGTTGAACTCAGACCATAAAATTTTACAAAAACCCTGGCAATTAGATTGGAAAAATATACTGCCTTCAGTTATACCTACTGACCCATTAGTATTTATTAAAGCTAGGAAAAGCTTTAGTAATATTAGATGAAAGAGTTTCAACAAACAGGACCTCTCACAGATCTTTGAACTAGAAAATGGCACAAGACAGGGTTGCCTTTTGTCTACACTTTTTTGCCTAGCTATAGAACCCTTGGCTATATTAACAAGAAATCATAGAAACATAGAAAAATAGAACATAGAAACATAGACTTTGATGGCAGATAAGGACTGCTTGGCCCACCTAGTCTGATCATTTTCCCTACCTGTTTCATATACCACAGATCCTAAATGATCTGCGGCTTACCCGCTCTTTTCTATCGCTAGAGTTCCTTTATGTTTGTCCCATGTGTTTTTAAATTCCTCTACCGTTTTTCCTCCTACAACCTCTGCCGGGAGACTGTTCCATGGATCCACCACCCTTTCTGTGAAAAAATACTTTCTCGTGTTACCCATAAGCCTATCCCCCTCTATTTTCATATCATGGACCCTGCATCAAACACTTCTATAAGGATACAAGTGGGTTAGATGCAGGCAGCAAGCAGTTAAAGATCTCCTTGTACTTTAAGAAAACCATGTATTATTGTACCTGAAGGAGCCAAGCAAGTCCATAAGTATTATTAAGAAGGTTATCAGTGAATTTGCAGTAGTACTCAGATACAAAGTTAATTAGGGTAAATCGATCGGTCCGGTGGTGCTGAGGGTTGAGGCACTGGATGCACACCTCATGCAATGCTGGAAACCAGAGTTCAGGATTGAGCTCAGGGGCTGGGGGTCAGTAGGGGAGGGATCAGATTGAGCACATGGTGGGCTACTCTCCTGTCCCAGGGGGAGGGCATCGTGATGCCCAGCATTCCACTGGTCCCTGGTGGAGATCGGAGGTGCCGCAGAAGCACAGGAGGCACGTAACAGTGTGCTCAACACTGGCAGCATTGCCTTGTGCAAAGCGTTGGGAGGTGTGCATGCAGGGGAGGGGAGAGGGACAGAACAAAGGAAAAACCCGGCTCACAGGGATAGGCACTGGCACCTATCCTCCATGCCTAGTGCTGGGTCTGACTCGGCCAGGCCTCATCACTCCTCCACCCTGGCCCTGCCCACTTGCCAGAGTCTGCCTTACTAAGAGAGCCCAAGGAAGGAGTCAGGCTACCCTCCCTGGGTGGGTCAAACCGGGGGTGTTGGCAGCGGGAAGGGGGAGAGAGAGGGCACAAGATTGCAGAGGACCTCAGGTGGGCAGGCACAAGGAGAGGATGCCTGAGAGAGTTCCCTCAAGCCGCAACCAGGAGGAAAAAAAGACTTAAAAAAAGAAAAAAAATGAGGGTAAATCGGAGACAGTGTTTATTAATTTAAAGGCAGTTACAAAGATATCCCTTTGAAAAAGGAAAAAAAAAAACAAAACAAAATATTTAGGAATTTTACTATCTCATACAAAAAAGGAGTCAGTAAACTGGAATCTTACTCTACTACTATCAAAAATAGAAAACATGTTGGAAATAATGGTGAATTTGCCATGAGCACTTACAGGGAGAGTTCAGGTAATTAAGATGGGTATACTTCCAAAAAATCTATATACAGTACTCTGCAATTGTTTCCCTTTTCTATAAGCAGAAACTGGTTGTTAAAACTGAAAAAAAATAAGATAGGGCCATTTGTACGGACAAAAAAAAAAAAAAAACTTAATATAAGCAAACTTAAAGCTCCATACACAGAGGCAGGATTAAAACTCCCAGACTTCTGGAAATATCATCAAGCATCCCTATTGAACCAGGTTGGAGAATATAATGTAAATGAGACACCATGCTGGGTAAGTTACGAAACACATTTTACAAGGTATGCAACCCTAAGGCAGTTATTGTATACAAACCTGAAAAAAGGAAAGGGTAATGATAAAAAATTAACTGACTAGAACATTATTAGAAACATGAATTAACTACCATAAAAAAAGAAAATGTAAGAATAAATATAAAAACTCCAATGCACTTAAATTACAATCACTCACCATCTCAGAGCATGGAATATAGGAGGTGGCTAAATAAAGGAATTAATTATTTAAGAGACTTTCGTGATGAAGAGAACTTTATATCCTTTAAAGGGAAACATCCTGCAGTACTCAGGCTTTGCCTGGGTGTAAGGCAGGGCCTGATTAGCTTTTTCACAAAATGTGTATTTTTTTTAACTTACTAGTGCTGAAATATTTCACTCATATCTGATTAATCCTGCCTCTGTCCCACTGGCGTTTGGAACTGTGTTGTGCACCCACATCACCCGTGGCTGACCCAGTATGACATTTCACATGAGGAGCAGCCAGGGGTGCACCTATAGACAGCCTATGTAAATGGAGCTATTAATAGTTCTGGTTTCCAAACTACATGTTCCTGTGGCATACCGAGACTGGGTATAAACTGGCAGTTGGTTACCAGTCTATACCTGGCCTCTGTATACCCCCAGAACATGCAGTTTGAAGCTGAAACTCATTAATAGCTCCATTACCAGAACTATTATATGGGTGCAGCCCTGCTGCTCCCCAATGAAACATCATCTCTAGACAGCCATGGGTGGCTAATGAGCTTTTACCCGTGTCAGTTCTAAATGCTGGCAGGACAGATACAAGCAAAAATATTTCCAGCACTAAGTAAGTAAAAATATATACATTTTGCAAATAATCAGGCCATGCCTTTACACCTAGGCATGGCCCAGATACTGTTTGGTAGTTGGGTCAGTGCCTCTCAAAAATAGCCTGAAATGTGTTTTAATATTGTATACACTTTTAGTTTTCCAAAAAAAAGGCACTTAAACAACACCACAGCTGATGTGCATCTTCTCTAATTCTGTAGGCAGGTATAAATGGTCTCCATTTACATAATTGACAGTGTAAATAGTATCCTTTTGCCATCAGTCTTTAGTACTCCATATGGCTTTGTGGCTTTGATGTTTAAATTATTTGAAATGAGGGATACATATATAAAGTGCTCATGGAGCAACAGTGCTAACCATATACACGTCTTCAAAAGATATGCCCTGACGCTTCAGCATCATAATGGTGTATTTTTCAGAGTGGTGCTTTACCTTACTGGAGGTCAATAAATAAGATAGCATTACAGGCACAGAATAGACAACGCATAATACATACAATGAGAAAGTGCTTCTTTGAAACATACATATTACAAAGTGCTTGAAGAAAATATTGTGCTTAATTGTGCAATCATGCAAACAATATGCAAAATCATTCATAAGACAACCCCCACACTCACTTAGGAGCTCAGCATTGGAGCGGACTGCTTTGTGGGCCAGCTAAGAGATCCCAGGGGCACCACACTCACTTTGGAGCTCAGCCGTTTGAGCGGACTGCTTTTTGGGCCAGCTAAGAGGCCCCAGGAACCTCCACACTCACTTAGAAGCTCAGCATCGGAGCAGACTGTTTTGTGGGCCATCTAAGAGATCCCAGGGGCACCACACTCACTTTGGAGCTCAGCCATGGCATGGACTGCTTTTAGGGACAGCTAAGAGGCTCCAGGAACCCCCACACTGACTTCAGAGCTCAGTCATGCAGCGGACTGCATTTTGGCCAGCTAAGAGGTAAAGACATCTTCCTGCTCTACACACCCTGGAAGATGTATCTGCCGACGGTAAGTGATAGTTTATGCCTGGACATTTAATTACAGCATTTCCTATGCATTTCAGCTATTTCTGCGTTGCTTTAAGATCTCTTTCAGCTCTCGCTACTGCATGTACTACGAGGGTTTGCTATGATAGCTCTGCCTAGGAAATGCCTGTGTTATTTGCTGTTCCCTGCTAGTAGTTAGGAGTTTGAGAATTGTACCTAAGTTATGCAGTGCCATTTTCCTTGTTGTTTGGAGGGCTGGAGAGGTTCCCCCCCCCCAGCTCTCAGCTTCTCCCAATAGTCGCGCATTCACAGTTGGGGCTCAGGCCTTCCCACCAGAGTGCAGTAAATTGATCCTTGTCATTTGTTTCCTCTCTTCCTTACCTACCAGGCCCCAGGAACCCCCACACTCACTTTGGAGCTCAGTTGTGGAGCAGACTACCTTTTGGGACAGTTAAGAGGTAAAGACAGCTTCCTGCTCTACACACCCTGGAAGGTGTATACCTATCGATGCTTTGCATCGACTCCCTGCCGTCCCAGTCACACTCCCACCCAAGGTCGTCCCTAAATTTATATGTCATCAGGTCACATGATTTGATCACATGACTACCCCACAATTTTGTCTATCAGCCTATTTTCCCATCTGCATGCACTACTGACTGTCCACTGGGAGTCAGTGTTGTAGCTCTCTTTTTCCTGAATCCCTTGCTTCTGAGCCTTGATCTGCCTCCATTTCCCTCTATGACTTTGCTGTTCCTGATCTTCACTTGCAGCTTTGTTTGCATTTTTCCTGGTGCTACTATACCTGGGTTCAAACCATGTACCTTCTGCACCCAAAGCAGACACCTTTCCTCCACCACACAGTGTCTGCCCTATACTACCTCCCTCCCTCTTTCATACCCTATAATGACATCACCCTCACTCTCCTCTATGGGTGGCCTGCTGTGTTTTCTTATTCTGGTTGATAGCCTTCCACCTATCCTAAGCCCACTTCCTGTTCTACAACCAAGTCTGCCCATGAATTAGCCCGTACCTGCCCATGACTATGTAACACTTGGCACTGCTAGCCACCCCCCTTTCTTGTATGTCCTGACCACCCAATAGTCTACACTCTCCATCCCTCTTCTTTTCATGGCCCCACTGTTCTTGCCTTCTCTGTACCTATAACTGTTGCTACCCCCCACCGCTCATTCCACCATATATTCAGCTCTGCTAAACTCCTCAGAACATCTCTGCTTCATCACGCCCACCTCCTCCTCCTTCTATCTGGTAATGTACACCCCAACCCCAGCCCTCCTGTGTCCCACCCCCTAAGTTAAGAAACATAAAGGCATATTTATTGCCTCAATTAATATCCATAGTCTGTTGAAAAAAAATACCCCCCCAGGTCTTGATTGGCCAACACTCTCCCAATATCCTGATCCTGACTGAAACCTGGCTGTCTCAAGGTACCTCAGACTCTGCAATGTCTATAAAGGGATATTCAATCCTCAGATCTGACAGGCATTGCAAAAAAGGTGGCGGCTGTGCCATTTATATAAAGAACCCCCTGCAAGCTCTCCTTTTCCCACTCCAGCCTCTCACCCATGGTGCCCAGGCGTTAGGTGTCAAAATACTCCTAGGTACTCAGGGGAAAAGTATAAACCTCATGGTCACCTGTACTCTGCCTCAGAACCAGAAACCAGCCTTTAATGAAGTCCTGACTACTCTCTTGTCTCTCCCCAACAATCTGGAAACTATCCTAACTGGTGACTTTAACATTGACTGGCTTTCCCGGCTGTCCACTGTATTCAAGGACTTAGTTGACACATTGGAACTTGTCCAATGATCCAGACCCCACCCGACTAAATGACAAAACTGGTACCTCCACCCTACTGGACCTCATTTTCACCAACCCACCAAAACATATCTCTCAAGTTACTGTCCACCCTGGCACCTTTAGTGACTATTCCCCTGTTACTTGTCTGTGGTAAAATAAGTCCCCCATCTCTCCACCAACCCCCACCTACCTCAGGTACTTAAAAAAAAAAAAAGATTCTTTACCCAAACTCAAGGCCTTCCTCAGGGTCTGTGCCTGGTCCCCCATTTTCAACACTACTAATGTGGATGCCACCCTTTCCCACTTTATCAACACTTTCAGTTCTGCCTGTGATGCTTTTGCTCCTCTGAAAAAGCAGTACACAAAAAAAAAAACAATGCTTGGGTCTCCCCAGCCCTGCTTGATATCGTGCACCACCAAGACAACCTCTGGCTTAGGGCACTCAACTTCAAGCTCCCCCGGGAAAGGCAACTTTATCAAGAAGCCAGAAACAGATGTACATGAGCTATCTGACAAGCCAAAGCAACCCACTATCGCCAAGCTCTCTCGGCTACCTGGAGCTCTAGTCGGGAATTCTGTTGCAACATTAAGGAAATCACCAGGAAATTGGTTCCCCTACCTCCTCACCAGCTTGCTATTGATGAGGAATTAGTCCAAGACCCACTAACCATTGCAAACATCTTTAATAACACATTCTCTGATCTTAGCAGGGTATTGCCCCCCACTTTCTTTGCCCTCCCATCCACAACCCCTGTTCCTGCAGTATTGGATGCCTCCTCCCTTTTCCATCTCTGAACTATCTTCCCCAGCTCGGCATGAATATGTATCTCCAGTTTCATCAACAAGTCTAGGCATAGCGGTGACACCCTCAATCTAAAACTCCTAAGACTGACACTGAATGAGGTTCTCCCCCCCCCCAACTAAAATCTTTAATTTGTACCTCTGCCTTGGGCAGTTCCCCTCAGCATGGAAATGTACAGTTATCACACCATTGTTCAAAGTTGGTGACTGCACTGCTCCCAATAATTACCAACCTATCTCTGTTCTGCCCACCCTCCAAGGCACTGGAAAAAGTTGTCTCTGACCAACTTACTGAATATCTCTCCAATCATAACCATTTTTCCCCTGTCCAACATGGTTTCTGCTGAGGACACAGCACCACTACTGCACTCTATGAGTACATGACTTTCATACACCAAGCCCTCAATAGCAGACAAATGGTAGGATCTGTCTACATGGATCTTACCAAAGCATTTGACACTTTCAATAATGCCCTACTGCTCCACACCCTCCCATCTGTGGGTATTGCCTCTGAGGTAGTGTCCTGGTTTGCTAGCTATCTAGCTAACCATTCCCAGTGAGTTAGGATCAGCTCCACCATCTCCTTCTGTCACCCTGTTTGCTCTGGTGTTCCCCAAGGATCTATACTTGGCCCCCTCCTTTTTAGCCTGTTCCTAAACCCCCTCCCTCAGTCCTGCCCTGGTAAATTCTCCTCTATGTGGATGATGCAGTTATTTTTGAATGTCATCCCAACCCCTCTGAACTCCAAACTTTGCTCCAAGAGTGCTTCCACACCACTGAATCCCAGTTTGTGGCACATAAATTAATTCTCAACTGTAATAAAACCAAATCCATGGTCTTTATCAACCACCAACCCTGTTATTGTAACCTTTCCCTAGCCATCTGTAACACCACCAATGTCCCCATTGAGCAGGTCTCTTCTTTAAAGTATCTGGGATTAACCTTTGATTCCCACCTCTCCTTTCATCTTCATATCCAAGGTCTCCTGTCTGCACTCAATACTAGGACTGGACTGCTATACCAGCACAAATGCTTCCTCTCCCCAGGCTCTCCATTTGGCAGTATCATCATTTTTTCTCTCTCTCTCTCTCTCTAGTTGACTACAGCCTGGTGATCTATGATTCAGCTGACCCAACATCCCTTTTTTCAGGCCAAGAATACCCTGAACAAGGCATGTAGGTTGGTCACAGGTCACAACAGGCTGACTCACACCAGCAACTTACATAAGTCCGCAGGTTGATTAAATCTTGAAGCCAGACTTAAATACATTACATGCATCATTGCAAAGAAACTATCCCCCTGAACTACCCCTCCTGGCCTTGACTCTTTGGTCTCAATTGCCCCCCCATCTGAGTCTCCAGAAGTGCCTCTAATCCCTCCCACCTTGTTCCGGGCTACAGAACCTTACAGTGTCAAAGATTCATTTTATACTGGGCTCCCAAGTGGCTCAACAATCTCCCACCATCCATCTCCCTTTTGTCCACCCTTTGCCCTTTCAAATCTGCCTTCAAACACTACCTCCTTGAACAATCTGACTGTGACTGTTTCTGACCCTTACTGCCATGGATCTCTGCATTTAGCCAGTAGAACCCTCACCAATGCTATATGGAAATGAAGTAATGTTGTTTTTAAGAATGACTGTTGTATATTCTGTACTGTGTCTTTAAGATACCCCTGATGTTTTGTAAAGAGACATGGGCGGGGTGAGTGATAAGCAAGCCCGCCAACTGTAAGTTTCTATTCTGTTGTACATTGCAGCCTACTGTAAAGGATTTGAGCTAAATCTTTAAGTCTTCTGTCTGATCATAATGTGGTGTCAGAATGGAGAAAGTAACAACACCCCCAGCTTTGATATTGCACAGCAACATCAGAGACAACTATCAGAGGTTCAAGCAATATTTCATATCTACATAGTAGCCAGTGGAATTAATGAGAAATCAAAAAAATCCAAGCAAAGACATTCCTTAATCTAGTTGGGCCAGCAGCAGTCTAAGTAGACAACACATTCAAATGGCAGCAAGCTGCAGATAAGGAAGATGTGGACAAAATTATGGACAAGTCTGACACATACTGCAACCCCAAAAAGAACCTGAACTACAGACGACATCTGTTCATGAGCAGAAATCAAGGTCACGGTGAGTCCATAGATGACTATGCAACAGATTTAAGATTGGAAGTGCAGTCTTTTGAATATGGGGAACTGTCAGATTCCCTAATTTGTGACAAATTAGTTTGTGGGTCACAAAGTGAGCAGCTTAAATGGAGGTTACTGCGTCAAGAAAACCTGACCTTAGAAATGCATTAACCATTTGCAGGGCTGCGGAGCTCGGTGAAGCCCAATTTAAATCTGTCAGAAACTGCTCAGGAAGAAAGTCTTGTGCATGCTACTTCAGTCAGACAAGTACAGAGCCATCGGGCAAAAACTCAAAGCACACCCCCATCTGCCAATAAATTCTAATGTGGAAAGTGTGGTAGACTGCATGAAAACAGACAGTGCCCGGCATTTAGACAGCACTGCAGAAAGTGTAACCAGAGAAATCACTTTGCAAAGATATGTCGTGCAGCTGGGAATCCAACTGTGCACATGATTAATGAAGGCTTGAGCAGCGAGACTGATGGTAAAAGTACCTTTTGTATAGACACAATAAGACAGATACAGCCCACACAGAGTGGAATGTGCAGTTAACCATTAATGGACAGGCTGTGAACTTTAAGTGGGACATAGGAGCACAATTCAATGTACTGCCCTGACCCTTTATAAACAGCTGTCTAAAGAAGCCGTTCAGCAGACAAGGGCAAAACTAGTTTCTTATTCAGGACACAAATTTGTCTGTGTCAAATGTCTGTGGCAAAGCAATTCTACCCTCAAGTTTAAAAAATAAGTACCATCTAATCACCTTCCAAGTGGTTAAAGATCAGGTTACTCCAGTGCTATGGTTCCAAACTTGCTAGGAAATAAAATTAGTGAAGAAAAAGTTTTCAGTAACTATTGCTGACAAACCCGTAGACAGCACTGATGATATACTGTCACAGTTTTCAGATGTTTTTGAATAACTAGGGTGCTGGAGGGAGAGAATCACATAAAGGTTGACAAGTCTGTACTTCCTGTAATTCAACCACCCAGGAAGCTTCCCTTTGCCCTAAAAGACAAAGTACAAGCAAAGTTACAGAAAATGGAGAATCTAGGGATGATTGAAAAGGTTGAAAAGCCTACAAGCTGGGTCAGCTCCATGGTAGTTATTGAAAAGCCCAACAAAGTCAGAATCTGCATTGACCCTCAACACAAATAAGGCAATCAAAAGGGAGCACTATCCCATGAAGACAGTGGAGGAGGTTGCTGCAAGGCTCGCAGGAGCAAAGGTTTTCTCAGTGCTTGATGCGGGCCATGCGTTTTGGCAAATCAAACTAGATGAACCTTCAACACACCATTTGGATGCTACAAGTTCAGACGTATGCCACTTGGTATTTGCTCAGCGCCAAAAGTATTTCAATGGGAAATTTCACTAATGATTGAAGGGCTAGAAGGAACAGAAGTTATAATGGATGACATTCTGATATGGGGTGCAGACATGAAAGAACATAATGATCGGCTCCGAATGATCCTGAACATAGCCCGGGAACATCACTTGATCCTGAACTTGACAAAATCTAAAACAAGTCTTAGAGAAGTTCCATACATTGGACATAAGCTGCGCAAAAATGGACTAATAGCTGATCAAAGCAAAATCAAAGCCATTGTGGACATGCCCACCCCACAAAACAAACAGATTTGCAAAGATTCATGGGCATCATGAATTACCTGGCAAAATTTATACCAAATCTGTCCACAGTAAACCAGCCCTTGAGAGAGCTACTGAAAAAACATAGTGCGTAGCACTGGGAAACACACCACAATGAAGCATTTCAGCACTTGAAAACAGTTATTATGAATCCACCTGTGTTGAAATACTATGACTTGTGTAAACCTGTAATATTTTAAGTGGATGCATCATCGGAAGCCCTGAGAGCCTGCCTGTTAAAAGGAGGACAGCCGGTAGCATTTACCTCCTGATCATTAAATAAGTCTGAAAGAAACTATGCTCAAATCGAAAAGGAGCTGCTGGCCATTGTCTTTGGCTGCCTCAAATTTCATCACTACATCTACGGCCGAGTAGGTGTACAAGTAGAATCAGATCACAAGCCTCTAGAAAGCCTCTTTTATTTTTATTTTATTAATTTTTTTTAGTTTTTGTTGACAGGGTAAGTGCACTTGACAAATCCTGCCTATTTTTAAGCACGACCCGGGGGGAGGGGGATACAGATGAATGACAGCTGACCTTGAACCAGATTAAGCTGTTGGTGGTATTTTTAGTGAATGAGGGAAATTTGGCCAGGACACCGGGGAAATTCCCCTACTCTTCAGAGGGAACCCTCTGGCTCAAGATGGCCGACGCACCCTTGCTGACGAGAGGTGGCGATGGAGGTGGGAGACCTGGTCTCAACTCCTGCCTCGGTGTGTGTAGAGACCACGTCTACAACTACTGAAGCAATGCTGGTTTCTGTGTCTACTGCAGAAAATGAATCTACACTACAGGTTACAACTTTAGAACCTCTGCTGGGTCACCCTGACATGGACTCTCAAACGTCTTTACCCCTTGCCGTCCCAATGAGGGATATTTCCACTTTTGACTCTGCTACCGTCTGTTTGGCTGAAAAGGAGCTTCAGGACTGTTTGGGTGATGCAGAACATAGATTTGCTATTATAAAGAAGAATTTGAACACAGAACTGCAATGGATTCATGAAGTCAGATTGGCAGGATGTATGTCTCCTGCAGCCCACAATAATACTTTGCAACAGCCTACATTGAGTTTTCAAGTGGCTGAGGTGCCTCCCTGTGCATCCCATCCTGGCAAGTTCTCAGCTGGAATACTCCCGCCTGCTTCTCAGCAGCCCCTGCAGACTACAGTGACATCATTGCATACAGTGCCTAGTTTGCCTATTGTGACATGCTCTCCCTCTCAATTGCTATCTCTTGATACCAATCCTGCTACAACACCTACCTGGTCTGTAGAAATGGCGTTGCAAGGAGCTGGCTGGGTGCAGCAACCTACAGAGAGGAAGTGGGTTTCTGGTCCATCCCCTATTCGGTCCCCCTGTCTCAATGATTTTCATGAGCTGCAGCATTCACCAAACAGAAGTCTGCCTATGTCTGACCCCTTGTGTCTCCCCAAGGAATTGGAATTGACCCAGCACCCAGTCTTGGAACCTTTGCAGGGCTCTCTTATTCATGCTGCTTCTCCCACTACCATTACAGAGAATACAGCTCCTACAGTAGTGGAGCCCCCCTCAAAGAAAATAGAGCCAAATCATTATTTTTCCTCATTGTTTAAATTTCCAATTCTGGCTGCAAAGCGGCATAATGCGGTACGATTGGCTTATATGGGTGGTTTACCTGAGCCACCGGACAGAGTGTATGTAGCTCGGACACTACTCAAGGACTCTCTGAAATTCTTTTCTCACGAAATATATGCACTGATTCATATTTCCAGTGAAACTACGTTTGATGTCAGCTTCCAAATGCCTCGTGGCTTGGAGCGTTTTTGTTCACGATATCATGCCTTAAGAAATACTGTCCTGTGGACCCAGTTTAATGCCATTCTCCTTTCCAAACCAGCCTTTAAGAATATTACCGTCCTGTTTTGGAACAAAGCTGTTGACGTCACTGACGTTGTCTATTGGCTAAAACAACGTTGTACTGTTCAAGGTCAGCCTGAAGCAATATTGGACACGGAGAATATTTGGACTGGAGGCTGGAAGATTAAGGTTTTGTTACACTCTAATGATTCTGGTCCAGTGCACCTACCTAATTCTTTTTTAATAGGTCGTGATTTTGTTTTACCCTGGACAACTGAAAGCTTGTTACCAGTGTGGAGACCCCTGTCACCTTAGTAATGTCTGTGATAAGCTGAAATGTAATACCTGCGGAGAACTGGGTCATGTGGGGATTCACTGTCTAAATGAGTGTAAATGTAATCTTTGTGATGAGCTGGTCATACATTTCAAAATTGTCCATGGGCTGCTCATAATCAGGCCACACATGATGATAGTGCTGATCAATGTTTTGTAATCACCCAAGACCAGAAAGCTCATCTTAGGACCACCTTAGTAGAGCCAACTTCAGTAGTCACTCGACCTCTATTGCAGGTCCCTGAGCCTGTTGTAGATCAGGTTGTGGTACCCCCGGTGGCCTCTTGTGTGGCACCGTTTACTGCGATGATCCCTCCTACCCCTGACCCTGTCCAATCTGTCCAGCTTGTCCTGGACCCTGTTCCAGGCCTGAGTACTATGCCACCCCCCCAAGTACCCACTAATGTTATGCATCGGAGGTCTATGAGAAATTACTCCTGGGCATTACCATCGCCTCCTTTGCTTTTGGAACCCCCTCCTGTGGTTTGTCTAATGCCTTTGAGCTACTCCAAACTGTTTCTGATGATGCTGGATGCGAGTCTGACTCTTCCTCTGTTGCATCTTCCGTCCTGGATGGTATTACTGATTCTGAGATTCAACTAGGTACTGGTCTTTCTCAGAAGCGGAAGGCCAGGGTTAAGCTAAAAGGAAAAAAGTGATAGGGAAAAGGAAATCGTAAAGTGTCTCTGTTCTCCTTGTGTTATGTCTCACTTTGTTTGTCATACTATTAATGTGAATAGTATTAAGCGTCTGGCAAAAAGAAGATTGATTTTTTTCCTGTTTACAGCTTTTACCTATAGGGGATCTTTCTGTTGCAGGATACACGACTCCATACCACCCAGTTAAACAGGCACAACAGGACTGGCTTCTAGGTCCTTCTTTTGGTCCATTGGCCTGGACTCCTGTTCCGGACTTGGGATCTCATTCAATATCCCAGATTTCGTTTGCTAAAATTGATTGGCGTAGCCCCTGGCAGAGTGTTAGTCTTAGATTTTTAATTGGGCCCTGCCCTTATCGGGTTATTAATATTTATTCCCCCAAATTAAGTCTGCACGTATAGCTTAATTTTCTTTACTCCGCCCTTATTTGCATACCTCCTTTCAGTTGATATTTTTTGGTGACTTTAACTGTGGCTTAAGTCTTCTTGACAGAAGCTCTTTTGCTACTACCCAGAAATTGTTTTGTGACTCCCACGAATTAGGGAAGTTGGTTTGTACTGCTCATCTCACGGATGCCTACTACTCTTTTACTAAACAACATACTCCTACATTTCAAAAGGGTAAGCTGGCTACCAGAATTGATTTTGTGTTTTTGTCTTGCACACTCCCAATTACTTCTGTTAATGTACCAGCTGTGGAATTTTCTGATCATAAACTGCTTTCCGTAGGCCTTGGCTCTGATGTCACTGTTCACAAAGGACCAGGACTCTGGAAATTCAACATATCTCTGTTGCAAATTCGACTTTCATGCAGTCCTTTTATCCTTTATTCAGGCCCAGAAATCCATTTTATTTGTTCATAGACCCTATTGCATGGTGGACGGACACTAAACATGATTTGGTGCTCTTTTTGAAAAGATATAGTCATCAAAAATGTCGAAGAGAATATTTGGAATATTTACAGAAAAGGGTACATTTTCAGTCCTTGTTGACAATATCTTATACGACAGAACAAGCTCTTTCTCAACAATTGCACTTTATTCAGAATGATATGTTGAAATTCCAATCTAGACAATCACAGCAACTTTATCATCAACGCAAATTTAATGTGGTAGGCACGAGGGCTGTTGTTTGCCCCTTTGAGTCGAATTCTCAACAAATTACACAAAAGAATGTGTTGTGTCTTGCTGATTCTGATGGCACCTTATGCACCTCTCAGTCAGACATCTGTCGGATAGTGACATGTTACACAACTGCCCTCTTTTCTCCCTTTCCAGCCGCAGATGTTGATCCTGTGGTGTTGTATAGGGACCTTGACATCCCTATCCCTTCACAGCCATGTTCTGACTCAGCCTGTATACCTGTTACTGAGTTAGAATTGAAGTCGGTTATTTCTTCCTTACCCTTACAGAGGACTCCTGGTCCGGATGGACTCCCCGCTGCCTTATATAAGGTACTGGGTGACCACCTGATCCCTGAATTAACTTCAGTGTTTACCTCCCTGTTAGCTAGTGAGTTTATCCCTTTAGATTTTACTAAGGGTACTGTGATTTATATCTATAAACAGAAAGGAGATATACATTCTCTTGAGAACTGGCGCCCCTTATGTATGCTAAACACTGACTTTAAGTTATTACTGAAAATCATTGTACAATGTCTTATGAGGATAGCTGAAGTGGTTTTGCACCCTGCTCAGTCCTGCTCTGTACCGAACAGGAGAATCTCTGACCATTTGATTCTCCTTCGAGAATTATTTTCTCATGGCTACACAGACTCAGTTTTGGGTTTTATTGTATCTGTAGATCAGAAGGCGGCTTTTGATTCAGTTAACCATGATTTTTTATGGAAGGCACTACATTTTATGCATGTGCCTGGTGAAATGATTTGCTGGACTAAGACTTTTTATAGGACTGCCACTGTTGTGCCTGTTGTGAATGGTTGGGTTGGACCTATGTTCCCCACAAAAAGAGGGGTTCACCAAGGGTGTCCTTTGAGCCCTCTGTTATATGTATTTTTTTTAGATGTTATGCTTTGCCGTCTGAATACTCATCCTCAGATTCATGCCCTTTCTAGTTCTACTTTAATCTCGCTGTATACAGCGATTGCATATGCAGACGATGTCTGCATTATTGTGGCTAATGCAGCCTCTGTGGTTACTGCCCTCCAGGAATATTCTTCCTTTGGTGATTTTTCTGGAGCGAGTTTACATTTTACCAAAAGTTTTGGTATTCGTTTAGGATCGAAAATAGCCCCTTTTTCGCATATTGTTACAACTTGCTGAGGGGCCTCAACGCATTTTGGGAGTTTATTTTGGGACTGTAGATTCTGATCTTTTTAATTGGTCTGCTAAATTACAACAAGGCAAATTTAAGGTTTCCTCATGGAATAAGGGGCAGATTGAAAAGAAGAAGCACGTTTTCCTAATCAAGAATTATTTGATACCGACTTTTCTTTATTTAAGCTATGTATTCCCAATCCCTAAACAATTAGAAACTGTAGTTCTTGGTCTCTTCTTTCAAGCTCCGTGGGGAAGCCGGCTTAATCCAGTAAAATGGAATGTTACTTACTTACCTATTTCTGAGGGGGGTGTTAACATGATTAATCCTCTGTTACTTTTTCATGTATTTTTGGACTGCAAATCTTGGCCTCTATTGATAAACACTCAGAGAGGGTGGGAACCTTGGTTCTATGATTCTTGCAGATTATGGTTTCATTTATGAGAATGTGATTCATTAACTGTGATACGACAAACTTTGGGTATACCTATATATATTAAATGCATGTTTTTACATTTGAAACAGTGAGGATATCTACCCAGATGTTGTTAACGAATTCTTATAAAGTATTATATAATAATCTGCTCCTGACCATTTGTGCAATACAGTTGCCCTTTGAAAAGTGCCCTAGCCAACATCTTCCTTCCCTATTGGTTTTGTTACGGTGTAAAAGGGTGCCTGCTCACATGTGGGACTTCCATTGGCTGTCGTGTCATGAAAGAATTAACATCAAAGATAATCATAAACACAAGCAGTCTCAAGACCAACAATGTTCTAGACTATTATGTATTTCTAAATTGGAAACTATAACGCACTTATTTTTTGAGTGTTCTTTTATTCGGCACTGATGTTTTTTTTGGCAAAAGTCTGGGCCACTCCATTATTTCAAACGGTTTCTTACCAGAATATTATGTATGGTGTTTTTCTCCCCAGTGGTCCCTTTGGACTCTGGACACATTCAATTTAGTTTTTGTAGTAATTAAATGGAATATTTGGATGGCTCGATGTCTGTTTACTCTACAGCAAAAAAACTGTTCTTATTCAGAGCTTGAGAAGAAAATTGTAACAGACCTAACAAACATTTATGTACATGAATGTACATTATTTTCCAAGGAGACATTACTTGAACTTTGGAAAGCTCTTCCTTGGCTCACGGACTCTGATTTTGCAGTAACCTGATGGATTGTCTCTTGATATGCGTAGTTCTGTTCTGTTTTTTTTTCTCTTCTCACAGTGTTTTTTTTTGTTTACTTCTGTTTTGAGTCCACATGAGTTTTTGCAAATTGCTTTTGCTTTGGTACTGTACGATTTCTTTTGTTTCAATAAAACTTTCCCCTACTTTTTCTTATAAGTGCCATGGGATCTTTAACATCCACCTGAACTACCACCAATCCAGGCAGATGGGACCTCGGTTTTACGTCTCATCTGAAAGACGGCACCTCAGAAATGCAGCACCCCTCTCATGCTGTACTACAATGTCAATACAAGGATATTAATCCAAGTGCCAGATGTGGGAACTGAACCCACAGCCCTCTGATCTCCCAGCCTCAGAGGTGAGTGTGCTACCTACTGAGCCACTGACACTGTAAATAAGAAGCCACAGTCGGCATCCCCCCCAAGACACCAGCGGATGATGCTGAAGTTGCAGAGATATGACCTGAAGGTTGAGTATAAAGCAGGAAGACAGCTCTACATAGCTGACACACTTAGCCAGGCAGCCAGTTCCCTGGCAATTCAGGAAAGCAATGACATAGATAAGTATGAAGTGCATACCATCGAAAGGTTACCCATTAGTCACAGGAAACTGGCAGAATTTTACACAGAAATGAACAATGACCCGATACTCCAGAAACTTAAGGAGGTTGTACTGCATGGATGGCCCCATGAGAAAGCTAAGCTTGAGCTGGAACTTCGATCATACTGGCATTTCCGGGAAGAAATCACCATAGTAAAGGGACTCCTGCTCAAAGGTAAAAGACTCATTGCACCAAGATCTATGAGAAAGGAGATGTTGGTCAAACTATATAGCAGCCACTTAGGCATTAAGAAGTGCAAGAGAAGAGCAAGGGACATTCTGTTCTGACCAAATATCAATAACCAGAGCAGTGACCTGATCGCTTAGTGTGAAGTTTGCAATCATTACAGGAGAGCTCAACCAAGGGAACCGATGTGGAGTCATGACATTCCTGACAGGCCATGGCAGAAAGTCAGAGCAGACATCTTTGAGTTTGACAAGGAAATCTACCTAGCGATGGTGGATTACTACTCAAAGTTCATAGATATTGCTCAAATGCCAAACTTGACCAGCAAAACAGTTATAAGCCACATCAAATCACAGTATGAATGACATGGCATTCCAGAAGTCCTTATAACAGACAATGGGTCCCGATTTTTATGTACTGAATTTGCACATTTCACTGAAGGTTATGATTTTGAGCACATCACTTCATCATCAAGGTACCCACAAAGTAATGGGATGTGGAAAGAGCCATTCAGACTATTAAGAGGCTCTACAAGAAATCCAAAAGTGATCAGAAGGATCCATACCTGTCCCTACTGGACCTGAGGAACACTCCAATAGAGGGTCTGGGTTAACCAGCTCAGCTGCTCATGGGCAGGAGAACTAAGACCCTGATGCTCACTAGGCCAGCCCTGCTCTGACCACAACTTATAGATAAAGACATCCATGCCAACCTTGCACGGAAGTAAGAAAGACAAAGGTTCTACTGTGATCAACTTGCAAAGCCCCTTCCAAGCCTGTCCCTAGGACAGCAGGTACAGATGAGAACAACGGACAAGGAGTGGGCTACTCCAGTAGTCATCACATCTGCCAAGAAATCACGATCATACATTGTCCTTGTTGATGACAAGAAATATCGGACAAACAGGAGAGATATACTACACATTCCTGACCCCCAGAATCGAAGTGCCGAAAGAAACAGTGGAGACTCAGAATAAGACTGGGACTCATTCCATGCAGAGACCTGACCTATTAACTATGGTTTCAGTAGCTGCAGCAGAGCAGCAGCCCATGGTGAGTACATCCTCAGAGGCTCCTGGTGAGTACATCCTCAGAGGCTCCACTGGCAACCAACAAAACAACAACCACAATGGAGTCAGTCCAAGGCCCACCTCACAAGTTGATAAGTCATGAACCCAACCCAGTCATGAGCCATGTGAGTGGCAGGGTAATATGAAAGCCAGCAAGATATTTGCAGGACTGAATTACAGTGACAGTAAACCACTACTGAATTATGCATGTACCTGTTTAGCTCAATAACTGACTGCCTAGAATTTTATTTTCAGTGGTGCTTTATTAAACTGCTTAGCTTGCATGGAATGCTAAACTTACGAAGGGAGATGTAAGGAAATGAAGTAATGTTGCTTTAAGAATTACTGCTGTATATTCTGTACTATGTCTTTAAGACACCCCTGATGTTTTGGACAGAGGCATCTCCAAGAAGCTCGGATGGGCAGTGTGAGTGATAAGCAAGCCCACCAACTGTAAGTTTCTATTCTATTGTACAGAGCAGCCTACAGTAAAGGATTTGAGCTAAATCTTTAAGTCTGCTGTCTGATCATTACAAATGTGTCCTACTCCTTGACTCACTAGTCTGTAATGCTTTCATTTGTTATCTGCTTCACCAGCTTTGACTATGGTTTACACTCGCCCTGTGATTCTCTGTTCAAACATTGTCTTGCAGTACTACTAGGGCCCACTAGGCCTGATTATTCGCCTTGTATAACCTTTGTATATTTGTTTATAATTCTACTGTATAACTAGGGCCCACTTGGCCTGCTTATCATTTTGTATTACTTATGTATACCTGTGTATTACCTATTGTACTTTGCTATACAGTAACTGTGTAATGTTTGCCAACTATGTCTTTGTGAAAATGATGTTCTTCTTTGTATCTGTGCCAAGGAACCTTTGCAAAAGAGGACTCAAAGGTTGTATTCCAATGATTTTAATAAATAAATAAATGAATAAATAAATAAAAAACACATATACACATACATAAGACTGGACAAAACCATCTATTTTAAAACCAATACAGCATCCATTCATCCATATCTGAATAATAGCAATAAATCCTGAAAGAAAAATTAAAGTTAGCACTACATAATAACATATAAACACCTAAAATGAGGGGGGGGATAGTTTAACTTAACAAAATCCATTTTCCAGAATAAGAAGTCATGAATAAGTCAGTATTTTATCAAAAGGAGTCATATACTGTCATATGGGGCAGTTCATCATTGCACTCATATGGCATCATTGTTTCTGAAGTAGAAATTCAATATTCTTCCCGTTGCAATAGTTTCCTAGTCAAATCACATCCACACATGCCTAGTTCTACTTTATCTATTCCCACAAATCTTAATGTAGCCACAGATCCATGTCTAGCTTCCATAAAATGTTTAGTCATGCCATATTGTGTATTCTGAGTTCTTATTGCAGTTCTGTGTTCTCCTATACATATTTTAAGTTCTCTCTTTCTCCCACATGAAGAGATCCACATGGGCAGGACAGAATACATAAACTCCAGTTCTGATTAATTTTGTAGTGTTTCCCACTCCTCAGAGTCTACATCAATCATCTGACATGTGGGTACATGAGTAACACCCTCCCAGATTATTCTAGTCCTCCCAGTAATGAAGCTGCACTTGAACCTGCTGTCCTCTCAGAATCAGAAATTCCTCCTGATAACTAGAAACCAGTTTATTCAGAGTCCCATACTTCTAATTCTCTTCACCTGGATTCAGATACACCTGATCTTCTGTCAGATGTACTTCCTATGACTTCTCAGCCCTCTTCTTCTCAGGGCTCTCTCATGCATACCCCTGTGTACCAGATCAAGAAGATTTTACATAAGAAATTTGTGAATGAATCCTGGACTTATTAAGTCAAATAGTGTGATTTTGACAGTTCTCTGAATTCTTGGATTCCTCTTACAGACCTCACCCCATCCTGTCAGAACTGGTTCAAGCAATTCATAATACCATTCCCACTGACTGGAAGTCGATGCAAGTTTTGAACTTTAGTGCATCCAGACTCAGTGTTTTAGAGATTAATAGTTCTGATACCAATGGTATTCCTCACTGTCTGTGCTTAATTGTCCTCCTGCAGTAAATGTCCTAATGTACCTGTTTCTATGCATAAATGTTTTGCTAATTGGTACTGAATGCTACATATAGTATATTGCATTAACCTTTTTCTTTGTAGGCATGTCTTCTTCAAAAAGGACAGTTGCACATGTATTTACAACTTTGCAGGAATGTCTTCTTCAAAAGAACAGTTTCACATGTGTTTACATGCTTTTTGCTGCAATGTCTCCTTCAGTTGGACAGCTCCATATGTTGTTTTCATGTTCTGCTACAGTTTATTGAAATTTTGCATATTGTGATTCTGGGTAATTTCCAGCTGCTTTCCCTTCCTTCTCTTCACCTTCCCTGCACTGTGGCACTTGTTTTCCTGACTAAGCATCAGGTCACTATGGTGTTTTCCTCTTCTCTGGTACTACTCTGACTGATCACCATTGTAGTCCAGATCCCCCCACCCACCCCCCGCAGTGGAGAGCTCCTATGTCAATATGTCCCATACAATGCTTGATGCTTATCCATTATTTTTCATGTTTTATTCTGTTGTTATATTATTGTTTGCTCTAGTGGTACTCACTTTCACAACCTCGGGGGTGATGTGAAGTACACACTTAAGCATGGGGCTTAATGTTTTGGCAGCCTCCCCTTTAAGATCACTTAGAACAAGCATGTTGTTAAGTGTTGCACTGCTTTTTTTTTTTTAGTTGTTTAACCAGGTATGGCACACTAAGCTGAAAGCTTTTTTACAGGAGTGACCTGGGAGCACAAGGAGGTTAAGTGACTTGCTCAGGGTCACACAGTATGCAAGTGGAAGCTGTGGGATTCAAACCCAGGTCTGGTCTGCTGGATATCACCAGATTTGCAGCTCAGAGCCTTAGACCACTGTGCTATACTGCCTCCACTGCTTGGCAGTGCCATGTTATCCAGGGACAGTCTGGGAAACCCCTCAGTCGGAGGCATTGCCTCATTGTTTACAGAAGTCTCCTTTTCCTGAATAGCTATCTATTTTTATTTTATGCATCCATCTCAGTCATTCACACAGGCCAGAAACACACCATCCACTGCAGCAGTGAGAGATGGGCATTGCAGACCTGAAGAGAAGGTTAGGATCCTTGAGACAGACCAACACCAAAACACTACACTATGCTTACATTTTTAAATTGTCAATTGTACAGCCCCCAGGGCTCTGGATGAGCACCTAACAAATAAATTTACCATGCCTCTTAGTTGACAAATATTGGCTGAGATGTGAAGAAGCCAAATCAACATGTCATGGTGACCCAACTTAATCAGGTCCTACAGTAGTCTATATTCATTTGTATTGTATATTTAACTCACTGTTGTAAGTTTTAGATCCTGCAGTTTTATTCCCCATTTATGCACAGACCACCCTTTAGCTTTCTTGTCTAGCATTTATATGGGACAGACTGAAATAATGCTCCCAAGTGAAGGCTGGGGTTTAGATTAAAAGGGCATATCAATAAGTCCCTCTAGTACTTTACAAATGTAATTGTAGTCTCTCAGCCCTGACCAACGGAAGCAGTTTAGTCATATTTTAGGGAGCTCCTTGTCAGTGGCTAATGTGAGTCAACCCAAATATTCTGCTTAGGTGTCAGCACTGATGAAGGACCCATATTCCATTGGGGTACTTTAGTCTGCAACTGTGTGGGTCAGAGATCAGTGTGCTATCAGGAACCATACTGGCCCTCTTAAGACTACTGACACAGTTATTTAGACCTGAATATACTGTAGTTCAAAACATAGTCAGGGAACTACTGTAGCATCCTATGTCAATTTTCTTTCATCTCTTATTGTTATCTTGCTCCTTTCAATCACAGTGAAAGAGAGTTAGCATCATTCATTTTCATACATGTTGTGACAAAGTAAGCTATTACCAAAAAAGGTTTGTTTCACTAGTCACATCAGATTCTAAGACACCACACCAGAAAAACAACTGGACTGTAGATGAGAGAATGTACAACCAGCAGGGGGGGAACAGGGGGTTGCATTTTCATTGTAAAATTAAACTTGATAAAGTCATTCAATACATTTTGGTTTCTAATGAATATTTGAGAAATGTATGCTGATCTTATTTCTGGAAATTAAACAGTAACAAAATAAATGAATAATTGTATAGTCAATCTACATGTTCCACTTAAAACTGTTTTTTTCTTACGTTTGTATCCTTTAACATCCTACTATGGCATCCTTCTGCTATCCTACCAGACAAACAATAATCTCTAGTGTGTATCACTTGTAAAGCCATTACAGCCCTGACTACCTCTCAGGTTAAAGAGATGCAGATGTTTTTTTATGCCGAGACTCCCAGAAGGGAGTGGAACGTGTTACTAAATGGATTCACATGGCATAAGGTGACCCCTGTCAAGTAAGTGAAGATATATATACATATGTGTAAGGCATAAACATTCAATGAACTGCTAGAACATTCAGGGTCAGAGGTATCTGACATCACATTCACTGTAGAAACTCTTAAGTCCTTGTAGATATAGAGGCATTACAGAAATACTACATGATGCCTATCAGGAAACTCAGACTTCAAAGTCATGTTAGAAGTACCAGTCCCATGGATTCAAACTGAATGAAATGCTTAAGGTCAGCACCATGTCAAGGCTCCTATAGCAGCAGACTAATACTCTTTTTTTTTTTACTTTCCTTCTTTCTTTGTGCTGCTGTCTCTGACTTTGCCTCCTTCTACTGCCCCACAACCATGTCACCTTAGCTTCTTCCAGACTTACCCTTGCTCTCCATTCTCCATTGCTTACCCACAAAGTAGGAACATGTGGGTTCCCCAAGCCCCTTCATGATCTAAATCTCATAGGAGGAAGTGCCTAAGTTGTCAGAATGGGTCTTTGGGAAGGCAGTTTTACCCTGCCATCTGGGGTGTTTCTGTATTTATCCTACTCCCTCAAGATGCTGTCAGTCAAAGTTTGCATACATGCATATGCAAGCTAGCATAGTGCAATACCAGCTGGCATTCTCTTCCCTTCAAGCTACTTTATCTGCACTGCCACTTGTGGTCAGAAAGTGGCAGTATCACAATGGAGACAGTTCCCCCTCCTCCCCAGAAGAGGGCAGAACCAACTGTGGCCTGCAGCATCGTGGATTTATTCCTGAGCCAGGGTCACTGGAATTTTGAGTGCTCACTAGATTAAGTTCAAGTTCAAGTTTATTGCAGGAAATCTCCATTGAGCAAGCTCATTCACAAGGAGGTCCTGTGACATAAACACTTAAAGTACAAACATAGATAGGTAATAACAGTATATACATGAAATGCACGTTACATGATACAGGCTGGATATACATACAAGGGTACCACATAGGGTGACCACAGGTGGTAAACATTAATATAAGACAGGAAGCGACTTACAGGTTGCATACTGATAAATGAAACATGATGACTGGTGTGTGCAATACATATATTTGGCAGCTAGAACAAACAACAGACTACAACTGATATGGGGGGGGAGGAGTGATTTGATAGAGTAGCAGTGGAGCGTAAGCATAGATAAAGCCAGGAGTAGAAGGGGAAGGGAGAGCAGTTAATATGACAAAGCAATTATACCTTACCAGTGGATAAATGTGGCACACATGGGGAAGGAAGAGACTTAATGACAGTTACAGGTGTCTTTTATTTTGGCTGAACTTAGCGATTTGTAGAAGTTTATTGAAACTGTGCTAGTTAGTTTCAATACTGTTAGTAATTGGTTCCAAATGGAGGGAAGGGCATATGCAATAGCACGTTTACCAAAGGAGGTCCGCGTCCTTGGTATGTCAAGCATAATAAAGTCAGATTTTCTTAACGAGTATGCACTATGTGAGACACAAATAAGGGAAGAGAGATAGCTTGGCAATTTCTGCAGGTTAAGAATATCTTAGGTAGGGAACTAAAGGTATCCACTGTAGGAGTTGTTTTGATACAATGTTGGGCTTCACCACTGATATATATCTTTACATACATATACATATATATATATATATATATATACATATATATATATATATAGGCACAGATGTGCCACTATAGTTAGGGTTGCATTGCCAATTCTATGTTAAACTGCAAAGTTTGCACTTTAATAACTTTGCAACCATTTGTCCAATTTGCCAAAAAATTAGAAAGTTGACTTGCCTATCATAGATATCTGGATCTTGAAAGTTTTGTTCCAGTTGGATGTATGATTGCGGAACTGTGGGGCACTCAAAAAGTGAAAAAATCACCCTTTATGCAAATTTTTTGGTAAACTACAATGGACTGAAAAATGTATTTCAGTAGGTTCAAATTTGTTTGTCTACATGTGACCTGTGTTGAACTGGTGCCTTTTGAAGATTTGGTGAAAACATATTGCTCTGTTCAAAAGTTATTCAATTTTTTCATGTCCCATTGTAGCCTATGGGAAAATTTATGTGTACTGTGAAAATTTTCACGATCATGTTTTTCTTGTCGAGCTGCCTGAAATTGTTTTCATGCTGCCACCATCGTGTTTTCAGTTAGCAAGAGACAAAAAACATTGTAATTCAAAAAAAAAATGCACTTTGTTAAACACCAGCAGTTGTGTTTACCTAATCGGGCCCTGAGGAACATGAACATGACATTAGTTTTTCACCTGCTGGTGTGGAAATGTGTTTTTCAATTTTGTTTTTCCATTTTACCATTTTTTCTGCTCACAGCAATATTTTATGTTACCGTGAAAATAATCAGAATCATAAGAAAAGTAACCGAGGCACTATTTTTTGTGTTCACAGTCTCATTCTCTTTATAGAGTTAGGAGTGTCACAATAACATTTAAAATAACCATGGTAACACTGCACAAACACATTTTTAAATATGTTGTTTTTTTGTCACTTCATTGTGGCAAGGTGGATTACGCTACTGTCCTGCAATTTTCAGCCCTAGCAAGCCCTAGTCCCATAGATGGCCTTTTGGTGGTTTTATATGAAAACACTGTAAGGGACCACAGTTACAAAATTCTGAAGTTGAGAAATTTTCCCATAGGATAACATCATGGTACTTGTGCCACCTTTTGGGGCCTGTATCTCGAAAACTGTTTGAGATATGGATTTTTTGTCACAAAAATTATTAGTCCCCCTATAGGGGGAACTAGGTGCAGAACTAGGTTGGAAAACCATGAATACCGTGAAATTTGAATTTTTTTCTGCCTTGTACGGTTACTGAGATATTTGGGAATTAGTGTTCCAATTGCTTATTTTCATGTCCATAGGACAATATTACACTCTCAGAGTTAGCACTCACAGCGTATTTTGGTACCTGTATCTCATAAATGATGTTTATTTCCATACAGATTTGGTCAACTTATGTTGTGATAACTACTCACTGTCATAATTACAACGACACTTGAATTTTCTTCCTAGCTGCTACAGTTCCCGAGATATTGGCAAATTACTGTTACAAGGGTTCCTTGCCTTATAGGGCTGCTGTATGGCTCCATACTTATGTATGAGTGGGGGCGCAGGGCCCAGAGGGCCCGTGCTTCCACAGACACATATCATTAAGCCTAAATGGGCAGCTTGGTCGAGCCCTGTGCTCCCACCAACACATACCATTTACTACTAATATTAGACTTTTTCAGAAAGAAAGGAAATTATTTGCAAAAATCATCATTAATGCTTCCATTAGGGTTGTTTCCACACTGACAAAAGTGTGTAAATTCAATGTTAGGGTTACCACCCACCACCTCACACCTCCACAACTCCATCCTCTACAAACCAACAAATGTCAGGGTGTGCCATGGGGTTGTCAGTCATCTCACCCCATTCTCCTATACTGTAGCATGTCAGCTTGCTTACACATGGAATGGGGTGAGAGTTGGGGCTGATGACTCCATGGCACACCCTGATGTCTGTTGGTGTGTAGAGGATGGGGGTGTGGAGGTGGGTTGGTGGAGTGGTAACCCTAACGTTGAATTTCCACACTTGTGTCAGTGTGGAAACAACTGTAAACTGATGCATTAACAGAGTTTTTGCAAAGAAGATATATATATATATATATATATATATATATATATACACAGTATATATACATATATATATATATATATATATTCATTGCAAAAAAAATCTGTTAATATATCGGTTAGGGCTGATAGCACAGCAACAAAAGTATGAAAATGTGATGTTAGGGTTACACCCCACCACCCCCCACTCCCCAGTCACCAACAGATGCCGGGGTGTGCTATGGGGTCATCAGACACAACTCTCAGCTCATTCCATGTGTAAACAAGCTGACAAGCTGTAGCATAGGAGAATGGGGTGAGAATTAGGCCTGACAAACCCTTGGCACACCCCAACATCTGTTGGTGAGTGGAGGGTGGTAGGGGTGTAATCCTAACATCACATTTCCATACTTTTGTTGCTGTGCTATCAACCCTAACTCATGCATTAACAGAGTTTTTTTTGCAATGAATTTCCCTTCTTTCTGAGAAAGTGTAATGTAGCTGGCAACTGGGATATGTTAGTGGGAACGCAGGCCCTCTGCACCCTGCATTCCTTTCACATTGCCTATTGCTAGTGTAATGGTATGTGTATGTGAGAGCGTGGGCCCTCCACACCCTGCGCTCCCACTTACACATTAGTACGGAGCCATACAGCAGTGCCATAGTACGCCAAAGGAACTCTTGTAATACATTTTTGCCAATATCTCCTTAACCGTAGCAAGTAGGAAAAAAATTCCACTGCAGGTGCAATGTATGGCTTCAAAACTTGTTTGGTGGCAAAGGTGGACTAAGCTGCGGGTAGCAAAACATCCGTTTCTCGCACCATTTCCTAGATACGGGCGCTGAAAGTTACCGCGGGCACTGCAATGTTAGCATAGGGAAAATTTCTCAACTTTGGAATGCTGTAACTATGGGCCCATTGAATGTTTTGGGATCAAATCACAAAAAGGCACATCTGTGGGACCAGGGCTTGCCACCATGCAATTTTCAGCCAAAAAGCCTCAACCATTTTGCAGCAGGGGGATGGCAAAGATGTGTTGTTTTGGGCAAACTACTGTAGCAAATTGCAACACTTTCTTGATTTGTGAAAGTGTCATGGACGTTTCTGTCTCAATTTGTGACAGTATTGGGGCTTCAGTTTTTAAAACAGCATTTCTGGGGGGTCCCCCAAAAAGATAGGGCTGTCATCCTCAGGACCCAACTAGGTAAGCACAACAGTCAGTGTTTACCTAGGGAGTCCAGGAGGAGGCAGTATAGTGCAGTGGTTTAAGGCTTGAGTTGTAAATCTGGAGACCTGGGTTTGAATCCCACAGCCCCCACTTGCATACTGTGCAACCTTGAGCAAGTTACTAAACTTCCCTGTGCTCCCAGGTCGCACCTGTAAACAAGCTTTCAGCTTAGTGTGTTACTCCCGGTAAAACAATTCGGGGAAAAATAGAAATTAAAATATCAAGCATTTTTCTCTCTCACTAGCTGAAAACAAGATGGCCACTGCATGACAGTAAAAGTGACATTTGCAACAGTAAAATGTAGTGGTGGCAGCTATCGAGAGACACATATTTTTTTCCCTATCGACTATAATGGGAAATTTGTTTTTTTGAATACCTTTTGCATGGTTTAATATTTTTTCACCAAATCTTCTAAAGACACATCAGTGACCCAGAGTGCATCTTCCCTGAAGACTTCAGACCAAACAGACAAATTATGCGGGCTGTAGCCAGGAGCAAAGAAATGTACAAAACCCCCTTTTTTTTGTGGGTGTGTGTTTTTGGCTTTTCCACAGTTACACAACCACTTAGCTGACCATAACGCAGCTTGCTAGATCAAGAGACCTATGGTACCAGACCGCACATGCAAAATTTGAAGAAAATCCATTGTACAGTGGCAAAGTTATTAAAGTGCAAAATTTGGGGTTTAACATAGAAGTGGCTGTGCAACCCTAACTATACTGCCACTACTGTGGCAGTATATATGTAGATATATATTATAGGGGAGCAGTTGTGTGGTTATGGTTGAGAAGGCACTTCAACAGTAAATCTCACTATTTGTACTTTAATAACTTCACAACCATTCAATGGATTTGAAAGATGATTTGAATGCATGGTCACCTATGGTAGATCTCTGGATGTGCCTAGTTACGTTCTGGTTGGATGTGCTGTTTCTGAGTTCTGGAGAAGTCAAAAAGAGATTTTTTTTACCCATTGACTTTGCTGTTTTTTTTTTTTCTTTGAACTTACCTACAGCCCAGACTGTTTAGAATCTTGTTCTGGAATGTGTGAGGTAGAAAGGGGCTAGGGGGCCACAGATGTGCCTTTTGCTTGGTTGGTGTAAAAATATTAATCTGTTTCAGAGTTATTTCATTTTTAAATTTTGAAAAAGTTATTTCTGAGCATACCCAGTAAGCACTTTAGCACAGCTGTATGAAACAAAAAAGGAATCCAGTTTTATATTGCAAAAAATCCTTTTTCATTTGCCGCCATCTTGTTTCTGTTTAAAAAGGAAAAACATTTCCAAAACTCACAAAAATAACATCCTGAGACAACCCAACACATATATATGGATCATTGGGACCCCACTATGTGGAGTCTTCACTTTGTTTATGGAGAATTACCCTTGAAATTTTATCTTTTCAATATTATAAATCTTTTTCCATGATGTGTGATATGAAAGAAGAATCTTTTTTCATATCACGAGTCACAGAAAAAGATCCTTTTTCATGAAGGAGCTGCTCAATATTTACTTATTTGTTACATAGCATGTTTAGACATTGTAGACTGCTTTTAAACTTTATTTTAATAGGTCAGACACTGAGATCCTTTCAATGTTTACTTGAGTTCAGTTTTGTTTGGCATGGAGCTTGTACCTGTCGGCATTCAAGAAGTGTACATCCAGCTATCAGCTGTTTTTGGAAAAAGCTGAATGTCAAATGCCTTAGTAGGATAACTGACCCACTGACCTGTCAGATTCCGGTAATTTGATTCACAGTTCTGTCACCATCTGATCATCTGTGCAGAAATCAATTCTTCTTCTCATAGTAACAAATTTAGAGCTTATCACTTTCTCAAAACAACTTCATGTATTTCTTTTTGTGAACTGTGTTTTTCAGTTTGTTTTGATTCTTTTTGCAGATTTTGATGACTGTCTGTGGATGGGAATACTGTCATTTAAATGCCATACAACTGGTGTGTCAGATCATGGTGTTTCTTTATCTTTTTGGTCTCAGCATTGATTTAGCGCTATAAGATGTAGGGTAGGAATGGGAATGGCCTCACCACAGGAGCTCCTCCACAAGTGGAACCAGTACTGCAGCTGCTCAAGTGATGGGCTAGTCTGGAAAGCCTAAACCCAAGGGTGGCCCAACTGACAACAGCATCTATGAGAAAGCTGGTGGGAATGAAGATCACAAAGAGGAAATAACAGATTTGCATCAGTAATGCCCCCAGACCTGACCACACATTCTGAGGGTTAATACCAACCTGCAGTAACCTCTGCAACATTTCAATAAACCCAGCTTGGCCCATCACAGCAGGCAAAATTTACCAGATTATATAAAAATGCACCACACAGTGAACTACCAGCCCTTACAGCATATTCAATGCAGTGGTATGTTTTTATTGGGGTGGGGAAGGGGCTGCTTATCTCTCTAAGCAAGTCAGTAAACTGAGGTAAGAAAAGCACAATTAAATCCTGACCGGGTGCTCCTGAAAGATGATCCCAGCCCAGCGATGCTATACCACCCTTTCCCCTGAAGGGGTCAGACTGCAATGCTCTCCCCACTCCCTATTCAAGGAATGATGCTCCCCCTGGTGGACTGCAATTCTCTCCCCTACCGGGATACCCAGGCCCCAGGTGTTAGGTTGCAATGCTCCCCTCCTGTCAGACTATAATGCCCCCACCCCGGAAGGCTACCTTGGCATCCCAAAGTCACATCAGAAAACTCAACCCCTCTCCCTTTGCTCCAGGATGCTCCAGTCCCCCCAGAATCTGATTGCAATGCTAGGGGTTATATTATTAATATTTCTACAGCACAGGGAGTGGCAAAGCGTTTAATTTCTTTGGTAATGAAACTAACTTAGAGACAAGGTGAAATGTACTAGGAGGAATGTTGCAACATACAGAGAGGGCGAAAGAAATACAATGGCATATACAGAACAAAACTGACAACAAAGTGTGTGTGTATGTCTGCGTACATATAGAATCCCTCCCCCCACCATCCTTTTACAGTGAGACACACAAATACATTTGATTACACACTTGGGCTGGGAAAACTCGGTGAAGTTCTGAACCTTATTAAATAAGAACTGAAACACAGTGGAGTTCTGATTTGTTCTGATTATTTAGAAATATTTGCAAAAAAATGCAAGAAATGCATGAAAGTGCCCAAAGTCGGTCATATTCAACACAGAGGCCAAAAGGAAATAATTTAATGCATGATTTGTATAAAAAGTACAGTAAAACTACTAAATAAAAGCAATAACTGCTAGCTGCTTCATGACTGGGTTGTACTGGTAGCACCTCCTGCTCAGGCCCATGACATGAGTGTGCAGAGAGAGACAGAGAAGGGGAGAGGGGTAAAGGTAGAGAGGGAGAGAGAGAGAGAAAAGATGAAAGCACTATGTTGCCTTCCTGCCCTGTGCAGCGTATATATACACTGCACAGCCACACTGAGGCTAAGATTAATTTCTTTAGTTGTGATTTCTGTGACTGTAGAATTTCTCTTTGGCCCCCAGTAGTCTCAGTCTCTCAGACTCTCTCTCTCTCCCCCTGGATGGTGGCATAAGTCAAAGATTTATTTTACCAGTCTGCTCTTTCCCTGTGTACACACAAAGCCACACTGGGGCCAAGAATACACTTTATTGTGATTTCTGTGACTATAACATTTCTCTTTGGCCTCCAATAGTCTCTCTCTTTCTCCTCTGGATGGTGGAACAAGTCAAATATTTATTTTGCCAGCCTGCCCTTGCCCTGTAAACAACCAGCCACAATGAGGCCAGCCGACCACCAAGCTGCCCAGCCCACACACCAAGAGCCCTCTCCAGGAGAGGGACTGTCGCAGGTGCTAAGCGAGGTAATTAAACTACTTCTGAAGCAGCACCCTTGTGAGGGGGGTTAGCCAGTTGACACACTGCACACAGCAACTTCCCCACCCACGGTCATTTATTGGCCCTATAGTAGGGCATCACTTCCTGTCTGCTCTAATACGAAGTCCCCACTTTAGCATTTGCAGGTTATATCTGCAGCCACTAGAGGGACCCCCCAGGTTTTTCTACTTGACTTCATCCTCCCCCTACTTCCTGGGACCCCTCTACCTATCTGAACTACTTTTCTCTCCTACCATTCACCTCTGACTCTGCCCACACCTCACCCCCACACCCAGCTTCTTAGCTAGCCCTGCTTTCTGACCCCTTGCCTCACCATCTAACCTACACCCAGTGTGCCACTAACCACCAGTGACCACTAGGAGTCACTATTTCCACCCTGTTTTTGGCCCAAACCCAGCCTGCTTTGAGCCCCAGAACCTGGATCTCTGCTCTCACCCAGGTCCTATTCCAGCTGCCCTGCCAGAGTCTCAAACCTTGTTCCCTGTCCACCAGAGTCCGTGACACTACCACTACTCCAAAGTGGTACCTGCGCTTTCTGAGGGGCAGCCAAGATACTGCTACCTTTCTGCCCTGCTGCTACCTTAGGCACTGTGTTTGTCCACCTCCGCCTCAAATGTCTCCCCCTCATCTACATGCTAGTACCCACATCCCATCAGCCAGGCATCTCCCCTGGCACACTTGAACCAGCACCCAAAATTCCCCCTGACATAGTCTGATCCCACCCTACACTGACCATGTGCCCTGGCCTGCAGCACTCCCCACCAGATGCCTCCCCACTGCCTACCCTGGCTCCCTTTGGTGGCTAATCGTTCTCACCCTCCCAATCTGCCAAACCCTGCCCATCCCTTGTTCCTTTATGGCCTCCTCCCCATCCCAACTGTACCCCTCAGAAGCTTACACACTACCGCCCCCTGGTCAGAGCCTTGGTCTTCCTATTACTCCTATCAGGCAATATACATCCTAACCCAGGCCCTGCCCATACTAGCCCACCTTCTGGGTCCACTGGTCTCCACATAGCCTCCATGAATATATGCAGCCTACTGAAAAAATTTGATGCCCTCCAATGTTGGGCCATGCTGCATAAACCAGATGTCATAGCCCTGGTTGAAACCTGGCTGTCAAAGTCCACCCTGACTCTTTTGTCTCCCTCCCAGGCTATACCCTATACCAGGAGGACCCGAGTAGGAAAGCGGGGTGGCTGTGCAATCTATACGAGGACACACTCACTGGACTAGCACTCCTGCTCAGCTCTTGTAAGCGGGACAGGCCCTTACCTCAAACTTGCTCCTGACCCCTCCAGGCGCCCCCCTATATCTCACCACTGCCTACATTCCCCCAAAGAACCAGAACCCGGCACTGATATCTTTAACAGATTATCTTGCCACCTTCCCTCACAAGGCAGAACAAATCCTAGTGGGGGACCTAAACGTGAACTGGCTCAGCGCCTCCTCCTCCTCCACCACCCGTGATTCTTTTGCAGCCTTGGACCTAACACAACTCATTTCCCAACCCACTAGAGCAAACCCAAAGAGAGGAACCAGCACCCTTCTAGATGTAATTATCACCAACCGCCCCCAAAAAATACATGACATCCAGGTCCTCCCAGGCTCACTTAGTGACCATTCCCCTATCCTATTCCTTTGGGTGACCCCCACTCCCCAACTCACAGCCTGGACCACACTCCATCGCTGTCTCAGACCGGGTGGGCTGAAAAACCTCAAGCAATTTCTTGCCCAGACAAATTGGTCCCCGCTTCACTACACTCCTGACATAGACACTGCCCTTGCCTTTTTTTCCCAAACTTTTAAAAAGGCCTGTGACCTGTTTGCACTCCCCACGGGAGTCCAATCCAAGAAGCCTAATGCACCTAGGGTTACCCCTGCCCTACTTCACATGCTCAGACTTAGGGATAACCTGTGGCACCTTGCCACTGAAACAGGCCGGATGGCTGATAGGCAGGCCTATAATGCTGCATGGAACAAGTGCACATGGGCCATCCATAAAGCTGAGGCCAACCACTACCAGGCCACCATCACCTCCTCGTGGGGGTGTGCCCGGACATTCTGGGACAATGTTAAACAATGAAATGGGAAAGCACACTCCCCTCCCCCATCCTAGATCACCATTGATGGCTCGACATCCACCGATCCTGCCTGCATAGCTAACTAGCTTAACACATCTTTAACTGACCTTAGCTCTGTCCTCCCCAGTAATTTCTTTGACCCTCCTCCCCCCTCCCTACCTGCCCCAGTCCTCCAGCACCCCAGTTTCTGCCTACATAGGGTATCTGCCCAGGAAGCCAGACCTCACCTGATCAAAGCTTTAAAGAGCAACAGTCCCGGTGGCGACTCCCTGGACCCCAGCATTCTCTGGCTGGTGCTGGATAGAGTCCTTGCCCCACTCACCAGCCTTCTAAACTGATCCCTCTGCCTGGGTCAATTCCCCACTGCATGGCAAAACAGCCATAGTCCACCCATACACAAAGGAGGTGACAGGTACTCCGCCGGGAACTACCGACCTATCTCCATCCTCCCTCCCCTCTCCAAAGCCCTAGAAAAACTAGTGACCATTCAAATCACCTAATATCTGGCCAAACACAACATCCTATGCCCAGAACAGCACGGTTTCTCTGCTGGTCACAGTACCAGCACTGCACTAGTTGAGTTCTCAAATTTCCTACACTCCTCCTTGGACTCTAGCTCCCTAGCTGGTGCAGTGTTCATCGACCTCTCAAAGGCTTTTGACACTGTCTCCTACCCTCTTCTGCTGGATGCCCTCTGTGACACTGGTTTCCCTGCTGGGCCTCTTGCCTGGTGCACTAGCTACCTATCTGCTTGCTCCCAATGTGTCAAAATCAATGGGACACTATCCAAAACTGGTCCCATCTGCTCAGGGGTTCCTCAGGGCTCCATCCTGGGACCCCTACTCTTCTTATTCTACCTAAACACCCTGCCCAGTGCATGCACTGAAAAAATTCTTCTGTATGCAGATGACGCTGTTATTTTTGCCACCCACCGCAATCCCATCTCCCTCCAGGACACCTTAGAACTATCATATAATGATGCTGAAAAGTGGTTTAAAGAGCACAGACTCGTCATTAATCTCAGAAAAACCAAAACAATGCTTTTTGCCCACCCCCAAAACAAAGCCAGCAATTTCCCACTCCATATACTCCCTAGCACCAAACAACCACTTGAACAAGTCTGCTCATACAAGTACCTTGGGTTTTTCTCGACTCAGCCTCACCTAGCACACCCACATTCGATGCGCTTGCATCCGCCCACTTCAATGTACGGCTTGGCATCCTCACCGCTTATAAAACTGCCTCCCTGATGCCCTCTGACTAGCGGTTACTTCCCCAATACTGTCCCTTTTTGACTATGGCCTGCCAGTATGCGGTGCGGCTGACACCACCACCCTCAGTAAAATTCGCCTCACCCTAAATAAGGCCTGCAGGCTGATTACTGGTGCCCCCAGGCTCACTCATATGTGTCAGCTCTATGACAAGGCAAAACTGCTTAATCTAGATGAATGGCTATGCTACCAGACCTGCCTCCTCACGAAAAAAACTCTTCTCGGGCTATCCCTTCCTGGGATGACAGCCTCCATCTGCCAAACCCAACCCTCTGTCGCTACACGAACCTCCTGCAAGACCAGTCTACTGGTCCCAAGTTCCAGGACCACCCATGGACAGAGGTCCTTCTGCTACAGTGCTCCATCATGGTATAACTCGCTCCCTGCCCCCATCTCCGATGTCCCCACAATCTCCAACTTCAAAACCGCACTTTGGAGCCAACTATTTAATACCAGCAGCTGATCCTGTCTCTGAATGAGGCATAGCTCACTTAGTACCTGACAATGCTCACTGGGCGGCATTACTCCTCACCGCACACAACTTCACCCCATTGCCCATTGCCACTCTTATTATCCAGCTGTTTTTTGTGAGCCTGTATCATTGTAACAAAACTGTTTAACTGTATAAATGCATGTAACCACTTATGCTTGCTAAGTTATGTGACTTGTATGCTGTAACCAAAAAGTCTGTTCTGTGTGTCCTCAATGTGACGAGGTACCTTTGGAAATGAGTGTCTGGCTCAAAGGTTGTAAACTGATGTACAAGTAAATAAATAAATAAAAAGAATAAACCTTATTTGTGATTTCTGTAATGACAAAATTTCTCTTAGACCCTCAATAGTCTCTTTCATTCTTTTTCTCCTGTGGATGGTGGCACGTCAAAGATTTATTTTACCAGTCTGCTCTTGCCCTGTGTACTCACAATGCCACACTGGCACCAAGAATAAACTTTATTTGTGGTTTCTGTGACTATAATGTTTCTCTTTGGCCTCCAATAGCCTCTCTCTTCATTCGCTCTTTTACCTCTGGATGGTGGCACCAGTCAAAGATTTATTATACCAGCCTGCCCTTGCCCTGTACATAGCCAGCCACAATGAGACCAAGAATAAACTTTATTTGTGATTTCTGTAACTATAACATTTCTCTCTGGGCCCCAATAGTCTCTCTCTCTCTCTCTCTCTCTCCCCCTCTCTCTTTTCTCCTCTGGATGGTGGCAAATCAAAGATGTATTTTGCAAACCTGCCCTTGCCTTGTACCTGGCTCCAGCCACAATGAAACCAAGAATAAACTTTATTTGTGATATCTGAAACTATAACATTTCTCTTTGGGCCCCAATAGTCTCTCTCTCTCTCTCTCTTTTTTCTCTCTGGATGGTGGCACAAATCAACTATTTATTTTGCAAGCCTGCCCTTGCCCTGTAGACAACCAGCCACAATGAGACCAAGAATAAACCTTATCTGTGATTTCTGTAACTATAACATTTCTCTTAGGCCCTCAATAGTATCTTTCATTCTTTTTTCTCCTCTGGATGGTGGCACAAGTCAAAGATTTATTTTGCTTGCCTGCTCTTGCCCTGTATACACACAACCAGCTGCAATGAGACCAATAATAACCTTTATTTGTGATCTCTGTAACAATAACATTTCTCTTTGGCCCCCGATAGTCTCTCTCTCTCTCTCTCTCTCTCTCTCTCTCTCTCATTTTCTGCTCTGGATGGTGGCACAAGTTAAAGGTTTATTTCGCCAGCCTGCCCTTGCCCCGTACAGAACCAGTGACAATGAGACCAATAATAACCTTTATTTGTGATCTCTGTAACAATAACATTTCTCTTTGGCCCCTGATAGTCTCTCTCTCTCTCTCTCTCTCTCTCTCTCACTCTCTCTCTCATTTTCTGCTCTGGATGGTGGCACAAGTTAAAGGTTTATTTCGCCAGCCTGCCCTTGCCCCGTACAGAACCAGTGACAATGAGACCAAGAATAAACTTTATTTCTGATTTCTGTAACTATAGCATTTCTCTTTGGCCCCCACCCATAGTTTCTTTCATTCTTTTTCTCTGGATAGTGGCACAAGTCAAAGTTTGTTTTTTTTTGGACAGCCTGTCTTTGCCCTGTACATGCACAACCAGCTGCAATGAGACCAAGACAAAACTTTATTTCTGATTTCTGTAACTATAGCATTTCTCTTTGGCCCCCGATAGTCTCTCTCTCACGTTCACCTCTGGCACAAGTCAACAATGTATTTTGCCAGCCTGCCCTTGCCCTGGGCGTGTACACGACTCTCCTTTCCACTCTTTCTGGTATTAAGTATATGTTTCAAACCAACATAGGATAGGCTACAGGAGTCAGGCAGTTTATGAGGTACTACTTACCTAAGTCGATCTCCACTCTGAGAAGAAGTCCGGCAGCCGACCTAAGAGTAACCAACTGACTGACTAACCAACCGACTAACTGACCTACTGACCAACCACAGAAGCTGCAGCCCACACTCAGATCTCCACCACATGTGACTGCGATGTGTGTGGTCCTCCTACTCCTGGGCTCTGCTCCACTCCTCTCCTCAGTCTTTTTTGTACTGCTTGGTGCCGTCTGTTCTTCTTTACCCCCCTTCTTGGGGTGCCAGACATGCAGAAAAAAAGCCCTGCTTTCCATGGACCTGGAACTGGACTTCTACAGTGAAGTCCATATTTATTCAGGTCCGTGGAGTCAGGGTTTGATCTGGGGGTCCAGATTTTGAATGTAACAGTCCACCCAAGCCTAATACACACACAAACCCTCAAGTCCTCACCCAAACATCCCTTCACAGTGAGACATGTATACCAACACACATACACCAGCACAAAAAACAACACATACGAATACACAATAGACACACAACATAGGACAAAAGTATACACAAAGAGAGAGACATAAATCTCTTCCCTCTTCCCATATCCCTTTGTTCAATGCTCTGACCATCCTCATCATCACCCTTATTACCTCATTGACCACCTATCTCTCTCAACACACAGAAATCGTGGGCGCTGCACACCCATCCAGTACGTAAATAATGGTAAAAGGAAGAGGGTGCTTTCTAGTCACACACACACACAAAAGCTACAATGATTTATTGCCCTCACTCTGGTTGAGACAATGACAACATCCAATTGCTCCCATCCCAGCAGTTTCTTCAGGCAGCTGCTGAGAAGAAAAAGCCCTGGGAAAAAGATACAGCTGGGGGCCACAACCTTTAGCATTCCTGCAGAGACAGAGAGAGAGTGAGAGAGAGACAGAGACAGTGGTTGTGACGCAAATGAGAGAAGAGGGGGAAAACCCCACATGTTAGGATGGAGCAGTCACAGAGTGGTGAGGCTGTTTTATTTCTCTAGCTGTCACTGCTGCCATCTCTGTTCCTCTCTCTCCCCCCCCCCCCCAATAATGAAATACACCTGATGCAGAATACTCAGATGCATACCTTTCAACCTCCTGCCTTGCAAATCAGGGACAGGGCTTCAAATAAGCATGTGTCAATGCCCAGTGTTCACCACTGGTATAGAAGCCATGTGGTACTACATGTTTTGTGTTTTGTGGTGCCCTTTGTGGCTTATGTTGAAGTCTCTTATCCCCCCAATAACACTAAAAATACTATAAACTGTGGCTGTACTACAATAACACTAAAAATATATTCAGTGTGCCCTCCTGGTGAAACATTTCAAAAAATAAATAAAAAAATATATTCAATATTAGATGCGGATCTTTTTTTTTTTTGCCGTAGAGCTTTTTATCAACCTGGGAGCCCTGGCAGGTGGCTGCAGTCTTTCCTTGTGGAGAGACTCACTCTCTGGCTTCCCTGCATCCCTGTATCACTGACCCAGTCAGTCCCCCATGGATTGCCCCTTGCGGCGGGGCCAGATGGGAGGGCACCAGCACTTCCCCACCCCCCAGAGACCCAATCCAGATACACCGGGCCAACCCCTGCAGATACAAGAGCCATCACGGAACCTGCCAATCTCCGTTTTTCCACTATTCTCCCATCCCCCTTCCCACAGATGTGATGATGTCAGCACTTGCCTCCTGACCCGTACTGCCCTCCAGCCACTGCCGGAGGGCAGTCAAGGAGCGGGATGACAGGTCTCCCTCCACTGAGAGAGGAAAGCAGTCCTCTGAATGCTCAATCCTCTCTCACCCCTGCAAACCCAGCAGCCCAAGCTCATTCCCCTAATCCAGGTCGCCGGCATGTTGCGAGACATGGCATCCAGTGCCTCATTCGTCAGCGCCATCGGGATGGCCAGATGGGAATCTTTTTGACAATGGCTTTGCTAGTCTTACAGAAGAACAGGCTATCTTCCACTCATCTTCATTCAGGAATGGTTGAAACCACATCCTCATGAATTACTACAGTTTGAGGACAGCTTTTCATTCATACCTGTATGAAGACAATTATAAAGCAGCCACTTCTCCATGTGACAAGCTTAGCACATAAATTGTTAATATACCTGAATTCCTTGCCAAAATGTATTTCATGTGGAAGGGTGTAGGGGTATGATAAGTGCAGAGTAGTTTGTGATCTACCAGTTGTATCGGATTACATCACAGGGGTGGGGAGTAGTGAGTAAAATATCTAATGTGGTTAATAATTATGATTTACAGGCATTTGTGTGCACTGCATATTAAATCTTTGAAATTTATTTCTTTTGGTAGAAGACAATATAAACTTAGTGACCAACAGGAAAAAAGTGAGAACACATGTTTTATTGAATTAATGGAGAAAAACTACCATTATGTTCAGTATTTGTTCAGTATATTGTAATCCATCTGGTATTTGCCTGCATGCATCTGCTGCGCATGACAAATCCCTACTCTATGCCCTGGTTGCTCCTAGTCCCCTACCCCTATTTCCCTTATTTTCCTGTGGCCCCTCACTTGCTCATCCCTTCTCTCCCTCTAGTTTTCCACTCCACTTCCCATTCCTCCCCGTCCCTTCCTCCCATCTCCTTCCCCTTCCACCATGCAAAACAACTACCTTTCTCTTTTGGCATCCCTCCTGCCTACATCTAGGCTTAACAAGGCCATTGGCTGCTTATTTCACTGCTCCACCTCCTCACTTTTCCCTAACCCCCTCTTTTCTGCAATGTCCTACACTACCTAATATTACTGTAGTTATTGGAATTACTTGTCTAAGTTACAGTGTTTTCCTATTTGCACATTTGTTCTTATATGGTAATTCTGTTATACTTAGATGATCCCTGTTAGTCTTCCTATGTCTGTTTGTAACCCCTACATACTGACGTGGAGCCTTTGTAAAAGAGTGCCCTGCACTCAAAGGTATTGTAATTGTAAACTGCAATAAATAAAATGCATCAACATGTAAATCAGTGTATAAACCTCACTCATAAGATAATTAATACAGAGTACTGATAAAAAAAAATTATCTGTAACCGTTTTTACAGATCAGTTTGATTGAAAATAACTGTCCTAAGAACATAAGAACATACAAATGTGATGGCAGATGGGGATAGCATGATACCTCTAGTCTGCCTATGCTTTTTTTCTAACCCCACCTTAGCAAACTTCTTGCTCCCACAGTGCCTATCCCAAGATTGCTTATACTCCCTAACCATCTTAGCCTCCACCACCTCCCACGGCAGTCTGTTCCAAGGCTCTGCAACTCTTTCTGTGAAGAAGAACTTCCTGACATTGTTCTAGAACCTTCCTTCCACCAGTCATCTGTTGTGACATCTAGTTTGTTTTCCCTTATTTTCTTGGAAGAGGCTTGGATCCTGTGTTGAGTTGACTTGATTCCTTTGAGGTATTTAAAGGTTTCTATCATGCCACCCCTGTTTCTCCTGTGTTCCAGGGAATACAACTTTAATTATCTAAGTCTCGTCTCCTAGGAATCGTGATGGAGGTCTTGAACCATCTTTGTGGCTCTTCTCTTCACAGACTCTCACCTGTTTATATCCTTTTGAAGATGCAGCCTCTAGGACTGTATGCAGAACTCCAAGTGAGGCCTCACCAAGGATCTGTACAGTGGGACCATCACCTCTCACTTTCTGCTAGTAATGCCCCTTTCTATGCATCCAAGGATGCTGCTGGCTTTCTATGCTGTTTTCTCGCATTGCCTTTCCACTTTTAGGTAATTTGATAACATGATTCTGAGGTCACATTCCAGATATGTGGTGGCTAATGCCCCTCCCCCCAGAATATACTTTCCCAGGGGTTCTAATACCTAGGTGCATTACCTTGCATTTCTTGGCTTTGAACTTCAACTGCCATGTTACAGACTATTCTTCCAGTTTCTTCTGGTCAGACTTCATCTTTGTGACCCCTTTCTGTGTGTCTACCTTGTTACAGAGCTTTGTGTCATCTGCAGACAGGCATACTTTCCCATCCAATCCATCTGCAATGTTGCTAATGAATATGATGAAGAGTACAGGTCCCAACACTGAGCCCTGTGGGACTCCACTGTTCACTTTACCCTCCCTTGATATAGTGCCATTCACCAGAATGTTCTGAGTTCTGAGTTCTGCCCTGAAGCCAGTTTCTTACCCAGTTTACTATTTTGCTTCCTACCCATGTTCTCCAGTTTGGTGATAAGCTTTCTATGTGGAATGGGGTCAAAGGCCTTACTGAAATCTAGATACACAATATCCACTGCCCATTCTAGTCTACTACTTTAGTCACCCAATCAAAAAATTCAATCATGTTTGTTAGGCAGGACCATCCAGTAGTGAAGCCATGTTGTTTGGGGTCTAACATTCCACTGGCCTCTAGGGATGCCACTATCCTTTCCTTTAGTATAGCTTCCATGATTTTCCCTATAATTGAGGTGAAGCTGATGGGACAGTATCTCCTTGCTTCTTCCTTGCTGCCACTCTTGTGTAAAGGCACCACAGTGGCTTTCTTCCAGTTATCTGGTACCCGTCTGCTCTCCAGTGATTTGTTGAGTGTGGCTAGAGGGGTAATGAGTTCTTTTAAGACACATGGATGTATTCTGTCAGTGCCCATGGCTTTGTCCGTTCTTAATTTCTTGAGTTCTTGTGTTTGCTTCCCTGTTTTGGTGTTCATTTTTATTAAGTGAAGGACCATTTCCATTGTCCTCTTGTGTATACACCATGCAGAAAAAGGTGTTTAAAACCTCTGCTTTCTCATTGTCCTCTTCCACGTGCTGATCCTCTGTGTCTTACAATTCCCCTTGCTCTTTCTCTTTTTACTGACATACCTGAAGAATGTTTTGTTTCCACCTGTTATACCCTCCACAATCCTTTCTTCTTTTTGTGCCTGTGCAGCTCTTATTTTTTGCCCAGCCTCCTTTAGCTTGGCCCTGTAAGTTCTGTAATTTTCTGTATGTGTTTCCTTGTATTTTCTGAAGGCTTTATTTTTTTGCCTTTACTGCTGATGCCACTTTCTTTGTGAACCACAGTGGATTCTGTCTTCATTTTGCTTTACTGATTACCTTTGAGTATTTTTCTGTTACAAGGGTTAGTTTACTCTTTAGTGCTCCCATCACTCCTACACATTTCCATCTTGTATGTTTCTGTGAAGTTTTCTAAAGGTGGACCTCATTTCTCTGAAATTTGCATTCCTAAGTTCAATATTTTTATCTTAGTGTGAGAGATATCTTCTTTCTGTTTACCGTGAACCAGATTAATCTATGGTCACTGTTGCCTAGGAGTACTCCACGCTAACATCTGTTATCCTTGTGATGTTTGTTAGTACCAGGCCGAGAACTGCATCCTCCCTTGCTGGTGTGTTCACTAGTTGTGTTAGCCCTGCCCCTTGAAGTGTTATGAGGAATCTTTACTCTTTTCTGTTGAGGCTGTGTAGGAGGTTCAGTTTATATCTGCTAGGTTGAAGTCTCCTACCAGCAGCAGCCTGCCTTTGCTAGCCATCATTAGAATGGATTCCTGTAGTTCTTTGTCCTTTTCCTCATCTTTTGATGGGGGCCTATAAACTACCACCACCCATATAGGGGCCTTTTCCCCTGTGCCAAGGGTTATTCATAGGGTCTCAGTGTTGTTTTGGGTCACCTGGACTTCTGAAGCTTTGATATTCCATGACATATATTGCCACTCCCTCACCCTCTTTGCCTATATGGTCTCTTCTGAATAGTGTGTATCCTGGGATTGCGATGTCCCAGGTGTGGTATTCTGTGAATCACTTCTCCATTACCACCACCCAATCTAGTTAAGTTTCTGACATTATGGCGATGAAGTCTGGTACTTTGTTTGCAAGGCTGCAAGCATTTACACACATTGCTTTCCAAGCCTATTCCTTGTGCTTGGATGTAGTATTGGTTTTGCTTATTTTGTCTTAAGTTTTGGTGGTGTATTCTTTTTGATGCCCTATCATTTTATTAGGTTCCCTAGCTGGATGAAAGAAAGACATGCTGTTTTATGATGGGGGAGGAGTGTTAGCTTTCCTATGTGTCGTACAAGGTGCTAGTGCCCACTACCCTTTTGCAGGTTTAAATGAACATGAACGATGTCAGACTTTTGGCCTAGTGCACAGACTCCCTTTTTGTGAGGTGTAGGCCATCATATTTAAAGAAGTTCCGCTCCCAGAAGTCTTTCTAGTCCCTCTATGTATTGATGTCCTTTTTCACCACACTAGTCTTTGAGCCATGCATTGAGTTCTGAGATTCCCCTTTCTCTGAGTTTCTGCCTGCTGCTTCCATTTTTCCAGATGGGCAGAATTGCTAAGAAGGATATTCTGGATGTAAAGGAAGCTAACCTGTCCCCTAGCGCAGAGAGATGTTGTTTGGTTTCCTCCACTGAATGAATAGCAAGGTTGTTCATTCATAGGCAGATTAGGATGTGTGTGCTAGTGCTGGTCTTACGTATGATACCTTTTATGTGGTCCTTGTCTCTCTGAGATGATACCCTTGGGAGGCATTGAACTGCCTTTGTGGAATGATTGCTTTGTTGTAGGTGACACTCCACTCCACGAATCATGGAGTCACCTATGGTTAGAAAGGGTTTCTTGCTGTCCTTGCTGGTTGCTGTTTTGCTGCCCATGTATGGTTTTTGTTCTTGTGCTAGAACGCTGTTTGTTGTATCATTTGCACTGGTTGGTTGTTCAGTTGCGAGCAGTGCAAATCTGTTGGACGTAAATGATGGGATAGTTTTTGATGATCTCATGTGTGGCATTTGTTTAGTGGGTTTTGGAGAGCATTTATCTACTGCCTGCAATCCTCCTGGTCTAATTTTTCTTTGTGGTACTGGAGTTTAGGTGGGGGGATTGTAGTACAGCAGGGATGAGTGTGCTGAGCTGAATTTGTAGGAAGGTTATCTCTGCCCAGTCAGCATGGAGCTGAAATCTCAAGTTGCCAATGGCCTAGCAGGTAGGACAGTGGCCAATGTGGTGGATGTACGCCCTGTAAAAGAGTATTCCACAATGGCTGCAGTTTATCAGTTCCATTTGTGGTGACACATGTGTACAGATGAAAAATAAGAGATAGTTGTGTAAGCTTGAGTGGATGGAAAATCAAATACCAGAACTACCCTTTAAACTGAGTAAAAATTACTTATATTCTTTTGTACTTGTAAGAGTAGTGCAGGTGCTGTGACATCACAGGCACCACTTATAAAGGAAACATGTAGGTAGGGGTGGGTGGGTTGCACTGCAGGGTGGGTGGGAGTGGCCCACTGCTGCCAGAAACAATCAGCCACCCACCAGGTAATGAGTTCCTATGCATACCGACAGTGCTCTTAGTACTTCATGTACATTACCCACTGATGTTGCTATGCCCCTGGATGTTTGCCAAAAAAGAATGAAAAACAAAGGAATGCTGCTTAAACTGTAACAACTGTAACGATGCCCAAAAAAGTAAGTTAAAAGGCCAACCTGTTGTACACTAGGTGGGGGACTGCTTGGGAACCTTACATCAGCACAGGTGCACTTCCCAACAGCAGGTTCCTTTCCCCAATTGGTAGCCACTGCTTAGCGTTTACAAATGCTGTTTCTGATCTGAAGTTGAGCCTGCCCTGACTGAGTGGTCTTCCCTGAGCAGAGGCTGCTATTTGTCTTGTGGCTGCTCTCCTTTAGGTGCAGACAGCTGCAGCCACTGGTCTGCTTTTCTGCCACCTGTTCAGCAGCTACAAATCTGTCATCTTTGTGCTAAGCTGAGCCTGAGCTGGACAAAAAGAAGTAGCCCTCTTTTTGACTTATTCTCAGTGTAACAAGCAGAAACAAGTAATTGAAATCCACTGCTATCAATAGACAAAAAAAATGTACTGCTCCTGCCACATGAATAGTCATTGCACAAATTCCAACACCATGTGACATACATTCACAACAGTATTTCATAATTTGCTGAACACCTAAGGCTGAAACTGGGAAAACACCTGTTTCTTATGGGCGCATTCATGCTCTTTATACTCTGCTAGGTCATCATGGCTAAATAAATTATATAACAAAAAAATGTAAAGATCTGACTAGATTAGCCAATAATGCAAAACAAACTGATGTCCGTAACCCTAATCAAAGCAATCATAATCAAAGGCATGATCTTTCATGACCCACTATTCCCCGTGGGAGGGACACAGTAACATCGGTGTGGTATAGCCATATGCAAAATTGGAAATTTCACCTGCGAGGTCAAAGAAAGACTATGGGGCATAGGTTTCAATGTTCCCAATTTATAATGGGTGTCCCTTATTTTAATACTACAAATTGCTCCATCTCTTGCAAATAAGTGCTGTGTCATATTGAGAATGCTGTATTTTAAATTGCAAACTATGCATTTTTAAAGCATAAATTCAGCTACATCAAAATTAAACTTGGCACAAACAGGATTGTTACAAGTGTTTTAAGCATGTATCTCCATGTTTCATTTCATTGCATTTGGTAACCAGGTAAGAATGCTGGTACATATGTTCCTTTTTCAGAAACAGCCCAAGGTCAGTACAACAAATTAAACCCTTTACTCTGATGATGTGTATTTATATTTTCCACATTTTGGGTGTCCATGTCCCATGTTTCAGTGAACAAAATTTGATATTATGGTGATTACGTTTCTCCATGTTTAAATACTGTACTGCATTGCGCACGTTTGAGTCACACACACACACACACCAGGCAATACTGTATACTGTATTTGAACTTGAGGAAATGCAGTCACCATAAATGGGGAGGAGGGTAGTATTCCAGCACAGATCAGTACAAGAGAACATCAGTTTAGGGTGATGATCTACTAATGGCAACGACTTGTACTCATTTGGATAGTGAAAGAACAGGATTCTGCATGCTTCCATACTGTCTCCAGTCATTTTTGTTAGACACTTGCTAGGTTCACTTACACACTTAACATTACCAAATGTGTTTCCTGCTTCACCCATTCAAAAATGTAAATCAGTACTTGATAGGGATATATTTGTCTAACTGTATTTCTCTCTCTTACTCTCTTTTACCATATCACTGGGCTTCCTCCAGCTGTTCTTGATACAAATGAAAAAACTGGCATAAATAAGCATTATACAGTCCTTACCTTCAAATGAAATTGACTAATAAATTATAAAACAACACCCTGAACTTAACGTTGAGAGGACATGAAATAAACAGATTGAAATTATCAAACGCATCCTGTCTTATTTGTGAACAATGTGTGTGTGTGTGCGCGTGTGTGTGTGTGTGTGTGTGTGTGTCTATATCATTAAAAAGTCACTGTTTATGAGATTCTTTATTTTATATAAACTCTTCTATGTATTTTGACAATATGGCCAGTACTGGAGTCGCTGTATTTTATCTTTCCAGTTTTCTTATCTGGAAAGTGACCATGCCATTTCTCAGTGATGCACCTGTTTAGACTGTTGGTGACATCTGCTCTTAACGCATAAAGTGCTCAACATTCCTCTGCACCGCAGTTGTCAAAAGTCTAACTGCATGCAGGAAGTTAATCTATTTATGTGTTTCTTGTTTTCTTTCCTTTTTTGTGTTTAAATTTAAATAGCTGTTAACTACTGTAATACATTCAGAAATTTTGACAATTTTGTGTTAAGTAGGTCCACAGAGGACTGGCTGACTTGTGTTAGTCTTCATACAAGCATGAATGAAAAGATGTGCTCAAACAGAAGTAATGCATGATGACATAATTTTGATCATTCCTGAATGAAGATGAGCACAAGACAGCTTGTTCTTCTGTGTGACATAATTAGCACAGACTCAGCCACAGTCAAAGACAAGAATCATTTTACTAATGCACTTTGTTATTGGGGAAGGTGAGAGAAGGTAGGGTTGTGAAAGTTAGTAGGCGAGACAGATGCACAAACTCTGGTAAAAGGTGTAGAATGTGCTTTGCAATATTTATTTTCCAAAATCAAAAAAATTAAATAATAAACATACAGAAAGGAAATAGGTGATTAGTCCATCAGTTATGCAAAAACAATGTACAGTTCCCTCAGTGCACAACTTCCAGGTTTAGTTCCAGCCAAATAGATTCCTAGCACATGAAAACTTGCACGTACTATGAGATGCTTCCTACACAACAGTCAGGTCTTCGCTGATTGACTCATCTGTTTTGCATCTCAGGAGGTATGCTTTTATACCTGTCTACTGATGATGACAGCTCCATGTGAGCTGTCTGACTCACAATTCTCTAATTAAACACAGGCAGGCTGACTCATCCTAAAGAAACAGACAGGCTGACTTATCTGACATGAGATCATAATATTGCTTTAGAAAATAGAGTACATCATTTTTACACACCTAGTTTATTACAGCATGTCTCTTCATTTTCCTTAAAATCAATGTTACCCTCTAAACTGACACAAGTCCATCTTATTCAAATGACATCACATTGTATGGTAACAGTATAAAAGAACTGGCTTTTCATCTGACCGAACAGTCAGCTCTTAAGCTTGGGGACAGCTACAGTATCTCTATAGCTAGCTGTCCCCTTTATCTTCATTCCCTACAAACTCAGAAGAGGGAATAAAACAATAAAAAAAATGTTTCTTGTCCTTCATTCATCAGATAGGACCTCCCTATCACAAGGAGTTATTGGTCATCTTTGGTGGGGTGTGATTTTAAGTATATGTGTTAGATAGGTGATGTGGATTGTTGCTTGAGATTGGTATATGAATTAGGTGTGTGTGTTGGAGGTGGACTTATCTATTAATATGTACAACAGCAGAGAGGCAGCTAATAGAAGATATGGCTTCAATGTCTTTCTTGTGGGATAGGAAGATGAGCGCAAGGCAGCTGCTTCTATGTGGGACCTAGTTATTCAAGCAATTGCCAAAGATCTGAATCAATATACTTGTGCACTGTGTTAAATGGTAGGGAATGGAAGTAGTACTGGTGAATGTGCTGAGATGTGGTGGGGATGATTTCTTGAATATATATGAGGAAGACTTTTTTTGTGATATGATGCTTGTATGAGTAAGTCTGAGCTACTCAAAGACAACGTCTATGGGTGTGAGAGGGGATTGCATGTAGGAAAGCAGAGCTAGCTGTAATTTGTATTGCATGTATTCTTTTATAGTATTTTTACATTTATACTAATAGATTACACCATCTGCAACAATCCACACTACTTGTATAGTAAATACATCACACCCCACCAAAAACACCCACTACCTCCCACCACCCTCTCTCACCCTCCAATAACACTGAAAATACTATAAATATGGCTGGACCACAATAACACTAACAAACATTTGCAATGCCAAACTTTTGATGCTAATCAAACAATTTTTTTTGTTTTTAATGTTTTGAACCCAACTTTTGAAGAGACTTGTTTCAGGATTCACATTATAGACATGACATGTACCATTTATAGTATATTGTCTGAAATGTCATTTCTCACCAGAGGAGTGAAAACACATCTCATGCAGGATTTTAAAAATGGCACATCATGTTTATTAGGTGATGTGCAAAAATTGCTATGTTGAAAGTTTTGGATCAAAATATTGAAAATTGCCAAAGGTACGGACCTGCATTAATAAATTGGAACATACAGTAGGCTATAACTTTATTGTTTTTTTCATGTTTTTGTCCCAAATTTTCAGCATAGCATTTTATGACCCCTCCTCATGAACAAGCACAGAGAAAATATTCAACTCCTGCCTGAAAGGTGATTTCACACAGTGACTGTGAAATCACCTTTTGGTATGTGGAAACACATTTTGGAGAGGATTTAAAAAATGACAGCTGTCACGTTCATGAGATGCTGTGAAGAAATGGCTATGCTGAAAATCTGGGGTCAAAACATTTAAAATTACCAAAGTTATATGCCTGCATTCACAAACTTCAATGTAAGCTCATAACTTTGTTATTTTTTAATATTTGTACACCAGATTTTCAACATAGCTTTCTTATGATCCCACCTCATGTACAATAGTGGGGAACATTTTCAATTCCTGCTCAGAAGGTGATTTTGCAGTCTCTGCAAAATCACCTTTCAGGATACATTAACAAATTTTGGCCAGTATCTGAAAAATGACAATTGTCACATTCATAAGGTGCTGTGAAGAAATGGCTATTTTGAAAATTTTGGGGCAAAACATTAAAAATTACCAAAGGTATAAGCCTCATTCACAAACTTCAATGGAGACTCATAACTTTGTTTTTTTATATTTTTCCACCAGATTTTTAACATAGTCTTCTTATGACCCTACCTCATGAAAAATAGGTGAGAAATTTTTAGCTTCTGCCTGTAAGGTGATTTCATGCTATGACTGCAAAATCGCCTTTCGAGATAGACTTACCTAACACCACTTGCATTGTTCTTGAGGTGGTGTACCAAAAAAGTATGTTGAAAACTTTGGGCAAAAACATTGAAAAAAGTTAAAAACCTAGGATTATGGCATTGGAACCCCTGTAAGTAAGTAAGGGCTTGGGGGTTGGAGTGGGGTGGGATGGTGGCTGCTGAGTGGGAGGGTAAGGTGGGGATGGAGTAATGGTGCAACAGACATCAATGGACAGTTTTCTTTTTTATGTAAGCAATAAGACACGATGAGGTGTGGGTTACGTGCTGATAAGAGCACGCCCAGAGGTGTACTAAGGCACGAGGCGCTTGCACCGAGTGCCTTATGCAGCTGGGCGTGCTCTTATCAGCATGTAACCCACACCTCGGAGTGTCTTATTGCACTTATAAAATGGGCCGTCAGTAAAGAAATTTATATATAAAAAAATGTCATTAGGATGTATGAGAAAAAATGAAAAAATATGTGTTGGAATGGAGGTTTTGCATTAAGAGTTAGCAGTGGTGACTGGTGTTTGTCTGTGTTTTTACTGTGTACAGCAATACAGACAGACCTAGAAATACCCCAAAGCAAGTTTATTTTATTTTAATATTTTATTCATTTGAACATGGAGTTGTACTTTCATGCAGCTAGCGGCAAGCAGGACTGATCAAGTCCGTTATGGGTTTTGTATTAGTTGTCTCCCTTCCCCCAATATACAGAGAGTATTTATTTTGGTCATTTTATTTTATTTTGTTGTCATATTTCTTTTTTTTTCCATTGATGTGGATCGTTTGCCCAACTGGGACCGAGCGAGTATCTCAACGGCCGCCGTAGATCGTCATTTCCTGGTATGCGGTCGGGCTCGCGGGTTGTTTCTTCGTTTCAAAAACAATGTTTTTTTTATTATTAATATGCTTTTCATCCTTACATGTGAGCTGTTGCACTTGGATTTAAAGGATAGTATGGCAGGAGGAAGGGGGGGCTCCGATGCCAGAAACGTTGAGAGTTGTTGCTGTGTGGAAGAAATGTATCAGACTGTGAGTAAAAATAAAGCTGTTTAGGGAGTTCTACAGGAAGGGTGAGATTAAATAGACACAGTGTTAGGTGTTTTGTGCAGTGCATTTGTGAATATGTTGGCGTTGCTTGATTTACCACTGTTGAGGTAGTTCTGCGTGAGATCTGTGTGAGAGCTGCTGCCGAATAGTTGATTTGAAGCACGTAGCTTTCGTTTACTGTGGCTAGTGAGCAGTGGTACGATGTTGTTATGTGGTCGCAGGGTGAAGGTTAGTGCCGGTTGACCAGGATATCATTTGATAAGGACACGGGTCTGAAGGCGTTTTAACCAATCAGATTCATTGATTTGAAATGCCCATTTCATAAAGGATCTTAAAAAACACACACATGCACACACACACATTGAGGGACAGACTGCATTCTGACATGGGATTGGGCACCCCAGTGCCAGGCTTCTAATGGAGCAGTGGTGCTCAACCTCAGGGGAGGGAGAGTGTCAAGAGAAGCAGTAATGGGGGTGGGCAACCCACTCCACTTACATTAAAGGGACACTGTAAGGTTTGAAATGCAGTTTTATGGCCCCTCTGTTTTCTGTGTCTGTAAATAGCACTCCAGAAGCAATTACTTACCCAAGCTTTTAGCTGAACTTGTTGTAGAGAAAAGGATTAATACTGACAAAAAATTCATTTTGGTCAGACCACCCCGTTCTGTGGCACATGCTCCTCCTTGTGCATCTCAGACAGTGATAAAGGTTGAAAGTGGCTGAACTCATGCATGGATGAGTTAGGCAACTTTTTGGCAGTTGAAAAAACTAGCTGGTAGTATTGCTAGGTGTGAGCTGGTTTCTACAATATCTGTTATTTTGAAAACTGAGGGGTATTTCATAAAACACAGCAGCTTGAAAAGCAAGAGCAGGACTCCATGCATGCACACCATGCACAGAGTCCCGCTTTAACTTTTCAAGCTACTGTGTTTCATGAAATACCTTGTGGTTTTCAAAATAATAGATGTTGTAGAAACCAGCTCACATCTAGCAAGACTACCAGCTATTTTTTTCAATTGCCACAAAAACTGTCAAACTCATTCATGTGCAAGTTTGGCCACTTTCAACCCTAACACTCTTTGGGATGCACGAGGAGAAGTGCATGGCACAGAACAGGTAAGACTGACTAAAATTATTTTTTGGTCAAAACGAATCCTTTCCTCTACAACAAGTTCAGCTGGAAGCTTGGATGAGAAATTGCTTCTGGAGTGCTATTTGCAGACACAGAAAACAGAGGGGTCATGAAATTGTGTTTCATTGCTGGCCTGCTGGCACAGCAGAAACAATTACTGCTCTGACACGGGCTATGGGGGTTCAGGAATGGACTCAGAATGCCCGAGGGCTGGCTGAGGTCAGGGGTTGATTGAGTAGCCATGGCATGCTCTCCTCCTCCAAGGTGGGATCGAGGTAGAGTGACTCTGGTCCTGGGTGACCACAGGATGCGCCATCACAAGAGCACCAGCTAGTGCTGCTCTAAGGCAGGGTGTGTCAGACACATGACATGGTTACATCACAGCATCCACTCGACATGCCCCCCCACAAGAAATATACAAGAAAAGGATCATCCAGTTTGCCCAATGACACCCATGCCCAATGATGGACATGGGTTCCCACCAAATCTGAGACCTAGATCTGATAGGGTGATTCTGGAGGCTCTGTCCTGGGAGGTAAACCAGAGGGCATTGAGCACGAGAGATCTCTGGTCAGCCTGCAGAGGTGAGAAGCTAAAGGGGTTGCTGTCAGAAAATAAAAGCATAGTAATTAAAAAACAAATTGCGTTTCAAACTTTTCAGTGTTCTATTAATATAAATTGTGCAAAGATGGGTGGGTGAGCCACTTGCAGGGGGCATGGAGAAAGAATCGGTAGTGGGGGCGAGCACCCCACTCCACTCACACTGGGGTACAGTGGTCTGCAGACTGCACTGACAGGCTGCTGATGCTGACAGCTGATCAGCTGTTTGCTGACCAGCCAGCTTCATGCAGATTGAAGGAATGAAGCCCTCTGATTGGAGTGGCTTGGTCCTTCAAAATACACAAAGTTTACACCCAGCAAGCAGCCAGTTATGCAAAGACCGCTGTGCCTGGTCATTCATGTAGACTGCTGAGCTCCTGCTATTTTCAACTGCAATGGGCTTGGCGGTGACACACCCCGGCAATCATCTTTCCCTGTAGCAAAATGTTAGGTGCACAGGTGCACAGGTGCACATGAAATGTAAAAATACATTCAACATGCAGCTCAACCTGTTTCAATAATATTTTCAACTTTGGTGCATAACTTTGCCATTTTTGCATATTTTGACACCAAATTTTCAACATGGCCTTTTGTGGACCCCACGGCATGAACAGTGTTGGTGAAAATATACAAATCTGACCTGAAAGACAATTTTGAGATCACTTGATAAAGTCACTTTTTGAGTGGGATTTGAAACTTTTCACCACCCTTGATCATGAGGTGGGGTCATAAGAGGGCTATGTTGAAAATTTGCAGTCAGAATATGTAAAAATGGCAGTTATGACCATTCATTGCAATTTTTCTATGCATGCTCGTAACATTGGAAATTTGAAATATTTTGACTCCAAATTCTCAAATTTTCAACATAACCTTCTTATTACCCTGCCTCATGTATGTCAGAGCTGTCATTTTTCAAATCCTGGCCAAAATGTGTTTTTGCACCTGTGGAGCAAAACAGCATTGCAGTTGCGTGGAATTAGGTTTTGGCAGGGATTAGAAAATTTTTCTGTACTTGGTACATGAGGTGGGATAAAAACATGTTTATGCTGGCAATTTGGTCACTGTTGTCTTATGAAAGGAAGCAAAGGGCCACTCCACAGTTACACACATATACGCATCCATGGAGGGATGGAAGCATATGGTGCAAAGGGCCTTGTGCTCCCACAGGCAAATAAGAATGCAATTACTCTGTCTCAAAAACTATAGATGGGTGGGAGTGCAGGGCCCTCTGGATCTTGTGCTCGCACAGGCAAATAAGGCTGTAAAAAACACTATCTCAAAAAGTGAGGAAATTCTTTGCAAAAAACTATGTTAATGTATCAGTTAGGGTTCAGGATAAAGGATAAAGTGACGAAAGTAGGGAAATATTGTGTTAGAGTTTCTAACCCTAAAACCTCTGCCCCACCCAGAAGTGAATGAGGGGTGGAGTCTTCCTTGAGGTTGTCAACCCTAACTTTCACCCCATTGTATGCACTCATTAAACATATGCACCTGTCTCCATCACATCTTAGCTGTTCTGTTACTTCAATATGATGAGCGTTAGGGTTGACAACCCCAAGGAAGACTCCACCCCTCATTTGCTTCAGGGTGTGGCAGGGATTTTGGGGTTGGAAACCTTAACGTCACATTTCCCTACTTTTGTAGCTATATCCTGAACCCTAACTGATGCATTAATTTTGTTTTTTGCAAAGAATATACTGTATATAAATGCATTTATATTTGTATTTTTTTTTTATTTTCCCCAGTCATTAAGCATGGGTTCATGTTCAAAGTATACCTAGATACAGGTCACAGTGACATTAAAATCACTTGTATATCCATCACATAAGCAACGCACTTATACAATCTAAATAGTCATCAAAATGTAGCACAATAATAAAATAATTTTTATACAGATTGAAAATATTGCTTTAACATGTGTTTAAAAATATCCTGACTTAATCTATTACCTTCTCCAGGTGCTTAGAAAAACCAGATTAAGTGGGGATACACTTGACATCTAGTTCATCATCCTCACTCTTGACACTGTCCTGCCCCCCCTTACCAAGATTATAAACCGGTCCCTTGTGCTATCCCAGTTCCTGCTCATGTGGAAGTCTGCCCTGGTGGCCCCATTACACAAATCAGGGGATAGGGAAATACATGCTAACTACAGGCTCATCTCCATCCTACCCCCTTTATCCAAAGTGCTTGAAAAAATTGTCTCAGATCAATTGATGGAGTACATGGAGAACTACAAACTGCAATGCCCACATCAACACAGCTTCCGTAAAGGCCCTAGCACCACCTCTGCTCTCCTTGAATTTATGGGTCACATTCACCACTCACTTGACCAAAGACAACTTGCCAGTGCCACCTACATATACCTCTTGAAGGCCTTTGATATGTTAAACCATCCATTACTACTTGAACAACTTGGGAACCTAGGGCTGTCACATGGTTCCCTAAAATGGTTTCACAGTTATCTCTCCAATCAGTCACAACAGGTTAAGATTGGTGACACACTCTCCTCCAAACTACCTGTCTGGGCTGGTGTTCCCAAAGGGATAACACTGAGTCCCCTACTCTTTAGCATCTTCCTGAATAAACTCCTTTGTGCATGTGATGAACACATTATCCTGTATGCCGATGATGCAGTGATTTTATCTATGAACTTGGACCCTTCCCTTTTGGAGAAACACCAGCAGAAAAATTTCACGTGGGTCGAAGTCTGGTTCATCGTGCAGAAATTAGCACTAAACTACAAAAAAAACAAAGAACATGCAATTCCATGCCACACACAGCAAACATAAACACCAACAGTTAACTGTAAAAATGGCTTGGGTGAGACTCTTGACCAAACACAAACTTTCAAATACCTTGGTGTGACCTTGGACACTACTCTGTCTTTCTCCAGCCATATCGATTTGGTTGCGAAATCTGTAAATATCCACATTGGCCTCCTCTACTAACATAGGACTGCCTGACCCCTGATTCACTTAAACTTGCAAAACATTGCTCTATTGTCTTCATCATTGACTATGGGCTTGTTGTCTATGGAGCAGCCACAGCTACTGCACTACAGCAAATTGCCATAGTGCCGAATAAGACATGCAGACTCCTTATCAGTGCTGCCCTCCACACACACACCTGTGGCCACTGTGAACAGTCTAACTGGCTACAACTGCAGGGAAGAATTGCTTATCAAACCTGCCTTGTAGAAAAAAAGGCATTGATGGGTCTCATGCCCAGTGGGGTCCACACTCTACTTAACCCAGCCAACTGAATCAGAAATATCAGAAGCACCAACCACCAAGCACTATCTGTTCCCCACTGCTGCACCTACCAAGGTCAGCGATCATCTGTAGGCAGAGCCCCTATGATGTTCAACTCCCTGGGCTGTGAAATCACCAACTTAAACACCTTCTGCTCTTTCAAACACAATCTTCAGCAAATACTTGTGGCCAGGGCCATCTGTGACTGCTTCTCTTAACTCCTTGAGGATCTCTTCTGTTTTTCCCACCTCTCTTCTAGCCACACTGCTGCTTCCCCCCCACACCCTCCCTACCCACCTCTCATCCCTTCCCTCTCTCCCTGTCCATCTCCTCTATTCTACTCACTCTTTCCTACCTCCATCCCCTCCTTTTCCCTGCTCCCCTTTTCTTGGCTGCTCTCCCTCATCACTTGCTGTACCATCCCATCCCTAGTCTCCCACCCTTCTCCTTTTCTTCCTCCCTTCCACCCAATTCCCCCATCCACCCCTCATCCACTCTTCTCTTCCCATTTTTCCTAACTCTACCTGTCACTACTAGCTATTTCCTCTCCCCCTCTTCTTGAAGTCCTCACTCCTCCTCTTTTCTTCTCCACTACCCTATCAGCTGCTCCATAGGCCTAGCCCACACTGATATATCCCCCTACCTAAGTCTCTCACTTCCCCCCTCTTTACAAGGCTGCTCTGGCTGCACTATGATTATGTAACTAGTGTATTGGTATAATCCATTATTAATTATGCCTACTTACTCTGACTGGGAGCTCCTGCCACTCTTAAGGACCGACCTTTCCTTAAATCTGTTGCAACAGTTCTTCTATTTCTTAGTCTATGCTATCCTTTACAATTTCTAGTGTATAAGGTTGGCCACCTATGGGCACCCCTCTCCCCTTTCTTGACTATTCTAAAGTGTCCTCTTTAATTTTCCTTTTCCCTCTCAGGTCCTCATACAGGGAGGTTATTGTCGTGACCTCCAGGTGTACATAAAACAGGTTGTGTTTATCATTGTTGGATATAGTATGTAATAGCAATATGCCATAATATACCTAATGTTTATGAAACCTGTAAATGTTGAAAATACCATGGCACTAGGTGTTTTTGATAATGGTAAAAAGTACTAGGTGACTATTATAGAAATTACTTTTGTTGTGCTATTTAAAATACATGTAAATTGCTGTAATTTGAACAAGTCTGACATTTCATGACAATTTGCATATATCCCATGATGCATTGTATTATGGAAATATGCATGATGTTGTATTTCTTTGAAACTTGATTTGTTGCCAATGCCCTTTGGGATAACCCTTTTTTCAGTGTTTCCGCACTGAGGTTCTTTGTTTTTAGCTTGTTTTTTTTTCTTTTTGAGCCCCCACTATCCGTGCAAATTAGGACCACATAGGGATGAAGGGTTTTCACTAAAAAGTGGTTAGATCAGAAATCAGTGTCAGTAGGAGCTGGCTAAGTGCAGAGAAAGGACATACATAGTTTGTTGCTGCAAACTGATGTACTGAAGAAGGAATATGGCATTGCAGAAGCTTATTTCCTATATTTTGAATAAACATCAAACAGAGATTGTGTGTTGAGCCTGAAGTTTGGTGTCTGGTCCACCTGTTATCCCACAATCCCTCCACACTTACTTGGTGATCTAAATGTTTACCACCAGGCATCTAGTCAACTTTATATGTTACTGTGTACTGCAACTGTGTTCCGATTCTTAGTCTGTGTCACTTTTTTTTGTATTCTGATGTTTAACCTTTGTAAAAGAGCCTCTGACTCAAAGGTATTAATTCTGAAAACTAATAAATATATAAATAAATAAATAATATTCTATTTAATGCACCATGGAACCAAACATTCCTTAAATGACTTATGAATTTGCATTAAGGTTTCATACCCTAACCCACCTCCCCACCCTAGCCCCACAAGCAACTGAAGGAAAAAACATTAGGGTTTTGGCTCTCCAAAGTTTTGGCAAACCAGTGGTGGGGTCTTTCTTGGGGTTGTCAACCTTACTGCCCCCCCCATTCCCTGAGCAAACAGTGTCACATGTAATCATCTTTCTTCATGCAGGGTTCAGAGGTAAAACAGATTGCACTGACAACATCTAGCGAGACATACTTCTTTACCTTTGAAGAGTGTATTACACTGAGGCTCAGGCTTGGGGCTATACCTTTTGCTTCAGCCAGAAGGCTACGGGCTGGGAGGGTGAAGAATTAGGGATGACAGCCATAAGGAAGACCCCACCACTGGTTCACCTGACCATAGTTGGTCACTAGTACCTCTGTCTTATCTGGGTTAAGTCTCTGCCAGCTAGATGCCATAAAATCCTAGATCTCAGCCAGACATAAATGCAGATGACAGATACAGCTGGGTATTATCTGCATGGCAGTGAAAACCCAGACTGTGATGTCTAATGATTCTTCCTGGGATATCATATGCACTAAGAACAGCATAGCTGAGAGGACTCACCCTTTGGGTATGCCGCAAAACAGAGATGTTGGGTGCAAGAATAAATTCCTCATCATTACCTTCTGTGTTCTGTCCCTGAAGTAAGACTCAGACCAGCAGATGATAGTGCCAGTACATCTTCTGTATTCTCATAGTCGGTCCAAAAGACAAACCATGGTCCATACTGTCAAATGTTCAGGAGATGTCCTAAATCCAGTTTGACTCTTCTTTGGTTGGCAGTTTTTGCAGTTTCCACAACATGGAAGTTATAGAGTTTTGACATGTGTTATGTTCCATTCTGCTTTGTAGCATGGGAGAGCAAAATGAATCTACTTGAATGTGGCTCCATAAGAAAATCATACAATCAATAGAAACTATTGTTTGGCAATTGTTTTCACTAATGGCTGCTGCAGCAGTGACAAACATTGCTGCACCACAAGGCTGCAGAACCCAACACACACCATTCCATTTTGAGGCCGAATGATCAGATCATTGAATGCATTTTAAAATCCTGTTCTGCACCAGCTGAGGTGATAAATGGGTTTGCCCAATAATTCCACAAGGTACACACTCTCTTAATTGAGTCTAAAGGTCACAAAGGTGTGCACATTAACTTTAAAAGGAATACAGATTAACACTTACATGGTTAATTAGCATGCACATCTCAGTAATTGACAAGGAAAGAAATCATACAGTTTAATTTTGGATGATTCAAGTTTTTTGAAGTAGATTAACAACACTTTGCAACATTTATACAGATTTTAATCCCTGAGGGCATGAAAAGCTGAGCTGATCTGCTGCAGCAATTTGTCTCTAACATTCAAAGTATTCTGGGTAGTCTCATCTTGATTTTTTTTTTGTTATCTGTGTGCTCACTGACTGATGTATTGATGTAAGCTTGCAAAATTTCATTACTGTTCCACAGATTTATTCCCCAAGGGAATGGGAGCCAGGCATTATCACCCAGACATTAATTTTGACATAACACAAGATTACATCAAATTCATTCTGAAACCTCCAAAGGATAGCTGGCTCCTGGAAACAGTGTATTAATGAAGAGCCATGGATAGACAGAAAAAGATATACATCAAAGATGAGAGATGTTTTACTCTTTGTTAAATGGGATCTAGTGGAATTCTAATGTGAAAAGTCCTCAGCCCTGTAACTGGAATTCAGAAGAAAACCAAAATGAGGTCCCTTAATTTTTTACAGTGAAGCAGCTTCCTGCTATTGGTTACTTCAGCTGCAGTTGCCATCTCACAGCAACACAATCCTCAAGCCACGGGGGACTAGCTGTCAATCTTTTGGATGGCATGTTGCCAACCTAGTGGTATAGTGTTGAGAGTCACTGAGGGAATTCTCAGCACATTGGAACTAAAGAACGGCTCTTTGTAATACACCAGATACCCATATATAACCTGTACAAGTGAACAGTTGAAGTGGTACGTAGATGGAGCAAGTCATGAAGTACAGTTCTTGCTGATAGGGAAACAAGTGCTAACCCAATTACAAGCTACTATCAAGGCTCAGGGATCCTCATGGGGCTGACAAAGATTCCCATACAAACAAATGAATGCACCTTCAGCAGTTACCAGCAACGTCCCGCTGGCTCGACTTCCCATTCACTGCTATAGTATCATTATCACTTGTGAATGTTGACTGGAAAAAGAGGACTAGGAAACATTTTCTATTTTCAGCCCCATCCTGGGAGTGTATACAGAAAGTGCATCAGAAAAATATACTTAAACATAAAAGTATGGCTAGATGTTGGGTTACAGCCAAAACATTTAACCCTAGGGGATCATAAGATGTGAGGCAAAGGTAAGAGCCTTTTGCCACTAGGGTCAGATTAACAAAGGTAATCTAAGTATTTAAGTGCTTTAATGCTATTATAAAATGGAAATATTTTTTTAATTTTTTAATTAATGTTTCATAGTTTAAATTTTCATTGTCTTTTTTTGTGCATAATGTTTTCCAGCAATTAACTATCCAATTAGAATTCATGTCAGCCAGTCAAAAAGCTTTATTTTCAGCCACTGTTTTATAGTACAATACGATTATAATGCAAGAAATATTTTGAATAATTATTTACAGGATAACTTACTGTAGCTTGCATTCAAAACAACCAAAAGTTTGAATACAGGTAAGGAAATACAACATAGCATGTCCATTGTGTATCTACAAATACAGATTGAGTTTAAATAACTTGGCAATACATTACTATCTAATTGACTGCTGAAACAATGGGCTCAGTTTTCAAAAGGTGATACAGGGCTTGTGTCAAGCATTGCATCAGACCATTTTTTGTTGTAGCTGTGCCAAACTCCTCTGACACAACGGCAACTAATTTTAGTACATTGGGTGCAATTGTGACAGATTCCACAGTTTACAGCAGCTTGTGCCTAAGATTTGGCACATGGCCCGTAACAAGGGTCCCCCAAATGGCATTAGTTAGACCAGGGAAACGCTAATCTAACTTGCAGGATTTTGCATTCTGATTGAAAATCCCAATCACCAGCTGGGAGAATGCTGCAAGCCCAGAGCACCAAACAATTGGTGCACCAGGGGCTTGTGGCTTTCTCGGGGCTTTGAAAATTGAGCCCAATGTGTCTCAAAATGGCTTCTTAGAATGTTCAGCTTCATTGGGAATGCATTGCCAGTGCAATGCCAGTAACATAATGACTGCAAATGTAATGAGCAAGCTCAGTAAAATCTCATTTAAAACTCACTGCTATTAGTGCTGTCAGTGAATTTCCAGCTCAAATCACAGCTCATTACCAGCAAAACAGCACATTCTTTAGATGTGTCTTGAACTACCTATGTGTCTGCCTGTCTGTCTGTCAGTCTGTCTGTCTGTCTCTTCTATCTATCTATCTATCTATCTATCTATCTATCTATCTATCTATCTATCCTTCTATCTATATATCTACTGTATACATTAGAGTTCCAAAGCCAAATAAACATTAACCAATGCTCAGCATGTTTTCTTCCATGCTGTCATGCTTATAATTTAATTGTGGAGTCAGACACAACAGCCCGGTGGGTGAAGACAGCAATATTGAAGCTCTATCACTCCTCTCAATTGCTATCTCCAAATATCATTAAAGTCCAATGGACCTGAGCTATGGCCACCTCCTTGGTATAGAGTCCATACTTTAAAAGAGGAGATCTGGGACAGGATTTTCAAAGCTCAGATGCAAGTTGCAACAATGTCAGCTTGTACTGAGTGCCAGTGCAACCCAGAACCTGTACTGTATATAGTACGCACTCTGACAGTTCATTCAGTGGCTGGCCATGGTGGTGTGAGGAGGGCTGTGCCAGTCACCGGATCAGGGTATGGGATGGGGGAGGGAGTGGGGTGGTGATCACTACCTGCTGGGTGGAGGGCCACTAGGCCACCAGGAAGGGATGGTATCTGCTGTTTCACATTCAGGCATATCAGGCTGAGGTGGGGACCCTGACTGAGGTATGATTTGCATTACAGGCATGCCGAGGCTGGGGGGTATACAAAGGACTGACAGTTATGACATTGGATTATATTGTTGTACATTAGGGACATGCCAGGGCTTGGGGGGGCCACTAATTCACCAGGGACTGATTGTTGCATAAGTATTTACATCATTGCATATGGGGGGCACTAGACCCCCAGGGTAATGGTTTGGTTATGTGTAGGGTACCGGCTGATAGGAACTGGAGGGGGGACACAATGGCCTATGGTTGCCAACCCTCCCAGAGGATCTCTAAGTACTGTTATACCAGCCCAAACCAGGGTGGGATCCATCTTTATTGACCTGATGATGGCCTCGACACAGTCTGTCACCCCCTCCTTCTCAAGGAACTAGGGACCCTTGGGCTGGCTTCCAACACCTTCCAGTGGTTTCAAGATTACCAATCCAGAAGCTCTCAAAGGGTCAGAATTGGACCAACAGTTTCTATCTCTTGGGACATAGTGCTGGGAGTTCCACAAGGGTCCATACTGGGTCCATTACTGTTCAGCCTCTTTTTGAATGCTCTCCCGGAGGCATACACCAGCAAAATTATCCTCTACACAGATGATGCAGTGGTACTCAGCAGCAACGTCCACATTAAGACCCTGCAGGTTGAGCTGCAGTCCACCTTCGAACAACTGGAGGTCTGATTCAGCTCTCGTGGACTGTTACTCATTTACAAAAAATATATACATGCTCCTCTCTAGCCCTCAGCTAAAGAGAAGGTACCCCATACTAACAGTTACCAACAACAGGTTGGCCCCTGTAGAACAGGTTTATTCCTTTAAATACCTAGGAGCGATAATAGATGTTACTCTCTCATATGGCTATCATGTTGACCAGGTTGTGAAGGCAGTAAATACTAAACTTGAGGTACATTATGGGCAAGGAAAAGCCTCACTACCAATGTTCTCAGGCTCTCCATAAAGAGCTCCATTGTCTCCTGGTTGCCTCCGGCCTGGTGGCCTACGGAGCAGCAACTGATGCCGCCCTCAAGAGGGTAGGCACAGCTCTAAACAATGACTGCAGACTGTTGCTAGATAGATAGATAGATAGATACTTTATTTATATAGTGCTCCTTTCCAAGGACTCAGAGTGTTTCACAATCAATACCACACAACATTTTATAAATATACAAAATACAATTAAAATCAGCACTAATATCCAATCAAACATAACTCAATTATCTAAAAATTAAAAATCTGGTTAAATAAATGAAGGTATCCACTAAGGGTGCCTCCCATAGCTGTTTAGGTAATAGATTCCATAGGGTAGGTACAGCCACCGAGAATGCTCGATCACCCGAGTGGTGCAGCCTCACCCTAGGAATATCCAGGACACAACCCTCTGTGGAATGGAGAGCCCGGGATGGGCAGTGAGGCACAAGGAGCTCTTGCAGGTAGACTGGTCCCCCTTCATGTAGGGCTTTATAGGTCAGCAACCCGACCTTGAAGGCAATCCTCCACCTAACCAGCAGCCAGTGCAATTCGTGGAGGACTAGTGTGATATGATCATACTTATGCACACCCATCAATAATCTTGGTGCCGCATTCTGCACCAGCTGCAGCCAGTGGAGGTTACCTCCAGATAGCCCTAGGTACAGGGCATTGCAGTAATCCAGTCTGGATGTTACAAAAGCATGTACTAGTGAGGCTAGGTCCTCGGGGGGGGGGGTAATAGGTTCCAAATCTGGGCAATGTTCCTCAGATGATAAAATCCACTCTTAACAACAGCCAATACCTGAGCATCAAGTTTCAAGCCACTGTGAAGGATCATGCCCAGATTCTTCACCTGATTGGATTGGGTCAATGGCACCCCCCAGGACTAGAAGAGGTGGTCTCCACAAACCCCCATCCCCCCACGATGACCCGGATCCACCACCAGCATCTCAGTCTTGTCTGGGTTGAGTCTCAGTCAGTTATGGGACATCCAAGTCTGGATTTCAGACAAGCAACTGTTAAATACAGAGTACACCATCTGGTTATTTGGAGCACATGACAGGTATAGCTGGGTATCACCTGCATAGCAGTGAAAACCCAGCCCACACCATCTGATAATGTCTCCCAATGGCAGCATGTACACTGTGAATAATAAGGGCGACAAGATTGACTCCTGCGGAACACCACAGGTAAAAGGCTTCAGGTTAGATGAGGCCAACCCCATCACTACCCTCTGCACTCTGCCTTGAAGGTATGACCTGAACCATTTGATGACCTTACCAGACAGGCCACACCAGAACCGCAGTTGGTCAAGTAGCACCTCACGGTCCACAGTGTCAAACCAGGGCAGTCTCAGTACTATGCCTAGCCCTAAACCCAGATTGGAAAATCTCATAGATGGAGGAGGAATTAAGACGTTCCCCAAGCTGACTTACCACCACTTTTTCTTTGACGTTCCCTAAAAATGGGAGGTTAAAGACTGGCCTGTAATTGGCGAGACAGTCTGGATCCAATGAGGATTTCTTTAATAAGGGTCTAACCAAGGCCTCTTTCAGGGCCAATGGGAAGACCCCATTCCTCAAGGAACTCTGGACAATCTCAGCAACAACAGGTGCAATCTGGTCCATACATCCAACTGACAGTTGTGTTGGACCTGGGTCTAGATCACAATGTGCTGGCTTCAGTCTCAAGACAACCCTCACCACCTCCTCCACCCTAACTGGATCAAACTCAACCCAGATAGGAGAAGTGTTCTGCAACACCTCATAGTGGACCCCACAATCCCTTTGAGTGACAGTGGAGGAGATCTCAGCGCTGATAGTGGACACTTTATCGGCAAAAAACAGAGCCAACTCCTCACACCAAGTGCTTGAACCAGCTTCCCCCAAATGGAGGCAGGCAGGATGTCATAACATATCCACCATGCGGAAGAGCTGAGCTATTCTGTTCCTTGCCGAAGCAATCTCCCTTGACAAAAATTCTGCCTTCTTACAAGAGTGTGCCCCCTGATAATCTTTATAATAGCACATTAGGGCCGATTTGTCCTCCATCAGGCCAGATTTCCTCCACTGTATCTCTAACCTCCAACCCTTAATCTTTAACTCCCTGAGTTCCCCATCAAACCAGGGAGTTCTCCTACGAGTAGATAAGGGTTGGACATGAACGGGTGCAATTGAATCAAAGGCGCCATGACAACACCATTGTATGCTGCCACCGCCTCCTTGTTAAAATTGCACAAGCAGTCCCCACATTTGATAGGTCCAGCACCACCAATAACCCTGATGGGGACAAACCCAACAAAGGGCGGTACCAGACCATTTCTACAGAGGCAAGGGCTTCAAGGGGGGCCCAAACCTAAACCTCACGGTGCTGTGATCCTACCAAACTACCCAATCAACTCTTAGGTCAATGGTCTCAAGACCTAATGAAAACACCAAGCCCAGTGTGTGGCTGCGTGAGTGGGTCACTGAAGTAACATTTTGCTCCAGGCCCAGCCCCTCCACTAGATGCTAACTGGCTCACACACGCCTGTGTACTCTATGAGAAAGCAAACATATTAAGCCTCAAGAAAGGAATCTCATACCAGACGTGCCTCCTAGATAGGAAAACCATGCTAGGCCTAACTCCTCCCTGTATCACCAACCTGATTACCTTAACCAACTCAATGTACAGGACCAGGAATAAAGAACTACACCTGTTCTGTGTCCCTTCCCGAAGGACAGCTCTTGGACAAAGATCCTTCTCCTACCGTGCCTCACTGTGGCTTAATGAATTCCCAGCTAATACTTTAAATACCGCTAACCCTAGAACCTATAAAGTCAAACTTAAGCAGTTTCTATTGCAAAACAGTGTCTGTGGGTGCTAAACTGTTCAGACCAGGTCTTCAGAGCCTGCACCAACCTTGCCGTCCAGCAACTACTCATGGCTCACTCACACAGACCACTCCTCCCCACTCCCTAACCCTGCAACCAGAGTCTGGCACCTCATGCTCCGTAGCTCTTATTCCACTAAGTGGTTGCGCTTTCTCTCATTTGTCTCATGCCTCATTGCCCCTCTCTCTCACTCTCTCCCCATCCCTTCACTCCCTCCATCCCTCCCTCCCCATTTTCTCCATCAGTCTCCACTCTCATGATAACTCCTCTCCCTCACTTGGTCTCTTCCTCCTTCCCCCTCTCCCCCCCTCCCTCTCTCTTTCTCTCTCTAACCACCTTCTCCCACATTATCACACACTCTCACATGCACCATCCCCAGCTCCTTGGCATCAAAGCTGTAATGCGATGTGACAATGCTCCTCCTGGGCTGCTCTATCCCATGCTCCATTCCCTAACCACTCTTTTCCTATCATATATTTTCCTCTCTCTCTCTCTCTCTCTCTCTCTCTCTCTCTCTCTCTCTCATATATACTTCCCTATGCCATATAGAGCTTAGTATTACACCATTAATGAAACTCATAAGAAACTCTTAGCTGTTTTCTATGTTTTTGCTACTTTCTGTACTGATAATTCAGCTACAGAGAAACCAGCCAGGATGAAGTGCAGTGTCACAGGTTCCCTGCATGGCAAAAGGGATTAACTCCCATTGAAACTGCATGGTTTGCTGCAGTAACTCTACTGCAAAATTCAGCAGAGTTGGGCTTCATCCTGGTGGGCTTCACTGTATGTCTGTATTTGTACTGTGAATTCAATTATGTAATGATATTTCAGCTATGTCTGTATTTGTACTGTGAATTCAATTATGTCTGTATTTGTACTGTTAAATGGATGTGAACCCTTTGTAAAAGAGTTCTTACTCAGTGGTTGTTTCCAAAACGCCAATACATTTAAATAAATAAATAAATAAGCCCTTGGCTGGTCTAACTGTCTTGGACCTTTGTCCTCAGGACTGGTTTTTAAATTTCAAGATTAGGGGATATGACAGACAGCATCTGCTACAAGCCCCCTAGCACCATCTCACAGCTACTTTTGTGGCTCAAGGCTAGTGCAAGCCCCCTTTGGCACATACAGCCTGCATTTGCCTCAGTCTGCATTGCAAAATAGCTCAGGGTCCATCCCTTGGCACAAGGTACCTGTTGCATCAGACATGTTTGACACAAGCACCTTTCATCATTCTTAGGGCTTTGAAAATCCTGCCCCTGTGGCATAATGACTTGCTCTTCTGTCCACACTTTCACCAGACACTGAAGGTTAGACAGCCTCAGCAGACCAGGTAGCCTTTATCAGAAAGATACAGTAAATAAGTCCCTCTGGACTATAGTACTGTCATGGAATAGGATACCCACTTAAAGTCCAAGGCAGGGTACTGCTAATAAGGCCAAAATGGGAGCCTTGTGCCACAGAGACTGTTGTGAGGAACGTTAGAATTGAGGAATTCAATGTATGACTCAGAGTGTGGTGTGAGGCAGAGGTGTACCGGATAGTTGGTGACTGGAAAGGGACCCCGGAGAATGAAAACCTAAAGACACCAGACAGGATACAACTAAGTAGAAAGGGCACAAATATCTTGAAGGGGGAGCTGGAGGAATTCAAGGGAAAATACCTCAAATTTAAACTGAGGGGGGCTAACAGGGTGCAAAATATACTCAGTCACCTCATGGACAAGGCTGATAGGCCTCCCCCCAATCAGGACAAACTAGGGAGGAACTAGTGAAGGGGGAAGGAGGGAAGGAGGACTGGGGGAGGAGGTGGGACAAGGGTAAGGGGGTCATAAGAACTAGTGAGGAGGAGGGAATGAGGGAGTGGTGAAGGGGGGATAGAACATGTGTAAAGGGGAGGCCAGAGTCAAGGTGGAGAGATATGTCTATGAATGCCAGAAGCCTGGGAAATAAAATGGCTGAGATGCAGGAGTTAATGGCGGAAGCAGAGGTGGACAAAGCGGCCATCACAGAGACATGTGCCACACCAAACCACTAGTTGTACATCACAGTCCCTGGCTGCAAAATATATAGGAAGGATAGTGAACTGCATGGGGGGGAGTGGCTCTGTATGTGAAGGAGGGGTGTCCTGTACCAGAGAGGAAGTGGCAGATAGAAAGAAAGAAGTATTATAAGTGCAAGGCCAAACCAATAAGGGAAGAAAACTAAGGATAGGGTAGTTTACAGATCACCTTCACAGGCTGAGGACTTAGACAAGGTACTAGGCTCACAAATCATGGAAATGGCAGGCAAGGCAGATGTAGTTATAATGGGGACTTCAATCTACTTGGGGCAGAATTGGAAAATCCTAGCTACTTCCAGTAACATGGACAGGTACTGCTGGATGCATTCCAGAGTGGATTCCTGACACAGGGGGCCTGATTCTCAAAGCCCAAAAACTGATGAAGGTGCCAATCAGACTTGTTGCCAGGGGCATCTTGCACCATAAGTTGTGCCAATTGCAGTTCAGGAATGGAGGCTGTGGCAACAGCGGGGTTTGTTACACTGAACAGGGCTTGCAGCAAGGTTGCATGCAACCTGGGGGTGCACCATGGTGCACTGCAGCATGCAGCAGGTGCAAGCTGCAGCACACCCTTTTGTGGGATTCAGAAAGTTGGATGGACATGCCAGGACTTAGACCAGGCCAAGGCAGGTCTAGCAGCATAGGTGCCACACCCAGACCCAGTGCTGGTTGGCGGGGCACCTGAGCAATTGCCCACCCTGCTATCCCAAGCTCAAATAGCACCTGGAGATCTCTGAGGTGTGGTGCCTGCAGGGTCCCCCCTTGATGCCAGGAAAAGGGTACCCCCCCACATACAGCACAAGCATGGCAGCGGTCATGCAATGTCCCTGTTGGAAACCTGTCACCACTCCCCACCATCGGGTTAAGGGTGTCATGGAGCCCACTAGGGAGAAGACCATGCTATACCTGTTCTTGTCCAACAATGGACATGTCCAGAATGTAAAGATGGAAGTGCCACTTGCAGGGAGCGACCACCACATGATGTGGTTCCAGCTGGACATCAGCAGAGGGATGGTCAGTACCAATATGAGGGTTCTGAATTTCAAAAAGGCTGACTTTAAAAAAATGGGAGAAATTGTGGTAGAGTACCTTGCTGGAATCAGTAAGGAGATGGAGGTGGAACAGAAATGGGCCATAATAAAGGAGGGACTGTTGGAGGCCACTAGTGAGTGTGCCAAAATCAAAAGTAAGAAGCCTAAGGCCAAAAGGCCCAGCTGGTTCAGAAAAGAAGCAATAAATGGGATAAAGACTAATAAGGCAGCCTTCAAGAAGTGCAATGTACTCAGAATGAGGAGAATGGGGATATCTAAAATGCTAAATCAAGGATAGTGAACAGAATGGTTAGGGAAGCAAAGACTGCTAGTGAAGTATGGCTGGCAGAGGGAGTGCAGGTAACAGCTTCAGAGGAGAACAGGGACCTCAGGATAATAGTCACAGTGTAGGAGGGTGGCAGCAAGGGCACATAGGATACTGTGGTGCATTGGCAGAGGGATCACCTCTAGAAAAGAGGAGGTTGTCCTGCTCTTTTATAGAACACTGGTGAGGCCACACTTGGAGTACTGTGTACAGTACTGGTGCTCACATCTCAAAAAGGATGTAAGATTACTGGAGGGGGTGCAGCGCAGGGCTACGAAAATGGCCATGGGACTGGGGAGTTGCTGTATGAGGAAAGATTTAGGGAGCTCAACATGTATTCGCTGGAAGAGAGAAGGGAAAGAGGGGACGTGATAGAGATCTTTAAGTACTTGTATAGGCATAAACAAAGTCAGAGAGGGAGGATTGTTCTGCTTAAAGGGGGAAGGGTCACTAGGGGCACACAGTCAGAAGTTGGAAGGGGGAAGGTTCAGGAGGGAAATGAGGAGGCACTACTTTACAGATAGAGTGATGGTGAGATGGCATGCACTGCTGGAGGAGTTAATCGAACTGAGGACAGTGTATAGCTTTAAGTGGAGTTGGGATAGCATCAAGGGCAGTATTAGTACAGACAAGAACACAAAGAGGGGAAAGACCAGGAAAGGGGAGGAAGGGAGGGGTTTGGGTGGGGCTGGGGCAGCTGTAGTAATATGAAACTAAGAGCTGCACAATCGGGTAGACTTGATACACCTGTGGGACTTTTTCTGCCGGCAATTTCTTATGTTTATATGTTCGTAGGTAAAAAGGCCTTCTTCAAGTACATATGGAAAGAAGAGGAATATTAAAAATGAAATTATCAGGTTAAAAAAGGAGGAGGGCTTGGCAGAAGGAAGTGAAGACAGAGCAGAGGTGCTTAAGAAGTACTTCTGCTCTATTTTCACTAGAGAAAAGGATGGACCAGTGCCACAAGGGAGCAGGGGGCAGGGCAGAGAAGTTGGAGTCAGCAACAGTGTAATAGAGTTGGACAGGGTGCAAAAGTGGCTAAAGTCCATGAAGGTGACTCCCAAGAGTCAGATGAAGTACATTTGAGTTGTCATTGAGCATAGGTCAGGAAGCATAGGCAGACCTGAAGCAGGTATAAAATTTGCAAACAGTGTTTTATTTTTTAAATCTTTTTTAAATATTTCATGAAATTTGCCTATTATGCGAAATATTTCTCGGGATGCGATATGTGAAATTTTGCCCATGAAATGCACATTTTGCCTTCTGTGGGCAACATTTAGCATTCCGCTGGTGAAATTCCAAATTTTGTTTCCTTGAAAGATTTTGCAAACTATTTTGCATAATGAAATTTGTAAATTTCCCACTTCTCTAGTCATGGAATCTCCAGAGTTAATGAAGCAACGATCTAATCCTGACTGCAGTAGCGTGAAAATTATCTTTGTGCTTTGGTAATTTAGAGGACTACATTAGCAGCTGTATGTGGTAGTAATTATGCAAGTAAACAGAGTGTTGCTCATCCTGACTGCAGCTCCTTCTATTAACTGTACTAAGCTAGCTGAATTAACCTAGTGAAATAAAAAATGAATTTTTGACACTAGCCACATATTATTCTGTTTTGTTAGCAATTTTTTTTTACCTCAGTGTAGTTCCAGTTTATAAGTACTTGAACTATTCAGCTAATTAGGGCTATTTTCAGAGTGTCTCAGTTGTTTACATAATTACAGGGATGCAGTCCACCCCCCATCCCCATACACACAACTAAACAGAAAACACAACTGAATTTTTTTTTTCTAACCCTAATGCATTCGTGTTATAGATCGTAACAACAGCGTAGGTGGCTGCATCAGTAGGCACCATGCTATTAAGCTGGCTTCTGGAATTTCATGTCCAGCCAGGGCTGTCAGCTATATGTTGGGGGTGCTGTTAGTAGGTGGGGGGGGGGAGGCAGTCTGTTGGAAGTTGGACCCTCACTCATTCTGATCTATCATAACTAAACTCTTCTTTCTGGTTTTATAATACCGGTATAAGCTGGAACTGGGCGTTGTGTACAATACTGCAAAAATCCACCAAATTGGTGCAAAGTTACTGTATTACAATGATGATTTTGAGCTATGGCGACATGCCTGTTCCTTTTTGTTGTAGTTGGTTCCCATTTCATTCTGCCTTATCTACTTGCTACCTTTGTATTTTTTTAATAAAATCTATCAACATTGTGTTGTCTTTTGAACACCATGTGAAGAAACTTAAACAAAGATTAAAGGAATGAACAAAAAAATATTAACGAGATGAAGACCGTTTTTTTTTTATCTTCCCATAATAAGCAATATTCAACAACCTATATATGCCATCACCTCCTAGTATTACAGCAGCTGTGCTCGATGAAATCAGATCTGTTTGGTGCAGTTTGTGACGTATGAAACAAATTGTGAAATACTCAAAATAAAAGGTGTGACATAACTAAAACATTCTATTTTCTAATACACTGACAATCCTATGGAGTGCATCTGTGAACTCACAAAGTCCTTAACTGTCAAAGGATGATGCATACAGTAGCTTGCATACAGTAATGCTATGTTTGTTACCGTTCTTATACATGCATTCTGGAAAATTGTCCAACTGTCTTTTAGAGTCTGACATGTATTATTAAATTACTTTTTTTATGTAGTTGCTAACTACCTTACACTTCATACCATAAACATCTTCTTTTCATTGAAATCCTTAACTGAAGTATTAAGATGTGATTTCATACAGTTGCAGTCTCATATTGCTTCTCTGTTATTATACCCCCAAAATTAACTTGTCATTGAACCTTCGTCTGTTGATTTTCTTTTTTTACAGTTCTATTTTGTTAACAAAAATGTTTCATTATGACATATTGCTTAGAGCTCCATCTACCATACATCCTGAGACCCTTAATTCAGTAAAAGATGCATATGAACAAGGTGTCAGAAAGTAGACGGTGAAGAAAAAAGCTTGAATTCAACAAATGACCATAACCAAAGAAGTTTTTCCCTTATGGAACAGTATGCTTTGTATAACTTGTGTCAATAAAATAATTGTACTATTCCTACACTTGACAAAGGGAGCAAGATGGTGATAATTAGCACAGAACTTTACAGAAGTGTTATCCTGAACCATTTGACTGATGACAACAACTGACATCAGACTTTGCCTCTAGATCCTGCAGTCCATTTTAACTGTGTGCACAGTGTACTATTGTTTGAGGACAAACTAAATGTGGTCTGTCATTGATGATGAATATAAATACAATTGGGTATAACATGACAATACCTACTTTCAATATTCTTTTTAGGAGTAGCGGACAGGCACTGTGGCATTTCATAACCATCCTATATCTGGCTGACTCAACTCATATCCAGAATTCCAAGGGTTTAAATAGATTGTTGAAAGACTGCACTGTTGGCAGAAAAAAATTATTTACAATTCAAGTTATACCACTCTTGTCCATATTCAAGTTTACTTTCCCTTGAATTACATTACCGTCTTATCAAAATGGCTGAAACTTATCTTTATTTCACCTGTTGTAATTCATCTTCTATCTCTACTCACCCCCCCCCCAAACCTGCTGTTTTTCCACAATCTCTTCGGGTCTTATGCTCATATTGATAAGGTCATTGCAGTAAAAAAAAAATTGGGGGGTTTAAATTGTTAAGCTAGTGACTTTCGAAATATCAGATTTTTGTTCTTAGTCACACCTCAACCACTTATTTATTGTGCATTAAAACAAAATCATTCAAGGATCTTAAAAAAAATGACAGCATTTCAATATTAAAGTCAGCCACTACATCCCTCAAATACCGATGCCACATATTTATACAAGGCAGCAACTGCAAAGTTACATTTCTGGAGGGGTCGAATTTCAAGTCTTCTGCCATTCTACCATGCCACTAGATGAGTCCACATCTGTTTGGAGGGACAGGATAATGTCCATTTACAGTTAATAACTGTCTTTCTCTACCTTCCTCTCCTGGTTTGACAATGCTGGGTGACTGTGCAGTGAAGCAAATTGCTCAGGTGCGCCATTTTCTCAGTAACATAAACAGATCATAAAAATAAGAAGAAATCTTCTATGATAATGTTGTACTACTGACTGCCCTGATATCCAATAAAGACATCTCACAACCACAGAAACTGCAACCAGTGTTTCAACCTCTGTACTATAATGAGTAAGTTGAAGAAGGGTACGGAGTGGTTGTACAATGTCAGGTGGTGATAGGAAGGCAGATTACCACTTGCTCACCAGTAATTCTTTATTCCTAATAAAAAGTCTGTGATAGGGATTTGGGGAAGGAGGAGGAGATACCACAGGGAAAGAAAATGTGCTATAATCAGTAGAGACATTTGATACAGGCTGAGGTTGGAGGGGGGTGAGGTGGGTCACTACTGGTCCACTATGGGTTATACTGAACCACTGGCAATTAAACATGATGTTTGGAGAGGTTAAACACCCATATTTCAACCTACGGGGGAGGGGGGGCAATGAGAGGACAGCCATGCAGTACTGCATGCATTGATTAATGGGACCATATTCCCGGTATGTGCTATACACAGTTCCCTTAATGTTACATTTTCTATAGCACCAGTCTTAGGTCAGCTTCTCTTATTTACTACTCTTACAAATGTCTGTCACATTATGCAGATTCATGTCAGTGCTGCTATATCAATTTACCCCAAGTCTTGAACTCCTGTGTTATGGCAGGCACTCTACAATCACTGTTACCTACTATTAGGCCAGTTCCATTTGTGTTACATATACAATAATGGATGGGGAAGTGTGCTTAATGAGAAATTAATGGTTGCCCGAGGTGTGGGATGCTGCATAAACCCCAAGGGCGAAGCCCAAGGGCTTTATTATGGCATCCCACACCAAGGGTAACCATTAATTTTGAATTTAGGACACTTCCTCATCTCTTATTAGTTATAATTGCTGGTCAGCAGTTTTCTCCTATTTTTATGTACTGTGACCCTGTCTCACCGATGCTGAGAAAAGCACACACACACACACACACACATATATTGTCTTTTTCTGTCCTTCAGATTTTTCTTTTTTTTTTTTTGTAGGGGCTTTTATTTAATTCATCTTGTGTTTTTTTGATAAACAGCTGAAAGTTTAGATTGAGAACATGATCAGCACTTACCCTAGTCAGCCAAGTCAGACTCGAAGCCCTTCTCCGGTGTTGGTGGCAGTTCTTGTCTCCTGCAGCTGCCGAATGGCAGAATCAAGCAGACACCTTTTTTTGGTTTTAAAATTTTTAAGTTCTTGACCATGGAACTGGTCAGAAGAAAAAGAAAAGCTACCTTAACTCTCTGTCTAGTGGCTCCTTGCTACTCGGGTTACAGAACGCCATGTCTGAAAAAGCGATTAGCCTGCCCATGAGGAGATGAACAGCCAATGAGGGAATGGCTGTTTCTGAGTGACTGGGTGCATGCTCACTGTTATAACCCACGGGTTATAATGGCGAATTAAAACTGGTTCAGACCATTGAGAAAATTGCTGACCAGTTATTATAACTCATTAATGAACGAGCATATGGTCATCGAGAAACAACCAGTATAGGAAAAATAATGATGATGTGCTTTCCAAATCCGGAGGTAGCAGTAGATTTGGATTTGACAATCTTTGAGTGAAACAACTGGTGGCATGGCTCCGGCAATGGGCTTGATCCACATGCAAGATGCATGTTTCCAATCAGGACCCAACTGTAAATGAGATAAGGACAACGATTTTTAGACAATTTCTTTACCATTTTTTGTGATAATCATGAGGTCTACGTTTATATGACATGCCCAGCTGCTATGAACATGAAAGCAAGAAGAATAGTCAGTGTAGACAGAAAGATTACAACAACCAAAATGTTACATCGACCCACAGATACAAAAGGCAACAAAGGCATGGTGTGGTGCTCAACTGTTAGTACCCAACTATTTTGAGACATGGTTAATCGAATGAAATAGGAAATAAAAAAGTAGGATCAGGTAAGCACATTCAATCCATAAAAAGATACATACTGTAATTGATGGGGGGGGGTTGGTTGATGAAACTGAACAATAAGGAAAGATGCCATCTTAATTATGGGATGCTATCATCAGTCACAACTTAAGGAACACAATGAATCAAATTATTAACATCTGTTCATCACAGTTTGTTGGAGGCCTGTTCAGATCATGCTTTTTATTAGCTAGGAGGAACAACGTGATGCAACAAAGATATGAAAACACACAGAAATAATATGAGTTATTCACAACATTATTTAAAATCCATTCTGAGATACATGCCACTAGCAAAAACATTCAATTAATACAAGGATTTCTAAGGTTAATGTTCTTGTTAATTATTTATGTCCTAACTAGCTACATTATCCAAATTGACAAGTAAAGTGTCAGGCTTCATCTTGCAACTGGTCATCACGCACAACACTCACTTATGAGAATGAGTCATGAGAAAGCAAAGTGCACATCAGGTACCGTCAGTCATGACGTGCTGTCTCGGAAACATGTAAACAAAGATTGGTACAGGATGGCCGGTGAGTGGACTGAAACAGATACAAAGTAAAATCCATAAAACACAGAACAGGTGCTGAATAGAACATAAACAAATCAAATTCTGTAATTCAGACTGCTGCCTGGTTCAAACTAACTGAAACTCATTTATATCTGTGGGCATTCACTGCAACACATGTAGTTTCAGGCAGTATCCCTTTAACATTGCAGCAAAAGCATTTTACTGTTACCCATTTATCTTTTTTCTTTATGTCACTCCCTGCCCTGGAGGAAGCATATCTGTTTTACTATAATGCCACCTCTTTCCCCATGTGGTCTTTTTTGGGGCTTCTGCTTCTCCTGGTCTCTGGGATGTAAAGGTGTTTTTTTTTTCTGTAGGGTAAGATCACCCTTCTGTCTGGGGGATACAGCCAACATTAACTGGCAGGCAATGCAGGCTCTAAAGTAGGTCACTACCTGCCTGTAGACTCCTGGCCAGTAAAAATGTAGCAGAAGGTTTGCCTCTTACTTAGATGCCTCCCACTGTGATCAGTGTGTGCCCACTGCATCACCTGATCTGACATTTGGTGGGATCAACCACCTGTTCTTCTATCTTGTTTAACCTGAGGTTAGGACATAACCTGTGAATACCCCTTTCTTCACAGCATAATGGGGACAGGCTCTGTTAACCACCCCTGGACCAATATGTTCGCCACCAATACTTGTCACACAGTTGTATAACCTTCAAATATGTGTTTAATCAGTTTGTAGACTACTCCAGTCTCTGAATATCCAAGGGAATCACTGGTTTAACAAAAAGATCAGTCCCTTTAACAATCACATAGGCTTCTTCCTCACCTTCCAGCTGCTCTAATAATGGGGCCATGCCTCCATCTTGGATTACATGATCTGCTTCTCAGGGTGTCCTTTCTTCTTCATCACGATCAAGCACCTGTCCATTGGCAGTCTCTGCATTACTCACACCTGATCCTCCAGGACCCAGCACCAGGTGTTCTTCCAGCTCTGATTCAGGGTCAACAAGGTGGCACCCAGGAAACATAAGAAGCTCCATATGCTCCATCTCTATCCTAGGTATCACAGCTCAGAACTGGTTCTCTCTACTTTGACTGGACTCCATCTGGCCATTGTATGCAACAGATGGGGTCTCTCTTTGCCTCTCTACTTTGTCCAACTTATTTAGGGGCTTGCCTTTCCTGGTGGACTCACAGTGCTGCCCTTGGTGGATTACTTGGACACCTTGGTGTCTCTGCTCAGCCTCCATCCATCATTCTATGAGCCAGTTCACCAGTTCTGTTAAGGTTTTCACCATCAGCATCATTTCCTTTATTGCCCAAAAGTGATATCTCGGCAGCTCCATTGTGTGTCTGTTAGGTGCACCACTGCCAGTCAGACCTGCTCTTTGTTGTATAGCCTACCATTTGAAGAAGTCAGATAAGCTTTCAGTTTCTGTTCCTATCTCCTTTTCTTCCATCACTGGTTCTGGCTGTACTTTCTCAGTTTGGGCTTTTATTTCTGCTTCTAATTTGGCTGCCATGATTCTGGTAAACATTTCTGGGCTTGCTGTTGCAGCATCCATGCTTTTCTTCTATTCTACCCTGGTACCAGGTCTAGTACTCATGCACAAAACTCCTGGATTAGGGTATGCACAGCATAAATAGAAACATAGAAGTTGGCAGCAGAAAAGGACTGCAAGGCCCATCCAGTCTGCCCATTTTACCATTTTTCTCCCACTGCCTCTTATAGGTCAGCAGCTTCAGCTACGCCCCCCCCTCATATGTATGATTCCCTTGTGCCTATCCCAAGCATTCTTTAATTTCCTCCAGTGTACATGCTTCCACTGCCTCCTTAAGCAGGGCATTTCATGCATCCACCACCCTCTCTGTGAAAAATAACTTTCTCATGTTACCCCTTATGAAACCCCCTCCAATTTCATGTCATGCCCTCTAGTTCTTTTGTACTTTTTATACTGGAAAATGCTATTCCCTTCTACCTTATTTATGTTCTTAAGATATTTGAAAGTTTCAATCATGTCCTCCCTCTACTGTCTCTGTTCCAATGTGTACATATTGAGGTCCCTAATTCCATCCCCATATGCCTTGTCATGCAGACCCTGCACCATCTTAGTTGCTCTCCTCTGCACTGTTTCCACCCTGTCAATATCCTTAAGCAGGTGCAGCCTCCAAAACTGCACACAGTACTCTAGGTGATGACTAACCAGCCTCTTGCACACTGGCATCACCACCTCCCTCCTACAGCTTGTAAAGCCCCTCCCTACGCACCATAATATCCCACTAGCCCTCCCAACTGCTTTTATGGTCTGTTTGGAAGATTTCAGGTCATCGGATGCAATGACCTCCAAATCCCTCTCCTCCATGGTGACTGTCAACAACTCACTCCCCAACATGTAGCTCACCCCAAGGGTTTCTGTTCCTCACACGCATAATCTTGCACTTTTTCATGTTAAACCTTAACTGCCATACCTCAGGCCATTTCTCCAGCTTTTCCACATCTCTTTTCATTCTCTCTACACCCCGGAGTATCTACTCTGTTGCAGATCTTGGTACCATCTGCAAACAGGCATACTTTTTCCTCTAGCCCGCTTCTTCTTTTTTTTTATAATTCAAAGTTTATTCACCACATTTTCCACATTACAAGAGGCAGTAATGAACACTTTTACATAGGATTCACAAAACAAATCTAATCATACTGCCCCAAACCCTCCCCCCCCGGCACAGCAGTTCATTCTAGCACTGTTATCACCCACTAACTACCTATACCAAGAGTAATTAAGGTGGTAACCTCAGCTACACACTACTTCATAGCCACAATTATTAAAGTATGAAGGGGAAGACCAGATATCCTTATACCTATGTAATCTGTTTTGAAGGCTAATAATAGCCTTCTCTGTATGTATATTTGCTAAGATCTCATGGAGCCACTCCTGATATATTGGGCCAGTCCTTTCCTTCCAACGCCTGAGAAAGACTTTTTTAACCAAGAGCACCACCTTAGATATGTGAAATCTCTGAATTTTAACCTTTATGGAGGAGAGATCCTCCAACAGGAAAATATCCAGTGTAAAATAATCCTGTTGACCCAATAAAGGATCCAGATTGTTTTTTATTTGCTCCCATAATGATGCTATCAGGGGACATGACCAGAAAAAATAGAAAAGTGATCCTGTATCCTGGGAACACTTATTACACCTATCGGTGTCAATAAGGCCCCATTTTACCAGTTTAGTTGGGGTATAGTATAAATTATGCAAGATATGGAACTGCATGAGACGTAATCTATCTTGAGATACATATTTATGACAGTACATCCAGAGGACAGGCCACTTAAAAGTATAGTGGGGAAAAAATTAAACCCAGAAGTTGGTGGAGCCACCACCATGTCCAAACCTCCATCGGAACAAGACTTGATAAATCTTAGAAATCACACCAGAAGAGACTAGTAAAGGGGAAAGTTCAGATACCAATGCAAAGGTCGGTGGACAGGGTGGAGTGGCCCCAAAGACCATGGTTAACAAGTGTCTTAGTTGAAACACTTTAAAAGTCTGAGACTTGGGTATTTTGAACTTGTATATGAACTGAGCAAATGAGAGCCACTCACCAACTTCATCCAGAAATGAAGTTACTATCCCCTCTCCTAAGTGAAGGAACCATGAACAGGAAATTTTCTGTTTATTTATTGTGAAAGCCAGGGAATTCCAAATAGATTGAGCGAGATCATTGCTTTGATTGTAACATAGGAAAGAGCACAATTGCGAATGTACTCTTAGTGAGGTCATGATAGTGGGACATTTATTAATATTTTGCATCTGAGAAATTTTTAGATAGAGTATAGCCAAGGGGTCCATGTTCACAGATTGGAAAAAATCTAATTCAATCTTAAGCAAAACTGGGTTCATGTTATCTGGACCCGGTCTTACCCATTTCATATATTTAACCAACTGACTAGCCCAGTAGTAGAAGGGCAAGTAAGAAATCTGCAACCCCCCCCTCATTCTTAGGTACAGCTAAATTGTGGTATGCCAGCCTGGAGGTCTTATTTGACCAAATAAACTTGGTAAAGAGTTTAGGTGTTTTCTGAAATGAACTTAGGGGAACGAATGAATTAAGATGCGACAAAGGATAAAATAAATGGGGAAACACATTCATCTTAATAATATTAATATGACCCCATAAAGATAACAGGAGTTTATCCCATCTCTCTAAATCTTGAGTGATCCCCTGCAGAAGGGGGTCCAAGTTCTCCTTAAATCACAAGGAGGGATTACATGTTAATTTTATGCCTAAATATTTGATAGCTCGGGAGTGACCAGCATAGTCCCCGAGAAATAATGTCATTCTTAAAGACTTTATGGTTAAGAGGGAAAAAGGATGTCTTATTGGGATTTAACTTATAATTCGAGAAACTACTAAATCTATCAACCTCCCTTAGCATATTTGCGATAGATACTAACGGATTAGCCAAATGTAGGAGAAGGTCATCAGCGTATGCTGTTACTTTCACTACCTCATTCCTAATGGGAATACCTTGTATCCCTTCATTGTTGAGAATGTGTTGAATAAGGGGTTTCAAATAAAGATTGAAAAGTAATGGAGAGAGAGGGCATCCCTGCCTCGTTCCTGACTGTAATGTAAAAGACGTAGAAAAGGTTCCATTCCCTGAAATCCTCACTGTAGGAGACCGGTAAATTGCCCTAATCCAATCTATGAACATGGATGGGAATCCAAAAGCCTTAAAGGCTTGAAAAAGAAAAGTCCAGTTAACCCAATTGAATGCTTTCTCGGCATCCAGGGAGAACAACCCCGCAGGATATATGGCATCCCTGAACTCTGAGAAGACATGGGAGAGTGTACGCAGGTGATCTGAAGATACACATCCTCTCATAAATCCCACTTGAGACATACTCACAAGATCCGGAAGAACTGGGGTTAGTCTATCCACCATTATCTTCGAGAGAATTATGACATCTTGATTCAGCAAAGAGATTGGCCTATAGCTCTGAACCATTTCTGGGTCTTTGTCTGGTTTAGGTAACAAAACTATCAATGCCTCAAACAGATGTGCCTCTGCCACCTCTCCAGATAAAATATGCAAATAGAGCCAATGCAACACAGGAAGTAGTTGCTCTGTGAAAGCTTTATAAAATAAGGCTGAAAACCCATCTGGACCCGGAACTTTGCCCATAGGCAAGTCCTTTATAACAGTTGCTATCTCTTCCTGTGATAAAGGGGACGATATGAATTTCTTTTGAGAGTCAGATAGTGATGGAAGATGAGCTTCCTTGAGATACTCTACCAGATTTTTAATGGGCGGAGGAATATCCATGTCCCTATATAATTGTTCATAAAAGGTAGCAAATTCCTGGACTATCTCTGAGGTGGATACCTTCAGGGTCCTGTCAGACTGAGACCTTATTGGGGGTATAAATCTTGTTGATTCTTGTTGTTTTAAATGTAGAGCCAACAGGCGCCCCGCTTTTTCCCCTTGATCTGTAAAACTGGCCTTTGTAAGGATTATTGCCAAATCAGCCTTTTCTCTAAACATTCCCAGATACTTAGCTTTATATATTAGTAACTTCTGTGACTCCTCTTGAGAAATTATATCTGGGTGTATACTTTCTAACACCCGTATCTGGGACAATAAAAAGAGTAACTCCTTTTCCTGTGCTCTCTTCCTCCTTGTAACTAGACTAATGAGAATACCCCTTATATAAGCTTTGAAGGCTCCCCATAAAATATCCAGTCTTGCACTATCTATTGGGTTGGTGGAAAAGAAAAACTCTATCTGCTCTTTCACCTCTCTTCTATACTTTTTATCTTTTAGTAATTGTTCATTTAATTTCCATCTGGTCTCTCTTTTGGGGATATTAACAAAAGCCAAATTACCCAAGACTAAAGAATGATCCGATATTGGATTGGCTGGATCGAGGTGGATAGAACCCCTGGCAAGAGCTCATGAGAAACTAATAGGTAATCAATGCGAGATTGTGTGCCATGAACTGGCGAGCAATAAGTGTATTCCCTAATATTAGGATGTGTGACCCTCCAGACATCGCACAATCTGCACTGATCTATCATCTCCTTAAAGGCCCTGTGTCCAGGTGTTATTCCCCTCAACTCAGTGCTTGATCTATCCAGATATGGATCCGAAACTAAATTAAAATCTCCTCCTAATATAATTGGAATAGTGAGTATAGGAAGAATCGTGGAAACCAATTTCATAAAAAAAGAGGGATTATCTGCATTAGGACCGTATATGCTACCTAAAACCAATGGCATGGCCCAAATAGTGCTCTGCACTAAAACAATTCTGCCTTCTGAATCCTTAAATACCTGAGAAGGGACAAATGGGATATTTCTGTTGATCAGGATCATAACACCACAACTATTGGTTTCCCCTGAAGCATGAAAAACCTGACCTATTGGTTGTCTTTGAAGTTGTAATACTTCAGAATCCACTAAATGACATTCTTGTATTGTAGATATCTGGGCATGTAACAAACTCAGGTGTTTAAGTACCTGATATTGTTTCAGTTTTTTCCTGATCCCCTTCACATTCCACGTAGCAATATTAATATTCTGAGCCATCTATTGTATCAGACATAATCCAGATAAAATGTCTAACATATCCTGCAATCACGTAACAGGTGATTCTACTCCCCTGAATCTGCTGTGCCGGTCTCCCACCCCCCATTGAACTCCTGTCCCTGCCAACCCCCCGATTACCTCTCGAACAATCCACGTCATTCGTAACTCCAAAACATAATCCCAAAAAAATCCACCCAAATCCCCCTCTTATCGCTAACAATGTTTACTACTCTTCCCCCAGCCCCCGGAAAAGCCATCCCCCAAACCCTGTATTCTTTATAATACATTCCCCTTTTTTGAAATGCTAGTAATAAATGAATGAGAGAGAATGCAACATCCCCACTATACAAGCCCTTGTATCTACCACCTATCTCCTACTAAGGGCCATTGGGAGTAAGCCAATATCAATAAAACATCGCCCCCAGTAATATCACTGCTTACAAGGGCATATGGCTTGTTGAGTGTGATAAGGCACCTTGTGGCGCAAGATCAGGAAGTCGGCCTCAGCCGAACATAATATGCACTGAGCGGGTCTTCGTCTCAGCAGGCTCTCCAGCCCTACAGGGACAAGCCCTCGATCCTCCCATCCCAGTTGCTGCACTTTTGCCACAGTAAATCTCAGCTTATCTCCTACTCTAGGAGCCCTTGGCACTTAACAAGCATGGAGCACAAGCTCCCTCCTGTGTTATAAGTGTGCAACAGCACCCTGATGCCTGACAAAGGGAAGGGACATCTTAGCCGTTATAACTGGATTTCCCAAAAGGCTAAAGCCTTCCACCAAACCCTTCCTTACTAAACTCCCACAGGAGAGGGGGAGACCAGATGTTGTTAAAAAGGCATTGTTTTCTGCCAGTTTGAAAACTAGCGAGAAATTGCTTGATTACTTGAGACCCCAGACCCAGACAAAATTAGCAGGAATATGCTTCCATGATTGGAACACTTAGAAAACTGAAGGGCCCGAAACCCCAGACCCAGAGAAGACAAATAAGAGCATGCATCCACAACTAGATAACTGTAAAAAAGAAAGAAAAGTAAAGTCTTTTCTGCCCCATATTCAGGCTGAAGTGAGAGTCCAAGAATGTGTAATTGTTGCTTTCCAGAAGATCCCTTTACATGAGTACCCAGCCTTCTCAAAACGGTTCTCATCTTGTCAAGAGAGCCCTAAGGCCTTTCATGTGTCCCTGAAAAAATCTGGCAGTGCTAATTTTAAACCAGCAAACGTTACCTCTGGATCTTCATAGGTGGCCCAGGAACCAACCACCAGAACCTGTAGCCTGGCCGGGTATCCCATATGAAATTTAAGTCCAGCCGCAATAATTTTTGAAACAACAGGATGAAAAGCTGCTCGCTTCAAATGGACTGAATCTGGGATATCTTGCGCTATTCTTAGCTTAACTTGCTCCCAGTGAACTTCTTGGAGTTCTCTCACTTTATACAGGAAATGTTGTCGTTCCAAAAAATTTAAGAAATGACAAATTATAGGTCGGGGCATTGCTCCGGGAAGGGACTTTGGTCTTAATGACCTGCGGGCTCTCTCAATGATATATTTAGCCCCAAATAGGGAAGGGCCTGCAATCTTCTTGACTAACTTCTGGATAAAAGCTATGGTATTCTGGCCCTCTTCTCCCTCTGGTAATCCAAGGATCACAACATTATTTCTCCGGCTATGACCTTCAAGGTCTTCAATCTTGACCTCAAATCTAGACAGTTTCTGACACATTGCTGCCATCTCAGGCTCGAACCTCTCAACATGCCTCTCTAAAGAGAAGATCCTGGTTGTGTTGCCTGAAGTAGTGAGGGTAATTTCTTCTATTTTTCTCATAAGCGATTTCATTTCTGATGCCATCTCTTTGATCTCATCTCTGAAAGGTTTAAATTCCTCCAGAAATATAGCCAATGTAAGCGTCTCCTAATCCACCCCTAGATTCAGAACGTCTCCCTTTTATGTTCCACTCGAGGCGGATTTTTTTGAGGCCTTCTCTGGTGTGACTGGCTGGGTGTGTTTCTGCTGTTGTTTTTTCATGTAAACGTCCATTTTCTCTCGAAATCGACCTGCAAGGGCACAAAGTTGTAGGGAACCAGAATAATTCAAAATTAGAGGTTTAGAGATTGTGAAAGTATGCCAGAAAGTGAAAAAGTAAAGACAGGAGTCTGGAGCTATACAGAGGAGTGACTATTCAGTAGCTTGCATCACATGGTCCCCCCAGCCCACTTCTAACACCATCTGTTATTGAGGCACAGGTCAGAAAGCATAGGGAGACCTGGAGCAGGTATAAAATTTGCAACTAGTGTTTTCTTTTTAAAATTGTTCAGTATAACTATTTACAAAGGCAGTACAAACAGAGAAAACAAAGTCCTTCATCTAAGGATGTCTCTAATTCCAAGTTTCAGTCTTGCTCTCTCTCTCTCTCTAGCAAAAGTATTGCTGCTCTTTTTATAAGTCTTTGCCTGGGAACTTGTTAAGGATACATCCTGTTGTTCAGAAAATGTTCTTGTCAGTTTCATTCCTTGCAGGTGCAACAAAACAGTATATGGTGTCCCAGAACTGACCGCCTTTTGACAGCTTTGCAGAAGAGCTGGTGTTGCATTCCAGATTAACTCCATAAGTTCCAAATAGCTTTTTACCAGTCTTTTCAACAATATAACTATATACATTTTCAAACCAAGGGATCCTTGTTTCACATAAAAATTCATACATATTTCATAACTTCAGATATGCAAGGGGGAAGAAAAGATAGAAAAAGCAAGTGAAGGCAGAGAAAAATTTTACTGCACAGTCAGACAAGAGACAGAAAAGAAGAGGATAGAACAGATCCTTGTGTTTAGCTCTTTCTACATAACAAATGGGACAGGGTCTTATTCAGCCCTGTCACATGAGGGTCTTAAAGGAACTGGTGAAGTTGATGGCAAGCTCTAGCAGACCTGTTCAACACCTCTCTGGAGTCCAGAAGTGTGCCACAGGACTGGAGAAATGCACATTCTGTGCCTCTCTATTAAAGCAGTACAAGGGATGAACCACAGAATTGCAGGCCAGTCAGTCTAATCTCAATAGTGGGGAAACTGAAGGAGATGATCCTGAAGGAGAAACTAATGAACTTTCTCAAGGAAAATGGACTGCAAAATGATAGGCAGAATCATTCTGCTTTGGGGAGGTCCCACCAGACTAATCTGATTGATTTTTTCACCTGGATGACCAAGGCAGTGGACAGGGGCCGAGCAGTTGATGTTCTGTATCTGGACATCAGCAAGGCCTTTGACTCTGTATCTCAAAGAAGATTAGTCATGAAGCTGGAGGATCTGGAGGTGGGGCCAAGCTCACAGGATGGGTCAAATACTGGCTGAAAGACAGGAACCAAAAGGTGGTAGTAGGGGGAAAACTACACCAGTGATCTGTGGAGTGACATGATTTATTGCTACTCCAGTCAGTGAGCTAGGCAGGCTGCAGCACAATCATGAAAACAGGAAGGACATGTACTAAGGGGCCCTGACTGTGTATTATGCAACACAACAGAGGCCCAGCAGCAGCAAGGATAATCTTGACATAGTAGCGTGTGAGTGATTAGGATCATGATCTGTTCAGGACATATATTTTGGGTAAAACATTGGTGGTTTAAAAGTGTAATAAGGAGCATTTTCCTGGATCACAGAAAAAAAAAAAAATAAAGAAGTGAGAAGAAACTGGAGAACTGAATTGGAGGCTAAAAACTGGGTGATGCAATCCAAAACCAAGTAGGAAGCAAGCTCTGGATGAAAGGGAACATTGTTTAACCAGGAGTAGCATAGTAAGCTGAAGCTTGTTTCCAGATGTGACCTGGGAGCACAAATAAGTTAATTGACTTGCTCAGGATCACAAAGTATGCACCTAGGCAGCTGTGGGATTCAAACCTAGGTCTCCAGATCTGCAGCTCAGAGCCTTAACCCACTGTGCTATACTGCCTCAAGTAAGTTACTTTGGGTGACTGTACATAGGGGGCTTCAACTGGAGTTGTAATCATGAGTTGAAAGGCTTCATTTGCCCGAAGGCTAATGATGCTTCTTAGATTTCTAATAGGTAGAAAAGCCATATGATAGGTTAAGTTGGATCATTTCATATGTAAGAGGTTTCTGCCCATCAGCCACATCAGAAGCATCATCATCATCAGCCTTCTCACAATTGGGTTTTCAGTATAACACCTCCTGCAAGCTCAGCTCTATTGTTTGCTACTGTATCACACACATATGCACAGACACACACATATACACACACACACACACACACACACACACACACACACGCTCTGGTCCCTAGATTTCTTGAGCAGCCACAAGATGTGTGTCAGCAAAGAGAAAAAAGAAGGAAAATGCATTCATACCATTTTTTCCAACACTAATGCCCACCCACCTATCCCCAGCCCCTACCTTCATGACCCAGGGACCAAGGTACAGCTCTGGAGCAATACACCACTGGTCTGCTGCATCAAGATACAAGTTCAGAGCTGTGCCCCCACAAGTTTGCTGCTTTACATGTTGCCCACAGTGTCACTCATAAACTTCCTCCCAAGGGACTTGTGTGAAGCATGAGCTGACTCATAAACTTTCTTTGCCCTGGACCCTGCATAAAGGAAATCAGTCATAACTTTATTCACAAAAGGGCACTGTGGTCCTTGCAGGATGTAGTAGATTAGGCATATCCTATTTTGCACAGGACCATAGACCAGCAGCTTTTAGCATCAGACCCATGGTGTGTGGCCCAAGACCTGTGGCTCGAACTTGGATCACAGAAGGAGGGACAGCTGGAGGGGTGGGCAATAGGGTTAGATGAATTAAGATAAATGTTTTGTAATAAATCTTCCAACTTAAAAAAAATAGAGTCATAGCCTTGTTTGGGTCCTGAACAAAGCAGGAGTGGAGTCCTAACTTTCTTCACAAAGCGTCTGAAGCAAGACATGCATGTCCTATGAGACCCACTGCAAAGCAAGATGTGAGTCCTAAATTGTTTTGTTTGCTCTGAATGAAGTAGGACATGCTGGTCCCTTTGAGTCCTGCACATAGCAGGAGGTCAGTCTTAACTTACTTCACACAGGGCACTTTGGGCCCTATTCATCTGTCCTAACATTATTTGTGCAGGTCCTTACAGACCCTGCGCAATGCAAAGGCTGAAACATAACTTTCATGTTGTTTTGTTTGTGCCTACTTAAATTGGAGTGGAAATTGCATTTCTGGTTGTGTTCTCAACTGTTTGCTTTGTTTCATGGGCTTATTTACTTTTTTGAACAGTTTTCACAACTGCCTGAGTAACGTAACTTGTGAAGCAAAGAACAATCATGTGTTTTTCTATGTTTCAGTTGTGTTCACAACTACTTTTAACCCAGTGTTTTTCTTTGTCATGTCTTACCAAGCATTATACATGCAATGATTTTGTTAAAGTGCATCTCAAAGATTTTTCAATGCAATCACAAACATTTTTTTCCTATTTAAAATATTAACCATAATTTGTTGTTTCAAAGTTAGCTCATGTGTCTCACTTGACTGTCTTCTGCCATCCAACAACCTGTCAACCTTTAGAGGTGGGTATTTTATTTATGTTTTTAGCTTTTGAAGATTGTGTTTGCATCCAACTTTCACTCAGTATAATGCTTTGTGTTTTTTTTTCTAGTGGACAACCTATGCATGAGATCCAAATTGTTTAAAACCTTTTAACTTACAGTAAAAAAAAAGAATTCTGAAAGTCCCTATTTTGGGCCAGCCTTTAACAAACCTGGAAGTTTTATCATTTAAATAAGTGTAGTTTTTCCAATATTTATGGACAAAAAAAAACTTTTGAGATTTTTACCATAATTTTACAAAACAATAATTTTTGCACCACAGAACAAACTTTTCAAAATACTAGTCTCAAAGACTGACATTGTGCTCACCGAATATTGTAGTCCTAGTGGTTAAGACTGGCAAGATAGCAGATGTCAGAAAAGACTTGACACAAACACTCAACCCTAATACACAGGTGCTCTATAGATCTTTTTATAAAATGGGTAAGAAAAATCTGTGAAAATCCAATGCTCTTACTGGGCAAAACACACCACTTGACCATGCATTACTCCACAACAATTATAAGCCTGCACTTCTTTTCATCCCTCAGAACTTTCTCAAAAGGCACACACAAACTGGAACATATAGGGTACCATGGATAGCCTACAATTAAAACATGTATAAACAATTAAATATATCTACTTGCCCCAGAGTACTTGTAAATCCCCCAAATTACTGTGTATAACTGTGTTTATTTAAACAAAAACAAACAAAAAAAAATGAAAAATAACTCTTATCTTGTTGTTCCTGCCATTTGAGCATTTCCTCAGATGGTTACTAGCTGACTCAGTTGTTAAAACAGTGAGCAAGTCAGCAGTTTCACAAGCAAAGAAGCAAACATGAGTGAGGTTACTATAGAAACACTCATTCATGATTGCATCTTTGCTTGTGAAGCCAGCAACTCACTGGCTCTGCTTACTGATGAGTCCATGTTGCTTTGCGTGAATAATTAAAACACACACAGAGATAAATGCTGCTATTACAAAAAAGCATGACAATTTTAAATTGTTTACAATGTCATTTCTCCACAATGAACATGGCTCAGTCATACTACACTAAAAGCTGAAAGTGAAATTTAACCAATGAAGAAATTTGGTAACTGTCAAACGGACTGTTTAGATGACAGGAGCAACCACATAAGACTTTCTAACAGTATTGTACATTAAAAATCATGGAAGAATCAACCAGATCAACTTTATTTATGCCAGATGGACTATGTTTGGCCCACCCACCAAAATAATCTGTCCATTTTATGACACAGATAATCCACTAATGGGTGTGTGGTCATGCTCTGATATATGCACACCTTGGTTGGTTGAACGCACTTGACCTGCATCCTTGTACCTCAAAACGCACACCAAGGCATGCATGTATCAAGGCATGATTGCACACTATGTCATGGATTATCTGTTACATACTTTATTTATTTAGTTTTTGTTGACGGGGTAAGTGTACTAGACAAATCCTGCCTATTTTCAGGCATAACCGGGGGAGGGGGATAAAGATGAATGCCAACTGACCTTGAACCAGATTAAGCTGTTGGTGGTATTTTTAGTGAATGAGGGAAATTTGGCCAGGACACTGGAGAAATGCCCCTACTCTTGCAGTGGGGGCACTGATGCTATGGAGGCTGACGTGATGGAAGTTCATTCTGTTGGTGAACCTGTGGGTGAGAAGGTCTCCTAGCCCACAGGTCCAGTTCAGGAGACCACATCTATTATGAATGAATTGATGGAATTTAAGAATGCTGAAGTTACAAAGGCACAGGATATAGCTAATACTTCTCAGGGCTTTTTACATTGAATGAAGTACAGCTTGACCACATATTTAAGCAAAAGAAATCATTGTGGTATGGATGTTCTGATAAAGCTAACAAGGAAATGCGTAAAGATGTATTACATGAGTCTGATAAATTACAGCCTGAATCAATTGACCCTGATAATATGAAAGATGTTGTGCAAGTCATGCAGGCCATACTGGCAGAAGAAAACACTGGTACACTTGAAGCTGAGAGTCGGGTGACTCAGTCCTGTGATGCACAAGCATCAAAGACATTCCATTGGCCTGAGTCAATTTCGGCAGAGTAGTCACTGACAGTTGCATTGGAGCCTTTACTGAAGGATGCTTCGTCGCATTTGCTTTTTGAAACAGCAGAAACTGTAAGTACTGTGTTTAATACTGAGCAGCAAAACCACTGTGATTCAGCTTATGAAATTGGGCTATGGAAGGGAAGAGAAGGGGAGAATGCTAATGTACCATAGAGCAGGAAATCTTGACTTCATTAGAGCGTTCTTTGCTTAACGCTGGTTGGAAATGGGGAGTCAATGGTATCTGGATTCTGGACTCAGAACATAGCCCGATTCCAGGACTCTCATCCCCCCATCGCAGCTGAACAGCCCTGTCCTGAAGTGGTATATAGCATACAGCAGGCTAATGGATCCAATCAAAGATCTGCCACTAGTGAAGCAGGGCAGCCTAGTGAACACAAAACACCTCAGTATATGGAGTCGTCCTCCTCAGAGATGGAGGATGAAATTACAATACCTGCTAACTGGGGAGTTACTGGGGAGGAAGAGAGTGAACAACCTGGCGAAAAGCCTACTTTTCAAGAATGTTCAAAATCAGCATGTGAATCTTTCAGGAAGAAAGATCCTTTTTCAGGGCCCCCCCCCCTTGCAGAGACGCAATGCAGTCCAATTAGAGTATCTAGGAGGCTTAGATATTGCCCCAGATCGCATATATGTAGGACACAGTTTATTGAAGGGGTGGTTAGTTTTTTTTTCCACAGAAATTCATGCTTTAATCCATGTATCAGGGACTGCGTTATATGACATCAGTTTTCTTCTCCACAGGGACTGGATTGTTTTTGGACAAAATATGAATCTTTAAAATTTACTGAATTATGGTTACCTTTTAAAGCTATTCCTTTAACTAAACCTTCTATCAGAAATGTGATGGTCTTATTTCAGAATGAATCAGTGTCAATCCATGATATTATTTATTGGTTGCAAAAGAAATGTGATGTGCTTGATGCTCCACAGCCCATATTTGATGAAGAATGTATTTGGAATGGGAGATGGAAATTCAAAGTCCGTTTAAGGAATAATAACTTAGGCCCTGTATACCTCCCCAACAGTTTGTTTATAGGCAGTGAGAGGGGTCATTATTTTTACCCAGGACAGCCACGGACCTGCTTTAAATGCGGGCCCTATGCACATTTAGGTTCAGCCTGTGATCCCTTGAAGTGCAATCTTTGTTTAGCCTTTGGACACCACAGTTCGGATTGCAAGGAAGAGTTAAGGTGCAACTTATGTGAAGATACTGGCCATACCTACAGGATGTGTCCCTGGACCACTCATAATTGCACTGACCGCAGAAATCCAGATATAATAATTCAGGAGGCTCAAAAGAAAGAAATAGTGAAAAGGAGAACTTTTACTGAGAGACCTTCCCCTGATAAAACAAATACCCCACCCTCCTCACCCAGGACAGAGACCACACTTAGTGTTACAGACGAAACTCCCTTACAAGCCCCTGAACCAACTTTGTATTCAGAGCCTGAAACACTGTTGCTTGAGACAAAAAAAAAAAATTCCAGTGACAGAAGTATCAGTTGTTGAAATGCCCCCCCCCAAGATGGTGAAGAGTATAGCAGTAAAGAGGCTTATGAAACAACCTAGGCCTAGGCCTAAAGTAACAAAGGCTTGTATTCTCGAGGAGGAAGATATATCTTTGACAAACAAATTTACTGTATTAGCAAAAACTGCATTGGATTTGGAACAATGAGGTGATTCGGAAGCCTCTTCAACAGCCCCACCATCATCAGATTCTGAAGGGGAACAGCAAGAGTGTAGAGAAGTTAAGGACAGGAAAAAACAGATAGAGGCTAGGGTTCAGAGAAGTTCCAGGTTGCAGAAACCCCCCCTTAAATAATTCTTTCCCCTTCTTCGTCATGGTTAAGTATTGCTACAAAAATGTTAATAGCATCAATAATTCAAAATGGAGACTGCTAACATTGACAGTTTTGAAAGATTTGGGATGTGATATTTGCCTACTGCAAGACATTAGGTTAAACACTATGTCATTGATAAGAGCAGCATGACAATTATGGTGTTGGGGTCCTTTTATTTTCCTTTGGCACTGCAGTTTGTGAAGGGGTAGGTATTTTATTTAAAGGGAATGGATTTAGAGTGACAAAACTGGTAGATATCTATTTGAGCAGGGCATTAATGTTGGATTTTACGTATGGGGGGAAGGGTGGAGAGTGATAAATATTTACAACCCTCTAACAAAAAAATATAGAATTTTATTATATCAGGATGTCAAACCTTATTTAATTACAATGAAAAATGTTCTTTGGGGAGGGGATTTTAACTGTGTGGTGGACAGGAGGGATAGAGGTGCTAATACTAGGAAAATATACTGTGATTCGAACTGTCTTAATGACATTATTAAACAGAGTGGTTTGCAGGATTAATTTTGGACATACATAAGGAGAGAGAATGTACATATTTTAGGGGAGCTCTATCTACCAGAATAGATTTCCTCTTTTCAAAGAAAAATGTTAATATTTATAAGGCAGAAACAATTCCTTTAGAAACCTCGGATCACGTCACAGAAACATAGAAACATAGAAGTTGATGGCAGATAAGGACTGCAAGGCCCATCCAGTCTGCCCATTTCTTTTTCTACCTTTTAAATGTGCCATTGGCCTTTGCTCTGTCAATGGCCTATCTATTCATACTCATCTGTATTGCTCCATTATGCCTATCCCATGCCTGTTTGAAGCCCTGCGCTGTATTCATATCCACCACTTCCTGAGGTAGGCCATTTCATGCATCCACCACCCTTTCTGTGAAATAGAATTTCCCCACGTTACCCCTTAATCAGCCTCCCTCTAATTTCATGTTGTGTCCTCTTGTCCTGATATTTTTCTTATAATGAAACATGTTAGACTCTTTCACCTTGTTAATGCCTTTAAGGTGTTTGAATGTTTCTATCATATCACCTTTCTCCCTCCTTTGCTCTAAGGTATACATATTGAGCTCCATTAATCTGTCCTCATATGTTTACTGATGCAGTCCATGCACCATTTTGGTTGCCCTTTTCTGGACTGCCTCAATTTGGTTAATGTCCTTGTGAAGGTGTGGCCTTCAGTACTGCACACAGTACTCCAGATGGGGCCTAACCAGTTTCTTGTAAAGAAGGTTTACTACTGCCCTTTACGACTTATGATACCCCTACTAATATACTCTAACATCCCCCTAGACTTACCTACTGCTTTAGTGGTCTGCTTGGATGATTTCAGGTCATCTGTGATGATGATGCCCAAGTCTCTTTCTTCACTTGTGACTGCCAGTAGCTCCCCTCCCAGTTTATAGGTGGCTTCAGGGTTTCTCTTCCCTATGTGCATGATTTTGCACTTCTTTGTGGAGGGAGCAATCTTAGATTGGGTACTCTCAAATGGAGACGGAGAAAGAATCTCTGATTTAGAAGTGGGTAGCCATCTGGGAACAAGCGACCACCGAACAGTGAGGCTCACGATAAACACAGCCATACAATCAAGCCATACAAAAGCAAGAGTATTGGACTTTAGGTGGGCAGACTTTGGGGAAATGAGAAAGTGCCTCAGAAAAGCACTAGCAATCAGGCAAGAAGGAGGGGTGGAGGAACAATTGGGAGTAATCAAAACAGCCATCACAGAGGCAACAAGCCTTTGTGTAAAGCAAATCAGCAAAACACAATGAAGGAAAAAACCACTATGGTTCTCAAAAGAGATGGCAGGGAAGGTTAAGGAGAAAAGGATAGCATTCAGGAAATATAAGGAAACACAGAAGGAGCAGGATAGAGAACTTTATCCAGTTAAAGCAGAAAGAGGCTGGGAAGGCAGTCAGAATAGCAAAGGCCCAAACCGAGGAAAGGATAGCCAACTCTGTTAAGAAGGGGGATATGACCTTTTATAGATATATTAGGGAGTGAAGAAAGACCAAAGGAAGGATACTGAGGCTTAAAGAGGGACTCCGTCCAAATGTGCTACACTTCAGAATTAGAATAAGCAAACCCCCAATAAATCTCATATCAAACATTATGTTTCTGTGTGACTTCATTTTAAAGTTATGGGCTATTTTGTAACCCTGATTTCACTGCCTGTTCAAAAAAGCCAGTTTCAGTGAAGCGGTGCTGATGATGTCATCTCCTGAACTCACAGTCTAGCCCTTCCTGTCAGCAAGCTTATAGGACCTGTTTCTTCAAAGCTAAAAGATCATTCTACAATGGTTTTCACAAGTAAAACAGGCAGCACCATTCTAAAAACAGTGCTATAGAATCTATGTGTTTCAGGTTTTGTAACAAAGTTCACAAATTTGTATTTTAATGCCTTTTTGGTGTGGTTCATTTCTCCAGAGTTGCAGGATGCTGAGTTAGCATGCCTCCCGGCTGCTGATACCATGTGAAGTGCTACTCTGCAGTGGCTGCTTGAAAGTTGTATTGCCACAAGTGTTGCAATGTTGATAACTGCATTGCTGTTTCTCAATGTCTGCTTTACAATAAGTTTTAATAGGGGCCTTATATGTGTTAATTCCTAACAGGGGTGGAAGTGTTAGCCCTAGTAAAACAATCATTGTAATGTGGATGAGCCTGAATATAGCTCAAGTAACAGCCTGTCAATGAGAAAACAGAAAATGAGCTCTGCTCAACTGAGTATCCCATTCACTCATACTTTGATGATGAATAAAATATTGACTGATTGATTGAGTGATTAAGCATTGAGCTGGCTACTGCACAGAAACTCTTAGTATGGTTTCAAAACAGCACTACCTCTCCAACCCCCATTTACAGGGTGATGGAATAATTGATTTAAAGTGCCATCCTGAGAAATCACCTCAATTGAATGATAGGTGTGAATGATCACAGCCTACAGCCTTTCACAACATCAGAGATATCAAGTCTGCAAATCTCACATTAGTGTGATGTGACTTAATATCCAGCAGCCCAGCAGAAAAGAGCAAAGAAGCACCAAAAACAAAAATATGAATTTGTCAACTTTGTTACAAAACCTGAAACACATAGGTTTTAAAGCAATGTTTACATGCTGCCTATTTTACTGGAGAAAACGATTTGCACATAGTTTTTAAACTTTGGAAAAGCAGGTCCTATAAGCTTGCTGACAGGGAGGGCTAGACTGTGAGTTCAGGAGATGACATCATCAGCATGTCTTCACTGAAACTGGCTGTTTTGAGCAGGCAGAGAATTTAGGATTGTAAAATGATTTGTAACTTTTAAACGAAGTAACTTAGGAATCTCAATTTTGTCACGAGGGTAATTGGGGCAATGTTGATCCATATTCTGAATTTATTAATGCCAGTAATTTCTGACCATAGTCCCTCTTTAATAAAGGGAAGGGAATGTAGGTATAGGGTGACAGTGAAAAAGCAGGGATACAGAATGAATATTTCTGCTCAGTATTCACAAAGAAAGAGGAGGGGAGGTACCTACACCAAACAAGAGAACACTCTGAAGACGGGGGTCAATACCAGTCCATTTACAGAAGAAAGGGTTCTGAAAGAACTAATAAAATTGAAGGTGGACCAAGCAATGGAGCATGATGGCATTCACCCGAGAATTCTAAACAAACTAAGGGTAGAACTAGTGACACCACTGACTACTCTCTTTAACAAATCATGGGAGGATGGGGTGGTACCTGAGGACTGGAGGAGGGTGGATATGATTCCTCTTCACAAAAGTGGGAACAGGACAGAGGCAGGAAACTACAGACTAGTTATTTTGACCTCAGTGGTAGGGAAAATGATGGAATCACCTCTGAAGGTAAGAATTGTTGAGTACCTAGATGCCAGTGGGGCATAGGACCCAAGGCACCATGGATTCACAATGGGAAGTTCGTGTCAGACAAATCTAATAGATTTCTTTGACTGGGTGACCAAAATAGTAGACCAGGGAGGGGCTATGGACATGACCTACCTAAATTTTAGCAAGGCATTTGATACAGTCCCACACAAAAGATTAATACACAAGTTAGCCAGCCTTGGAATGGGTCCCAAGGTGTTGGCCTGGATAAAAAATTGACTAGACAACAGGACGCAAAGGGTAATAGTAAATGGAATCCACAGTGAAGAAAGGAGGGTTACTAGAGGGATACCACAGGGTTCAGTACTGGGACTGGTCCTTTTTAATGTCTTTATAAGTGACATTTCAGAGGAACTGGAAGGAAAAGTATGTCTCTTTGCAGATGACACAAAGATCTGCAACAGGGTTGATACTCAAGATGGAGTGAAAAGGATGAGAAGGGAATTGGCAAGGTTGGAGGAATGGTCAAATTTATGGAAGCTCAGATTCAATGCAAAGAAGTGCAAGGTAATGTACCTGGGAAACAAAAACCTAGGGGAAGAGTACACAATGAGGGGTGAGATACTGACAGCAGTAAAAATGGAAAGGGATCCCGGGGTAATTATATCAGACAACCTAAAGATGGGTAAGCAATGAAAGTCGGCAGTAAGAAAGGCTGGGGGGATAATGGGATGCATAGAGAGTGACATCAATAGTAGAAAACAAAAAGTTGTTATCCCTCTGAACAGACAGTTGGTGAGACCCAATCTGGAGTACAGTGTGCAGTTCTGGAGACCCCATCTCAGCAAAAACATAGACAGAGTGGAGGCTGTCCAGAGGAGGGCAACCAAAGTGGTGCAGGGTCTGCACCAGAAGACATATGAAGAAAGACTAAAGGAGCTTAATATGTATACCCTTGAGGAAAGAATGGAGATAAGGGACATGATAGAAACTTTTAAGTACTTCAGGAGACTCAACAAAGTCCAAGAGGGTAGCATCTTTCAGAAAAAGAGATGTGCAAGAACAGGGGGGCACAATTTGAAGATAGAGGGGGGACAGCTCAGAGGTAATGTGAGGGAGTATTTTTTCACAGAGAGGGTAGTGGATGCGTGGAACAGCCTTCTTGAGGAGGTCGTGGAACCTAGAACAGTGGGGAAATTCGAGAATGCATGGGACAGACATAAGGCAGTCCTAGTGGGGGGTAGGAGGAAGTAAGCTGTTGGTTAACTAGGATCTGCAGCTTATCTGTTAGGTACAAAAATGGGCAGACTAGGTGAGCCAAGCAGTCCTTATCTGCCATCAAATTCTATGTTTCTATGTTTCATTAAACCCCAGTTGCCACTTTTCTGACCATTTTGATAGTTTATCCAGAATTGTTCTCATTCTGCCCACCCCTTCTGGATCATCTACTCTGTTGCAGATTTTGGTGTCATCTGCAGCCAGACAAACCTTACCCTCCAGTCCATCTCCAATGTCACTGATGAAGATATTGAAGAAGACTGGCCTCTGGACTGATCCCTAAGGTACCCCACTTGTGACTTGCAAAACTTCTGACTGTATGCCATTTACCACCACTCTCTGTTTTCTGCCTGTAAACCAGTTTGCCACCCAGTTGACCAACTTCTGACACACCCCAAGCCTACCCAGCTTATTATTCAATCTTCTATGTGGAACAGTATTGAAAGCTTTGCTGAAGTCAAGGTAGACAACATAAGCTGCTCCCCCTTGGTCCACCACTCTGGTTATCCAGTCAAAGAAATCTATGAGATTAGATTGCCAAGACCTTCTTTTTGTAAACCCATGCTGTCTTGGATCCTGTGCTCCTATGGATTCCAGGTGTTGCACTATCCTTTCCTTAAGGAGTGCCTCCATAATCCTGCCCACTACTGAGGTAAGACTGACTGGTCTGTAGTTCTCTGCCTCCTCCCTGCTGCCACTCTTGTGGAGTGGGATCACATGAGCCCTTCTCCAGTCTTCTGGGACCTCTCTTGTGCACAGAGACTCATTAAATAGTTCTGATAATGGCTGTGCAAGTTCCACCATTAGCTTCTTTAGTACTCTGGGATGTATGTCATCAGGTCCCATTGCCTTGCCCATCCTAAGCTTATCTAGCTCTTGTAGGACCCTTTCTTTTGTGAAGGGACTAGTGCTTACCTCCCTCCCCCCTGTGTCCATGGTGCTGAGCTTTGGACCCTGCCCTACCTTCTCTTCAGTAAATACTGAGCAGAAGTATCTATTTAGGATAGATGCTTTTACATGGTCCTCCTCCTCACATGCCCCTTATCTCCTTTGACCTTAGCAATACCCCCTCTGGACTTTCTCCTTTCACTAATGTATCTATAGAAAGTCTTGTCACCTTCTTTTACTGTCTGTGCTAGTGTTTCCTTGGTTTGGGCCTTTGCCTGCCTTACTGCCTTCCCTACTTCCCTTAGGGAAGTTTGGCATGCCTCTCTGTCTTCATCCAGCTGCGTTCCCTTATATTTTCTGAAGGCCAGACTTTTGGCTCTGACCTTTTCTGCTACTGTTTTTGAGAACCAAAGCAGTTTACTTCTTCTTTTGCACTTTCTTTTCTATCTAACACAATGGGATAGTGCTTCAAGTATTGCATCCTTAATGCTTGCCCATTTTGCCTGTACCCCCTCACCTGTATTTCTTTTTGCCAGGGCTAGCTTAACTCTGTTGGCCATCTTATCAAAGTCAGCTCCTCTGAAGTCCCACATTTTTGCCTTGGAATGGGATGATTTAGTTGTAGTGGCCAAACTGAACCATACCATGTGATGGTCACTGGCCCCCAGGTGACCTTCTTTATGGAGATCTGTGATCCTTTCCCTGTTAGTCAGTACTAGATCTCAGATAGCCCTGTCACTTGTGGGTTGTTGTACCAGTTGTTTGAGGTCCTCCCCCTGCAGGGAATCCACCATGTGTCTAGTGCTGGCAGATGTTTCTGCTGGTATTGACTAATCTGTATCTGGCATGTTGAAGTCTCCCATTATCAGAACCTTCTCTTTTGCTGTCATGTTTTGTTTGTCTTCTAACAGTAATGTGTCTACATCCTCCCCCTGGTCTGGGGGCCTGTAGACAACCCTAGTTCTTATGGCTGTCCCATTTCCTGTTTCCAGGGTGACCCACAGTTCTTCTGGCTCCTTATGTGTGTTCTGAATTTCTGTAGCTTTGATATTTTCATTGACATACAGGGCTACTCTACCCCTCTTTTTGCAGCTCAGTCTTTTCTGAACAGTACATAGTCAGGTACTGAAGTCTCCCAAGTGTAGTTACTGGTAAACCACGTCTCACTAGTTGCTACTAAGTCCAGTTTAGCCTCTGTCATTATTGCCTGCAGGTCTGGGATCTTGTTTACCAGGCCACGAGCATTTGTCTACATGATTTTCCATTGGTCAGATTTTGGTGTGTTAGTTACTGGGTGATGTCTGGCATTTCCCCTGTGCATCGTATGGGGAGCTAGACCTTTTTCCTTAACTGGTGATGCAAATGAACTGCAAACATGCTGAACTCCGGTTTGACCACTAGCTGAGGGGGGAGGGGTGTTCTTCCCATTCGATGTATGGGGTGCTACACCCCTCTCCCCATTTGCTAGTTTAGATATTCTGCAAAGATGTCAAACTTCTGCCCTAATGCACTAACTCCCTCCTTAGATGCAGTCCATCAAATTTAAAGAACTTTTGCTCCCAAAACTATTGCCGGTTCCTTACAAATTTGTTTCCTTTTTCCTGGCACCAGCCCTTGAGCCACATGTTTAGCTCCCCTTTCTCTCCTTCTTTGACATTCCGTCCATTAGCCCCCCCCCAGGCCAGAAGGATCTCAGAGAAGCAGATGCCGGACAAAATGGATGATAGTTTGTCACCCAGTCTGGTCAGGTGTTCCTTGGTCTGCACAAGTGACCGGCTGGTGAGATCATTAGTCCCTATGTGTACCAGGACATCAATGTTTTCCCCTGATTCTTGAACAATTTTAGCAATGCAGTCAGTGTCTCTCCACGCTGATGTACTGGGGAGACATCTGACCATTACCCCTGGCTGGAGATGGGTATCAACTCCCTGAATCTTGGAGTCTCCTATGATCAGAACTTTTTTGGATTTCCTTTTTGTTTTAATTTTTTGTTTTGGTTCCTGTTTTGGGCGAGTTTTGTTGTGCTAGCTCCTGTGCTGCAGTGTCCTGCTCTGCAGTGTCCTCTACCCCTTTGTTTGATTTCGGAGATGGAGGCAGATGCCTGTTTGTAGTTTTGATATGGTTTATAGAGGTAATATGTTGGAGAGCACTGATTAATGGGGCACCTGATTTCCCCTTCCCAACTACCTGCCAACCTCCCAGACCAACTACCCTCTGTGGTTGAGGTGCTTCTTTTGGATGTTGGGGAAATGGTGGTTGGTTCTTATAATATGTGTCCTCTTGAATATGAAATTTGAGGCATGCAGTCTCTGCTCATGCTGCCTGGAGCTGGGCTGTAAGATCTCCAATGGCCCAGCATGTATGACAGTGTCCTAAATCCTATAAAGCTGCCCTTCTGAAAAGTGTTCCACAGTACCTGCAGTTAATGATATCCATTCCAGATAATTTGTTTGGTTTATAACCTGTTCAGAGCAATTAGAAGGAAGAAAATGCAAGCAAAAGTTTGATTTTGTGTTTTTTTTGTATAACTTGTTATAACAAGTTAAATTACTAGTGCCCCTGTAAATGAGGTCACTGTGTAGACACCCCACTGCTCTGCCCCTTCCTGCTTTGCCACAGGAAAGGTCATTACTGTGCTACCCTATAAAAGGAATGTAGTGTGGGGTGGTTGGGGATGGGAGTGGGTGACTGGCCCTTCCCTTGCCAAAAAAGAACCACGGACAAAAGAAACAAGGAAGTAAGAGCAGAAACAATCAGTCGGCAACAAATGTAGTAACCCTGAAAGCTTATCCTAATGATAGAGAAAACTGTAAAACTTGTGAAGCACCACCTGTAATAATTTCACAGAAGATGTACCCTGTAAGAAACACTTTGCTACAGAGAAAAATAAAGCAATAACAGAAGATATACCTTGCAAGAGACAATTTGAATCAGAAGATTACAGCAGTAATTTGTTAGCACGCACCTGTAGGCACACCTTGTAATAATGCAGCAGAAGGTATACCCAGCAACAGCTATTTGAGTCAGAGAAAAATAAAGCAATAAAATGATAGCAACTATCAGTAACAATCCCTGTGAGTACAAAATAAAAACAACAACACACAGTAAATTTGCCTAGTCAAAAGAAGTCTTAATCCTTTCTCCTTATTCTGGTAAGGTTCTCTGCTCTGCTCTGTCCTTTCAAGCAACCGAGAAGGAAAGAGCTCAGGTGAAGCTAGGTGCCTTGGCCAGCAAACCTAGTCTTCCACGTGATTCTACATGTCATGCTTGGGGGTATGGTAGGGCCTCACTATGGAAGGGGAATATTGAAAACTGAACATTGTCGATCACAAGAGGTAAAAGTAAAAGTAAAAGTAAAAGTAACTGAATTTCTTAAAGCCAGGCTGTCAGTGGTAGTACTGGCTGAAAACATCAGCACTTGGTGGGAGGGGATAAAACAAGATTTGAAAGTGCTGTTTCGAAAGCATTCAACAATAACTAGACAAAACAAGTATAAAGACGATCTCAAACTACGATTGCAACTGAGTAAACTTTATTCGGTAATTAACATACAGCATATTCGTTTGACACCTCAAATATTAAACCTTAAAAAAGCTATGTCAGAACTACAATATTCTAGAGCTATGGCTATGTTGCATGAACACAGGATTTGCTCTCCAGGAAAAACCAGGTTTGGGGATGCCTTCAAATGTTGTTCTCAGAGGGCATCAGATAGGTTCATGGAGTCAGTCACTGATGACGCTGGTATTACAGTAACTGCTGGGCCTCAAATCTTGAATACAGTAACACATTACTTGTCAGATATGTATAAGATTTCTCCTATTGATGAGAAGGTAGTAACCAAGTTTTTGTCTTCAGGTGACATTCCCAGTATACCTTTTGTCCTTGTCAGAGATTTAATGAAGCCTGTTACAATGATGGAAATTGAGTTGGTTATTAGAAAGCTTAAAAAGAATACTGCCCCGGGTATTGATGGTTTACCATCAGAATTCTATGTTTCCTTTTGCGAATCAGTTAAATATGATTTGATGGTGGTATTTAATTGGATGTTAGGAAGTTTGAAGGTAGATATGCACTTCTGTATTGCCATTCAAATATTAGTATTTAAACATGGGGATAGGTCCGACCTTGATAATTGGAGATCATTAAGCTTATTAAATACTGATTACAAAATTCTAATGAAAATATTGCATAATCATTTAATCAGTATAGATTCAGTGCTCATTACATCAGTTCAAACCTGTACAGTACCAGAACAATCGATAAAACATAATTTATTATTACTTCGAGAAATTATGGAACAGGGTAAAGAGGAGGAGTTACTGAGATATTATATTATGTCTTTAGATCAAGAAAAGGCTTTTGATTGGGTACCACATTAATTTATTTCCCGTATATTGTCTCATTATGGAATACCATCCTTTTTTGTAGACTGGATTACATTATTATTTGATAATGCAATGGCAATTCCTTTGGTAAATGGACATTTAGGAACTTACATAGAGATATCCAGGGGAGTCCGGCAGGGGTGTGCACTAAGCCCATTTCTTTATGTGTTTTGTCTTGACCCCCTATTATGGTTATTACGACAGGATACTTGTATAAGAGGCGTTGTACCAATAGGAGGTGGTGTGGAGTCAAGAGTAACAGCTTATGCAGATGATGTATGTGTTATAGATGCAGATTGAAAGTCAGGAGAATGGTACTAAACCTCACTGAGAAATATTCTACACCAACAGTAGCTCACCTCAATAAAGGGAAAAGTATTATTTATCCTCTGTGTGATACTGAAACTCCACAAGAAACATGACAAGGTATAAAGATATCCACAGACCTATTTTAATATTTAGATGTATGGTTTGGGAGAAGTGATAATTGTATTTTGAACTGGAAAACAAAACTAGAGTTAGCCTCCACTAAAATTGCTATATGGAAGACTTGGAATCAGACAAAGAAGAACAAGGTAGCAGTAGTTAAAACATTCCTAATTCCAATATTTTTATTTATCAGTGTGGTCTATCCTTTGCCTTGGACTTTAGAATCTTCACTTTTAAGTTTAGCTTTTCAGATAATGTGGGGAAGTCATTTGGATCCCATTAAGAGGGAGGTTTTATATTTGCCTGTGGAAAAAGGAGGATTGAATCTTATAAACCCAGTAGTTTTTTTATAGCATTTTTTTTATACTGATTTGGTAGATTATGCTAAACCATGCTTAGCTCTTTGACCCTCTACGCGAGCCACTTGTTTAGGCCCCTTTATCATATATGGGAGATTCAGGGTTTTTTTAAGGCCCAGGTTAAGACCAACTGTGTGTTTTTTAGACCTACGCTTAAGAAATTGAAGCAATGGAAATTACAGCAACATTTTTGACCCTGACCACAAATAAAGTATTTTATACCTCCATATGTCACCACATTAGTCAGCCAATGGTTCAATTTAAGGATATAGATCCACAATTTTATGTTGAAATTTTGGAATCCATACAAGATCCTTGTATTCCACCAAGGATCTGGAATATCTCCTGGTTAAGTGCCCATGGTCATCTATTTGTAAAGGGTAATGCCAAGCACAAAAAACTTGAACAACGTATGTGCCCTAGGATGTGTTGTATAGGCCAGGTGGAATCCATGTCTCATTTTCTTATTTATTGTCCTTTTGTGAGAGAACTGTGGGAGATACTGGCACAAGTTTGTCATAACCCTTATTGGGAACAACTGACGTATGCAGAAGTGGTAGGGGGATTTAGTTTGGGAGATCTTGGTTTGACAAAGAAGATGGTGCGTTTGATTCTTTCTTTCATTAAATTTACACTATGGCAAGTGAGATGTAAATTTGTCTTGCAACAATTTTGTCAAGATCCAGAGAAGCTAGTTAAAATTGTGGAAAATGAACTTTGTAATCAATGCATGTATGAAAAGAAACATATGTTTTCCAGCAAATGAGCTCAATGTTGGAATGATGTACCTTATATGAAAGAAAAAATTGGTTGATCTCTTTCATTTTTCTTTTTTAGGTTTAAATATGTTGTCATGTTATGCCACAGTGATTTGTATGCTGCATTATTGTTATATCTTGTTCAGTTTTCTTCAATAAAATGTCCCCCTACTCTTTTCGATAAATGCCATGGGATCTTTAACATCCACCTGAACTACCACCAATCCATGCAGATGGGACCTCGGTTTAACATCTTATCTGAAAGATGGCACCTCATAAGTGCAGCATCCCTCTCATGCTGCACTACAGTGTCAGTACTGGGATATTAACCCAAGTGCCAGATGTGGGAACTGAACCCACAGCCCTCTGATCTCCCAGTCTCAGAGGCAAGTGTGCTACCTACTGAGCCACTGACACTGCTTGTGTATACAGTATATGTTATACTGGTGAGGCAACACCAGTATTGTTAGGGTTGCCTGAAAAGTTCTAAGTTAAACCAATAAATTAGCACCTTAATAACTTTAGTGTTATTAAATTAAATCTCCTCAAATTTGGCATGCATTGTCTAAGAGGCATGGTCTAAATATGTGGAAAGTTGTGTGAAAGCAGCACGTGTGGTTTCTGAGATCCATATACTGTATGTTGTTTTCCTTTAGAGGACAATTTCCTTCCTATATTACTAAGTATTACTCGATGTTATTTAGAACATGGAATTGTAATTGAAGGCAGAAGAAGGCACCAGGCACATCATGATTGCCTCCCACTCCAAGTGGGGGTATTAGCCCTGTTATCCAAATAAGAAACTGTCCAATTGTGTCTTAAATTTGTCAAAGTCAGAGATATTAACCAGGTGCTGAGGAAGACTATCCCATAGCTTACAAGCATTTATGGTAAAGAAGTTGTCTCTTTTATTAGTTACTGCATGCAGGATTCACAGTTTTTTGTCATGGGATCTTAAGCATGTTGATCTAGACACGGAAATGATGTTGTGTTCTTTGACCAACTCCTCATTATGTAAGATATTAAACAACATTAAAAGATTCCCCCTTTCTTCTTGTTTGGAGATCATACAGATTAAGCTCTGAAAGTCTGTCAGGGTAGGACATTCCTCTCAATCTAGGCACTGAGCATGTAACCCCTAACTGTATGCTGTCCAGTCCAGTAATTTTATTTATATATGTAACATTGGTTTTCATATATTTAACATGGGATTTTTTGCTCTCACCTACAGCCTAGATGGAACATAATTTTTTTCTGAATCTTATGGGCAGAAGCAACCTGTGTCAAGGTAGTGCCTTTTGAAAGTTTTGTGAAAAAAAATTAAAAGATTCCAGAGTTATAAGGATTTAAAGTTTTATTTCTGAGCTGTTCTAAGTATGTCCAGTAGGGTTTGTTTGGATAACCCTCTGATATGACACTAAAAATGTCATGTTGTGAGGGCTTTTTGCTTTCTCACCATTTGCATTTCACAGCACACAAACATTTTTTGGGGTGTGGCGATGGCCACCATTTTGTTTTTTCCTGAACTAAAAACATGTTGAGATGTGGAACCACTCAGTAGCTGACAGGTCAGCATGAAGGGAGGACAATTCCTGTGACCTGAAGGACTGAATGAGGATTTTTTGGGGGGCTTTAAGGTGGTGGACCTTGCACACATCGTAGACCATATGATGGTCAATGAGGGCATTGGGGAATATACCTGCATCCACAAAATGGAACGGATGGTGGGGGTGACAGGAGAGTACCCAGTCTAAGAGAGAGTGCATTGAGAATTTATCATTAAGAAATGTTGCATCTAGGATCAGTTTGGGATATGTGTAGGGACTTAACATTTTGCCAGAGTTTGTAAGGAGATGGGGAGAGCCAATAAATATTAAAATCACAAAGGATTTAGCAACTCACCAGAAGAGGCATATGAGTAGATGGAGAAGAGAAGTACAGTCATGGATGCAGAGGATAGACTAGGGCAGCAGTGCACCTCTCCAATAATAAGAGGGACTGAGAAGGGAAGGGTAAGTTTCAGGAGGTGGAAGGGGGAAGAACTGACATCACGGGTGCAAACTGGATGCCAGAGAAAAGGTAGAATGTAAAATTGCTACCTCTATTGGAGAGATCCTGCCTTGCTATAGAGTAAATGGGAATTGACACTGCAGAGTTTGCACCCTGTGGGACAGTCAAGACTCTGAGATGACAAGGACATCTGTTTAGAGGTTGACAATGAGGGTCTGCAATTGATCCAGTTTGGAAGGAAGCTGCAGATATTAGCACAGGCAATCTGCAGTTCTTTAGGAAGCTGCATTGGTGAGGGAGAGGGGGGCCAGGGTTAAGTCTGATATTGTCTGCTACAAGAAGTAACAAGAATACAAGGATCTTAAGTGAGCCATGAAGCAATTTGGAGTGAGAGGAGAATGAGGGTAGTGGAGGTAGAGAAAAAGGGAGAAAGAAGGCAGGAGGTGCCAGAGACCTTCAAGGAGGAGCCAAGGAGCAGGAAGGAGATAGGACCTAGAATGCCAGGGTGAATGGGAGAGACAGGGGAGAGATGAGAATGGGGTGGTAGGGGAGGAAGAGAGGTGGAGGGTTAAGGAATGATGAAGGGAGGAGACAGAGAGGTGTAGGGAGCAGGGGGAGATAAGGAGAGTACAATATGGAGCATCATAGTTAAAGAGCTTAGCATTGGAGTAGGTACACCAGGAGGACTATGAGGTGCTAATGAGGGTAATGAGTAATAAGGGTAGCAAGTAGTGTTGGACAAAACTGCAACAATTCATTTCATGCATAGTTTGCAAAATTGTGCCATTTTCGCATAATTTCATGCAATTTCATAAACTGGCAACTGTATACAGCACCATGTGGCTTTTGTGAAACATGAGCAAAAATGCACACTTTTTCAGATTAAGGCTTATAAAGACGTACACTTCTGAAAGTTTCTTTGTGCTCAGTATGTGGCAATTTGTATTTATTTTGTTTTGCTGAAACTGCACATTGTAAAGATTACTCATTTTAAAATGCTCTGTAAGGGACAAAATGGTGCTCTTTGTTGAAATTGGTTATTTTTAAGAACTCACATTTTTTATGTGCAATTTGAAAAAAAAACAGTGGCAAAATTTGCTGAAATGGCACATTTTTAAGAGATCACTCCTCGCTCCCTCCTGGAGCTGAAACACAGTTTGGAGGACCAACACAGCCCTGATGCTGCATCCCCCCCAGCTCACTGCCGACTGTGGCAGCATCGGGATCACTCCTTGCTCCCTCCTGGAGCACTCCTTGCTCCCTCCTGGAGCTGAAACGCCATTTGGATGACCAATATAGCCCTGAGGCCGCATCCCCCCAGCTCATTGCCGACCACGGCAGCATCGGGATCACTTCTCGCTCCCTCCTGGAGCTGAAACGCTGTTAGGATGACCAATACAGCCCTGAGGTAAAGGCTACCTCTACTCTTCTCCTGGAACTCTGGTGTGTGGTGCTACCTGAATGTGGCTTAAAGACTTTTTTGTCCCCACATGTGTGCTGATTGTTTTTTTCTCTGCTTAGACCTGCATTTATCTGCCTTGTTTTCACTCTGTAGTGAGGGTTCTTTAAGAGACTGTCTAGGTTTTGGTGCTAGAGTGCAATCGTGGGGACTGTTACATCTACTGCCTAGTCTGCCTGCCTTAGAATTGTTCAGCATTTCAAATTTGTTAGTTGTGTATGACTTACCTGCTCTCTCCAGGGTCACCATGCTAGGTTGACACGCATGAGCAGCTGTGGCTGAGTCGGGACATAGCCCACGCATGCGCACTACAGTGCTGAGTGTAATTATCTTCCCACTGCATACTAATGTAAGCCTTTGTCTCTTCTCCTTTTTAGGCCGCATCCCCCCGCTCACTGCTGACTGCTGCAGCATCGGGATCACTTCTCGCTCTCTCCTGGAGCTGAAACACCATTTGGATGACCAATACAGCCCTGAGGTAAAGGCTTCCTCTATTCTCCTCCTGGAACTCTGGTGTGGGGTGCTAGCTCGATGATGCTGCACGTTGTCTGCCCCACCCACCCCAGCCACCCCCCACTTACTCAGGGGCGGCCCTCAATTTATTGGCCCACCCCCATGATAAGTACCCACTTTCCCATTTGCAGGTTATACCTGCTAGTCACTAGGGGCCACTGTGTTTCTCTACTCTTAAAACATCCCTGTCCTGTTAGCTCCTTGCTTTATCCTTGCGGCTCTTCTATCCACCTATCCATCTCTCTCTCCCTTCCTATCCAACTACCCTATCTCTCCCTCTCCTACCAGTAGGCCCCCAATATCCTCATCACCTGTCTCTCTCCCTACCTTGTAGCCCCTGGGCACCTGTTACCCCTTTCCCCACAATAGCTTACTGTTATCTTTGGCCACTAAGAGTCACTATTTAGCACCCCAGTTTCATGCCCTCACACTACTGATGGTCTGCATCTGGACCATGGATCACTGCCTCCACCCTGGGCCATTTCCTATTACCCCAGGTGAGCCTTGATCCTGGTACCCTGTGCACCAGAGGTGGGGGCTAAAACACTGTACCAAAGTGGCATCAACGCTTACTGGTAGGCCTTTCACCCTCTTCTAGCCTTTTCTTTACTGCTGCCTGCAGACCCACCTTAATATGCCTGCCCACCTCCTATTATCGTGCCTCTCCCTCCTCCTCTTCCTGAGGCCTCCATCCAACCAAGGTGTCTCTATGGCTCCGCAGTTCCTCCAATCTGGTGTCCCCACTTGCACTCCTGCCCTTCCATTCCCCTGCGCTCTGAGTTGCCTCCTTCCTTCTCTACTATCCTTTGCACTCTAACTTATCGTGCCAACCCCTAGTCACCACCCAGCTTCCATGCACCTATTAAACTTATTGTTCTAGCCTGCCCAGACTGTACCTCCCTGTCTACCCCTTGTGTCCCAAAGCTCCCTACTCCTACTTATACTGCCTGACGAACACGCCTTCCATCGCCTCTGTCCAGGGCTGTACTTATCCTCTTACCCTCATCTGGGAATATACATCCCAACCCAGGCCCGGCCTACAATAGTTTATCGACAGGATCTCCTGGGCTTTTTGTTGCGTCTATGACTATCTGTAGTCTCCTGAAGAAATTTGACTCACTGCAATGTTAGGTCACAGTCCACAAACCTGACATCATCTCTCTAGTTAAAACCTGGCTATCTAACTCTACCCCTGACTCCCTTGTCTCACTCCCTGGCTATTCCCTTTATCGAGAGGACAGTGTTGGTAGATGGGGTGGGGACTGTGCTATCTATATCAAAGACTCACTTACAGGACTAGACCTCCCAGCCCCTGTCCTTGACTTCAGAGCTCAGGCCCTAACACTAAAACTGACCCTTGATCCTTCTAGAGGTCCTCTGTTTCTAACCACCACCTATATACCCCCAATAAATCAAGCTCAAGTCCTGGTCCTGCTAATTGAGTATATTACCTCTCTACCCCACTCCTCTGATCAAATCCTTCTGGGTGATCTAAATATCAACTGGCTTAGCCCCACATCCTCTGCTACCTGTGACTCCTTTGCATCTATTGACTAACACAACTCATTGCCCAACCAACGAGAGTGAATCCCAGAATGGGGTCGAGCACTCTTCTTGATGTGGTCCTCACTTACCAGCACAGCCAAATTTGCAATATACAAGTCCTTCCTGATGGAATTAGTGATCGCTCCCCTATACTTTTCCATTGGACAACCTCCTTACCCAAATCCACAGCACAGCCCACCCTACGGCGGCGGTTACGACCAGATGGGCTGAAAGGCCTGAAGCAATTCCTAGCCCAAATTGACTGGTCCCCCATAGAGACCGCCCCAACATTGATACCGCCCTAACCTTCTTCACCTTAATGTTTAACAAAGCCTGTGACATTTTTGCACCTCTAACCATACTACGTTCCTAAGTATGGCATGCTCCCTGGGTTACACCCTCCCTGCTCCAACTTCTTAAGCACAGGGATAACCTGTGGCACCTAGCCACAGAAACTGGCCATCCTGCAGACAGCCAGGCATATGCAGCTGCCCATAACAAATGTACCTGGGTCATACGCAAGGCTAAGGCTGATCACTATCAGGCTTCACTCACCTCATCCTGGGGAAATGCCAGAACCTTCTGGGACAACATCAAACAACTAAATGGGGGTTCACATACTCCACCACCATCCCAAATCAGCATTGAGGGCTCCATCTCTACTGACCCTACCCTCATTGCCAACTATCTCAATAAATCCTTCACTGACCTTAGCCCTGTCCTTCCTAGCAACTTCTTTGACCCCTCCACTCACCTGACCCTGTTCTCACATGCCCTGGTTCCTCTTACACCAGGTTACTGTCAATGAAGTCAGACTATATCTGACCAAGGCCCTAAAGAGCAATACCACTGGCAGTGACTCCTTGGACCCCAGTCTCCTTAGCGAGGTACTGGACTTGGTTATCACTCCAATCACCAGCATCTTCAATAAATCTCTCTGTCTAGGGCAATTTCCCTCTGCCTGGAAAATCGCCACTGTCACACCTATACATAAGGATGGTGATAGGTCCCTTTCTGGTAATTATCATCCTATCTACAGCCTCTTACCACTCTCAAAAGCCTTAGAAAAAGTAGCATCCACCCAAATCTCAGAGTATCTAACCAAATGCAGCATCTTCTGCCCTGAACAGCATGGTTTCCATGCTGGACACAGTACCAACACTGCCCTCATTGAGTTTTCTAACTTTCTTCATTCCTCTCTGGATTCAGGCTTTCTAGCAGGTGCAGTGTTCATTGACCTGTCAAAAGCTTTCAACACTGTTTCCCATCCTCTCCTGCTGGATGCACTCAGCCACACAGGCTTTGCTGCTGGGCCTATCTCCTGGTGCTCCAGCTATCTGTCTGCCTGGTCCCAGTGTGTTAAAATTAATGGGACACTCTCTAACCTCTGCCCTATTTGCTCTGGTGTTCCCCAGGGCTCCATTCTTGGGCCCTTGCTCTTCTTCCTTTATCTCAACTCACTGCCAGGTGCTTGTGCTTTTAAACTCCTACTTTATGCAGACGATGCTGTTATCTTCACCTTCGACCGTAACCCTACCACCCTCCAGGATTCCCTGCAATTATCTTATAATGATGCGGACACCTGGTTCAAAGAACACAGACTTGTAATCAATCTTAAAAAAACAATAACTATGCTCTTTACCCACCCCCAAAATAAAGCTAGTAATTTTCCACTTCAGGTCCTCGTCAGCTCCAAGTTCCCACTCGAGCAAGTCCACACATACAAGTACCTTGGGATAACTTTCAACCCTGCCCTCTCATTCCATGCCTACCTCTCTACCCTAGCTTCAGCCACCAATATTCGGTTTGGTATCCTTTACCCCCACAAAAATTGTCTCCCTCCTGATGCCCTCGGACTCGCAGTCATGCCCTCTATTCTGTCACTAGGAGATTATGATTTACCAGTCTATGGGGCTGCTGACCAGACTTCGCTAAACAAAATCCATCTCACCTTAAATAAGGCCTGTAGGCTAATCACTGGGGCTCCCAGACTTACGCATACCTGCCATCTATATGCCTAGGCAAATCTGCTCAATCTTGACAACCGTCTTAGGTATCAAACCTGCCTCCTAACAAAAAAAACTCTCCTTGAGCTATCCCCACCTGGTTTGACTGCCCTTATCCACCAAGCAAATTCACTAGTACAGACTCGATCCTCCTGCAAAACCTCTCTGATAATACCTAGGGTAAGGCCCTCACAAGGACAAAGGTCCCACCACTATCGTGCCCCATCCTGGCATAACACCCTCCCCACCAGTATCTCTGATGCTTCCACGATCTCTCATTTCAAAACCTCCCTCTGTAATCACCTTTTCACTACACACAGCTGTGGCTGCTTCTAAGCTTTCTCCTGCTCAATCATCTGACAAAGCTCCCCAGGTGGCTGCCCCCAACCTACTACCTCCTCTATACTTGGTTCCCTTTACCTCTCCACTTGACTCGACTAAACTTATCACTGTATTGACCCTCCTCTGTTTTTACTTGATGTACTAATTATTCTCTACCTACGTGAACTATGCCAATCCTGTAACCTTGCAAATTGTAACTATTTCATGTACTCATGTTCCTTCAAATCTTGTACACTGTTATCCTGTAATTGTTTGTTATCACTGTTTTGTCCTATCTGTGATGAGGTACCTTTGTAAATGAGCCTCTGGCTCAAAGGTTGTAAACTGATGTTTAATAAATAAATAAATAAATTTCCAAATTTGGGGAAATTGTCCAATTTTGGGGAAAAAAAGCAAAATTACACTGATTTTGACACAGTTTCATGAAAATCGTGGGATTGCAAAATCAGTGATTTTGCACAATTTCACAGGAGTACTAGACATTTTGTTCTGCACTAGCAATGAGGGACAAAAGCCAAGTAAAAGTAAACAGCAAGATCAGACAAAGTAGAAGGAGCATTGGAATATTGCTGAAATGGGAGAGGGGAGAAAAGGGGACCACCAAGCAGCAAGAGGCAGGCCAGGTAAGTGAGGGGGAGAGATAAAATGAAGGTTGTTGATTGTCAGAAGAGTATTACTTATAGGAGTAGTAGTATGTATCTGGTACTGTTTACCTTATATTTTCTCTGTTAGCTTGACCTACACTGGATTTCCTGTTATGTTTCCTGTATAATTCATGCTGTTCTCTCACTGTATTTTATGTTGTTTGTGACCAGTTTCTATCGCGGGCTGTCCCTAGAAAAGGTCTTCAGATCTATGCACCAACCAGGTTACCAAATGAATAAATATATACAAAGCCAAGCAGCTAGAGCCCCAAGCCAGAAGCAATGTGGTATGCAACAAGAAGCAGAAGGATGATCCCCAGCAGGAAGAAACAACAACAAGCAAAACCACACAACATGGGCAAACAGAGCCAATTAGGAGCTCACCACAGTGGAACTGAACAGCCAGGAAGCATCACAAACAGACCCAGCACAAAGTAAATAAAAAAAACAAGAAATATCCCCAGCTGGAGCAGAGTGAGACCAGAAGGGAAAGCACAGAGCAAGCAAAAGTTCTATCAGAAAGAATAAGTGAGATGCTTGAAGGTAGCAGTCACAAGCAACAGCAAGAACAGTTCAGGCTGGAGGGCCAGGTGGCTGGTGAAAAAGAAAGAAGTATCCAAAAGATACTTAGGCATGCACAGTGATGAGGAGAGGGCATGGCAAATGTCAACCACCACTACCAAACCATAGGCAGCAATAATTACATATTACAACTGTACACGTCAGCACAACTGTATGTTGAGCATCCGGATAGAAGCCTGTGCAGCTGCCAAAAAGCAAGCTGCCACAACTGCATTGGATCAACAATGTAGATGTGTGTAATTAAATTAAATCACAAAAATTAGTTTCATTTTAATGACAAAACATACAGATTGACATCACATAATTAGCAGACTTGTAGCTGGACCAGATTTGTATCACTTTCATAGCTGTAGGTTGAGATGGTACAGTAATTTAAAGGCACAGTACCAGCAGCCATCTCATTTCTGTTGACAACTTTAGCTCTAACTCTAGCCATTCCACAAAACTCATGTAATAAAATAAAATTTTAAAAAGCTGGGCACAATCATCTCTCAACCTCAACTCACCTGCAGAGCTATGTGGAATTTTCCAGTTCTGCGTCCAACAAAATTCTGCAGAAATTTGGAAAATCCATCTAACTCTAAAGAATTCCATAAAAAGCAGAATTCCAAAATTTAACAAGTAATTTGTGCCTTGTTATTTAAACTGTGGATTAATAATCTGCAGTTTACATAAACTGAAAATTTGTGTTCTGCAGTTTACACACACACAGTGGTTACATTTACTCCAGAAAACGTATCAACAGTTTATGAAAACTGTAGAAAACTACAGTTGTGCCCAGTGTCATGTTGTTTTCTGCTGTTTCATGTGGTACATGATTTTTCAGTATTTTGCAGCAGCCAGTGATGCGATGCACATTTTGTGCTGCGATGATGCTGAGACTCATGGCCTGACTCTTTTCCATCCCATAGGTGGACTAGCAGTTCATCCTCTTCTTCCAATTGTTGCGTCTATGGGTCTTGAATGCTGTTTGTCAGCCATCACATTACTGCCCCCCCCCCCGAAAATCAACTTTCAATTTCAATACAGACTTGTGCTTCCAGTGGCATTTAGGGGACATCTTGGGGAATCACAATTCTACAATTTCAGCTGAAAGCATGCAGAAAAGAGGGGAAAGAGTTGAATGGTAGCTACAACTCCCCCTCCTCCATTTCACTTGGTAGCTAGCTGAGACAGCTAAATTAGAGGGACCTGTGACTTGTGAAACAATCAGGTGTGCCCCTGCTCCATTTTAAGCCTCTCTTTGCTAGCAGCCCTCCCACACTGCAGACTCCCATATGAAGGTTCAGTGCACAAGGGACAATGGAGTCCATCCACCTGAGTCAGCCCAAGGAGACAGCCAGCAGCCAACCACTCTGCTCCTCTGCTGACCCAAGGTAGAGTTGTGAAACTGGAAAATTTCATTACACAAAATATTTTGTGAAATCTGCCTGCTTTGTGAACTTTTTTGTGGAAGGTAAATTTTGAATTTCACCTGAGAAATGCATTTCACCCATGTAGGGTAGAATTTCATCCATGAAATGGGGAAACTCACCTTTTGCTGGTGAAATTTTGCCACTTTTCCAGTAAAATTTCACATTCCCCACCGCGTGAAATATTTTGTGTAACGGGAAAATTGTATGAAATATTGCATGCAGCAAAATTGCCAATTCTGTGGGAATTTTGCTGGCAAAATATAATTTCAAAACATCTTTAACCCAAAGTGGCCAAGTGTCACCCTTCAGCACAGGTAAGATGCCACAAGTTTGTCAGGTCCTTTTCAATTAAACCTCTGAGAGTACTGAAGACAACCACTACTTACTAAGGCATTATAAGTATTGTCAGCTGTTGTGGATGTGGGACACTCATTTCCAAAAGGGTGGTGTAGCGGAGAGGGCACTGCCCCATCTTCAGGTTAATATCTGAGATCAGGGCACAGCTGATGGTAGCAAAGATAGAGACCTGGAATCGAGCAGTACTCTGCTCAGTGTGCCTTCCTGATAAAACTCTTAAATAAATAAATATATCCAAGAGGTAGCACACTCGCCTCTGAGGCCGGGAGATCAGAGGGCTGTCGGTTCAGTTCCCACATCTGGCACTTGGGTTAATATCCCAGTACTAACACTGTAGTGCAGCATGAGAGGGGTGCTGCACTTGTAAGGTGCCATCTTTCTGATGAGACATTAAACCAAGGTTCCATCCACCTGGATTGGTGGTAGTTCAGGTGGATGTTAAAGATCCCATGGCACTTCTCGAAATGAGTAGGGGAATTTTTATTAAAAAAAGAATACACAACGTCATGAACTAAAAAAATCAGGAGTCAATATACAAAGAAATCAAATTAAATGAAAAGCAAATCATAGAGTCAATTCATGCCATAAAGCAAAAAGAAGCACAGTAAATCCAAACACTCTAATCAGTGGAAGGAAATCCAAGCATACAATATCATATTAAAGAAAAAAATATGTTTCCATAACAGTTGAAACTGTGTTGTTGGTAACGTTTGTTTTTCCAATGCCATAATCCATGATGTATCTGTTTCAATTTGTAATATGCTGTGAGGAGGAGAATGCAACTGTTGCATTACATATTGACATCTGACTTACCACAAAAAGTATTTACAAATAGCAAAAATAACCCGTAATGTACTCTTATGAAATTTTCCCCATATGCCAGAAATATCTCCCAATATTAGTGTCTGATAGGTAATTCTACTCAAGAACGGCCATTGCCATTTAAAAGCTAAGGTTTTCCATAATAAATGAGAATTCTCTTAATCAAAAAAGAAATGTTGCATAGTTTCCTCAATGTGTACACAAGTTAGTTTGGGACAATACCTCTCTTGAAAAGATTTATATTTTAAATTCCCATGGGCATTTAACTTCCCATGACAACATAACCATGTAATATCCCACATATGTTGTGGAAATTCATTTGTCAAGAAGAAGCCGTGAAGCAGAACCCATTTTTGTCAGAGAGCATTCCGGAAATAAAAGTGAGGGTTCCAAAATGCTAACAATTGCCTGGTACAACTGCTTCCTAGTTAGAGAAATAACTGATGTTTTCAACAGTTTCCATTGTCTCAGTTTCTTAAAACAAACTACTACATATGATGGTATTTGTAAACATTGCATAATTTGGGGTTAATGTGTCCCATTTTCCCATAACCTCCTTCATAGAACGTCCTACCCACAAATTTCTGTGAGTACTAGTATCATTTCTTCCACAGTATAATATGTTGAAAAGAAAAAAAGGAATGAAAAAAAAATAATGGGATTAATCATACTAAGGCCACCTTTCCTAATAGGTAGAAAGGTAAGTTCTCATTTAATGGAATTACGTCTACTACCCCATATAATTTGAAAAAAAGATCCTGAAAAGTCATGTCTCCAAATGTATGGGGGGGCATAAATATAACTTAAATATAAAAATATCAAAAGCAGAAATTTTTTCACAATCATGACCCTTTTCTTTTTCCCTGATTTCCATGTTTTCCAAATCTGAACCTTATTTTCACAGAGAAGCAATCTTTTCTCCCAATTAAAGGTAGGTCCATCTGACATATTAAACCACACCCCCAGAATTTTTTGTGGGTCATTGGTTGTCTTTATACTACCAACTTCCAGTATTTGAACAGAGGCATCATCTAAAGGGATAGAGACACTTTTCTGTAAATTTAAAGTATCCACTGATATAGTAGAAAAGTTATGAAAAATCTGTACTACCTTATCCTCTGCAATTTTATTCTGCATGAATAAAACCACATCATCTGCATAAGTGGATATTTTAACTGGCCATAAATTAGGATACGGGGCTAAACCAACAATCTGAGATTACCGCTTAATCTGCATAATAATCGAGTCTACAGCAAAAATATATAATATTGGGCTTAAAGGGCAACCTTGTCTAATGCCTATACGTTGAGGAATAAAGTCTCCCAGACAACCAATATCCCCAGCAGGAGCAGAGTGAGACCAGAAGGGAAAGCACAGAGCAAGTAAACGTTCTATGGGAAAGAATAAGTGGGATGCTTGAAGGTAGCAGCCACAAGCAACAACAAGAACAGTTCAGGCTGGAGAGCCAGGTGGCTGCTGAAAAAGAAAGAAGTATTCAAAAGATACTTAGGCATGCACAGTGGTGAGGAGGGGGCATGACAAATTTATCAGTGGCTTGAAACCAGCAAAAGCATATAAACACATAAGCCAATTGAGAAATACAGGAGGTATTCAATAGTAGCTCAGTACTTAAAATAAGTAATGATGATGCACTTTATCAAAGGCCTTGGCCTGATCGAAGGATAAAATGAAACCCTCGATCCTATGTATATTTTTTGCTTCAAAGATTTCCTGTAATAAAAATAAATTATTCTGTATTCTCCTCCCAGGGATGACACAGGTCTGTGACTCATCTATTACCTCCTTAGCAGCCTTCTGCAACCTGCTACTAAGGATCTTGGCACAAATCTTATAATCAGTGTTAAGGAGATTAAGAGGCCTCCAGTTATCCAAGGAAAAACCTATCCCCCTTTTTATAAATATATCTCAAAATTGCAATCCCAAAATACTGACCACCATCTTCTCCCCTTAAAAGAAAGTTAAATACCATAGCCAGGACCTCATGTTACTCCTCAGAAAATGTTTTATAAAATTCATGTGTAAGCCCATCCAGACCTGGGGCCACTCATAATTTAAGCTGTGCAATGGCCATAGCCACCTCCTCCTTTGAAATCGGGAGTATTAAATCAGTGGCAAGAGAAGTAGACAATGTGGGGCTGGTGCCGTAAAAACATTTGCCAAAAGCATGTTTAAAACAGGGGCAGTACCTAATTCTGGAAGCAAATGATTTTGGGCAATATTTTGCATACCGATAAGGGATCTATCAATGGTACCATCATGATGATAAAGACCCAGCATCACAGTGACTTGTAACCTTGCTTTACATACCATAAAAGGATCCACTGAAGGAGAATGGGAAGTACCGAACTGCATTTCCACTTCCAGGTAACGTGCTCTGTCATATTGATTGGCAAACATACATTTTTTCAACTCTGCTATCTGTGCTGAATACTGAACAAGAGATGGGGCAGGTAAAGATAAAAGTCTATACAATCTGAGATATTGCAAATACCTATCTTGAACTTATTGTTTCCCCAGACTCATAAATAAAGTTTTTAAATCAGTTTTCGTATCCTGCCACCAGACACATAAAGAATCATATAAACAGAGCACAGACATCCTGGCTTGTACCAGGGATCTCACTCGGCATAACAGAATATTTTGTTGTAGAAGAGAACCATGAAGTCTCCACAAAGACTCTGAAGAAAAAAATATGGAAGGTGCGGACCCCAATCTAAATACCCAGTTAAAAAATTATGGTCAGAGTATTCACTTGGACTGACAGAAACTTAAGCCGGTCTGCAATAGTGAGATGTGAAAAGATAGTCTATTCTTCTATTATAGATATGTCTATGATAAGTAGCCCCAGAATCGGACTACACATGTCTGTAAGCATCTGTTAAGGCTGCATCTTGGATCGGGTTTTTTAATGTGATAGAATCACAGTATACCTTTCTACCCCTTTCTGTCCTACAGGAAATATCTAGACTACAATTAAAATCCTCTTCCCAGATGATATGTTTTCGTGTACAGAGGAAAGGTTTAATTAGATCAAATAAGTCTATCCTAGCAACTTTGAACTGACGGGCATAAATATTCACTATCTGAAAAGAAAAATCCTGAAATCTACAGTCAATAATTAAAGCCCTACCTGGAAGAAGATCAATAAACCTAGAAGCAGAAAAGAAAGTAGATTTAAATAGAATTGCAATACCACCTGCTGTCTTTTCACCAAACATCCAATAGGAGGGTCCCCACACCCAACCCCATTGGATGTGCCTAGTTTCAGAAATGGTCTTTAGTCTTGTCTCCTGTAAGAGTAAAATATCAGTTTGCACCATAGCTGCATAATGAAAAAAGGAAGACTGCTTTTTGTAGTTTTTAAAATTACAAATATTCAAAGAGGAGACCCAAACTAACGCCAGTTCTGTATAAAAAGAAAACTACCCACTATCATCCTAAGTGGCCATATTTTTCTTGTTTTTTCCCTCCCTTCTATTTTTTATCCTGTTTCTTCTTAACAGTATTTGCAGGCCTAACTGTAGGAACATCCACATCAGAAGGATGTACAGAAGCTTCAGTATCCATATTGGAATCACCCCCGTAATACATCATATGTGTTATGCAGTGGTACAGTATATCACCAGTCATTTGGGACTTTCGAGCTGTAGCTCTTATAACCCTCCTACTCTGGGATGACATGTCTACAAAATGTTGAGAGGCATCCAATTCCTGAGACCCAATCAGCTGCTGAGACTTAGGTAAAGAGGCTTTAACCACGAGCAGCTGGACTTCCATATCTGCTTGAGCTGAAGGCAAATCCACCTCTGGTGGAACAGCCAGAGAGGTGTCAGCCACCTGAGAAGAAGATGGAACAGGATCCTAAATAGGAAGAGGGGCAATTATTCCTGCTGCCTATCCTGTTTATCTTGTGCCTTCTGTACTAAATGTTCCTGGTTCCATCCTTTTGTTCTATTCCTGCTTGCCCAAGGACACTGGTGTTATGCGTGCCCCGCCTCATCACTTTGTTACATTTCCAAATGTTTTCACAATTTACACCAGGGTGACTAAACCCCCCACAAAGACTACATTTCAATAAATCACATGTGCTACTCAAATGTGTATGAACCCCATACTTGTAGCAGGCCCTAGGCTGCCCCCCCATAAAAACAAACACCTCTATCTTTGCCAAGGAAGAAACTGTTGGGAAGATGCATAATTTCAGAGTTAACTTGAAAAAGTTTAACATGAAATTTCCATCCCCCAGTCCACAAACCTTCTGAATCAATTATAGCTTCAGGAGGGGATAGGATACTGCACCTATTTTGCAATCAGTGATAAATATCACTAATGCTAACACCCTGATTTTGAAACATTATAGTAACAGTCCTGATAGCCAGTTTTATTAATGGTATAACATAAAAAGGGGTCCAGAGAGGGGTTTGTCATAAAGTGCCATATTTTTGCCAAACTTTCTCTAAACCCACAGTTGTTTTAAAACTAACATCAAATGTGTCTTCTCCTGAGATATGTATAAGGGCATATATGTCAGCTCCCTAAAAATGCATTGAATGTTTAAGTAGATTTCTGACAACATAATACCGATCTGAATTTTCAAAAAGGCCCCCCTTGTAATGAATATGCACCGCATTTCATCTAGGGGCTTGCTCTAGATTATTTTTAAATAAATCAGAAAGAGGAGGCCCCCTACCAGGAGCCCTGCCTGAAGGAAAAGCCATACCTGAGGTAACATCCCCTGGAACATCCAAGAAAGGAGTAGATTGTTGGCCCTTATTACCATCTGAATTTAAAGTAGGCACTGTAGTAGTTGTAGCCTGTGATAAAGAAGACACATCACAATTATCCCCACTATTAGGTATACACTCCACACCTGTCAGGGACACAGAAGATTGCTATGCAGGATTAGTCCAAGCCCCTTTATCAGGAGGCACATTAAAGAGTTCCACTGAGAATGAAACCACAGATGCAAAATCTCCCCATTGTTATTTACATGTATAGACTGACTAGATACATCTTTGACCACAATATCCTCCCAGTTCTTAGAAATTTGTCCAGTCTCAGTAGTTTTACAGTCATCCTGAAGAGAAGGACTTGGTACCTTAACTGAGCTCAGCAAGTTCAGTGCAGGCCTGTGAGTGGTGTGTAAAACTCCATTCTTGGATTAATTCCAGGAGCAATCAGGAATCCATGTACCCATGGCCGACCATTTCCAGCCCGACTGTACCAGTGCATCTGAAACAGTTCATTCAGTCTCTAGAGCACCCTTTACTGTCTCAACTCCAAATTGTTTCTGAAAAATGTGAGATATAGAGACCTCCTGGTCTCCCAGTTTCCTCGTCGCAACCTCTCCCAGAAGCAGCCCATGTGCCTCAGCAGTAATCTTACCCTCACTATGGAATCAGTAATGGAAATTTTACTGGAAGCAAACTCCGCATCTCGCACTGTTGGTTCCACTACCGGCCAGACCGATGGAACAGAAGAATTAATTTCACTTGTTGACACGTCATGAAAGAGCTCAATCACATCTCTCATTCCATCAACCATTTCCCCACAGTCAGAACTCACAGGAATGACATGTTTAGCACCGAAAAACTCCTCCACAACCTCCTCCTTCTCCATCCCAGCATCAACTGAGACCTCCATCAGCGAGGCCAAAGGGTCCCCCTACCGAAGAGTAGGGGAAGTTTTTATTGAAAAACAGCTGAACATAAAATAAACCATAATAATACAGGCAATGTACAACAGGGGAGTTATCTAACAGGAAAATCAGAGTCAGTAATCCAAGGTAACAGTGTCCACAATTCCAGTAGGGATTCTGACGCCAAATGCTTCACTTCAGAGAAATATATGTCCTTCAAATCACGTTCAATTCTCTCAATAATGGTAACAAGGGATACATCCTGGTGTTGTAAATTAAATAGACATTGAGCAGTCCATATATGCCATTTGATGATCACAAAAAGCAAATTCAAAATGTTCACATTCCAATGTGTCCAAGAAGGTAGAAAAAACCATGCATCAACATTTCATAAGTTATTGAAGTAAACAAAGGTTCTCGCCATCTGGCAGCTAATACAGTCCAAAAGTTAGTTATATAAGTACAAAAAAAAAGGTGTGATATAGTTTCTTCCTGTTGCTGGCATCCAGGTCTAGAACAAAGCCTATCTTATAGTGTTTTGTGTTTATGATTAAGTTTAACATTAATACGTTCATGGCAACTTAGCCAGTGTAAGTCCCACATCTTTTGGGGAATCCTAGAGTTATGAAGTAAAGTGAGTAAAGCAGGGAGATGCCGGCTGGGGAATTTGGGAAAAACAACATCTAAACAGACGAGATTCACTAAGTCTCTATATAAAGCATTTTCTAGAAAGGTCACCAACATACGGCCAGTAACCTGCCACTGTTTCAGATGAAGAAAAGTGTCTCTAGCATAAACAGGAATCTGGGGGGAATGTGTCAAAACTGTCAATTTATTGCGTTCCCATTTGTGAAACCAAGGACTTCAGGATTCAATGAACCAAGGTTCCCATCCTTGATCCCGGTTAACCGGCAGGGGCCTAATATTATGGAAAAAAAAAACTAGTATAAAAATAAAAAAGTAGGACCATGGCTTAGCCTCTGTCCCAAATAGCTAACTATGTAATCTGGAATTTAATGGGGTTCAGGCGGCTACCCCATAGGACATGAAAAAAAGACTAAGCAATCTGGTTTCAAATTGTCTTGGGGGGAACATAAGCTAGAAAGAGAAATAGGGGAAGCAAATAGGTCTTAATCATATAAATCCTTTTATTTGTACTGATCTGCCATGAATTCCAATGTGCAACCATCATTTGAGCATATTCTGTATTGGGTGTCCAGTTAAGGACATCCAAAGGACCATTGCCGTACAAAATGCCCCAAATTCTAATAGATTTTTCACAAATTTTAAGGTCAACAGTAGACTCACCCAGAATAGGGGAACCCAGCCTATGGCCTACGCATTTATCAAGATTAAAGGCTGCACCAGAAACAGCCCCAAACCTGGAACAATGCTATAATGCAGAACTTACAGAAGTAACATCGGCCACCATCAGACTCATATCGTCTGCATAAGCCAAAATGGAATAGGGGCAGAGGAAAGTGGCATAACTGTTGGGGCTGTGTTAATGGAATGAAGCAAGGGATCTAAAAAGAAAACATATAAAATTGGACTAAGGGGGCAGCCTTGTCTAACCCTTCTATGTAGAGGATGCATAGGGGCTCTCCATCCATTAACTAGGGGGACAATAATTGCAGAGTGGTATAGCAACTGGAGTCTGGCAAGGGTATAATCTGGGACTTTATAATGTCGAACAGTAGACCATAAAAAGCCATGATGTACAGAATCAAAAGCCTGTTGCTGGTCCAGTGAAAATATGAAACCTAGTAAAACATTAGAATTACCACATTCAATCATTTCCCTAAGTAAAATAAGATGGTCCTGTATGCATCTCTCAGGGACACTGCAAGATTGTGTGGTAGATATCACATATGTAGCCAATTTTGAAAGTCTGAGGGTAAAGATTTTGGTCAATATTTTAAAATCAGTGTTTAGGAGGCATAAAGGTCTCCAATTGGAGAGCAATCTTCTATCACCTTTTTTATGCAAATAAAACAAGCAACCTATATTAAAGTCCAAAGGAAGATTTTTGTACTGTAGTATGGAATTATAAACTGCAGCCAATTCAGAACTCAGATCAGTAGAGAACAATTTATTCAGTTCACTGGAGAGACCATCCAGGCCTGGTGTCTCTCTAGGACATAAAGACCTGATTACTGCTTCAATTTTATGTTCTTGTATCTCAGCATTTAACATGTCTACGACAGAGGAGGGTACATCAGGGATTTGTAAAAAGGAAAGGTAGTCTATAATGGATGCGGGGGGGCAGGGACCAAATAGCTGTTGTGTATAACAAGTAACACCGTGTCTATTATCCAAAATATGAGTAAGTTCGGTGAAAGTGTCATCAAACAGCGTGTCAAAGGTTTTGTTCTCCCCTTTTTTTCAAAATAGAAGCATATGAACATACAGTGTCATGGGTACCAGAGGTCCCAAAATGCTGTTGATGTTGGACAGAAGTAGCTTTCAGAAGGTGATAGTCCATCAAGCGCTTCCTAAGATTACTAATTTGGGTGGAAAAATCATGGCCAGTTTCATGAGACAAAGTAAGTAATTTCTGAAGTTGCCATCTGTTTATGTGATAAAGAAAGTACAGGGAATCATGGTGATGTTTACTATCATTTTTAAATAAAGCTCGGAGTCCAGACTTTGTATTCTGCCACCAAACCGGGGCATCATATAAAAAAATACAGACTTCCAAATGTGAATAAAATCATTCGGGTGACATAATAAACATGAATCAGATAACAGAGAAGTATTCAGTTTCCAAATGACAGGACCAAAATGGGATTTTAGGGAAGGGCCTAAAGAAATAGACAATACATTATGGTCCAAAAATTCTGCAATCTGAATAACAGCATCAAAAAGTTGCAGATGGGAAGAAATAAAGAAAAAAATCAATATGGGTAGCGAAGGGACCCCTTGTGAAAAGTAAGAGTATGCTGACCTGTAAAGGACAAATATGCATCCTGTAAACCTGTGGAATGAAACAATTGTTTAAGAAAATTTGTTTCACAAAACAGCTTAGCAGTCTTAGAAGTTGAAGACTTATCTTTGGTGGACAACCCACAATAGAAATCACCCACAAAAATCACATGCATTGACATATATAAATAAGGTTGAATTAGTTTCAGTAGTTCAATCCTATGAGTTTTTATTTGGGGGGCAAAGATATTGATAATTCAGAAAGGGATAGAAAAAAACAAAACATCTAACAAAAGAAGCCGATTCTGGTGAACATCCAACAGTTTGATGACAGTAACATCAAGTATACTAAATAAAATACCCAAACTGGAAAAAGAGTCCTGTCCAAATGACCAAAAAGAAAGTTCAGAGGTCCAGGCATGTGTGGCCCTGAAAATTTCTGGAAGAGTATGGAAACGTACATCCTGTAAGAGGATGAGACCAGCAGTCAAGAGAGACAAAAAGGAAAAAACTGCATTCCATTTAGCGTGCTTTTTTATACTGTTAACGTTAACAGTATGCACTGAGAAAGCAGAAGACATGTGTAAAAGGAAATTGTAAAGTGAAAACAAAAACACAGAATTCACCTGGGCCTATCTTTCCTATGGGTACCTTCCCTATCCTTCAGTTTTGCCTTAGCTTTCCTTTTTTGAGAACCAATATTGTCAATGGTCACTTCCATGTCAGTAGTTACATCAGGGTGGGAAGAGAGAACAGAGGATGTGTCAGAGTCTGTGTTGTCCTAAGGGTGGAGTAAAACTCAAATTTATTCACATGAGTCACAGTAGAGGATTTTAGGGCCTTAGAGGAAGAGAAATTCCTCTCTTTGATCCCCATGTCACTCTAATAAAAGGTTCAGGGGGTCCATGGAAGTCCCTGAAGTACTAGGTAGTATGGGAACAGGTACCTCTTCCAAGGTAGAAATAGCAAGATCATTGGCAGGGGAAGGGAGAGCAACAGCAGGGGCCTGTGGATTCAAAGAAGAAATAGGAGCAGGTTGTCCATGCGAAATAGAAGATGGGTCAATAGCAGGCACAAGAGAATGGAGGGGGTATGTGCTGAAGTCTAGAAAGAGTGTCAGACTAACGGGTGTTGTACAACAGTAATAATCAAGCATTGCTCTTCCCCATCAGCAAGAATCGGGAGTTATGAGCTGCCCAAGTACAAGTCAGGAAAGTGTGCCCAAATCATCACAAAGGACACAAACAGGTTCATCTACGGATTGGGAACCTGTGTGGCCAATGTTACCACAAACAGAGCATTTAATCCTGTCGCAGATGCTACTGATATGGTTCTGAGAGCTGCATTTGTAGCATGCTTTTGGCTGACTGGGGTAGAAAAGAACTCCCCTGCCTTTCACTAGCGTGAAGCTATTTGCTAGATGTTGAATCCCAACATCCAAAGTGCGAAGCATAACCCTCGCTTTCCACCCCATCCAAAGATTCTCAGAATCAAAAATAGCCTCTGGGTCAGAAAGTGCAGTGCATCTTTGCCTTAACCATACAGTAATATCATTGAGACTCACACCCTCATTACAAAATAGAATAGTGACAGTTTTCTGAGTAGGTTTAGTTAAGGGAATGGCAGTAAAGGGTGACCATAAGGGAGAAGTCTTAAACTCCTGATATTTTCTCGAAAACTTTTCTAAACCAGTGACAGTTTTAAAACTGACATCAAAATGAGACTCTGAAGAAACATGAATTAAAGCATGTATTTCAAAATTAACAAATTGCATGGAATCTTTCAAAAGGGTGGGACCTACAAAAAGACGGTCAGGAAAGTCAGATAAGCTCCCCAAATAGCAGCCGAACAGCGTTGTGTCTCTTTGCTTGATGTACAGGGGGTTGAAAACATGCAGTATATGACTTAGGGGTAGAAATAGTGGAAATAGCAGGAGCGGGGTGAGACTTAGGGTCCCGAGGAGTCTGGTGATCATGAGGTGTTGAGGTAGTAGGACCAAAATGCAAAGTCGGGTTTTGAGTCAGAAGGAGTTCAATTGACAATGAAAGGTCAAAAAAATCAACAGAGATTTTCAAAGCAGGTGGGGCCAGTAGTTTGTCAGTCTCAGGTGGCCTAGTACAGATCGGGGAAGAATCAGAATGCCAAGTCCCTACAGTTGGGTCCTTCTCCTACCCCGCCACTTCTAGAGCTGACTCAATGGACCAGTTAGTAGTTCACGAGGTATCAGGAAGAGCAGAAGCAGGTAATGAAGCAGAAAATACCCGTGTAGAAGAAATTCCCCAAGGAAGCGGAGCTAGAGGTGCAGTGTGTGCAGGTGGTCAGGAGTGGGGAGAGTCCGCAGTAACATACAAAGAATGCAGGAGTGTCAGAATCGGTGATGAGACATCAGAACGAGCATTCTCAGATGGTGAGTCATGAGTAGCAGGCACAAAACTAGGCTGAGTCTTAAGGGCTAACAGGCATCATAAAGCAACAAAATAGCTCTGTTCTTCAACTTGAAGCAACACATCCACATCCATAGAAACAGCAGGAGAAGACTCACATGTATCTGTCATAGCAGGGCTAGAAGACTTTAGTGACACAGTCTGGGAAATAGATGAAGGATCTGTGGTCAAACTCTTCACACAGCCATCCACAGTAGTAGTAGGGGAAGTAGCCAAAGACTTGGAATACTTTCAGCAGGTTACAGCACAATATTTATAGAAGACGTGATCTCTCTCAGAATAGAGACAGGGAAGGAGACCAACTCCACTGCCTCCAACACTTCCATGTCCTCCACAGCTCCTCCTTCGATGGCCATCTTGGCAGAATGCCAGAATGTAAGAGAACCTCCTACAGAGTAGGGCAATTTCCCTGGTGTCCTGGCCAATTTCTCTCATTCACTAAAAATGAAACCAAAAGCTTAATCTGGTTCAAGGTCAGTTGGCATTCATCTGTATCCCCCTCCTCCAGGTTGTGCCTGAAAATTAACAGGATTTGTCTAGTGCACTTATCCAGTCAACAAAAACTAAATAAATAAATAAAAAAAAGTCAGGATTAAGTGCCTTCCAGGTGCATCTGCCATCAGGGATCTAAACCATATAGGGAGGATGGTTGAGAGGAAAGGGGAAGGAGTGGGTGTGCTGGTGCACCTTGGCACCAACAATCTGGCCAACCAGTCAGTGGAGGAAATGAACCAGAGTTTCCAGGGTCTGGTGGACAGATTGGAGGTGCACTTGGCCTCCCTGACCTTCTCTGAGGTACTCCCTGTTTGGGGCAAAGGGAGGAGGAAGGAAGATAGAATACAATCACAGGAGACTGAGACATTTACTATATGACTTAAGAAACGGTGTCAGAAAAAGGAGTATAATTTCTTAGGAGACATGGGGGACTTTTGGGATAGGAGGCTTTTTAAGTTGGATTGATTCTACTTGATGAGGAAGGGGACCAGAGCACTGGGGTTAAAGTTTGATGTCTTTATCAGATGTTTAAACTAATTGCAGGGGAGACTAGCACTGGGATAAAAACAGAAGTAGGAATGTAGATCCTAGTTAGTTCTCTCCCTTGCCTGGGAACTAGCAGCACTCAGGCCCAGACTGCTAAATTAACAGTAGGTATGAACACTGAGGATGCTGCAAATCAAATACAGCTAGGAAAGAATAGGAGTGAAGCTCAGTTAAAGAACAAAAAAGGTCAATTGAATAGTTGGATAGGGGTTTGTACTGCCAGGAGTCTAGACAACAACATTATTGAGCTTCATGCAATGATGGCAGAATCCAAGTTAGATATAGTGACTATCACAGAAACTTGGGCTAAAAATAAAAATGACTGACCCCACAGTGCCTGGATATGTGCTGCCAAGAAGGGACAGAGAAGTATGTGTGTGTGTGTGTGGGGGGGCTTTATATCAGAGAAGGCATTGAGGTATTGGAGGATATAAATATTAGGTATAATTTGGACAAGACTGAGTCTCTGTGGCTTCACTTGGCAGAAGACACCAGGAGAAAGGATTGCTGTGTGACTGAACTTCTCTGCTGGGACTAAAGAAGAAGAACTTTTGTACTTGGACCTTTAATTTAGGGTAAAAAAAAACTAACAAACAAAACAAAAAAAAAGTGTGTGTTTGTCTGAGTTAACTGAACTGAATGGTTATCTGAACAGTTATCTAGGTGTAAATCTCAGGTGATTGAAAGGACTTAATAGCTGTGAGGTTTAAATTACTTGTATAAAGATCTAGTAAGTAGGGGGAGTGGCATAGCTAGAAGGAAGCTACATTTAAAGACTGCCATAGAAAGATTCTGCTAATAGCTTGGCAGAAGAGACCAGGAGAAAGAACTGCTGTGTGACTGGACTTCTCTGCTGGGAGTATATTGCCCTCCTTCCTTCCCCACCCGAAGCTAGTTCTATTTTTATAGGCACAGGATTTGACTGACAACTGGAACTTCCTGTTTGGGAGCAGGAAGTGAGTGATCTCAGAACCACCAAAGACCCAGCATCCTAGAAGGGCAAGAGTAGCTCTCCGGTCCCCTCTAGCTGCTGGAGGTCTGCCTCTGAGCAAGTAAGGGGTCTACTGAGAAATATACCACAGGATATTCTTGTCTCAGTACAGGACAATCAAGAGCTTAAAGGGCACACAGGCAGAAAGTAAGGAGAGAGAGAAAAAAAAAGAGGAAAGGGTAAGGATTGCAAACAGTTAAGGGGCCAGAAATAAGACATGATTGGAGTGGTGCAGTGCAGTGGCTGTGGAGCAGCAGTCTTCCGGGAGATGTTCTGGAGCCTGCGGTGTTGTCCCATCTACAGGCACCTCTCTGGGCTGAGGGAGGAGGATGCTCATCTCCAGGCTGAGTTGGCCAGGATTTGTGGGACCTCCTCTTCCATCCAGGGACCACCAGTGCCACTGCCATTGCCTCAGAGGTTGCCAAGAAAGGGGAGCGGTTGGACCACAGTGGGCTCAGGGAGGGTGAGGGTGGTGGAATAGAGGTGCATCCCTCCAGTTGTACCTCTCCACAATTCCTATGCCATTCTGGCAAAGTGTGGTTACTCTATGAAGGCACCCGCAGTGGAGACCAAGGAGGATGCTGGGAACCTCCACAAAGTAGACCCACAGGAGGGTGGCAGGGGACCCTGCTGGGGAAGGAAACAACTCCTGGTGGGGGACTCCATTGTTAGGAAGGTAGAACTGGGGGAGGAAGGGGAGAGGGAAGTAAGGTGCCTGCCTGACGCCATGGCTTGGAGGGACAGGGAGTGAATCCTCAGGATTGCCAGAGCAGCTGCACAGGGGAGGGAGCTGGATGTCATTGTCCACCTAGAGACAAATGACCTGGCTAAGAAAGGGATTAGAGAAGTGCAGGAAGAGTTTATGCAATTGGGGAGGGGTCTTAGTCAAGTAGCATGCACGGTAACCTTCTTGGAGGTGCTGCCTGTCTATGGCATAGAAGAGGCTAGGGTGTTCCGCACCATGGGATTCAATCAGTGGTTGAAAAACTGGTGTGGAGCTCAGGGATTTGGCTTCATTGGGGACTGGGGGTCCAATTGGAGTGATGCAAGCCTATACTGGCATGATGGGCTGCATCTGTCTGGGATGGGAACCAGGATCCTAGGTGATAGCCAAGGGGGGAGGCACTGGAAAGGAGCAGGGAAATCCTAGCCCCCCCAAATAATCACGGTAGTAAGTGCAGCAAACACCAACATAGAGGTGTTGTTAGGGAGGAGGGAAGGGGTAAATGGAGAAAGTGACAAGGGCAAGAAGGACAGGGATGGGGCAAAAGGGAGTAAGGCCATCAGGAAATGGAGGGTAATGAGTACCAATACCCATAGTCTGGGCAACAAGCTCCCTGAGCTGGTGGCCTTAATGGAAGAGGGATGCCTGGATATCATAGCAGTCACAGAAACATGGTACACAGAGAACCATGACTGGGATGTTAACATACCAGGGTACATAACCTCAGGAGAGACAGGCAGGGGAGAAGAGGGGAGGAGTAGCTCTCTATGTAAGGAAGGGATAAAAGCAACTGAACAAAAGAGTAAACAGGGAGGAGAGGAGGAACTGTGGGTCACCTTGGAGACTGGAAAGAGCACCACAATCCACACAGGGGTTGTGTACAGACCCCAATGTCAGGGGGAGGGAATGGACAAGGATATGATAGAAGGCATTCTTAGAATGGCAGACAAAGGGGAGATACTATTGATGGGAGACCTGAATATGCCAGATGTTAACTGGAGCAGATTTGCTGCAGCCACATCCAAGAGCAGGGCCATTCTTGATGCCCTACAGGTGGCAGGCCTCAGACAGCTAGTTTCATAACCCACTCATGAGGAAGCAATCTTAGACCTCGTACTCTCAAACAGGGACAGTGAGAGGATCTCAGATCTAGAAGTGGGTTGCCATCTGGGGACAAGTGACCATTAAACAGTGTGGTTCATGTTAAAATCAGCTACAGAGTCAAGCCATACAAAAGTGAGGGTACTGGACTTTAGGAAGGCTGACTTTGGCAAGATGGGAGAGTGCCTCAGAAAAGCATTAGCAAACAGGCTAGAAGGAGGTGTGGAGCAACAATGGGGAATCATCAAAACTGCCATCACAGAGGTAACAAGCCTTTGTGTGAAGCAAATAAACAAATCAAAACAAAAGAAAAAGCCACTGTGGTTCTCAAAAAAGGTGCCTGTGAAAGTCAGGAAGAAAAAGATAGCATTCCGGAAGTATAAGGAAACACAGAAGGAGCAGGACAGAGTGCTGTACCAGTTAAGGCAGAAGGAAGCAGGGAGGGAAGTCAGAATAGCAAAGGCCCAAACTGAGGAAAAGATAGCCAACTCAGTTAGAAGGGGATAAAACCTTTTATAGGTACATCAGCAGAAGAAAGACAAAGGGGGCACAGTGAGGCTGAATAAAATGAACGGTGGGTGGGCAGGGGGACAGTGAAAGCAGGGATACTGAATGAATATTTCTGCTCAGTATTCACAAAGAGGAGGGGGAAGTGCCTAATCCAATTAACAGAAGCACTCTTGATAGGGGGTTCGATCCCAGTCCTTTCATAGAAGAAAGGGTTCTGCAAGAACTCCTAAAACTGAAGGTGTACAAAGCAATTGGTCCTGATGGAATTCACCTCAGAATTCTAAAAGAATTAAGGGAGGAACTAGTGAAACCTCTGGCTACTCTTTTTAATAAATCATGGGAGAATGGTGTGGCACCCGAGGACTGGAGGAAGGCGGATGTGATTCCCCTTCACAAAAGTGGGACCAAGACAGAGGCAGGAAACTACAGACCTGACAGTCTGACTTCTTTGGTAGGGAAAGTGATGGAGTCACTTCTGAAGGAGAGAATAGTTGAGTACCTAGAGGCCAGTGGAGCACAGGACCCAAGGCAGCATGGATTCACAGCAGGAAGGTCATGTCAGATGAATCTAATAGATTTCTTTGACTGGGTGACCAAAGTGGTAGACCGGGGAGGGGCTGTGGACATGGCCTACCTAGATTTTAGCAAGGCATTTGACAAATTCCCACAAAAAAGATTAATAATCAAATTAACCAGCCTGGGAGTGGGTCCCAGGTTGGTAGCCTGGGTAAAACATTGGCTGCACAACAGGACACAGAAGGTAATTGTAAATGGAGTCCACTCTGAAGAAAGAGGGGTTACTACTGGGGTACCGCAGGGTTCAGTATTAGGTCCAGTCCTTTAATGTCTTCTATCAGTGACATTGCAGAGGGACTGGAAGGAAAGATGCCTTTTTGCAGATGGCACAAAGATCTGCAACAGGGTTAATACACAAAGAGGCGTGGAAAGGATGAAAAGGGACATGGCAAGGTTGGAGGAATGGTCAGAAGTATGGCAGCTAGGATTCAATGCAAAGAAGTGCAAAATAATGCACCTGGGAAACAAGAACCCAGGGGAAGAATACACAATGGGTGGGGAGGTAGTAACAACAACAAAAAAGGAAAGGGACCTGGGGGTAATCATATCAGATGACCTTAAGGTTAGCAAGCAATGTGAGAAGGCAGTAGGGAGGGCTTGGGGTATACTGGGATGTATAGGGAGAGGCATCAGCAGCAGAAAACAGGAAGTTGTTATCCCTCTGTACAGACAGTTGGTGAGACCCCATCTGGAGTACTGTGTCCAGTTCTGGAGACCCCATCTCCGCAAGGACATAGACAGGATAGAGGAAGTCCAGAGGAGGGCAACTAAAATGGTGCAGGGTCTGCAAGAGAAGCCATATGAGGAGAGACTAAAGGAGCTTAATATGTATACACTTGAGAAAGAAGGAGAGGGGACATGATAGAAACTTTTAAATACTCAGTGGAATCAACAAAGTCCAAGAGCATAGCATCTTTCAGAAAAAGAGACATGCAAGAACAAGGGGACACAATTTAAAGATAGAAGGAGGGCGGTTCAGGGGCAATGTGAGGAAGTGTTATTTCACAGAGAGGGTAGTGGATGCATGGAACAGCCTTCCTGAGGAGGTTGTGGGGTCTAAAACTGTGGGAGAATTCAAAAATGCATGGGACAGACATAAGGAAAATTCTTGTGGGTGGTAGGAAGAAATATGCTGTTGGTTAACTAGGATCTGCGGCCTATCCTGTAGGTAGGGAAATGGGCAGACTAGATGGGCCAAGCGGTCCTTATCTGCCGTCAAAGTCTATGTTTCTATGTTTCTATGTTCAGCTTACAGAGGCATCTTGGTAAAACCTATGCCTAAGGGTATGCTCTAGATCTCCAGGACAAGGAGAGGCAGAGGATAGAGAGGTCAGCAAAGAGATTAGAACGGTAACAGCAAAAGGAGATGTGGTACTGGGGGACTTTAACTTGACCGATGTAGACTGGTATAATATCCGTGGCTAGAAGTCATACTTTGCTTGATGCCTTTTGAGACTGCCTACTTGTAAGGGAACCCACAAGACAAGATGCTGTCCTAGATGTGGTGCTCACTAAAAACGATGTAGTTAAATACGTGATCATTAGGTAGCTGCCTGCAAACAGCAACCACCACTGGGTATGGTTTGAAGTTGCCCTCGAAATTGAGAAAATACATTCTAGTATAGTGGTCTTGGATTTTAGAGGGGCGAACTTCAGCAAACACAAAGATATGGTTTGAAATAAAGTAAAGGAGGAGAGCAAGGGACTAGGGTTGAAGAGACTTGAAGGGCAATTATAGGGGCCATTTTTGAAGTCTTACAGCTCTGCCTAAGGAAAGTAACCAAAATAAATAAATTCAAGAAACCGCTTTGGTTTTCAGCAAGAGTAAGGGAAGAAGTAAGGGCCAAAAGAATGGCCTTCCACAATTACTAAAAGAAGCAGGGGGATGCAGAAAGGGAAGAATACCTCCAGAAGACTAGGGAGGCAAAGAAAGTGATAAGGGAGGCAAAGGCAGACACAGGGCTGTGATTAGCCAAGGGGGTCAAGGGCATAGAAACACTTTTTTTCTGCTATATAAGTGAAAAAAGGAGGGGCGGGGAATAGTTAGGCTGATGGATGGGGGGCATGTGATGGAGGAGGACAAGCAAAAGGCTATAGTTATAAACAACTACTTTTGCTCCATCTTTACCAGGGAAGGTAACAGGCCCCTACCTTAGAGCAGCATTAAATCAGCAGAAAGAGGGATTTTAGAGATGGAGAAGTGAACATTTACTGGGGATGGGTACAAAAGAGTCTAGCAGCCCTCAAGACAAACAAGGTCCAAGTGCTCAAAGAACTGGCAAATTAACTGGCCGAATCTCTGGCATACATTTTTAGTAGCTCACTTCAATCGGGGGGTTGTTCTGTGGGAGCTAGAGGGTGGCAGATGTGGTTCCACTTCATAAAGGTGGGGGTGAAGACCAAGCAGGCAACTACAGGCCTGTGAGTCTCACCTCTATTGTCAGAAAGCTTATGCAATCTCTTATCAAAGCAGATCTTGTGGACTATCTGGAGGGTAATGGTCTCCAGGGTAGTAAACAGCATGGTTTTGTGGCAGGGAGTTCATGATAGATAAACTTAATAGTCTTTTTTGATTGGGTTACAAAGGAACTGGATAAAGGTCATGCCGTGGATCTGCTGTATTTTCATTTCACCAAGGTGTTCAACTCTGTGCCCCACAGATGCCTGCTTAAGAAGCTGGGAGACCATGGAGTGGCTAGTGATATAGTCAGATGGGTGGAAAATTGGCTAAAAGAGAAATGGCAACAGGTACAGGTAAATGGTGTTAAATCAGAAGAGAAGGAGGTCACAAGTCGGGTACTGCAGAGGTTTGTCCTGGGTCAGTTTCTTTTCAACATGTTCATTAATGACATTAGAGAAGTGATCCAGTGTAGATTCAGTCTCTTCACAGATGACACAAAGCTCTGTGGAAGAGTGGATAGTGCTGATGCAATTAGAGAACTACGAGAGAACCTGCAGAGGCTAGAGAGATGGTCGAGGGTCTGGCAGTTGAAATTCAATGCCAAAACATGCAAGGTAATGCACCTTGGGAAAAGAAATTCAAAACAGAGTACTGGATGCATGGGGCAAAACTCTAAACTACAGTGGAGGAATGTGACCTTGGAGTCATTATTAGTGACAGCCTTAAGAAGGCTAGCCAAAGTGAAAAGGCTTGCAGTAAGGCAAACAGGATGCTGGGATGTATAGGGAGGGGTACTGACAGTAGAAGAAAGGATGTGAATCTCCCCTTCTGTAGATCCCTGGTAAGACCACATCTGGAATACTGTGTACATTTTTGGAGACCTCCCCTTAGAAAAGACAAGAATATGCTGGAGGTGGTACAGTGCAGGCTAGCAAAGATGATTCAAGGTCAGCAAGGAAAGTCCTATGAGGAATGACGTAGGGTGCTGAATATGTATTCACTGGCAAGGGGGGGATGTGATAGAGACATTCAAGTTCCTGAAAGGAATAAACTAGGTGGACTCCAGAGAACTGTTTAACAGAAACACCAGCTCGTCAACCTGGGGGCACAACTGGAAACTGACAGAGGGAAGGTTCAGGAGGGATGTAAGAAAGTATTACTTTATAGAAAGGGTGGTGGAACCGTGGGGACAGCATGTTGGCTGAGGTGGAGGTGGTAGAAATTGTGGGCAGTTTCAAATGTACTTGGGAAAGAATGAAGGGGATAGTCATCACTGTGAGGGACAAGGATCGGGAAGGAGTAGGATAACCATTGTGGAGGGGTACAACCCCTGATCGATGCCTGGTCATGGGGTTTTATAAAGATCCATGGGCAGATTGGATGGACCATTGATCTTTTTCTGCCATCACCATCTATATATTTATGTAACTGCTGAACATATAAGCCATTTTTTGTGACTCTAAAATACATTGCTTCTATAGCCTGAAAGCTGATTGATAGACATCACTAGAACCCTCCTCGCAAAAATCAACTTTCACTCGGAGTACAGACTTGTAGTTCTAAAGATAGTTAGGGGACACCTTGGGGAACATGACTTTGAAATTTCAGGCAATGGTATGAAGAATTATAAAACCTAATGATCATTTTCTGTGCAACTTTAAAATTAATTGTTTCTATGGCCTGAAAGCTGTTTTCCTAGACATAGAAACATTGAAACATAGAAACATAGAATTTGATGACAGAGAAGGACCACTTGGCCCACCTAGTCTGCCCATTTCCCTTCTAATGGATAAGCTACAGATCCTAGTTAACCAACAGCCTACTTCCTCCTACCCCCCACTAGAATTGCCTTATGTCTGTCCCATGCATTCTTGAATTCCCCCACTGTTTTTGACTCTATGACCTCCTCAGGAAGGCTGTTCCATGTATCCACAACCCTCTCTGTGAAGAAATACTTACTCACATTACCTCTGAGCCATCCCCCCTTTAGCTTCAAAATGTGCCCTCTTGTTTTTGCACATCTCTTTTTCTGAAAGATGCTACCCTTTTGGACTTTGTTGATTCCCTTGATGTATTTGAAAGTTTCTATCATGTCCTCCCTCTCCCTCCTTTCCTCAAGGCTATACATCTTTAGTTCCTTTAGTCTTTCTTCATATGTCTTCTGATGCAGACCCTGCATCATTTTAGTTGCCCTCCTCTGGACAGATTCCACCCTGTCTATGTCTTTGCGGATATGGGATCTCCAGTACTCCAGATGTGGTCTTACCTACTGTCTGTACAGAGGGACAACAACTTCCTGTTTTCTACTGGTGATGCCTCTCCCTATGCTTCCCAGTATCCCCCCAGCCCTCTTTACTGCCTTCTCACATTGCTGGCCCACCTTTAGGTCATCTGATATGACAACCCCCAGGTCCCTTTCCATTTTTGTTGTTGTCAGTATCTCAACCCCCATTGTGTGCTCTTCCCCTCGGTTTTGTTTCCCAGGTGCATTACTTTACACTTCTTTGCACTGAATTTAAACTGCCATACATTTCACCATTCCTCCAACCTTGCTAAGTCCCTTTTCATCTTTTTCACCCCACCTTGTGTATCAACCCTGTTGCAGATCTTTGTGTCATCTGCAAAGAGACATACTTTCCCTTCCAGTCCCTCTGCAATGTCACTTATAAAGACATTAAAAAGGACCGGCCCAAGTACTGAACCCTGCAGTGCCCCACTAGTAACCCTCCTTTCTTCACTGTGTAATCCATTTACTATTACCCACTGTGTCCTGTTGTCCAACCAGTGTTTTACCCAGGCTACCACCCTGGGACCCACTCCCAGGCTGGCTAATTTGTTTATTAATCTTTTGTTAGGGACTGTGTCAAATGCCTTGCTAAAGTCTAGGTAGGCCATGTCCACAGCCCCTCTCTGGTCTACTGCTTTGGTCACCCGGTCAAAAAAATCAATTAGATTTGTCTGACATGACCTTCCCGCTGTGAATTCATGCTGCCTTGGGTCCTGTGCCCCACTGTCCTCTAGGTACTCAACAATTCTTTCTTTCAGAAGTATTTTCATAATTTTTCCTACAGTTGAGGTTAAACTGACAGGTCTGTAGTTTCCTGCCTCTGTCTTGCTCCCATTTTTGTGAAGGGGAATCACATCTGCCCTCATCTAGGCCTCAGGTACCACACCATCCTCCCATGATTTATTAAAAAGGGTAGTCAGTGGTGTTACTAGTTCTTCCCTTAGTTCTTTTAGAATTCTGAGGTGAATCCCATCAGGCCCCATTGCTTTATCCACCTTCAGTTTTAAGAGTTCTTTCAAAACTCTTTCTTCTGTGAAAGGACTAATATCAACCCCCCCCATCCAGAGTGCTTCTATTGACTGGATTAGGTATTTCCCCCTGCTTTTCCATTATGAATACTGAGCAGTAGTATTCATTCAGTATCCCTGCTTTTTCACTGTTGCTCTCTGCCCAACCACTTTCCTTTTTGTTCGTTCTCAGTATCCCTCCCTTAGTCTTGCTTTGCTCCCTAATGTACCAATAAAAAGGTTTTATCCCCCTTCTTAACTGAGTTGGCTATCTTTTCCTCAGTTTGGGCCTTTGCTATTCTTACTGCCTTACCCGCTTCCTTCTGCTTTAACTGGTACAGTTCTCTGTACTGCTTCTTCTGTGTTTCCTTATACTTCCTGAATGCTGTATTTTTCTCCCTTACCTTCCCTTCCACCTCTTTTGAGAACCATAGTGTTTTTTTTTTCATTTTGATTTGTTTATTTGTTTCACAAAAAGGTTTGTTGCCTCTGCGATGGCGGTTTTGATGTTTCACCATTGTTGCTCCACCCCACCTTCTTGCCCGTTTTCAAGTGCTTTTCTGAGGCACTCTCCAATTTTGACAAAATCAGCCCTCCTGAAATCCAGTCCCTTCACTTTTGTGTGGCTTGACTCTACAGCTAAGTTTATCATGAACCACACTGTTTGGTGGTCGCTTGTTCTCAGATGGCTACCCACTTCCAGATCAGAGATCCTTTCTCCGACCACATTTGAGAGTACCAAGTCTAAGATTCCTCTCTCCTGAGTGGGTTCCAAAACTAGCTGTCTGAGGCATGCCCCCTGTAGGGCATCGAGAATGGCCCTGCTCTTGTATGAGGCTGCAGTAAAGGTGCTCCAGTCAACATCTGGCATATTCAGTTCCCCCATCAGCAATATATCCCCTTTCTCTGCCATCCCAAGGATGCCTTCTATCATTTCCGTGTCCATTTTCTCCCCTGACACGGGGGTCTGTATACAACCCCTGTGCGGATTGTGGAGCCATTTCCAGTCTCCAGGGTGACCCACAGTGCCTCCTTTCCTCCCTGTTTACCCTTTAGCTCTGTTGCTTTGACCCCTTCCCTTACATAGAGAGCTACTCCACCTCCTCTTCTTCCCTCCCTGTCCCTCATGTAGATTGTGTACCCTGATATGTTGACTTCCCAGTCATGGTTCTCTGTGTACCATGTTTCTGTGACTGCCACAATATCCAGGCATCCCTCTTCCATCAAGGCCACCATTTCAGGAAGCTTTTTACCTGGACTATGGGCATTGGTACTCATTACCCTCCATTTTTTATGGCTTTATTTCTTTTTGCTTTATCCCTGTCCCAACTGCCTTTGTCTTTTTCTCCATTTACCCCGCCCTCCTCCCTATTGACTGCTCTATCTTGGTGTTTACCTCACTAATTACCCTAAATTTTTTGGAGGGGGCTAGGATTTCCATTCTCCTCTCCAGTGTCTCTCCCCCTTGGCTAGTTTAACTGCTTCCCATTGAAGCATTTAAACCTATCACCTAGGATCCTTGTTCTCCTCCAGGATAGATGCAGACCATCACAGTTGTATAGGCCTGCATCCCTCCAAGTGGAGCCCCCATCCCCACTGAAGCCAAATCCCCAAGCTCTGCACCAGCTTTTCAACCAGTCATTGAATCCCATCTTGCGGAGTACCCTAGCCTTATCCATGCCACAGACATCACATGAACACCCCCTCCCAAAAAAATCAACTTTTGCTTGGAGTACTGACTGTGCTTTCAGGAGTAGTTAGGGACCACAAGTCCCTGAGTGCTGTTATCTTGGTGGTGGTAGTTAGGGGATGCTTTGGGGAACAGGATTCTGAAATTTCAGGCAAAAGTATACTAAAATGCCAAACACAGCAACCATGTTCTGTGAGGCTTTAAAATTAATTGTTTCTATGGCCTGAAAACAATAAGACTGTAATTGGTTTCTACGTTTGATACTGAGTTTTGTTAATTTTTCTTTGGTTTTATTTATGTGTTTTAAGTACTGCCTCTGCACTGTAATTGATGCTTTGGAATTGGAAACAGGCCAACTTTTTTAATAGGGCCTTCTGGTAGTAATAGTTTTATCCTGCATAACAATAAAGCAATTTACTGTTACTACTGCTACATCCCATGACCCCCCCCCCCAGAAAATCAACTTTTCATTTGGTAGCACTTTATTTTAAGTGTCCTTAACTACACTGTAAATATTATATACCTACAATGTAACTGCTATGTAAGTATTGTGTAGTTACCTGTAACTACAATGTAGTGACTAATTAGTTTCACATTTGCGAATTATGTAGATAGACACACATTTCTATGAAGTAACTGCACTGTTATTGCACTATAAATACTACATAGTTGTTAATTGCTTTCACATTTGACTGGTGTGTATTTATACAATTTACATAAAGTGGTAGTTACACGTGCAACCACAACCATTTCTGTTTTGGCACAAATTGACTTGTGCTGGAAGTGTAACTCCACATGTAACAACTGTTGCAAAGTGCAACAGAAAAATGGATTTATGCTGGAAGTGTAACTACACATGTAACATCTGTTGCAGTGTGATATACATAGTTATATTTGCCAGAAAGAATTGATTTGAGGCAGAAGGGAGGCAACAGTAACTGCAGTAACTAGCACTTCATGCGAACTGTGTAACTACAGCACAGTACTACCAATCTTCTTTGTGTCAGTCTTTACCATTCATCACTGCTTGGATGACAGCTGGAGGTACTGCACCCAGCATGAGGTTTTTTTTTGTAGGGGGAGGAGCCAGCACCTGAGGAGGTGTTGCCCTTGAAATCAATGCATTACATGGTGCTCGCTGGTTAGCCAACAATGGTCACCAACAGCTCCTCCACCCCAGTTCTGCTTCTCCCATCATTGAAAGTGCAGCACCTTGCACCTGCTGAAGAAATTTCATCTGCGGCATTGCAGCCTAGTTAGTGATTTTGGTGTTGTTGTATTTTTACTCCATTCCAGTTCCATCGTCCACTAGTAACTTGGCATCATTTTCTGCAGGAATCCAGTAAGACCTTTCTTTTTTTTTTCTTGAAGCAGCACAGAGTCTGTTTCTTATAATTCTAGTAACTGAAAGTCATATTGGGTTTGTCCGGGGACAAAAAGTGCTCTTCCAAGGTAGGCTGGCCTCCTATTCACTGATGTCTCTATACTGGCAGATGTCCATCATTGACCTGCAAGACCAATACCTCATCTGCCTGGGTCCATCTCATGATATTGATAGTTGCAATGTTTGCTTCTCCATGGACTGTGGAGCACTGGAGCACTGCATGTGGAAAGTCAGTCATGATCCATTGATTTTCAGAGGGCAGTGTTGTATGAGGGACTCCGAGCACAGGTGTCTCTGCCCTTCCTTCGGATCCCCTCCCAATTCTATACAGACCTGTGAGGAGGGGGCCTCCTCTTTTTCTAGCCTTGCTAGGGAGGATATCTCTTCTGCAGTGCTGGAGGATTGGTCCATGCATCTTGGGGGCCGGGCTGGGAGCAACGCACAGGCAGTCAGCTCTTTAGAGGTGCAGACTCCCCCAGTGTCACTGTCCACACCTGCTGGGCCTGGCATGGGTGACTCCTCAACACCACCTTCCAGTGCTGTTCTGTATCCCAGGGCCATTTGTGGCTCTGGTGATTGCCACCATGAGCAATACTGGGCCCTCCTACTGCACCGCAAATGACACCACAGGTGGGAAAACTTATGGGGTTGCTCATCTGGAGGTCTTCAGGATCTCCTTCTCTCCAGAGCCAGATGCTTGGGAGACTGATCAGGACTGGCTGCCTAACTCCTCAGAGTTGGAGGGTTCTCCATTGTCCAGTAACTCTGTGCCCTCCCAGGCATCCCTTCCTGTGGGACTGGTGATTATGATCGGTGCTAGCTCCCATGCCAGTGGTGACATCAGAAGCGTGCCTGCCAATAGTGACCCTCCATCGGAGGCAATGGTGGTTAGAGTCTCGGGGGCCCAGAGAGCTGTCAGTCCCAGGGCTGTTCCCACCCAGGCCAGAACAGGGACTCACGCTTCTGCAGCCTACCTCTGGAGTCCTACAGGATTATAGCAGTCCCTAGCTTTGGGAGTGATGAAGAGGTTGACCCCAGAATCAACGGAGTTGAGAGGGCAGGAAATGGGGAAGTGAACTTCCCTGGGGACCCTTGAGGGTTCAGAAATGTGTCACAGTGCTGAGCCCTTGTTCCTCTTTGTCTCCTGCAAGGGAGGCCTTAATGAGTGGGTTGGGGTCCACTCTTCTGGTTCTATGCAGCCCCGATCTCCTCACAGGGGAGCTTCCCATTCAGTGTTCAGTCCTGACTGCTTCAAGCTGATTAAGTGGCCAGTAACTACAGAGACCATCGGATCCTCAGGAGGTCCAAGATCGCCAGTGAGGTCCCCTAGCCTTGGTAGAGGTAGCTCAGATAAGGTGAGGTGTGTCTCCCCATTGGCAGCCCCTCATTATTTCCCAGGGCATGTGGGTCCTTCAGGGCCCTTGACCTGGGAGCAGTTCAAAGCCACTGCTGCTGCTTTCCTCAGGTATGTCAGGGCTATGGATGAGCAGGTCTTTTGCCTGTCTCTCCCACAGCAGCTGGACTTGGACTCTTCAGATACATCAGCCTTCTCATCTTCCTCCTTCATGGAAGAGGATACCTCTGTTCATCTGTCCTCAGACGCTGATCAGATAGAGTATCAGCACTTTCTATTGAGGCTGTTTGGTGATCTACACCTATCCCACATTGGAAGAAGCAATATTGACTGGACAATGCATGTCTTCCTTAGTGAATTCAATGGGGACCACCTGGTCATCCTTTTCTGGCCAATTCACTTCCAGGAAACATTATCCCACACCTGGCAGTGCCCATCTGTCCCAACTCCAGCACCTATGGACTGCCAGTTCAGGTATTGCACATGCCAGAGGTCTCCAGGAATCTTGCCTCATCACACTTTGGGAGTAAAGGTTCTGCATATCTCTTCTGGGCACAGACACCTGGTGTGCAACAGGCCCCTCGATATGAACTCTGCGGAGTTTGACAGCTGGAGACAGATAGTGTTCTCTTCGGCTCATACAATGCTTAGCTTTGCTGCTCATAAGGCACACCACACTGCCTACAACAGGCATCTGTGCTTAATGCTAGGTGAGGTGCTTACATTGCTGCCTGATATGGAGGCAACCAGACAGGCCATTATCCTCTCTGCACAGGGCCTGTAGCTCACAAGGCACCAGACAAGGATGTCTTATGATATCAATGAGGTAGCTTCAAGGCTAGTGGTGACAGCAATCTGCATTAGGCAGACAGCGTGGCATCATCAATCAAGGTTGTCACCTTTGGCACAGTGTAGGGTGCTGTCTCTGCTCTCTAGGGGACCCACCTTTTCTCCCACATGGCAAGGTGGGAACTACAGGGGTGACTTACATCTCCCAGGTAACGGGAGACCCCACCTCACCCTGACCAGTCACAGGCCTAATTGGCCTGTAATGGGTCTCCTCCTTTCGTGGTCCTCCCCACAAGAGACTGAGAGACTCATATCCCTGAGGGAAGTGCTGGGCCTCCCTTCAGGGGGGCTCAGTACTCACCCAGACAGTGATGAATGGTGAAGATTGACATAGGGAAGATATGAAAATGACATACCTATCGTAATTATTGATCTTCTTGCATATCTTCAACATTCATCACTGGCACCTTCCCTTCTGGGTCTCAGTCCCTGGGCAATGCCCCATCACTGCTTGCCCTCCCCCTCCATAAGGCCAATTGTGGACTGGGTCTTACTGGTACCTCCAGGTCCTCTATTAACTTTCTAAGTGACAGAGGGCCTATCCTGGGAGGGAGGGCAAGTAGGGCTTGTTGCCCTGGCCTTAGGGGCTCCCTGTACATCCTTCCCTTCTCAGCCAAGGGGGTTCTTCCTGGATGTGATCTGGTCCTGTGGTGGGAGATCTCCCCAGGTGAGGTAGAGAGGAGAGGGACAATGGGGACTCTTTCTCCCTCCTTATATAACTTTTCCTCCTCCCATCCCAACTTTTTTTGGGGGTAGGGACTTGTCCTGGACAGGATTGCCCCTTAACCCTGTGGGATCTCCCTCTCGGGACAACAGTAACTGGTGGGGCCCTTCTTTACCTTTTAACAAACTGTCCTGTTGTACAATGCTGAAAAGTCATAAGACTGAGTGATTGTACATCATGTATATTGCACCCGCCCTTTAGCTGCTACTGTATTGCATTTCAACTGTATTCTTGCACTTAGTTGTACCTAGCTGTACTCAGTATATTCAGTGTATTCTATTTCCTCTACCTTTCTTTGTTATAGTAAGTGTATTGTCTCTATTACCTATGTACCATCTTTATGGCCCGGGTCATGCCTGAAAATGGTCCACTGAATCAGTGCACCTACCTAGTAAACAAACAAACAAACAAAAAGATAAACAAACAAATTAGGACTGTCATTGAAGCATAGCCCATGCCCCATCCTCAACTACCCACCTGGGCAGCAGGACAGGGTTGTGGGTGTAGTAGAGTTGTGGGTCAGTCTTACAGAAGAAGAACATTTAAAGTTATGTAAGTGTACAATAGGCATTGTGAAATTAGTTAACAGTTACATAGTGCAGTTACAGTGTAGTTATATAGTAGTTACAGTGTAGTTAGTGACACTTAAAATTATCATTCAGAAATCACTCCCACAGAAGCTACTGCAGTATAGTGTAATGGTTAAAAGCACTGCCCTCAAACCTGGAGAACTGGGTTAGAATCCCACAGTCACCACTTGTATTCTGTGTGACCAAAAAACTAAAAATAAACATGCAATCTAACATTGAAATTACTATACAATAAAAAATAAATTTACATAATTATTTATTGACTTTTAACAGTGCTGTTGTTGCTAAGAAACGTGCTGCTTCTGTAGAATTGTTTCCACAGTTAACGCCTAATTAACATGTACTTACAAAGTAAGTATGCAGAAACAGACACTTAAAATTAAGTGTAAGAAGAAGAGTGTAACAGTGCTGTACTATAGTTATTATGGAATGTGCTGCTTCTGTGGCATGGTTTCCCCAGTTAATGATTAACTAACATGTACTTACAAAGTAATACGCAGAAACAGACACTTAAAATAAAGTGTAAGAAGAAGAGTGTAACAGTGTTATAGTTACTAAGTAATGTGCAGCTAAATATAAAATATCAGAAGAAGGTGTAACAGTGTTGTAGTTTCTATGGAATGTGTTGCTTCTGTGGCATTGTTTCCACAGTTAATGCCTAACTAACATGTACTTACAAAGAAAGTATGTAGAAACATTAAGTGTAAGAAGAAGAGCGTAACAGTTCTGTACTATAGTTACTATGGAATGTGCTGCTTCTGTGGCATAGTTTCCACAGTTAATAACTAACATGTACTTACAAAGTAAGTACGCAGAGACAGACACTTAAAATAAAGTATAAAAAGAAGGGTGTAACAGTGTTATAGCTACTAAGTAATGTGCTGCTTCTGTGGCATTGTTACCACAGTTAAATAACTAACAAGTATTTGCAAAGTAAGTATGCAGAAACTGACACTTAAAGCATATGAAGAAGTGTATAACTACTATACACTTACACTGAATGTCAATGCTGTAGTTCTGATGTATGCTTTCCTTTAGAAATCAGTCCTTACTGATTAATAAACACGCAATTTAATATTCTTAATTGCTATACAACTACATTGGTTACTTATACAATAAAAATAATTAACATAATTACTTACTGGCTTGTAACAATGCTGTAGTTACTAAGAAAATGTGCTGCTTCTGTGGCATTGACCCACACCTCTTCTGTACCCACACTTCTGGCCTGCTACAGCCCCGGTGGGTGGCTGGGGTGGGGCATGGCTACATAGCATGCACTTTACCACAATATGCTGTGTAGAATGGTGGTGGGTAGCAAAGGATACACAGGTAGGGATGCTTCCTGGTGTGTAGTTATACAAACTGTATGATGTGGTAGTTACACATGCAAACACAACTGTCTCTCTTTTGGCACAAATTGATTTATGCTGGAAGTGTAACTACACATGTAACAGCTGTTGCAACAGTAATTGTGATAACTACCAGTTCATGCAAATTGTGCAACTACATTAAATCACAAATGTGAAACTAGTAAACTACTACATTGTAGTTACATGTAACTACACAGTCATTACATAGCAGTTACATTGTAGTTATATAGTAGTTTCAGTATAGTTAAGGACACTTAAAATAAAGTATAGCCTTTCAATGTAGTACAGACTTATGTTTTCAGGGGTAGTTAGGGGATACCTCATGAACATAACTCTGACATTTCAGATGAAAGTATACAGCAAATGCCAAACACAGAATCTATTTCCTAACAGACTTTAAAATGAATTACTGCTATGGCCTGAAAGGTGTTTGTCAGATATCACATGACCCCCATTCTCAAAAATCAACTTTCTCTTGGAGTACAGATTTCTGCTTCCAGAAGCAATTAGGGACACGTTGAGGAACATGATTCTAAAACCACAGGTAAAAGTATTCAGCACAGAAGCCATTTTCTGTGAGATTTTAAAATGCATTGTTTCTATGGCCTAAAAGTTGTTTGTCAGACATACAGTAAGTAGAATCCTCCCAGCGAAAATCAACTTTTGCTTGTAGTACAGATTTGTGCTTCCAGGGGTAGTTAGGAGACATCTTGGGGAACATCATTCCAAAATGTCAGGTAAAAGTATACAAAAAATGCCCCAAATCAGTTATTTTCTCTTATGGTTTATTATTGTATTGTACTGTACTGCACCATACTGCTATTCATTTTCTAAAATGTGTCTCTCAGTGTCCATGCTTCCTTTCCATTATTGTCAATCTGAAATACACAAGTTAAATATGTCTTTTTATTACTGAGAAGAGGCAGTAAAATTTCATTATACTCATAAAGTATTGCTTTTGTCACTATTCACTTGATGGCCCATAACATGCCACCCTCTGCCTTATAGATCCATATAGTGGTCCCCTTCAGGGACAGTGCCAGTGGCAATAGTGTGCCATCTGGCAGCATCACACAGTGTCATCCATTGTAGACTGCCCTCTTTCCTCTGGTGGCCTCACAAAGGATCACAGTCATCCCTCCTGTAGTGATATGGGGTCCCATATTCAAAAGTCCCAGAGACTGCATTGTGCAACTGCCTGCATCATGCACATGAGATGCACTGGCACAAAATAATGTTATATTCAAACAGTGCACCATAAGATGCAATTGTGCATGTACTGCTGAATATCCTGAATGTGCATGATTGTGCAGTGGGAGATGTGCCATGTGGCAGGGGACCTGGAACCTGTGCAGAGTATAGGAAAATGCACTGTGTAAAGCCACTTGCACAGTGTGCAAAATTGCAATATTCAGCCAGGGTATACAAGAACATTCCGAGTCCATTTTCCACATGTGCAGCTCATTATTGGAATGTATTCAGGCCATTTGCATACCCAAGGCATGCAAAATTCCAGCTTTGCATGGCTGGCCCACCTCTCCACAGTGGTGAACAGGAGGTACTGCAGCCTAGCAGGCATGTGTAATGGAATGTTTGTGTGTGGGTAGGTGGACTACATTGGCCTAGGTACAGTGCTATCATCCATAGCTATGTACAGAGTCAGGTTGGGGTACAGGGGGCCCACCTGGAGAGAGGCTACAGGGGCCCGCCTGGACAAACAACAGGGAAGGGCAAAGGTGACACAGTCGGATCAATATACCACATGCATGTGATACACCAGCTCCATATGCAGTATAGAGTCACCTGCAGTGCCCCACACACCCCTGTATGACAGAAACATGATGGTAACTGCAAGGAATGGCAGGTGGCCAGGTATCCGAGTGGGTGGGTCCCACCTGTGTGCACGTATGGTGTTCCACCATGGGTGTGTGCCACAGGTCAGTCCCTGGCCCATGCCATGCTGACACTAGTACAACCAGGCTACCTGGGCACTGTTTTTCCAGACATCACCCTGGGTGCATGCCACCACCAGGTGGCACCCTGCAGGCCAGATGGGTGCAGGCCATGGCCCCTGGTACGTGTGCTGCAGTGTGGCTGTCCGCTCTGCTGGTGTGCCTGGGGAGCACCCAATAATACTGGTATGTGACAGCTGGGTGTCCACATGCTTGGAGTGGTGTGGGGGATGGCTCACTGGACAATGCCCATGGTGTGCTGGTACCTGTGGCTTTGGGTCCATCCTGGCATGACTGCTGTATATGATTGTCTAGAGAACATCATAGTGCACTTCTGAGAGCTGTCTTAGGGTCACCTGTCTGCAGTTCTGCAGCCTGCCTGTGGGTGGCCCGCTGATTTAGGCCATCCCCTGACATGCCTAACTTTGCATGGAGCATTTTTGAGATGCATGCCAGATGCAGCACATACTTTGGCTGAATATACAGATGTACAGCATATTCATGTACACGCCCCCTTTTTGCGCTACATATATTCAGCATATAATCAACGAATGGATTACCCCTGACATTATTAAGCTGATGAGATCCAGAGACAAGGTCTGGGCACTTTATTCTAACCACAAAGACCCCTCCCATCTCTACCTTTATAAGTCTCTTCAGAATAAGTGTAAATCAGCTGTAAGAAAGGCTGAGATAGACTACCCTCATTACAAACAACTTGGTGAATCCTCAAGCCCTTGAAAGCTCTTGGGGTACCCTCAACTCTCTTCTGGGGAAATCTAAAAACTGATACAATCATTCTGTACCATGCAGGTGGTGAAATTAATGACCCCACTGATATTGCAAATATTTTTAATTCTCATTTCGGTGACTTGAAAAATATGAACCTCCCCCTCTTCCCTGTCTGCCCCACCCCCCGCCCCAATGTATCAGACCCTCCCCTCCAATTTTTACTTCAAGGCCCTCAAGCCAACTGACACCATTAAGCTAATTCATAGGAACAACCCAAAACCCAGCAAAGGGGCCGATGGGATAGACTACAAAATACTTAAGCTCTCCATCTTTTCTCTAGCTGTTCCCATCACCAATATTTTCAATCATTCTCTTTGCTCGGGCTTTTTCCCTAACACTTGGAAAACCACTGCCATAATACTACTGTATACATTTGGATCCTGAAATGATGTCAGTAACTATTGCCCTTTTTCTCTCCTTGCCCCCTCTTTCTAAAATCATTGAGAAAGTAGTTCATGCTCAAGTCACTGCCTGCCTCTAATCCTACAGATTACTCTCCAGTGCTCAGCATGGCTTTAGAACTGGTCACAGCACCAAAACAGCCTTGGTCAGGTTCACCAGTGACATTCTCAAAGCTAACAATAAAGGCCAATATATCAGCTCTGTCTTTGTAGACCTGACCAAGGTATTCAACCTTGTTGACCATGCCCTCCTCCTAGACAAACTTCGAGGACTCCACCTCTCCAACAATGTTGTAAAATGAGTCAGGAGCTTCCTATCTGGGATATCCCATCAAACCTCCATCGAAGGTCACCTCCTCTCTGCTTGTGCAATCAAATATGGTGTCCCTCAGGGCTCCATCCTGGGTCCTCTGCTCTTCTCACTTTTCATCAATAACCTCTCCTCTATCTGTCACTCCACTCAACTAGTTCTGCACGCAGATGATGTGGTCCTTTTCTACAATCATGAGAACCTGAGCACTATGTTCCATAACCTACTGTCCAATTTCAGAAAGCTCCACTCCTGGTTCTCTGGATCAGGCATGGTTCTAAACTCCAAGAAGACAAAACTCATTATCTTCTCTGGCCCTCGTAAAGCCCCTGTTACAAACTTTTCCCTTTTTGACAACTCAGGAAATCTCATCAAAAAGGTGACTGGATTTAAATATGTTGGTCTTTATCTTGACCCCCACCTCTCCTACAATTTGTATATAAGCAACTTTATAAAGAAGATCAGTTCCAGACTCAGTCTTCTATACAGAGTCAGAAAGTTCCTTCTTCCCTCCTTTGGACAATGCCTGGCCACCACCCTACTCCTGTCCCTAACTGATTATGGCTCCATTATTTCCTGCCCCCCTACCTCCTCACTTCTATATACCAAACTAAGAACTGCCTACAGCAGCATAGCATGCTTTATCATGGGTCTCCACTGGAAAACTCACCACTGCATCCTGTATTCCTCCCTCAGCTAGCCTACCCCCGAAGGGAGGTTCCACCACAAAACTCTCTCCTTCCTACACAAAATCTTCCTTAATCTGCTCCCTACCAGCATAATCTCCCTCTTTATACTCTCGGCACTTGGACAACAGACCAGAGGCTCCACTACCTTGGTTTTTGACACCCCATTCTATCGTACCAGTCAGGCAAAAAACTCTATTTTCTATGTTGATACCAAATAAAAGACAAGTTACCCCACGATATTCAGACCTGTAATTCCATGAAGTCCTTCAACTCCTCCCTCAAGGCCCACTTTCTCAATGCCTCCACCTACCGATGCCCCCTCCTAGTCCCACAGCATGACTCAGCCAGGGTTTTTTCCGTTCTCTCAATGTTTCCCCGATTGCCACCCCCCAAACTGTGGTTACTGCACTTTTCCCTTCTTTTAGCACTTCTCCCCCACCCATTTGTCTTCACCTACCTTCCTTAAAAAATTTAATTATTTGTTATTCTATTTGTAACTACACCCTCCTGCTTGTCTTGTATTTTGTTACATGTATGCCCTTGTGTTTTCATAATTTTGTATCTCTGTTGTACAGTACCTTATTTTTGTATTGCGTACTCTACACTGGACATTTGTGAAAACAGGCATTTTAGCTCACATACTTTTCCAGTATACAAAAAAAATGATTGATTAACTGAAATTATATCTGCACAATCATGCATTCAGGAATCTGCAATGCATCTCTCCCATTCAAATAACATGGTTCTGCGCAGTTGCTGGGTTTCACCACAGGTCTTCATTGTGGGCCATGCATCTCCTTTGAAAATGTGGGCCACAATATTTATCATGGTTGTGTAGTTGGTGCATTCACTGCATAATATTGTAGCAGTATGCTGCATATACTGTATTGCATTTTACTCACTGTTGTTCCATTCATCACCCACCCATACCAAGTGGGTCCAGGAACCCCACCACAAAGTGGATTGGTGGCATTTGCAGTCTTGCTACAGCCATGTTTTAAACACGTGTTCAGCTGCAAGTAATGTATTTCATGTTTTTCATTCTGGGATACACCTATCCTAGCAGGGGGATAGTTTGGTGTTAAGTTTTGCTAATGTTAATAGCTCTAGTCTTCAGTGTTTGCTAGCCTTGTGTATCTGGACATATAATATTGATATCACTTTTGTGAATAGGCATACTGTACATTATAAGGTTGCATGTAGATTATTTAATCTAGTCTTACCATTAACAATCTCTGCACCCAATCCCCACTGATATTCCACTCTTTGTTGTGATGTACATTGGGTTGGACATCAAATTGTCATGAAATGTATTTATATTACAAGCTACAGTATCTGTATCCAACCAGTATTTTTATTTGACCCTGCTGAAATCTAACCTGTAAGTTGTCCTCAAGACTCTAATAATGTCATGACTGTGATCTCCTTACTCCATTTTCATAGTTCACAGGTCTTGGGCCAAATAATAACATCTGAATAGATGACAACTACTTTGTCCGAATTGAGATGTGTCATGTTAACCAGGTGTAAACCAATGAGTGTGAGGCTGTAAAGTGACAATCATCCTATTTAATGTTAACTAGTACTGTAAGAATGGAACTTTATTTCTGGCCAGATTTCATTTGATATTTAGTACTACTGGAACTTCAGTGCATAAGGGAGGAAGGGGAGGAGGGGAGGACAGAAGCACTATGGATGCAGTTCCAAGATGCAAAGAATAGGACACTAAGGATGGGTGTGATGTACAGGCCACTGGCTCAGGGGATTAACCTGGCCAGGGAATTAGCTGAACAAATTAGGAGGGTCTGCAGAAAGGGGAGCACAGTAGTGGTGGGGGACTTCAGTCTACCAGAGGTGGAGTGGGGCACCCCATCCAGCATAAGTGTAAGGGAGTGGATCCTGCTAGAAGCATTTCAAGACAGCTTTCTGACACAGCTGGTCCAGGGGTCAACTTGTTTAGAAAGGACTCTAAACCTTGTACTGGATAATGGGGAAGCTGTAAGGAATCTGGAAGTGGAGGAACCTCTGGCTGTGAGTGACCACTATTCAGTGTGGTTCATGCTCAACAAGGGAAGGGAAACATGGGGCATGGGTACAAGGGTGATTGAGTTTATGGGGAAGACTTCAAGAAGATGGAGGAAATTTTGGGAAGGCATCTGGCAGGAATGCAACCACACATGGATGCAGACCAGAAATGGGACATTATAAAGGAAGGGCTGGCGGTGGCAACAGAGTCTTGCATGAGGAAGAAAAGCAAGAAAGGAAGGGCAAAGAAATCCAGATGGCTGACATAGGAGGTTATGGAAGGGATGAGGGCCAATAGAGCAGTATTTTGAAAATACAGGAAATCGGGGAGGGGTGAAGATAAGCATACATACATGGGGAAGTCCAGGGAGGTTACCAGACTGGTCAGGGCAGCCAAGGTGTCCAGAGAGCTGAGAATGGCACAGGGAATTAAAAGTGAAGAAAAAGACTTCTTCCACTACATTAGAGAGAGAGAAGAAAGAGCAAAGATCAGCTGGAGAAGATTAAGAAGGATGGGGGTGGGTGGAGAAAGGAGTGGAGCAGGAAGAGGAATAGAACAAATACTTCTGCTCTGTATTCACGCAGGAGAAGGGGAGCAGATACCCCAGGTGAGTGTGGGTGGGTGGGGGGACAGGACAACAGATGTAGGGATTACAGAGTGCAGGGTACTAGATGGGTTGAAGGCATTAAGGGTGGACAATGCACCTGGACCTGATGGCATTCAACCTAGGGTACTAAGGGAGTTGGTAGAGGTCCTGGTGGGGCCACTGGCCTACCTGTTCAATACCTTCCTGGACACAGGATGTGTACCACAGGACTGGAGAATGGCCAGTGGGGGATATGAGGAGAACCAAATGGCGATACAGCATTGCAGCTAGGAAGCTCTCTCTTCACTCCCTCAAGGCACGCAGTAACATTCCAGCCTCTAATGCATAAATTAGAGGAGCTGTGTTTTCCCTTTCTTTACTGAAAATTGTCTTTCCACTAGAAAAATGCATACAGTAGTTGGTAACAGATGCCTGTGTTATGCTGGAGACTTCAGGACAACTAAGAGCAAAACTTGAATGGAGAACGCTGTGGGGTTGCAGAAACAAAATGCCCTCAAAAAAATAATCTAAATCCAAAATACTTGCAAAATATGTTAAAGTGTTGGAAACACAAATGAGACTGCGCTCCAAGTCTGAAGGGTGTAAAATGGTAAAAGCCATAGAGTCGGGTAGATCGAACATTAACAGCCGGATGCCAACTGAAATGGATAAAGAAAGTGAGGGGCAAATTGAACTTAACACAGATATGCCACCAATACCCCCCAAAAAACAGGTAAATAAATTTCTAGTGACTGCTCCTATTTTTCAAAAGAAAACTACTGGCATTAGTAAAAAGGATACGCTTGTCAAAATGGTGCTACAAGATTACACCAACACTGAGGGGTCTAGCTCAAAGAATCCACTTACCAGATGGGAGGCAGAGAAAGGACAGGCCAGAAAGAAAGCTGATGAAGTTGGAGCGGGTGCAGTAGGAGGTGTCATGTCCTTGAGCAAAGCCCCAAATCTGAAAACCCCGTCAATTGATACAAGTTTTGTAGCAAGCGCAAGTACGAGAGGCTTGGAGTATCAAAATAATCCAGTCGATGGAGTTCTAGCCAGCATATCTGAGGAAGCCAGTGCTGAGCATGTTGTTTGAGCAGCAGGTGAAACTGCAACCAGTGTGCTACCGGCAGTCAGAAGAATTTCATTGCAATCAGAGGACAGTATTCCGGATAAAGAAATATGAGGGACTTTACAAAACAAAGTATGTGATGGTGAGCTAAATAATGCTACTACAATTCAAGTGGGGGCTAATAACAAAATAATGTCACTGCCTACTATTAATGATAGTTGATGATGCTGTGGATAAAGGGAATGAAAGAGACAATACTCCAAAACCAGATACTGTTATCAATAATGAAGTTTATACCAATGGATCACCAGTAATAAACAAAGGGGAACAACATAATAAAAAAGATGAAAGAGTAAAGCAATCTGGGCACCAATCAATAGCCAGTTCTGAAATGATCAATCAGAGTAGCTCTGAGAATAGTGCAGAAAATGAATTAAGTGAACATTTAGATGTAGAATCTGGGTCTTAACCAGAAAGTGAAGGAATGTTGAATGAAAGTGGTTAACCACCCCCCTTTAAATTAATTTTGAATAATCTGAACTGCTTGGAAATAAAATTGTCTGAAGCAAATGATAAAACCCAGGGCAAAATTGAATCTCTTCATACAACAATTAATATTTTGACACAAGAAAATCAAACCCTTAAAAGTGACCTAAAAGATACCTAAGCCAGAATACCTGCTTTGGAAGAATAACTGGTCCCTTTGCAAAGGCAAGTTAAGAAAATGGAAGATATACAGAGGGATCAGTCTCAGCAAATGGCAGACTTTGAATCTAGGGCTAGAAGAAAGAATGTAAGAATTATCAATGCCCATGAACAGTGGGATAAACAGGAACCCTTAATAAATACAGTTAAAAAGATAATGGCTGCTTACACAGACAAGGATCCTGATGCAGTCGACTGTGAATCTAATAGAATTCATAGGGTGTTCTGATCAAACTTGGAGCTAAATGGACCCCCTCAACCTATTATTGCAAACTTTTTTTTAAATCCAAGGACAAGGAACTTCTACTGAGGGCTGTATATAAGAAAAACAGAATATCATTAAATGGTGTAACAGTTGTGGTGTATGATGATTTGCCACAAGCAATTCTGCAGGATAGAAGAAACTTTGATGATATAAGGAAAAAACATTGGACATTGGGAATCGAGTCAACATTTTTTCACCCTGCCAGGCTTAAAGTTGTTATAGAAGGAATTAGACCTCTCTATGACACTCCCAAGTAAGCACTGAATGACTTAACAGCAAAATTGGTTAATTTTACATAAAGAGCCAACCAAAACAATTCATGTTTCTTTTTTCTTCTAACTGGAACTAAGTTATTATCTTTTGTACCCATCAGGATTTAAAGATGTCACAAGTAGTCGGAAATGTGCCAAGGACAGGGCTATATCTACTAACTTATTTTCTCTCTTTTTTCTAGGAGACACATGTAGTTTTTCGTAAATGTACATTAAGTTTAAGTATGAAAATAAACATTAAGGCATTGGAGGTATCGGGGACTAAGTTAAATACTTAGTTTAACCAATCCAGTGATTAGTGTGGTAAATCCTAATTGAATCTTTATTACCTTGGGAAGGGGTATTTTGGGACTATTACTGTTAATGTGTTTTGCTTTTTATTGTTACAGAGTGTATGTTCGTTTAGGGACTAGTAGGGACTACAGTGGTGTGTTGAACTTAATAAAGGAAGTTAGTAATATAGGAATCCTGATATTTGGGGGCAGCTTTAGTATGATAGCTATTCTATATGAGTCCAAACAGAGTATTGTAGGTTATACGAGACCTAATAGATAGTACAATAAACTTTTATTGTGCCACTATGAATGTAAATGGTATATATACGCCCATAAAGAGAGCCAGAATCCTAAACTATATTAAGAAATCGAATGTGGTGTGTATAGCCCTACAAGAAATGCACTTAGACAACAATGAGGCCATTAAAATAAAAAGGAGGTGGATGGCAGATTATTTTTATTCTACAGGTACTAGGAAAAAGATGGGGTAATGTTGATTTTGAAGAGATTTCCTAGTACTACTGTATTAGAGAAATTCACTGATACTCAGGGATGGATTATAATGATTAAAATAAAATTATTAAATCAGGTCATTACCATAGCATCAGCCTACATTTCATTTTCATGATATCAGGAATTTTTAGCTGAGCTTACAAAAAGTATTATTAGTTTACAATCCGATACAATAATTCAGTTGGGGGACTTTAATGTAATATTGAATCCTGGACTGGATAAATTATCTAACTCCACACTTTTTAACAAGCTGCAGACTAACCTACTTAAAATGTTTTAAACCAACACAACATTGTTGATGAATGGAGAACTTTATATCCTTTAAAAAGAGAGTGGGAGCATGGCCAAGCCTTGAGCCCGTATGGCAGCATAAGTTTCTACCACCGCGAACCTGGGGACAAGTCCTGTGGCATCCTACATTGGGGCTTATTCCCTTTGTCAATAGAGGGGTCCTAACAACTAGATGAATGCACCTGTACCTCATATAATATATTTGGTCGCAATCTTCCTCTCAGCTATCCAACATATTCCATCTTAGTTGCTGCAGTGGTAAGCCCAGGAGAGCAAATTGGCCTTCACTTCACTACTGCTGGGAGATCCAGCATGAACAGAGCAAATGTTTTCCCAACTGCTATCTCAAATGACACAAATGACCATGGCGATCAATGCTACTACGCATACCTTGCACTGCACTGAAATGCGACTATTCCAAACTGAAAGATGGCTAGGCTCACATGATGCAGCATTGCAAGAGATGACTGCCATACTATGGGACCAGGCCAAGATCATCCACCAACTTCAAGACAAAGTGGATGACCTGGAAAATCACAGCCTCCATAATAACTTGTGGTTTCTGGGCTTCCTGGAGGAGGTTGAGCAAAAAGACTGTTTCATTTCTTCAACGAACCCTTCCGCAACTTCTTGGCCTTCCAGCGGACATCAGGCTCCAAACTGAAAGAGCTCATTGCTCACTTGCCCAACCTGGGACCGATTCTCTCAGTGGTTAGGATCACTCCCTCCACAGCATATGCTGTTATCACAACTGCCCCATCACACTCATCCCCAGTAGCTCTTGTGGTCACCAGTGAAATTTCCTTGTGCTAGAAAGAGTGGGCAGTGTCATCTCCCCCACAGGATTTAGAGGGAGTCTTGTGGGATTTCCTGCTGACTCTTCACCTCTGTACTTCTTAGTGGCTATGGCAGACTTGTAAATATGTTTTTACTTTGTTTTAATAATCAGATTGGTTGTTCAAGGTTATTTTGTATGATAGTTCTTAACCATTTTGCATGGTTTTTGGGCATGACTATAACTGAGTATATGCTTGATATAGGCACCAAATGGTGCTTTGGGAGGATTAGGTTTTGCAAATCTTTGGACCCCACTTCAGCCTCTTTTTCTCTGGCTACTATATCCTAACCTTTCCCTCGCCCGTTAGTCAATGATCATGGGTGGTCTCCACACTCACACCTGGAATGTTCTGGGTCTTAATACCGGATAAAATATAAACAGGTGTTATCACACCTGAAGAGGCTGAGGTTGGGTCTTGCTTGTCTGTAAAAAAATAAATTAAACAAACAGGATAATGACAAGCTATGTAGCGACTGCATAGGACAGGTTTTATTCTCGTCTTCCCCTACACAAAAACATGGTGTGGCCATATTAATGCACAAGAACCTCAAATGGTTGGTAGCTCAGTTCAAGCACTACACTGATGGGAAATGGGTGGACACTTTCCTAAGCTCACCGGGGCCTTTAGTTCTTGGTAATGTTTATGGCCCTAAGGAAAATTGCCCTGAGGTCTTTCATGCACTGGTCCAAGCTCTGGGGTCTTTAGCCCAATCTAATGTCCCGATTGTTCTGGGAGGTAACTTTAATCTTACTCTTGATCTGCATCTCCATAGGAGTTCCACTACTTCAGACTAACATTCCCAATCTTGACTCTCTCTATTCCACTTTAAGGATGACCTGGGTCTTCAGGATGCTTGGCATTTACACCACCCCTGGGATAGAGATTACACCTTTTTCTCACCAATTCATAGCTCCCACAGCAGGTTAGATTATTGATTGGTGTCTACAGCAATCATGCACAGCTCCATTCGGGCAGAGATCCTTCCCATGGTTATCTCAGACCATGCCCCAGTGCACCTCCACCTCTTATATCGACCCCAGACCCCTTCCATCCCCAATTAGCATCTGGACCAACTTTTGCTAAGGGATCCTGACATCCAACTGTGGTTAATGGCACAAGTAGATAATTTTATAAGAGAAAACCCACTCTCAGATACAGCACTGGGTACCACTTGGAAAGTCTTAAAGGACACCCTTAGGGGCTCTATGATGGACTTTGCAGCCCACCGTAGGAGACAGAGGGATGCACTCCTTAAGGACTTGGAGGACCAATTGGCACAGTTGGAAAATGAGTCCAAGCAAACCCCCCTCACTTCAGCACACACTCTCCACTAGGCCAGAATATCATTAAAATCCACCTGTAAATCAATAACCTTTTGTCCAGGAAGGCTGAGATAGCTATACTATGGTTAAAGCACAGGTTTTGGGAGGCAGAGAGAAAGGGGAGAAGGAGTTAGCCTATAGGCTCAGGAAACAAATAGCTGAGGATCACATTCCTTAGCTCAGGGATACAGGGGGACAGATCCGTATGAAACTGGCATGGATTAATGGAATCATGGGTAGGGTCTATAGAAAACTGCATACCTCTCCTAGATCTATGGATCTTCAGGGCGTTCACAACTTTTTGTCATTGCTCCCCTTCCCCCAACTCTCAACCCAGCAGAGCACTCTGTTGAAGGCACCCATCACTCCTATGGAAGTGATCCCAGCTTTACAGACTCTGAATAGTGGGAAAGCATCCAGGGGAGATGGCTTCCCTCATTAGCTCTGGCAACTTGTCTCACAGCAGGTTACCCCCTACTTAGCTTTGTATTCAGTGAGGCTTTATCTGCCTGCTCCTTCCCACCAACACTTTGAGAAGCAATCAGAACAGTCTTCCCAAAAAAGGGAAAGAACCTACATCTCGATCCAGCTATCACCTAATATTACTGATAAACTTGGATAGTAAGGTATTGGTTAAAATCCTTGTAATGAGACTGAACCCTTTCCTCCCCTCCCTAATCCACCTCTCCCAGGTCAGATTTGTCTCTGGCCATTATAGCAGAGACCATATCCAGTCAATGGTTAATATCTTGTATCATGCTAAAGATAGTTCCACCCCAGCCACTGCAGTAGCCATCAATTTTGAAAAAGCTTTTGACTCCGTGGAGTGGGACTATCTACAGCAAGTGTTGGTGCACATGGGGTTTGGGAAAGATTCTGAAATTGGGTATCTGCTCTCTACCAGGCTCCTGCAGCATGGGTGTTAACAAACTCTATCCTGTTGGAGCCTTTCCCTCTGGGGAAGGGCACCAGACAGGGGTGTCCTTAACCCCCTTACTATTTGTACTGGCAATGGAGCACCTTGTGCTTGCTATATGCCATTGTCCCAGGGTAAGGGAGATAACAATTTGGAATTAGACTTACGCTACCTTCATGTATGCAGATCTTTTAGTCCCACTGGCAGATGTGTAATCCTCTGTCCTGGCCCTGCTTTCCAAATTGACAGACATTGCTGCTTTTTTACGCTTAAGAATAAACCCTGCTAAAACAGAGATGCTACACATAAGCAGATCATGTAAGGAGAACCTCATGGCCCCTTTTGGCCTGCAGTAATTGCCAGACTCTCTGGTTTACCGAGGGATCTACTTATCTCCAGACTTGACTGGGATGTGGGACCTGAACCTCAGACCACTAGTCGCAGAACTCAAGACAGAATGTGATCGCTGTTGATCTCTGCACCTCACTCTTGCAAGTAAACTCTCAGCCTTGAAAATGATCACTGCCCCAAAACTTTTCTATGTTCTTTCCCATCTCTCTCTCAGTCCACCAGCTTCATGATATAAGGTCATTGACTCTACTTTTGCTGATGTTATCTGGGAAGGCTATAAGCCCCAATACAGCAGGAACAAGCTGAGGGCACACTGGAAAGTGGAGGGGGGGCTGGGGCCTGCCATGGATGGAGGGTTATGAATGGAAATGTTCTGCTGCCCAGACCTTGAAATGGTTTCTTTCTGCATCTTTGGATGTGCCACAGTGGTTGTATATGAAGGCAGCCCTTGCCCAGGTCCAGTCGCTTTCACTTCTTCTATATAACCCGTTGCCCAAAAGATTATCTCAACACCCCAACATAGCTCCAGCAGTCCATATCTGGCATATGGTTTATAAGAAACTTCAGGCCAACCCCTGCCCTATGTTCTGTACCTCAATTTGAGGGTAATGATTGTCTCCGAATTGGTAATAAACCTTTCTGCTGGCCTAATTTGATGGAGAAAGGGATTGCCACTATTACAGACTTTCTGTCAGTAAATGGGGTGGATTTAAAGCCCTTTCAGGAATTAGATCAGGAATTTCATCTGGGTAGGTCCTCCTTTTGGCAATATCTTCAACCTCGTAGTTCGATGAAGATATACCTCAAAAATCAGCCCCCGGGGGTCACAAACCATTGTCCCTGCATAAGCGGCTATCTCTTAGCAGGGGAAAAACTAGTGCAATTTATTCTAGCATTCGTCATCAGCTGCCATCCCAAACCCTGGACTCTAAAGCCAGATGAGAAAAAAACCTTCAGCAGCCAATTACAGAAGCACAATGGTGATTCTGTTGGAGACAAACCCATACTGCATTTCCTGATGCAAGAAGTAGACATATACAGAACAAAATTTTACACCACTGGTATCGGATCCCTGCTGTTCTTTTTAAGCTCAGTTTGGTTAAGAATAATCTTTGCTGGAGATGCCTAGCCATGGCAGGAGACCTTTACCACATAGTGTGGTAGTGCCAGCGAGTACAGCCCTTTTGGACATCAGTCTGTGCCTGGCAGCACAATTGGTTGGTACAAACATCAATCTGGATCCTAAATTTTTGCTGTTGGGCATACCACCATTAATGATAAAGTTGAAACCACAACAATTGTGTTGGTTGTTCCTTCTTGGCCTTCAGGCCAAGAGGTTAATCCTCTGTCATTGAAGAACCCAGAGGTGCCCTCCATGTCTGAGCCACTTAGTACACTTTCAAAGATAACCACATTAGACTGACTATCTCACACAGTTGCTAATACCCTCTCACAATACCATATGTGTTGGGATCCCTTTCTTGCTTACTTCCATCCAACAACTGGTGTGAGTTGATCCAAGGTCACACCTTGAATCTTTCATACACTCCTTCCCTATAGCTGACTGCTACCACCTGCTGACTGAAGCCCTCACTTCATTTGTTTCTGTGATATAGCCCAGACCCTTTGCTAATCTGAAACAGCCTGTTGTGCTCTGTGCTTAGCATCGGTGTTATTTTACAAGTTAAAAAAATACACTCTAAGCTTCATTAGGGGGAGCCCCATCAGGTATAAGGTCATCTTATTGTTCTGACAGTCAAATGTAAGGCTGATAGTTCCTACTGTATCTAATTCCTTTCTGTATACATGGTGTCAGATCAGATAAACACAGTTTGTGCATCATACTCTAGACCTGTATACTGTCAAATGTTAATGTACTTGTTTTCCTTCATTTTTTGCAACATTAATAACTGTGCTGAGTGTACTGTTTGAAAATGTAATAAACAATATTAACGTCAAAATAAAAAAGAAAGTGTTCCCACCATGACCCCCAAAATAAAAAACTATCTCAAATTGATTAAGTATTTATTTTGAAATCAATATTTAAAAATGTGGAACAAATTCATAATCCTATAAACATCTTAATAGTAGCAGAAATAAAGTTATGGGACATAAAGAGAAGAAAAACTAAAATATGGAGCATGAACAATGACCTTTTAATAAAGAGCTTCAAGAAAAAATAAAATTTGGGATTGATGAATTTTGGAAACATAATTACACAGAGGGACAAGTAATAACTGCCCTATGGAATACATTTAAAGCTGTCATATGCGGGATTATAATATCCAATCAAGCCTTTCAAAATAAAAGAAATAGACAATTAGAACAAGAAATCAATACTGAAATTAAATTATTAGACCTCAAGGTTAGGCAGGACTACAGTATAATACCTATTACAATAAATGGGCAGAAGCTAGATTAAGAAAAAAAAACTGATAAATAAACAAGTTATCAGTATTATTACAAAGTTGAAACTGATAAGATATATACACATGGGGAAAAACAGGAAAAATTACTGGTTAATCAACTTAAAAAAACAAAGTAAGGTGAATATCTCTTGTAGAAATGACAGTGGGGTGCAGTTTGTTAAAGATGAAGAGATGGGGGACGTAGTAATAGAAGAGTACAAAAAAAAAATACCAGCATAAATATTGTACTAGTACTGATGAAATTAATAGGTATATAGCAAACAGTTTTATTGATAATTTACCCTGTAATGAATCTACCTTATATGTGCAGGAAATAATAGATACAATCAAATCACTTTCTAAAAATAAAAGTCCAATGATTAGACGGTTTAACAACAGAGTTTTATCAGACTTTCGGTATGCAAGTGGCACCATGGCTTCTATCTATATTAAATTAATTAAAAGGTGGACAAATAAATGTACCTATTTTTATGCAGGAATTCAGGACTATCTTATTATTAAAGGAGGGTAAGGATCCAAAAAAAGTTACTAGTTATCATCCGATTGCATTACTATATACAGACTACAAAGTAATAATGAAACTATTAGTTAATAGGATCAATAACATTTTCCTACAGTCATAAACAATGAGCAAAATGGTTTTGTGCAGGGGAGTACTGTCTTCCAAGCAACAAGAATGTTTCAAATCAAAATGCAATGCATAAAAAAGGAAGAGGAACCCCCTTCATCTACTAGCTATAGATGTTACAAAGGCATTTGATGTATTAAATAGCAGCTTTATGTTTGTCTGTTTACAGGCATAGAGGATACCCTTCTCCTTAATTACAATAATACAAAAGTTACATAATAAAACTATGTTAGATTTTCAATAAATAACTACTTGTTGGAACCCATGAATATGAAAATGGTGTTAGACAGGGATGTCCCTTGTTCCCCATTTTATTCATACTATCACTTGAGTCCTTTTTAAATAGTATCACAGCCAACAAGGCTATTGAAGGGCTAGTTTATCAAGATCTACATAGAAAAATAAACATGTTTGCGGATGAAATTTTAATGACTATAAAAAATATTAACCTTACAATGCCAACATTATTGGAAAAAGTGTGAAACTATGCTAAAATATCTGGATATTGTTTGAATCAGTCCAAATCAGTCATCATGGCAGTAAATATGACTAGGTATAGATTATCAGAAGATGTAACTAGAGATTTTCCAATAAGTAATAATCTGAAATATCTAGGTATTACCATTTGTAGTAAACAATAAGATATAGTAAGGATAAACTACAATGCTAGCAAGGATAGAGTGAGGGGCTTACTTGAAAACTAGGAAAAATATTCACTATCCTTAACTTGGCAGATAGAAACTATTAAAATGATGGCCATGCCTCACTTTTTATTTGTCATCCAATCTGTTGTAGGCTGCCCTCCCGTATCTTGGTATGACTCTGTCAAAAGGATTTTAAAGAATTTTTTGTGGAGAGGTGGGAAACCATGGATTCTGTTGAGTCAGTTGACCTCCCATAAAAAAATTGGGGATTATTTTCTGTATTTTCCCTCCGTTGTCTGGTGAGAGCACTGCTCGTTGCAGCTGTGAACTAGCTGTAAATCATTTATCAGGATTATTGGCTTTTGTTCTGGACTACATTTATTTGTCTGCCCTCGTAACCTCTGTGCCTGACACAGTGTGAGAGGCTGTGTGGTAATCTGCACAAACCCGCTGCCAGCTGGAGTTGGAGCTGTGAGAGGGGGGATGCCAGCTGATTGGTTGTGGGAGCAGGGAGGCACTGCTTAGACGCAGGTGCCGCTCGCTAGCGGCATTTCTGTATTTTCCCTCCATTGTCTGGTGAGAGCACTGCTCGTTGCAGCTGTGAACTAGCTGCGAATCATTTATCAGGATTACTGGCTTTTGTTCTGGACTACATTTATTTGTCTGCCCTCGTAACCTCTGTGCCTGACACAGCGTGAGAGGCTGTGTGGTAATCTGCACAAACCCACTGCCAGCTGGAGCTGGAGCTGTGAGAGGGGGGCTGCCGGCTGATTGGTTGTGGGAGCAGGGAGGCACTGCTTAAACACAGGTGCCGCTCACTAGCGGCATTTCTGTATTTTCCCTCTGTCGTTTGGTGAGAGCACTGCTCGTTGCAGCTGTGAACTAGCTGCGAATCATTTATCAGGATTATTGGCTTTTATTCTGGACTACATATATTTGTCTGCCCCTGTAACCTCTGTGCCTGACACAGCGTGAGAGGCTGTGTAGTAATCTGCACAAACCTGCTGCAAGCTGGAGCTGGAGCTGTGAGAGGGGGGCTGCCGGCTGATTGGTTGTGGGAGCGGGGAGGCACTGCTTAAATGCAGGCACCGCTCACTAAGCCGAGGCAAGCAGTTGCCAGAGTGGCGACGCCACTGGAGCTGAAATTTTCTTGTTTTAATAGTTGTGAGGTGGGAATTATACTGTGTTATAATAGCTTATGTATGTCAACCAGTTTTATCATAAAGTAGAGTTTTATGTGTATCGCTTGCATGATTTATATGTGCCACTTGGCTTATTTAATTAGATATGTGTAGGGGTTTTGTTAGACGACTCTCAGGGCCTAGGATTGTCTATGGGAATTTGCAGCTGCATGTGCTGCGTCCTTTTATCCCCCTCCCTGTATCTGATATTACTATCAGACGTTGTAGGGAAGTGGGGATGGGGGGGGATTGTTTAGTGCATGCGCTGTGGGATGACCAGGAGCAGGTCGATCAAAGGATTGAGGTGGTTAAGTCCAGGAGATGCCCTGGAATAAATAGAGCATCTAGGAGAAGCCAGACGTGGTTGGTGCCTATTGCCAGGGGGGCCACCATGTCAAATGGCCAGGTGACCTCTAGGGCTGCATCACCCTCAATACCTCTGACGTCAGTGCTATACAACACCAGGTCAATCGGAAACAAGATGGCTATTATTGCCGCTCTGGTTTCACTGGTCGACCTGGCGTGCATTACAGAGACCTGGGTGGGAGATGATGCTGGCCCTATTTTTGAGGCTGCAGTCCCCCCAGGTTACACTGTGGTACACTGCCCCAGAGAAAATCATAGGGGAGGCGGTGTAGCTATTTGTTTTAAATCAAATTTGGACTTCACTGTGCACCCGGTGGGAACCCCAGGTTCATTTGAATGTGTGGCTGTTCATGGAGGACTTGGCGTTGGCTGCAGGATCCTCCTCATCTAGCGCCCTCCTGGTCTGTTGGGGGGGTTCCTGCAGGAATTCACCAAGTTTGCTGCCGGCGAAACATTGGATTCCCCAAGATGTATTTTTCTTGGGGACTTCAATGTTTGGGCCGAGGATAGAAGTCAAAAGTGCACCGATGAGTTACTGCAGAGTATGTCCCTCTTGGGGCTGGTGCAGTCTGTCGGCGTGCCCACTCACCAGGATGGCCACACATTGGACCTGGTGTTCTCACTGGGACTTGAGATCACTGATCTTGATATTGATCGAGTAGCTTGGTCTGACCATTGCACGGTGAAGTTCACATTTAGTGCTCCCATCATAAATTCTTCCCCTTCTGAGATATTTCGCTGCTGCTCGTTAAAAGATCTTACCCCTGAGGGTTATTTGGCAGCAGTTGATTTATCAAGGGTCAGTGATGCATGCGTCGGAGTGGTTGACGCCGGGGTAGACGCCTATAATGAGGTGCTATCTGGCGCCATTGACTCCCTCGCACCTGTCCGTGTATGATCCAGAACTTCATACCTGAGGTCACCTTGGTATGACGGTGATCTCAGGGAAATGAAGAAGCTGGGTCAGAGATTAGAGTGTCACTGGAGGAAATCCCGTCTGGGGGCTGACAAACTGGTCCTGTGTGCGCATTATTACGCATATCAGGAGGCAATCAACCAAAAGAAGACAATATTTTTGTCCTGGGAGATTGCTGCTGGGAGAAGCCGACCAGCCTCACTCTTCAGACTGTTGATAGACTTCTTCATCCATTCTGTCTTCAGCCCGGAAGAGTTTCCTCGAATGAGGACTGTGAGGAATTTGCTCGATTTTTCTCGGACAGGGTGTCTGCGATCCGGCGGGAGGTTTCCTCAGCCAGTAATATCATTGCTGTCAGTAGTCGTCAGTCGTGTTCTAAGAGCACTCTCTCTAGGTGGGGGGAGTTTAGGCCAGTGGAGGTTCGTGAGGTCATTGAGATAGCGGCCAACTTGAAGTATACCTTTTGTGAACTGGATCCCGTGCCAACGCGCTTCTTGATGAGGTGCATTGACACTGTTGGCCTGGTGTTTGCCCTGATTGTCCGGTGCTCCTTGAGTCAGGGTGTCTTTCTGGATGCCTTGAAGGAGGCTCTGGTGAGACCCCTTTTAAAGAAAGCTTCTCTGGACCCGGAGATTAGGGCAAATTACCGTCCTATCTCCAATCTTCCATTTCTGGGAAAGGTTGTTGAGAAGGTGGTATCTCTTCAGTTGGGGGAGCATCTCATGACCCACGAGTTGTATGATCCCTTCCAGTCAGCCTTTTGGGCCAGACATAGCACTGAAACTGCATTAGTTCGGGTGCAAAATGATCTCCTCAGGGCTAGAGATCGGGGGGACAAGACAATTCTTGTTCTCCTCGATCTCTCCTCAGCATTTGATACTGTACACCATTGTGTGTTGCTTTTCCGCCTGAGGGAATTATGCAGACTCACCGGTATTGTCATCAAATGGTTTGAGTCACATCTTACTAACAGGAGGCAGCAGGTAGTGATGGGTAATTTCTCATCCGTACCCTGCCTCCTTTCATGTGTAGTCCCTCAGGGTTCAGTATTGGCCCCAATGTTGTTCGCAGTATACATGTTGCCCTTGGGGGAGATCATTAGGAGGTATGGTTTGAGTTTTCATTGCTATGCTGATGATACTCAACTATACCTATCCTTTGCCCCAGGAACATCAAATGCAGTGGATGTGATGAATACCTGTCTGGCTGAGATAAATTACTGGATGTCTTCCAGCTGGCTGCGACTGAACCTTAACAAGACTGAGGTACTGGTAGTGGAGTCGAACAGAGCTCGTGATGGGATGGCCTCTGATTCTGTGACTGGGTGCGAAACCTTGGTGTGATCTTTGACAGGAACCTGTCCATGGAGGCTCAAATATCCTCCATGGTTCATTCCTGTTTTTTCCATCTTAGAAATATCGCCAGGATTAAGCCCCTTGTTCCGGCTCTGGACCTCCCTACTCTGGTACATGCCTTAGTCACTTCTAGACTTGATTACTGTAATGCCCTCTATCTCGGGGTCTCTGGAACTTCTCTTCACAGACTGCAGCTAGTGCAAAACACTGCTGCCCGGCTTTTGACCGGGACAAAGTAAGTTTTGTCATATTATCCGTATTACGCTAATTGCACTGGCTGCCTGTCAGGTGGAGGTTTTGTTCAAGGTGGGTTTTCTCACCTATAAGACCCTACATGGACAAGGGCCCTGGTTACCTTTCTGATCTCCTGGTACCACTCCACCTCTGTCGGGATCTCCGCTTCTCTAGTGGTGGCCTCCTCAAAGTTCCGAAGCAAGGTTGAAATCAGCAGGGATCGATCATTTGGAGTTGCTGCTCCAGCTCTCTGGAACTCATTGCCACTTGAAGTGAGAGAGACCCCCACTATAGAGGCCTTCAAGAGTCATCTGAAGACCTTTTTATTTATGCAGGCTTTTAGAGATTAAGTTTTATATGTATGATATTTTAATGTAATGTACACGGTATGACATACTGTATAGTTTTTGTGCGGCGCCCGGAGCCTTTGGGATTGGGCGTCTTTTTAAATAAAATTGACTTTGACTTTGATTACAGTTGCCTAGACCCTTTTTATTTTGAAATAGCATTCCAGATTAAGCTATGGTGGGAAGATGCCTTTGGGGCATATGATAATGGATTAGAAGAAGCTCATTTTTGGATACTAAAAGGAAGTAAAGGAACCCATTTTCTACTATGGGAGAGTATGATAAATAGACCAACTCCTCCCCATTTCAGTGCCATTGGGAGTAAAATTAGACAAGAGATTAACAGATTAATTCAGAATTTTTTTTTTTCTTGTTACATTTTCAAATTTGTCAGACAGGGGATCGTCGGACTTCTGGCAACCAGAAATAAGTACATTTTTTAAAGGAAGGAGTATAACCAGATGGTATCATTTATTAAATGAAAAAGGGAACTTCTTGTCCTATGATACTCTAAAGAAACTAATACCCTCAAGTTATAAATATAATTTTTTACACTATTTGAAGCTTAGTAAGAAATTTTCCTTTTTGATGAAAACTTTAAAAGTGATTAAATAAATTAAACTCTTCTGAAAAATAAATTTTAAAATATGAATTCCAGACCAGGACCTTTGGAATAAAGTCAATGCTAAATGTCAATCTGAAGTAGGAGTAAACTATACTAGCCACCAGTGGAAGAATCTGAGAGCCAAGATACACAAGGATTGTATTTTCTCTAAAAATAGTACTATCCAATAAAAGATCTTGACAGGGCATACTATACTCCAGAAATTCTAGGTCACTTTACAAAAAAGTGGCTCCAACAAGTGCTGGCACTTATGTGGCAAAAAAGCAGATATTTTCCATTGTCTATGCGATTGCCCTAAAATTAAACCTGTGTGGTTAATGACGTCTAAATGATTATCAGAGATAACCAAGATAAATGAGCAACTCTTTTTCAATTATGATTTTGAATGACGCTGAAGGGCTGGGATTAGATTATGCCCAGATGAAACTATTATATGCAGGTACCATGAGTACAAAGAGACATATACTGAGCAACTGGAATGCCCAAATAATAAAATTTTTGCTAAAAAATAAATGGTGGTTCCAAGTGAGGGAGGTAATTCTTTTCAAAAATCTATGGCAGGAAATATACGGAGATTATATGAAAGGTATGAATAATTTAAAGCAGTGCAACAATCTGGTGAAAATTTTGACCTATACTTTTTTATGCTTTTTAGATTGCCACTTACCTCCCGACTTGTATGATACCCTTCTTTTCACAGTTTGTGTCTGCTTTAGTACTTTTCCTTATGACTGAAAAAAATAAAAGGAGCACGCCTTTTAATATGACTCTGACTAGGTTTTTATCAGTATTTACAGCTGTTTTTGAACAAATATTGTTCTGTAAGGTCAGAAAACACTGCCTGCTGCATAATTGTTAATTTTAGTCACAACAGAAGTGATATATAAACAACTGATGGACAAAAACCGCTGAAATTACTGATGAAGATCTGGTCGGAACCTTATTAAAAGGAGCACTCCTTTTATTATTTCAGACATGAAAAAAGTACTAAAGCAGACTCAAATAGTGGAAAGAATGCTATCATACAACTCAGGAGGTACATGGCAATGAAAAATAGCACAAAAAAGTATAGGTCAAAATTTTCACCAGATTGTTGCACTGCTGCTTTAAATATCAAAGATGATTTTATACCATTGTATGAATTGAACTAAGGTCTCAAGGGGAGGGGGTATATCTATAACAGTATTGAATGGAAAGTAGTGGAGGTGTCTATTTGGACTTTTGCTAAGGATTTTAAAGATATATGGCCAGAGTATTGTTTATTTTGTTGTTAAAAAAAGGACTGGAGAATGGCCCATGTGGTTCTCATCCACAAAAGTGGCCCAAAAGATGAACCAGGAAACTATTGGCCAGCGAGCCTCACATCGATCGTGGGAAAGCTCATGGAGATCATACTAAAAGAGTGGCTAGTGAACTTCTTGGAGGAAACCAATCTCCAGGATGGTCAACAGCATGGATTTATGGTGGGCAGATCCTGCCAGACAAATCTTGCAGTGTACCATGACAGGGTGACACAGGAACTGGAAAAGGGTCATGTAGTGGATGTCCTGTATTTGGACTTCAGCAAGGCTTTTGATTCAGTGCTGCATGGGAGGTTGGGGAGATACTGGAATACATGGGGCAGGCCTAAAAATGGTGAAATGGATCACACACTGGCTAAAGGAAAGGCAGCAAAGGGTGGTGGTGGTGGTGGTGGTGGGTGACCTCGCGTCACTGAAAGTGGTAATGAGTGGAGTACCACAGAGATCGGTACTGGGACCAGTGCTGTTTGAGATTTTTATTGCAGATATCTTACACAGGATCCAAAGCAAGATCAATTTGTTCTCAGATGATACCAAGATGGGAACTGTGGTTGATGACACGGAGGGGTGGAAGGGGTTGCAAGATGACCTGACTAAACTGCAGGAGTGGGTGGAAACATGGTAGTTGGGGTTCAACACCAAGAAGTGCAAGGTTTTTCACTTCAGAGCCAGGAACCAGGGGAGGGATTATCACATGAATGGGGTACAGTTGGGGAGCTCCACAGAGGAGAAGGACCTAGGAGTGATCATTACGGGGAGCATGAACAACTCTGCTCAGTGCAGGAAGGTGTCTTTTATTTCGTTTTATTTCATTTTTTTTAACCAGGAGTAGCACACTAAGCTGAAAGCTTTTTTACAGGAGCAACCTGGTCGGCAAAAGTCAATAAAATGCTGGTGTGTACTAAGAGAGGAATCTCCTCCAGGAGGAAGAAGATTATCCTGCCCCGTATAGGTCATTGATCAGGCCACACCAGAGGTACTGCGTGCTGTACTGACACCCATTCCTGAGGAAGGACATCAGATTGTTGGAAGGGGTTCAGCAAAGAGCCACAGAGATACTCCAGGGATTGGAGAACAAGACCTATGAGGACAGACAGGGAGATCTGAATATGTACTCACTGCAGGAGAGGAGTTATAGGGGGGATATGATCGAGACCTTTAAGTATCTGAAAGGGACACACAAGATCAACACAGAAGGGATTATTCAGATGAGAAGGGGGAGGGACACTACAGGGCATGGATTGAGGTTGGAGTGGGGAAGATTCAAGAGGGAGAAGAGGAGACATTTATTCAAGGAAAGAGTAGTGGACAAATGGAACACCTTACCAGACAATATGGTGTCCTGTAGGATGGTGGGCAGTTTCAAGAGGGGTTGGAACACGATAAGGGATTGTGGGAAGTACAGCTGTGAGATGAGGTGCTAGCTGCACACTTGAGCAGACTCAATAGACCATGATACCTGTTTCTGCTGGCAATTTTGTATGTTTATATGCTTGCATGGGATTACTGCTTCAGTGGTGGAAACCTCTGGAAAACCATGGCTTTGGATGTGTCCCGCTTCCTCCCTGGAGCATTGAATGAAATGTACGCAGAACACGTTTTTAACATGGGGACAGTGTGTATCATGCAATGTATTATATTTTGGTGCTTATGATTACTTGCACCAAGTATGACATGTGCGTGGTAATGTGTATATTGTTGTTAGTGAAAATTGTGCCTTTTAGGGCTGGGTGATCAGAGCCCAGCAGTCCTCTTGCTAGGACAAGGAAAAAAGCAGACTGCGAGTGAACAACGTATGAGGTGACAAATGTTGCCTCCACGCCTCTGCACTGTAGCCCAATCCACACTCGCACTACTTATTTTTTTTTACCTACCCCACACTAGCAATTGCTCCTTTTTACTATAATATTACTTTTTCTTATCCAGGGTATTTTTTTATAAACAGATGAGTCCCAGGCATGCTCGAAAAATGCACAAATTCCCAACACCCATGAACGTCCAGTCTTCTCTTCTCCCTCCACCTCCCAGTCCAATCAAAACAAATAACAACATACACACCAACTTTTTTTTTTAATGCAGGCTGCAGGCAGCTTAACTTTTAAATATATAACTAAGCAAAGCAAGCACTATCTGCATGCCAGGTCAGAAGTAGCTTCTGTCCACTCCGGCAGTGCTGCCTTGCTTGCTTTGTTTAATGGTATGCTTCTTATAGAGGAGAAATGGAGCACCCATCCTGCCCACCACCACTGACACCAGACATCAGTTCATTCACTATGAAACCATCCTGACTCCTGTCCCAATCCCAACACAACAAGTGAAGACTGAAATTCCTGTCCTTCCTGGTATGTCCATGGATGCCCTCCACACCCTCCAGTGAGACAGAGCCATGGTCAGATGAGGAGCATAGCTGCCAGCCAACTAGCCGAGCTACTTCTGCCACATGCGGGCACTCCTGCCACATACCACCCACTGCCAGCAGTGCACAACCCCCCTCTACAAGGACTCAGAGCTGCCCACAGTGAAGATAGAATGTGCTAGAGGTGCAGCTGCTGCCTAAAAATATTACCATCATCCCACAGTCATTGGTGACGTAGGAAGAGTGGTATGCTGAGATGTGGGTGTCAGGAGTGGAGAGCTAAATAGAGCAGCAACAAGCCCTTCCCCCAACACAGAAGCAACGTCTCTGTATCTCTCTCTCTCTCGACTGTTCATGACTGAGCGATCAATGACCTCTCCTTCTCTGTTCTGGATTCAGATGCATGCTGCTTGCTTTGGTCCTGCACCAGTCCCAACGTTTTTGTTACAGGATGTTTTTCCCCTGGGTCTCTGTGTTTGTTAGCCTGCTCACCTCATTGGTCTGTCGTAGGAACCTTGTTGAAAAGTGTCCCTTTACTAGGCTATCCTAGTGGCTACCACTGTAGGGACCTAGAGGATATTAAGCTGAAACCCCACCTATCAGTGTTCAAAGAATAATCAAGAACAGGCTGTACTATCTGTGCTTTTTAAAACTAATAAAAAATGTCATAATTTCTCTTTCTTTCTTTCTTTCTTTCTTTCTTTCTTTCTTTCTTTCTTTCTCGATAGCAGCAGGTCACATCCAATGTACCTGTATGCAAATGTAAGGAAGCACCGGATGCTGCAAACTATAGCCAGGGCCTGTATCAGTCTTTTTGTCTGTAGTTTGGGGAAGCAGTGCCACTGACCAGTGAGCCCAAAGAAAGTGCATGTAAGACTCAAGGGACACATTTAGCACAAAAAAAACTCATCTCTGAAAAGGATAACAACATCGGGATATTAATTATAACTATGCCGAATTGAGACGTACAGAGAAGGTGAATGTGAATGGAAGCCGGTGTAGATGTACAATTTAATGATTCCTGAATTTCTTATCAATAAATCACAGCTGACTTGATCATGGTTTTAGTTCTCCTCAAAAATAAACTTTATGTAGGATGTTTACTTCGCTCCCCCAAAAGAAAAGAAGTCGTGAGCATTGCATTGAAAGCAGATGCTTTGTGTCTAACTAGCTTTCACACCGAAAGTTCTTGGTTTCACTTAGACACTCCCATTCATTCCACCAGTGATTTTTTTTTTATTCAGTAAAGCAACATGACTACCTCTTGGTCATTGAGACTTCACCTAGTTGTTGCTCCATTGTGCTTTTTTGTAGTCCACTGGTAGGCTTGGTCTACATTTACAATGTAATCTTGCAGCCTGAAACCAACTTTTCCTGCTGGGTTCCCTGTTGGTGAGGTAGTCATCAGTCCCCAAAAATGCTTTGCTGTACATTCAGACCTCTCCTCCCTTACAAAGTGCTGTTTTAGTAGTTCTGCTGATTTTCTCACTTTCTTCCATCTGGTCTTCTCTTCTCCCTCTCCCTCCCTCCCCATCCCTGTCCAATCAAAACAAAAAGCAACACACGCACCAACATTGTTTATAGCACTTTGTTCATGATTTAAGAAAGTACTGGAGCACATGATGTGGTCAGTAACTGATAAGTGAACACAGTTTAAAAGGTGAAGTATGGTTCTGTTAGCCACGCCTCTCCAAGGGTCTGCTGACTGGAAGCTCTGGAGATTTCAGTGTGGTCAGTCTACTGGCATCCCTTCACTTTGCTGATTTATGTTTATTATTTTTTTTCATACTAAATGGTATTGGTTCAGCATTCAGTCCAGGCTGTCATTATCATTTGATATTTTTTCTGCTATTCCTTACAAATGGATTAAAATAGCCTAGAGGAGGAGAAGGAGGCTCCACTGGAGTGTGTAGATATTTTGTGGAGTTATCATCAATTACTTAACACTTCTGCTTGCAGTTCTTTATGAAAGAGTTCTAGTCGGGGCCGGGGATTTGATCCCCCCACCTACTGCCATCATCAACATACACATAAATAACCTTTACGGAACTTGATCAGAGTCACTATGAATACTTTATTTGGGTGATACTCTGTTTTGTTAGTATTTTATATTTTTATACTCTGGTCATGGAGTGCTTTTTTTTCCTTTAAAAAGAAATCACAAAATAGACCAGCTACCGGATGGACAGAAAACACTGCAAATGAAACTAGCCGCTCATTTATACTATTGCTGCACATACTTTGTGTAATTCCTCTTTTTACATTCAGGATTGTGTGAAAGAAAGGGACAGCTTCATAATCTTGCCCTGGAGTTTCTCATCATATACTTTGTTATATTGAAATGAAGTGCCTTATACATGAAGTTCTAATCATGCTGTGCATGTTTTTTAAAACATTCTTTACAATTTGTATCTACATCTACATTAAGGACAGAATAAAATTTGTGCTGGTGGATCGAAATCCCCCCTCATCACATACACAAACAAGTTCAGAGTAATTAATAGTGTTACCACACAGAATATTGTAGCAGTCATGATTTTGTGTGATTACTGTGTTTTGCAACATTTTTCATATTTTTATATGTTTTATGTTCTAAATCTTAACCCCTCCCCCATCCATTACAAGTCCATGCTCGGCTGGTCGCTAACTGACATTGTGCTGTTGCAATCTGGAAGTACATTATGAATAGTTGTCAATAAGGCTTTCAAAATTCCAATACTGGTCATCAGAATTCGGACTTGGAGATTGCTCTGCTTAACCATCTACAGTAATGCAGTCTTTTTTCACCCCTTTTTTCTTTATTCTCATGTAGAAGTGCATGTTTACTATTGTCCTGCCTAGAAAGATGTCAAATTCCACTGATCAGTCCATGCAAGGTCATGTCCCAACTAATGAATTCTACATGAATCCTATCATGTGCTCTGATATTACTAGCAACAGCAACCGAGACAGGCTCTCCACTCAAGTTTTGTACTGAAACTAGAGAGTGAACACCATTGGGGCATAAAGCCTTCAGTCTGCCATTGTAGCAAGTTTTTGTCTCCCCTGTCCTATCTCAGTGCACATCTTTCTGGAGAAGTTATGAGGCACACACACACACACACACACACAAACATGTTCCTTCCAACAGTTAATTAAGATGCACATGAATGCAAAACTAATTTTAAACCAAATTCTTCAGCTGCAGTCCTATCGACTCTGACCAGAGTTTGTCTTCTTGTGGGAGAGTTACATGGACTGTGCAAATTCATTTTTCAGTTTGCCCTTTGGATGTATACATTTCTTATGTGAGAAGGTAGCAAAACTAGACACGAGAAATTGTACTATGCAAAAATAAGGGGAAACTGTCTATTTCATGAAAAAGCAGGGCAATGATTTACACTGTACCATGGAGACAGATACCTATTTTTTTTTAAACAGGTGGTGTATTGCTGTATACTGTATATGTAAATATGTTCTTTTACTTATTTGTACATTCTGGCAAGAGTTCGATACTGGTTTAAAATGGTGACATAATAAACAAATGTCTATAAGTTACCCAACTTGTTATAAAGAGTATTATGAACTGAGGATCGTACATGTAGGAAGCTGATTGGCTGAGAGGTATTTGAAGCCATGATGATATTGGGCTACATCGTCACAGCTTCAAAAATCCTCCAGTCACCAGCCTCCTCACTGACTGTGCAATATTCCTCATGTCACACACTGCAGAGTGAGTCAGACCTCCAGTCAGACGCTATTTAAAAGAAAAGAAATGAACTCCTCACAACTGTATCCACTACAGAAAGCACAACGCAACCTGCTGGAAAAACAACCATGGTCGAGCTGCCCACAACATTCTCCACATCCTACCTTCACATTCCCCACACAAACATTAAGCAGTAGTCAGCAGTCACAGAGCTCGATATTGGTCTACAGGACAGAATTGCACAAGTCGCACCATGTACAAGGATTTAAAAAAAAAAGTAAATGATCCAAAACCAGCCCATGATTTGTTTTAAAAAAGCACTCACAGACGGCCAACCAACAGTTCCAAATCTCTGGTCAACTTACTGTGACATGTTGTCCATTGTTCCCATTCACATCACTGCTTCATGCTTGCCACACACACACACACACACACATCCTTCCTTCAGGCAATGGGACAGTTTACTTCTTGCTGCTGAGAGACAGACACAGAATACACCTCCTGCATGAACTTGACTTATAACACTGCCACCTCCTGTCTAGAGCTCACCACAAGATATTTTATTAAAAGGTTATTAAAAAGTACTCCTCCAACAACTCAAAATAGTCATTTTCAGAAAGATTGAAAATATATTTTTAATTTTTTTAACTAGTAAAACTTGTATTCTAGTTCATAATAACAATAATGAACCCCAGGGTGTGGTATATCATGGGATATCATCACTTCTTGGGTGATTGGACACACTCAACCTGTGGCCTCATGCCCAACCACCCGCGGTGTGATGATATCTCATGATATACTACACCCAGTCATGCATTATTGCCTAATTATACAATGGCATGAAAGATGCTGGCCTTTAATTGGTCATTTGGGACTGGACCCATGACGTTATCCCAGTACAACATCAAGAGTCTAGTCCCAGCACACAGAAGACCACAGCAACTATAAAGGGAATTACTCCATGCTCCCACTTATTTATTTTATTTATTTGCTTTTGGTGACCGGTTGGGTGCACTAGGCATAGAGATGCCTATTTTCAGGCATGACCTGGGGTAACTGATCCAGCTCAGCAACCTGCTTCAGTACATCCCACTAAGCAGCCACCTTCAGTGACTCCCGATGTGCTTGCCACTAGTTGGCAGCAGCCAGAAGCTCACACAGTGGCAACAACCTCTGACCCCTCACTCCCACAATATACCCACAAACAGAAAAATCTTTTAAATAAGAAAAGATGTAATCTGAGATGTTTTTTTGATTCCCCTGTGGCAGTAGCATGATGCTATGAAACAGCCATGATTGTCACTCACTGGAGAAACCACTCACTTCCCACTACGTGTTTCTGGCTAAAAAAAAAAATGAAACACATTTTTCAAGTCCCAGAGTAGAGAGCAGGACCAGAGCAGCCAGAATCACTCTATAAGTTACACATGATTAGTGCGGTCAAAACTGCAGTGCAGAAGAAATTGTCACTCACACAGTAGTCTTCACCTCATGCAACTCTCTTCCATTTCTGGTCTCCCTCAAAACTGCAACCATAGAAACTTCACTGAAACTTTCTGTCACAGATTATCACACCATCTCTTGGAAGCAAGAAAAAAGAAGTGTGTGTGTGTGGGGGGGGCAGCTGTTCGTACAAACAGACCCATGCTTTTACCAACAGCACCACTTACTGATCATAAAGGAACTATTTTTTTCCTTCATATACCTCCACATTCATAAATGATCAGAAAATTCATTTAAAAAAATTATTCTGTTTAATCTTTATTTTAAAATATAAACGAGCCATTGTATGATAGCAATAATGAACTTCAGGGTGTGTGTTGAGCTGACACATAGACACATAGAACATAGAAACATAGAATTTGATGCCAGATAAGAACCGCTTGACCCACCCAGTCTGCCCATTTCCCTACCTAATGGATAAGCTGCAGATCCTAGTTAACCAGCAGCCTTCTTCTTTCTACCCCTACCCCTATCCCCTAGAACTGCCTTATGACAGTCCCATGCATGCTTGAATTCAACCATTGTTTTTGACTCCACAACCTCCTCCGGAAGGCCGTTCCATGCATCCATAACCCTCTCTGTGAAAAAATACTTCCTTACATTACCTCTGAGCCGCCCCCTCTCTATCTTCAAATTGTGCCCCATGTTCTTGCACACCTCTTTTTTTGAAAGATGCTACCCTCTTGGACTTTGTTGATTCCCTTGAGGTACTTGAAAGTTTCTATCATGTCCCCCCTCCTCCTTTCCTCGAGGCTATACATATTAAGCTCCTTTAGTCTCTCTCCATATGTCTCTGGTGCAGACCCTGCACCATTTTAGTTGCCTCTCTGACAGCTTCCATCTTGTCTATGTCCTTGGAGATTGGGTCTCCAGAACTGCACACAGTACTCCAGATGGGGTCTCAACAGCTGTCTGTACAGAGGGATAACAACTTCCTGTTTTCTACTGGTGATGCCTCTCCCTATGCATCCCAGTATCTCCCCAGCCCTCCTTACTGCCCTCTCACATTGCTTGCTCACCTTTAAGTCATCTGATATGACTACCCCAGGTCCCTTTCCATTTTTGTTGTTGTTAGTATCTCACCCTCCATTGTGTACTCTTCCCCTGGGTTTTTGTTTCCCAGGTGCATTACCTTGCACTTCTTAGCACTGAATCTAAGCTGCCATACATTTGACCATTTCTCTAACCTTGCCAAGCCCCTTCTCATCCTTTTCCTCCCCACCTTGTGCATCAACTCTGTTGCAGATCTTTGTGTCATCTGCAAAGAGACATACTTTTCTTCCAGTCCCTCTGCAATGTAGCTTATAAAGACATTGAAGAGGACTGGTCCTATTACTGAACCTCATGGTACCCACTTGTAACCCCTTTCTTCAGAGTGGACTCCATTTACTATTACCTTCTGTGTCCTATTCTCCAGCCAATTCTTTACCCAGGCTATCATCTGGGACCCCCTCCTAGGCTGGCTAACTTGTATATTAATCTTTGTGTGGGACTGTGTCAAATGCCTTGTAAAGTCTAGGTAGGCCATGTCCACAGCCCTCCCTGATCTACTACTTTGTTCACCCAGTCAAAGAAATCTATTAGATTCATCTGGCATGACCTTCCTGTTGTGAATCCATGCTGCCTTGGGTCCTGTGCCCTCTGGCCTCTAGGTACTTGACAATTCCTTCAGAAGTGATTGCATCATTTTTCTATCACTGAGGTTAAACTAACAGGTCTGTAGTTTCCTGCTTCTGCCCTGCTCCCACTTTTGTGAAGGGGAAACACATCTGCCCTCCTCCAGTCCTCAGGTACCACCCCATCCTCCCATGATTTGTTAAAGAGGGTAGTCAGGGATAACATCACTTCTGGGATATTGGATGCACTCGGCCTGAGGCCTTATGCCCAACCACCCCAAATGTGATGTTATCCCAGTACAACACACACCCTGTCATGCATTATTGCTTAATTATGGTCAAAGTATGCCAAAAATGATCACGTAGATGAAATCAAGTGCAAATCTTTATTATCAAGACATGAACAAAAGCTGTTTTTTTTTTCTTATATTACAGGTATGGCAGCAGAAAGGGTGCACACTGAAAAATAATGCAAATGAAGTGCTTGCATGTATTGAAAACATTCATCAGAGGTATCTAATTGCATAGGCAGAACATTTTTTTTCATTTACAGGGCATAGTATTCATGTTGTAGGTGCTAGCTAATAGAAAAGTTTTTTTTATTATTCATTTGTTCAGCATTTGATGGAGGATGAATAGAGAAGAGGTTTAGCAAGTCAAAATGTAAAAAAGTAATTGCCGGGTTTTTTTCCTCATGGGTCATACTATGCATACTGTAGGCGTTATCTAATAGAAAATGTGGGCCTTTGTTTTTTTTTACAGGATCAGTATTCACTGGAGGATGAATACATCACAGGTTCAGGAAGTCAAACTGTAAATAAGAAATCTTGGTATAATCTGGTTATAAATTCTATTTTACATTTGCAAGAAAGGAAGAGGAGCTAGATAAAAAATACACAAACAAGAAGGAGAATTACTATCATTTTTAATCAAGCAGCTAAGGAACTCAATAACATTTTCTTTTTGTCTTTTATGCTTTCTTGAATACAGCCAAATGTGGGAAAACAAGGTAATAACATTTTTTTTTCCATTTTTCCCCCAAGGCAGGTGAAGCATTAAGATAATACTGTAGTCTATATGCTACAATCATTGTATAAATAGTTTAAGTAGGAAGTGTCACACTTTTCTTAATACAGTTTATTGTTGGTGCTACAAAGTACAAAGGTAGTGGATTTTAGGGGAGCTGATTTCAGAAGGATGACAGCCATCTTTGAGGATAACCTAGAGAAGATCAGTCCAGATGTGGACACAGAATGTAGGTGGGCAATCTTTAAGTTGGGTCTCTTAGAGGCCACAGAAACCTGCACTAAATCCCACTACAAGAAAATAAAATCAAGGAAACCCAGTTGGTGGAGCAAGGAGGTGCAGGAGAGTGTAAGATAGAAAAGGCTAGCCTTCTGGAAGTACAAGAGAACTCATGGGTAGGAGGACTGCAAGGAGTACTACATGAAGCTGAGTGAGGTGAGCAGGGTGGTAAAGGCAGCCAAGGAGCTAAGGTTGGCACAGGGGATCAGGAAGGGGGACAAGGAATGTTTTAGATACATCAGGGAGAGAAGAAAGTGTAGGAGACAAATCACCAGGCTGAAAAAGGGAGGTGGGTGGACAAAGCAGGGAATTGAACAGGAGGAGGTACTAAATGAGTACTTCTGCTCAGTCTTTACATGGGAAAAGGATGGGAGAAGTCCAAAGGAGGGGTTAAGGCCGGGGATGGGGATGGGGGGGCAATAACAGATGGGAAGATCTCGGTGTAGGAGGGCCTAAAGTCCTTGAGGACAGACAAGGCCCCAGGCCTGGACAAGATCCACCTCAGAGTCCTGAAGGAACTGGAGAATGCCCTGGAAGCACCTCTGATGGAATTAGTCAATTCCTCCCTCCAATCTGGATGTGTACTACTGGACTGGAGGATGGCACACATTGTGCCACTCTATCAGAGTAGTTCTAGGGACAAGCCATGAACCTGATGTCAGTAGTGGGGAAACTATTGGAAACCATCTTAAAGGAAAAGCTGGTGGATTTCCTGGAGTTAAAAGGCTTTCAGGATGTCCATCAACACAGATTAGTCCAGGAGAGATCTTGTCAAACCAACCTGGTCGAATTGTTTGATTGGGTGACAAGTTTTCTGTATGGTGATCAGCCAGTTGATGTCCTGTACCTGAACTTCAGCAAAACATTTGACTCAGTACTGCAAGAGAGACTGCTGGGCAAGCTGAAGAGCCTGGGGGTGAAGGCTGAAATGGTGAGGTGGATTGGGAACTGGCTGAGCAACAGGCAACAATGGGTGGTGGTGGTGGTGGGGAGCTTTTGACACCCATGAGGGTCAATCATGCAAGAATCCGTTCTGGGTCAACTGTTATTTAACACTTTCAATGCAGATACCACAGAGGGAGTTAGGAGCAAAATGAGCCTGTTTGCCAAAAACTCTAAACTAGTAGCAGTGGTAGACAAAAAACAGGGGTGGAGGACTCTCCAGGAAGATCTGGGAAGACTTGAACAGTGGTTGGACACATGGAGGCTGAGGTTTAACACTCAGAAGTGTAGTGTAGTGCAGTGCACTTGGGGGCTAGGAATCCAGGGTACAGTTATCAATTGGGGGGACAACAGTTGACAGTCTCGGACATGGAAAAAGACATAGGAGTTGTGATCACTGGCAAAATGAATCACTCAGAAGAGTGCAGGAAAACAGCAGCAAAGGAAAACAGAATGCTGGGGTGCATTACTAGAGGGATCACTTTGAGGAGGGGGGAGGTTATCTTGCCACTTTACAACTCCTTAGTGAGGCTACACTTGGAGTACTGTGTGCAATTCTGGCATTATTATTTAAAGAAGGACATCATGCTCCTGGAGAGAGTCTAGAGGAGGGCATCGAAGATGATCCATGGAATGGGAGAAAAGCCCTATGAGGAGAGACTTAGGGAGTTTAAAGGGTACCTAAACAAGCAGTTTTTTAAAACTGCAAACTCCAAAATCTGGCTTCATAACAAGGTAAAGTAGAGGCTGCTGTTTACGTTTATACTAAAACTGCATTTATATAAATAACATAAATGCAGTTTCATAGCGTTTGAAAAATGTAAACATCAACTCTTCACTTTTAAAAAAACAGCCTTGGTTTCTCCCTAAGATGTCTGATAAGTCTGTTAAGTGATGAGTCATGATGACATCATCTGCGGCAAAGACAGAGACCCACATATATTTCTATAGTGCTTACTAGTTTTCTTTCCCTCTTTGTTTTGAATTGTTGTACCAGAATGATCAACACCATGCATTAACTCATGGATTATTTTGATCAGTTCACATGTTAGGCTATTATTTTGTTTACTTTAACTTGTGGAAAATGTTTTGCAATCCAGCTGACTTTTTCCTTGGCAAACTGCATTACAGTACAGCAATTCAATTACCTGATAATCTAGTGGTCATGTGATGCACTGAATTTTGTTTTTTGTTAACCAGGAGAGACACACTAAGCTGAAAGCTTGTTTACAGGTGTGGCCTGGGAGCACAAGGAAGTGTAATGACTTGCTCAGGGTCACAGAGCAAAGTACTGGTCTGGTTCAGTTCCAAAGCCCATGCTCTCTTGTTAATCCACAAATAAGGCTTTCTTTTTCCATGTGAAGCCCCTGCATCTAGTCTGCCTTCTGTTAAACATCCCGCCATCCATACCCTGTCCCCAGCACTGCCTGGGGCCACATATGTGCTTACGGTCTCATGAAGAGAATTATCATACCTCAGAGTGTAATCTTGTACCTCAGCAAGTTGTGCACACCTATACCACTACGCATAATCAGATGCCACTGTTAAAAAGGCCTCCCAAATCACTGTCCAGTGCACATTCTCAGTGTTTGACTTCTACTCCCACAGTAAACATTGAGAGGATCACTACCCTTCTGCACAGTGATGGTAGTATGTACAGTTCCCCTCTTGTGTTTTTTCCCACCTCATTAACCAACAGCTAGGTCTTCCTGGAGGGCTGAGCAATAAGCATCATGACCCACCAGAAAAACTGCTGTTCATGCCCTCATAAGGGCTGCACTTAAAAAGGATAACAGTATTATTAACAGGAGAGGCATACTAATACCTTGAGCAAATCCACCCGACTTCCAGTATCATTCTGCTCCTTTATCTGTGATCTGCAGAACCCCACAGGACAGTTCCCAGCAATTGTTCTCCAGTACTTTTCTGTGCTCTACTCCACAATTCGAGTTGGCTACCACCCTTTCAAATCTTGAATGAGCTATACACAGTTCCTTCAGTACTGTCCTAACAAATGTCAACACCTCCCCCCCCCCACCCAAGGATAATCTCCCTACACTGAATTCAAATAACAGTTTAGGTGCAGCCATGCCACTTTGAGTATTTCTCATCACAGGCTGCTTTCATCCACATTCAGGTAATGATCACGATGTTGGCAGCCCCACATTTTAGATCTCACAGTGATCTGCTCAATGTCCTCTTTCATGTCTTCAACTAACCTGAATATAGCTATACCCTGCTGGAATGGCATCTTCAGTCCCTCTCTGGGATTCATTCTTCTCACCTGCTTCCCACACTAAAAACTGGTGAGTTCACTACCCTTCTGCATCATGAATGTGGTTAGTACAGTCTCCCATGTTATTTTTACATATTAATAATAAGCATGATCTTCTGGTAAGCCAGGCTGATAGCTGCATTGCACAAGTGGAAACAGAGGCTTTCCTACCCATGTAAGATCAATCAAAGTCACCTATGATTAGGCACTATTAAATGTCATTCACAATGATGTGCACACCCATCATTTAGCAGTGCCTAATCAAAGGTAGCCTAGATCTTTTAAGGATAGAAAAGCCCATGATTCCCCTTGTTCCTTGTTGCTATGAGCCTGACTTACTGGAATGATATGTTTATATTTGATATGTCAAAATAAAATGGGGACTCTACTACTTGCATTCATGATGCAGAAGGGTGATGAGCTCACCAGTTTTCGGTGTGAGGAGGAATCAGTGAAGAATGAATGACAGAGGGGGACTGAGAAGGCCACTATTGCAAGGTACTGCTATACTCAGGGAAGGGAGAAGACAGAGGAGAGAAATATAAGCAGATTACTGTGAGAAATAAAATGTGGGCTGCCAGCACCTGGATCACTACCTGACCCCGATGTCCTGGCCAACATTGCCCTTCCCATAAAACCAGTTCATGCAATTGTCCAAGGCTGTGTGTGGATATTAATGTAAGAAATGGCTGCCACTACATGTTCAGTCACTTCACTGCCAGTCTAGTATTGCTTGTAAAACACTTTGGGATGCAATGTGTATGAAAGCCACTTTATAAATGATGATTCTTCTTCTTATTATTATTTCCCATGGAAAAAGAAGACAAAACAAGCATATATTTGAGTTTCAAGAAAGTATGAACTCTAAGACTGGACTAAACAAGAACTTTGCTACAAAAAGGTGGTGGCTCTAGGGGGTGGTGAAGGGTGTGGCTACACCCTCCCCACACACACACATATAATAATGTACTTGCGTGCTGCTGCTGCTGCATTTCACTTTGTTGAAGAAGTATGATTTATTCATCATACAAATGTTTACATTCAAACTATGGATTACATTTGTAGATTCTGTCGAAAACATACTAGAAAAGAATAGCAGAAAATATAAAGGTTTAATAAAAATGTTAAAAAGTGCATATTAAGCATGCACACCACCCCAGCACCCCCACTCTAGCATCTTGGATCCGTCATAACCACTAGACCACCAGGTTATTCAAGATGTGTACTGCACTGTGGTTTGCCACAGAGAAAGTTGGTTGAATTAAAACACAATTTCAGCATGTTAAAGTAAACAAAATGAACAGAACCATCACCTAACATGTGTATTGTACAAAATAATGCACATGGTTTTGACCATTTGGGTGAAACAATTCTATACAAAGGGACAAAAATAACTAGTTAGAACTATAGAGAGCCATATATCTTTCTGACTTTGGCTCCATTGATGTCATCACATAATACATTTGGCTGCCATTTTAGGAAGCAGGTAAGACAGTTTTTTTGAAATTAGAAGACTGATTTTACAATATTAAAATGCTCTAGAACCACATTTAGGTAAATTATATAAATGTAGTTTTAGCCTTAATGAATACAGAAGCCTTTCCTTTAGTCACCTACTAACTCAGATTTTTGAATAGTTTGTTGTCAGAATGTTCTTTCAGTATCCTTTAATATGTACTCCCTGGAGGGCAGAAGGAACAGAGGGGATATGATTGAGACCTTTAAATATGGGAAGGGCATCAACAGGGGAAACACTGAGGAGCTGTTCAGATTGAAGGGGGAAGGGACCATGAGGAATCATAGCCTAAAACTGGGGGGTGCAGAAGGGAACTGAGGAAGCATTACTTCAAAGAAAGGGTGGTGTCACCTTAGGATGCGCTACCTGAGGAGGTGATTGCAAAGGAATCCATGGGAAGTTTTAAGAAGGGATGGGACTGGTTCATGGGTAAAGTACAAGTGGGAAGGGAAGAAACCAATAAGGGAATTCAAGGGGGGACCGGGGGAGAGGGAGGGAAAAGGGGAAGGGCAGCAGCAGTTATTGTACTGTAAGCAGTATCTTGAGCAGATGTAATAGATCTTAAGGTCTAATCTGCTGGCATTTTTGGATGTTCGTATGTTTGTACTGTATGGGCTGGATATTCAAAAGGGTTGCGCCATGAGCAATAGGGTTGCTCATGCGCAAGTCCGAAAGTGCGCCATTCTGCGATATTCACCAAGAGGCAGTTGCGCCACCGAAAACAGGCTGAGCAACAGCGCAATGCAAATGAAGGCATGTGCAACCAAAGGGGGTAGATCCCTGCATGAAGAGCACAATGCGATATTCAAAGGGTTGCCCAATGCGCAATAGCAGAACAGCCGGAAGTTGTGCCCCAGCGGAAATAAGCCAAAATAAAAAGGCTCAAGGAAGAGGCGCAAGAATGCTACAGGGATGCCAGGTGAAACAGACAGAGAGAGACAGACAGTGACAGTCCAGAACAGGGCAGGCAAGGGAAGTTGTGTGGGACATAGGTTGCAGAGGCCAGTGGGGGTACCCGGTGCAGTGGAGGTAGCAGTCAGGACAGCGGGGGTAACAGAGCAACATCAGCGGGGGTCACAAGCCAGGGAGATGGACAGTGCCAGCTTCCACATGGAAGCTGTAATGAGGGTGAGAATGCATGCTACAGGGGATGTGGCCGTGGAAGGGCCCGTCGTGCATGCGCCCCAACAGGCAGTACCGTTGCCGCATCAGCTTTTGAGCTGTACACAGATGTAGACTGTGGGCGGTACTGCCTGGAACAGGCACACTGGAGACGGCTCTGTGAGCTGTGCAGTGATGTGATGCAGGCACCCTCACGACGAGTTATGCTCTGTCGGTGGAGACCAAGGTGACAGCCTGCATGTGCCTGCTCGCCACGGGCACCTTCAGAGAGCCAACAGGGGACACCACAGGCATCACACAGTTGGCCACGTAATGCATCCTCACCCAATTCCTCAGCGCACTGCTGCCACATGCTGCAGAGCACATCCATTTCCCCAGCACCGCGGCAGAGCATACAGCAAACATGCAGGAGTTCCACAGGGTAGCACATATGCCTGGCATGCTAGGGGCCATAGACTGCACCCATGTGGCCATTCTCACATCATCACCCGGCCCCGATGGGGCTGCATATAGGAACAGGAAGGGCCATTCCAGTGTCAACTGCCAGGTGGTGTGTGATGCCACTGGGCGCATAATCAATGTCTGTGCCACACACCCTGGTGGAGCACATGATGCCTTTATATGGTATCAGTCCGCACTGTGCCATCGATTTGAGAGTGGGGACATCCCCACAGGCCATCTAGTGGGTAAGTACGCATGTAGGAATTGCAAACGTGGGGCAAGGGTGGGAATGCCACAGGTGCTATGGTAGTGGCACACAGGGATATTGGCAATATGGACCTGAACATGATACTCATCTCCACCATCTCCACACAGGTGACAGAGGATACCCACTCCGTTCCTGGCTGCTCACACCATACCGGCGCCCCATGACCCCATCGCAGCAACGCTATAATGAGGCGCATGCCACCACATGCAACATCATCGAGCGGGTGTTTGGGATGCTCAAGGCATGCTTCCGATGCCTAGACACCTTCTGCGGTGCCCTACAGTACTGCCCCTCAAAGGCCTGTGGGATATTCCTGGCCTGTTGTATCCTGTGCAACATGGCCAAAGACTGTGGGATAGCCATTCAGGTTGAGGAGGGGGACAACGATGGGGATGCCAACGGAGCCGGTGATGATGGTGATGGGCAGCCCCCCCCTTGGATGGCAGGACCCCCGACTGATCCAGCAGGCCCAGCTGCACCGGGACACCATCACGGAGGAGCATTATGCATGACACAGGTGAGTCAAGGGGCCATGTGCAACCAACACTGTCCTGGCACAACCCACAGGCACACAGAGTAACACACCAAGGGTGCATGATGGCAAGGGGAGTGGAAGGGACCAGGCACACAAACACACCATCAGGGAGGGGTGGACAGTCATATGGACACACACACACACACACCAGGCTCAAAGCATACATGGGCAGGTGCACAGCAGAGCAGGAACAGACATGGCAAACACACAGATCCACAGACCACACCCACCACCTGTACTGTCCAAGTACGTGTGTCAGATGCTGGGCACCCTTGCACCTTGGTGTACAGTACAATGCAGGCATCATCATGCATATGCACCTGTGGACAGCAGTTGGGATGGTGTGCAGGTGGTCCCTATGTCGGCGTGATGTGCAGGGCACCCACCAGTGCACTGCCCACCATGATGCACATTGTACACAGGGCAACACCAGACAGAGCCCACACTGGGAGACAGGTCAGTCATGTTGCACTGTTCCACGGCCACTGCGGATGTGTGGGCAGCCCCGCCGTGACCCAACAGCACTGGCAGGCTGAGCAGGGGCCACATGGGGTGGCACCGATGGACCACCAGGGGGCCCACTGCGACGATCCCCACTTGTCCGCACTGGGGTCTGTAGTATGCCAAACATACCTGCACCAGGGGTGCTCGGGATGCCCACAGCAGAACCTGGCATCGACAGGCTGGGTGTTGCATGATGCCGGGAATGGGGAGTGGAGAGCGTACTGTGTGGGATGCATGGTACAGGGGCACCTGCTTGTGTGCCCAATGCAGCCACGACAGCGACCAATGCCTGGGTCTGCCTGTCAATGGCGGCAGTCACATCCATCCGCATATGGACCATCTCTGCAAGGATCAGAGCACAGTCCCCGCTGTGCCGCTCCACAGCCACACACAGTGCCTCCATGGACGTTGCAACCCGCCTTTGCTGCTGTACTGATTCCCGCAGCAGGCGGGTGTGCTATTCAAATGGGTACTGTGCCACAACGGCATCCTGTCCCCCAGGGTATGGAAGGTCCTGATGCTCAACACCCCTTGAGGGTGGGCGCTGTTCACCAGGACCAGGAATGGGCATATCAAAGGGTGGTGGGCATGTGCCACGCTGGACACTGTACCCCAGACCTGGTGGGTGACTGCTGCTGCTGCCCTCAACTGCTGTGCCCCAGGGACCACTCGTTCCACTGCTGTGGCCGCAACAGTGCCAGACACCTGCACAGCCACCGGTGCTGCCCCACTGGTGCTGACAGGCACAGCCTGGTACTGTGCCGACATGCTGGCACACACGTTGGAACCAGCTAGGCCCAGGGGCACGTGCTGGCCTGCTGTGTGTCTGTCATGTGACACACACATGTCACTGCCCATTGCAGTCCTTGCATCATCAATGGTGCAGGTACGTGCTACAGCCACAGTCAGAGCGTGCTGGCATGCTTGCATGCCAGACTGCTGAGACACAGGCTGTGCACCCACCACATCTCACTCACCGACAACAGAGTTGGCAGCCCGGCGTGCATGGTGGTGCAGTGCATGCTGGCTGGTGACAGAGGTGGATGGACCCTCCTCCAACTCCAGCAGGTCTTCCTCACTGCCTGAACCCACCACCACCATCCTCTGAAGACGAACAGGATCTGTAACAGAAAGTGAGGACATGTGAGTGCATGTGAACAACCTTCCCCCCTCCAACACCACCACCATGTCATACCGTGCAGTGATGGGCTTCCACCTGTCTGGAATCCACCTCCTGGTATGCCTCAATAGCACTCCACTGCATTGATGCAGCCAGTCGGTCCTCAGCCGGGGTCAGCTACACCACCGCTGGCTGGCCCCCGCCTGTGCCAGCACGTGCCGCCCTGAGGGCTGCCACCTTCTCCTTCACCCTCCTGCGGTCTGTCCCCATCTTCTTTTTGCATTCCTGCATGGAGCGCTGGTGGCTTCCATGCAGGTTCATTGCCTGAGCTACCCCCTCCCATGCAGCCACATGGGCCTGAGGGGTGCCCCACCATCCACTCAGTGGTGGCTCCTCCTCCAGGTAGGCCTGGAAGAGGGCCTCTGTCTCTGCCGTGGTGAGGTTGGGCCTCCTCCTCCACCCACCTTCACCTTGGCTCTGCTCGGTCATGTCGATCTGTATGGGTGGAAGTGGACACCTGTCACTGTGCAGTCTACAGCGTTATCCCTTGACCATTGTCCAGAACATCACACAGTATGCAACCCACCTCTCACCTGCAGTAACCAAATCTGGCCAGCGCAGCCCAATGTCGCACATTTATAGCGCAATGCATGCAAATTAGGAGTGGAGCAACTGTAATGAGATGCAAATTGCACCACTGTGCCTTTGAATGGCTGATCAGATGATTTGCATGTGTCAGCTGAATATCGCGCCGTTGCGCTTTGTGCAATAAGGTTGAGCCGGCTGAGCCAATGGCGCATTTCTGTGACTGTGTGGTACACTGCAATGCACATGCCCAGGTAGCTTACGCAGGCGTCTGCAGCGCTGATGATGTGCTGTGCGCGATCAGCAATTCAGGTCATGGCCACCATTGTGCCAATGGCGCTACAGTGCTGGTCACCATATGGCACTGTGGCAGTACTGCGCAATAGTCCACTGTAGCACTGGCACGCAGGTGTCCGATCTCCCAGAATGTGTGGACGTCTGATGGCGCAGTGCGTGGCCTTGTGCCACTGACCCATGACCTTGTGCCCGACCTTTGCCCCCTGGCGCTGTATGTCTGGCATGTGTATGGCTCTATCATGCTGTTCGGTGACAGGGCGATGTGGACCGACGGCGCTGTCCGAACAGCACGATAGGCAGTGTTGGAGTTGTATTGCGCAACATTGCCACTTGGGGTTGCCGCGCTGCAGAGCGCCATATTGTCACTGTACTTTTTGAAAATATCACGCAGGAGAGCACCACACTGGGGGGCTTTGGAGATAGCTAACCTGGTGGCTGTGGTGGAGCCCCACTATGGCTCACTGTTTGGGGGAGTGCCTCTGCAGGTGCCACGCACCCATGTGTGGCAGCAGGTTGCCACTGCCCTGGAGCAGGCCACTGGGTGGAGGAGGACCCCGGAGCAGTGCAGGCACCACTACGGTGACCTGCAGAGGAGGGAGCGTGCTCGGCTTGCGTGCCTCAGGTCATGTGCCAGGAGGGGCATTGTGCCAAGGCCAGGTGGGTGTGCTGTGTATGCACCGGTATTGTCTGCATGGGTGACTGTGTCATGTAATCTGCGCATGGGGGTGGGTTGGGCTGTGGTTTGCTGTGAGGGTGTTTGTAGGTGTGTGCTGTTTGGGTCTGTTTGTGTGGGCAGGCACACTCAATGGGGCAAGGGGCTGTCTGCTTTGGGATCTCACTGATGTGTTTCTCTTCCTTTGTCTCCCACAGGCATGGAGGAGCGGAGGTGGGCACAGGCTGAGGCCTGGGATGGCGGTGCCAGGGTGGCAGGTGGAGGAGGTGTGGACCAGCCACAGCCACAGCAGCAGCAACAGCAGCAGCCGCAGCAGCACCTGCTGCAGCGGCTTGATGAGGGTGAGTGTCATTACATCATGGATGCTATTGCATCCTGGGGGGGCACGGACACCTTCCAGGGACAACACTACCATGCATGCAACATGTGACAGTCATCACTGTCCAGTGGCACTGCATGTGTGTGTGTGTGTGCATCACTGGTGGTCCATGCATGCAACGGGCACATGGCTGTGGCACTAGCATCCCGATCACGTAGCCACGCCACTGGGCAGCCTTGGTTGTGCTGTGCTGGACATGGGCGGTGTGTGTGTGCAGTGGTACACATGGCCATTGCTGGCTGGTTGGGCTTGTCTTGTGCACGTTCACTGTGGGTGGGTGCATAGCATCACAGGTGCAGGGCACTTGGCTATATGCCTTGCATGATGGGTGGTGTTCAGGGATATGGACAGTCACAGCCATTGACTCTGTTCCCTTGTCCTAGGTATCCAAATCATGCGATGCATGGAACATTCCCTACAGTGGCTGACGCGGGTGTCGATTGCCACGCTTGACATTCTCATGGAGATGCAGCGCCATGGCGTGAGGCACCATAGGAGGCCGCGGGACCAGCGATGGGCAGCAGGAGGTAGCCTGCCAGGCACTAGCTGCGCATCCCGTACCCACTTCACCCATCCCTCACACCCTGCCTTCCCTCTCCATGTTGTTCACCCCTACCCCTTGCCCACCCTTACCTTGTACCCCTACCCCCCTTGTATTGTAAATATGTAAATAGTTCTGTTTGTTCCTTTTGGTGTTGTACATTTATTGGTTTGAATATATATATATTTTGATATGACTACTGTTGTGGTCTCTGATTTGCAGCTGGCTATGGGTGCTCAGTTGCAGTGGTGTGCATGGCATCTGGAGTGGTCTTGTCCTGGGGTGTGTGTGTGTGTGTGCATGGGGAGGTGTCTCTGGTGTGGGAGTGGCTTTCAGTCGGTCTTGCCATCTGCTGCCACCCACTGCTGGGTGCTCATGGTGGGTCTGGCTTATATGGTTCTGTGGTACACAAGGTTGCAGTGTGCCGGGGATGCATGGGGATTCCTGCAGTGACAGTCACTGCACATGGGTGGTGTCTTGGGGTCACAGTGCAGGGTGTGCTATGCACAAGGGGGGGCTGCTGTGCACTGTGGTTGTCGACCCCCAATGTGTGGCAGTCTCAGCCTGCCAGTGGGTGTGCTGGGGCAACATGGCCCAGCTGTGCTTTGTTGGCTTGTCCCCATGGGCCAGTGGATATTCCATCCCTCCCCCAGTGATGCTGTGCTTAGGGTGTGGGGGTGTATTGTTGGTTCTGCATTGTGTTCCTGTGCCCGTCTGTGGCATGGATGGTGGGCCCCAGCCTACCTCCCTGGTTGTGCAGTTCCATTGTTCTGCTGCTGGGGGGGCTCTCTGCTTGCGCTATGGCACCTCTGGACTGCTCAGCTGGGCTGGCCTTGTTGCGCTATGGCGCATCATATCTGCTCAGCTTCCCCTTCCTGGTTGCGCTATGGCGCAGGTTGTGCGATATTCAGACGTTGGCTGGATGCGCAATTGGCCTTGCTCATGTTTGAATATCGCGTCTATTGCGCATGTGCGCAATGGACTTGTGCTTGCTCCTGCTCTTGCGCACATTGTGGGCGCAGTTTGAATATCCGGACCTATGTTTTCAGTTTTTTTTAACAGCAAATCATGATATGTTGTAGTAACTCTGTTGCAAAGCTGTAGTCATTTTCTTGTTTTTTTTTTTTTATGGGGAATAGTCAATTTTTAATGTTGTAGAGCCAACACTGTTTTGGCATCATTGTCACAAGGATACTATTTATTTACTAGAAAGGGAACAGAAAGCAAATCATGATATGTTCTAGTAACCCTATTGCAAAGCTGTAGTAATTTTCTTATTTTTTTTTATGGGGAATAGTTAATTTTTAATGTTGTAGAGCTGACACTGTTTTGGCATCATTGTCACAAGGATGCTATTTATTTACTAGAAAGGGAACAGAAAGAAATAGTTGTTAGGTGCTTAATAAAGTGTTATTTTTAATGTAAAAACACATAAAGCAGAGCACACACTAACCTCAAATAGACAGCCATTGCACAGTTTCATTTAAAAAACATTTATTTTTACACACATAAAATGAAGCATTGCCTGATAAAGGATGGAATCACATCCGAAACGTGTCAGGCAATGCCTCATTTTATTTGTGTAAAAATACATGTTTTTTAAATGAGACTGGTGCCCTGGCTGTCTAGTTGAGGTTAGTGTGTGCTCTGCTTTATGTGTTTTTACTTTGCATTTACTTTAGCATTGCAGCACCACAGTCCTTGTGCACACTCTACTTGGTCTGTTTTGTGTTATTTTTAATGTTGGCTTGCGCGCATGCTCAAGCAACATTTTGCGGCTGTAGCACTGTACTAGCCCCTTCAAAGGTGTGTCAGTGTTGTGGCGAATCCGGGGGATGCTTTAGCTGGTGTGTCCCTAAACCGCCACCCAGTGAGCATGCTGCTGATGACAGCGGTTTCAGAGAGTGCCACCAACTTGAAAGAAATCCACCGCTGCAATGAGAGACAGGCTCTTCATTGCAGTGGCAGATCTCACACACCTTCATTATGTGCCATTCCTGGTGAAACATTTCAATAAACATGATGGTGGCTCTCAACGTCCACCTCTTGCAATCCCTAGAAAGCTGACTTTAGGGGGTGCACAATCCCCCTGTCAGCATGCCCCTCCCCAGTTCAATTTGTTTGTCAATGGGGTTCTCTATCCCTGTTGGCATAATTCCACCCCAATTTTATTTGTCTGCCAATGGGAGTGCCCAAGCCCCCTCGTCATCAGGCCCCACCAACACAGACATGCTTAATTTGCAGATAGAGTGCACAGTCCCTGTCATCTCCAGTCCGCCCCAAAAAAACAGGTGGCACACTGGGAGCCCAACCCTATTGTGTCCAAATGTCTTAGTGTCACCTGTAAAAACAAAAACCTTCCCCTGAATGTTTTTGTTTTTCCCATGCAAAACAAGAAAATGGTCCCTTGTTGTCCACAGTGCCCCCTTCCCCAACCTGCACCCACCCCCTCCGCACCCCACCTCCCACCCCACACCCACCCCATACTTACCTCTAGAGGTTGGCGCTACCATCTTCAGTGGAACAGGAACATGTCTGCACTCTTCAAAGATGACTGCGAACAGGAGAAATGCCAGTAAGCTGTAGAATGGCATAAATGGGGGGGAGGTTCGACTTAGGTGGATATCTCTGCCATTTTGACTTTTGACTCTAAATTTTCAACATGGAGTTCTTGAGACCCCACTTCATGAAATCAGTCACTGCCATTTCTTTATTAGGTCCCAAAAGGTCATTTCATGGTCACTGTGCAGAATCACCTTTTGGGACCAGTTAACAAAATGGCAGTGCCACTGTTCATGAGGTGGGCTCCCAAAAAGGCTATGTTGCAAATCTGGTGAAAAAATTCCAAAAAGTGACTGTTACGAGCATGTGTTGTGCAGTTTCCGTGCACGCTCATAAATTTGAGAATTGTTAATATCTTCACTCCAGATTTTCAACATTGCCATTTTTGCACACCTCCTTATGAACAGTACAGCTGTCATTTTTCACATCCTGCCTGAAATGAGTTTTTGCAATGTGGCACACAGTGGCACAATTGCTGTTTGGGACAGAGTAAGAAAATCACATTGACACTGTTCATGAGCAGAGGTCCCAAAATGCCTATGTTGAAAATTTGGTGAAAAAATTCCAAAACATGACTATATTATGAGCTTGTGATGCACAGTTTCCACCCACGCTTGCAACTTTGAGAATTTTTAATATTTTCACTCCATATTTTCAACATTACCACTTTTTCACACCTCCTTATGAACAGTACCGCTCTCGTATTTCACATCCTGCCCAAAACCTGTTTTCAAACCTGTGGCACACTATGAGCGTGGTCGCTGTGCAAAATCAACTTTTGGGAAAGAGCAGCCAAATCACAGTTCAACTGTTCATGAGGAGAGGTTCCAAAATGCCCGTGTTGAAAATTTGGTAAAAGAATCCCAAAAATGACCGCATTATGGGAGTGCAATGTGCAGTATCTACGCACGCTCATGTGTTTGCACATTTTTCATATTTTCTCTCCAGATTTTCAGTATTACCATTTTTTACACCTCCTCATGAACAGTACAGCTGTTATTTTTTGCATCCCGCCCAAAATGTGTTTTTACACCTGTGGCTCACAATGGCGCAGTTGCTGTGCAAAATTACCTTTCAGGATTGGAGTATGTATTCTTATTTGCTTTGTTGAATAATGGTTTAAGTGTATTTTTGAGAGGCAGGGTGTTTTTGAAAGTCTCGAGCCACACTGCACTTTCGTTTGGAAGCAGGTATGTGAATGCAGTAAAACCTATTCAGGTGTTATGGTATTTAATACATGGTTTTGTCAATGTGAAAAAACGGAACCCATTAATTCTATTACAGGAAGGTTGGTGGTGGTGTTTGGTGGGTGGAGAAGAAGAATGTTGTTATATCTGGCATGTGATGTCATGTACGTATATATGTAATTTGATGGATTGTGGCATGGATGTGTGTTTTTTAGTGTACTACAGGCTTAATGAGCAGTTCTGGGTTGCCGGTGGTCATGCGGTTTATTGCTGAGGGAGTGGGTGCCCAGGTTGGCTGAGTGGTGGGGGACTGGAACAGGTATTAACTGTCTTTTTGGAATTGTATCTGTGTGTGATAATTTGTTTAGTAGGGATTGCAGTGTGTGTCTGTGTCTGGGTGTGTGTTTTTTTTTTGTGCGGATGTGTTATGAATATTTAAATATTTTTCTTGGAGCACATACCGAACTCCTTTCCATTTTCAGTTCATTCTGCTTCTTCTCCTTCCTCCCTGTAGTCTTTTCCTTATGACTTTTGCTCTCCTACCTGCAACTGTCTATGTCCCTCTCCTCTTCTTATTCCCTTTCTCTACACATGTAAAAGTGTGTATTTTATTTTCTACTTGCATTCATTAGTTTGCCTCTAATTATTTATATTTATGCTTCATGTATTACCATATTACTTAACTGACTTCTTATTTTCATTAATTTATTGTTTAGCTATTTCTTTCTCCCCTTTCACCTGGATGCATCTGGAAACAAGATGTTACCAGCTCAGTATGTCTTTCCTGGTTAAACTTTTAAATAAATAAATAAATAAATAAAATAAAACTGAATCTGATATTCTTTGCAGTAATGGTTGACCAGTTAAAGACGATTCTGAGTAAGTCTTCCATGTTTTTCTTTTCGGATGTAGATGTTGATTGTTGAACCACATTAAGGTTTGGTTGACAGTACTGCAAAGTCTTTCCGCTGATAATGCTGGATACTTTTTTGCCATTTGCTTCCATTTATGTGAGGAATAATCATTCAAACTGTGAAGTTGATTATGGCTTGAGATCTGAATAATTTCACTTGGGGGGGCAGTCCAGCATCATTTAAATTGTGAATAATATGTTCTCTTGCACAATGATTCATTATGCATGTGTCTATAATGCATGCCAGCACCAACAATCATTTTTTTCCATCATTTGTTTTTTTTTGTTTGTTTCAAGTGTCGGATTTTTAAACCAAATCGATAGGATATGTTTTTTGCTTATACTGAATTCCTATTGGCTTCCAGGAAAAATAGTGCATTTGGAGTTAACATGTTCGGAGTGTATTCTTATTTGTATTTCAGGTAATTTTGGAAAGGGCATCTTGTCTGGTTAGATGGTACTGTATAAGCTCATGGTTCTAGACTCCTTGGGCTCAGTTTTCAAAGATCCCTTAGATCACTGAAAGTTGCAGATATCTAAGGCTGTGGCAATCTCAAGGTGTGTCAGGGATTCTGCACAGTATTTTATAAAAATGAGGGTCCCTGCTTCCAAGATCTGAGATTTGCCATAGCCGCAGGGTTGCATTGAAGAAGTGGTGCACCTGAAGAGTTTGACTGAAGGATCCATCATCCCACCCACCAGTGCAAACACTTGAGGGGCTACAAAGGTGGAGAGGTGAATATGTCTGCAAGATTGGGACCCAGGGCAGAAGGAGCACAAGGGGTGGTTTAGGGAATTACGGGGTCATGGCAGCAATGTGAGGATAATGAGGTGGCACCCTGTGGGGGTGCTTTGTGCAAGTGCAGGCAGCTGACTGACTCAGGTGTGAGGATTTGGCAGGAAGGGACCAGAACCTGGCCTCAGGTGCATGTAGCCCTGGCACCTGCCCCATAGGTGCCAATGACCCCAACACCATAGGTGGGTAGCAGACGGCTGCAGGGTGCAGGAGGTGGATGGGAATGATCCCTGAGCACTGCAAAAGTGCCCTGGTACTTGACTCCCTTTATGGAGGCAGGCTGCTGTCCACCTAGGGTATTGGGGTCATTGGCACCTATGAAGCAGGTGCCAGGGCTATGTGCACCTGAGGCTGGGCCCTGGTCCCTTCCTGCCGAACCCCCATACCCAGGCTGATCAGCTGCCTACACTTGCACAAGGCACCCCCCAGGGTGTCCTTCAACAACCTCATGTTGCACTGTGCCCCTGTCACTCCCTATGTTACTGCCATTCTCCTTCTGTCCCCTGTCACCATATTGCAGCCCCCCAATCACCACTCTGGCTGACAGTGGTGCAGGGCTCTTTCACCACCTCCTGGCTAGTCTAACCTGAGCCCTCCATTGTGACCATGGTAGGGCTTCTACAAATATCAAATAAGGGGATGATGCAGCCCTGATGTGGAGCAACCACCCTTGTGACTTGGCACATGGCCACTTTTGCTGAAAGGGTGGTTCATGGGATTTGCCTCATGGCATCCCAATTTCACTGTAGCCATTGTTCAAAAATCAAGATGGCCACAGACTTTGACACAAGATGCCACTTGCGTGATACTCATTTGGTGCAGGCACCTTATGTCATAGTTTTACTTTTGAAAACTGAGCACCCTGTCTCTTTTGGGGTCTTTCCTGTCCAAATCTTTGTTTGTCATCCTTGTATGAGTTCAGTGTAGGCTGTGTGGTTTTCATTATGTTTGTAGGTGACATCCCCTCATTGCACATTATGGGGTTTGGTGTTGCCTCTGACCCGGAAGTACCTGCAGACATTTAAACACATTATATGCAATAATGAGTCTGGTTTATGTGATCTGATATCTTTATTTTCATAGAGGGTCTCAATGATGTTATCTTCCTGCTCAGCTGCAGCTCTTTTTCTCGACCCTTTGCCTAGGCTTTTTGATTGCTTTACTTTGAATAATAAAACTTGTTCATCTTTAGGAGGCAGTATAGCGAAGTGGCCTAAGGCTCTGAGCTACAAATCTGGTGACATCCAGCAGACCAGACCTGGATTTGAATCCCACAGCTTCCACTTGCATACTTTGTAACCCTGAGCAAGTCGCTTAACTTCCCTGTGCTCTCAGGTCACTCCTGTAAAAAAGCTTTTAGTTTAGTGTGCTATTCCTAGTTAAACAACTAAAAATAAATAAATAAATAATCATCTTTCTCAAATATTGATCCAGTGGCTAGAGATGCTTGATAGACTTTTGTCTTTAAAAAACATTCCACATTTTGGAGTGCTGAATAAAGTATGAGAGGTTCATTATCCTCTCTGTCTATATATTATAGTTATGAAGTACCTGCAAAGGCGGTTACTGAGAGTGACTGGTGATGTGTCTTGCAGTGGTCGTTTTTCTACAAAATTGTCTCTGAAGTAATTTGTCAGCATATTTATGTCCAATATTGTTTTTCTGATGTACATTGATTCTTTGTGCTGTCTGTGAACTAGTCTGTTCCTTCACCAGTAGGTAGCATTGTTACTGTTCGAGTAGTAGGAGCTTCAGAAGGAGAAGGTTCTTCAGGTACTGGAGGCTATAATTAATGTAGTTGAGTAGGTATATTACTGTTGCTTTTTGTTCTGTATCTGGTGCTAGCTCTGCTGAGTTGTTTTGTATACAGTCAGGATGCAGAGGTAAAGGTGGTTTGGTAGTTGTTAGTAGCTGTGGAGTTAAAACAGTACTTAGTGCAATTGTTTGGTTTGACACTGGTTGCGATGGAAATGGTATTGCTAGCTGTATGATCAGTTCTTCTAGTGGTTCCACACCATTTTCATACTGAGTTAATATCATCTAGCTCTAAATCAAAGATATGTTTTGCTGTATTATTTTTTCAGGTTTGGGGCTTTTATTTGAGAAGCCACATTTGTCAGTCTGGTAAGTGGAATGAAAATGAAAGAGTAGCAGCAGACTTCTAGAGCTTAAAAATCATTTTTTTGATTGTAAACTTTGTTTCTTTTTAAATGAAATCTAACAAATTTTACCTTTAGTGAAGATGTCTGCGATTGTCACCAGATCAATTCTATTCAGAGGGAGTAGCTGTTGATGGCATCACCTTACGTTGGCATGGACCAAAGGAGTGTGGTCAATAGCGTGTGGTCAAAATGTCACAATATGGAAGAGTGCAGCACATAAAATAGAACTTGTGTGACACTGCGTAGTGAGGAGATGCCTTAACCACATGCTGCAAATCCTGAGTTTAATGATGTGCCTTTTACCTCCAATTTCATTGGAGTGGTGATCCATACCAGTGTTGTGTGGTAATTGTAAATGTACGCTACATTAAGGGAAAGATTTCTCTGGGGTGGTGTTCCATGGCAGAGTGGTGTGTAGTAGTAAATCTACTCTTAAGGGAAAGGTTCTTTTTTCTATTTGTGGAATAGTATGTGCTGTTGTATGCATGGCTAGTGTGCAATGCTTTTCCAATTATGCTGTTTTTCCACTAGGAGTTATGGACAGGTGCAGTTTTGCCTTGCAGAGTTTTGTCTATGCTATTTTTTACCATGCTGTATTATTTTTTAGTGGAATTGATGTGGAACAGCTGTTGATTGTAGCTACTGTTTAGATGCAGTTGTACAGTATGCATGCTGAGGAGGAATAGAGCATTTTATGGCTGCAGTGAGCAGAGCCCTGTAGACCTCCTGTTATGAGAAAAGGACCCAGAGCATTCCTTGTAAATGAACAAAATGTTGGAGTTGCTCCACAGTTGTCTCCATGTCCATGGAGCCCTCCACTCATGCTGTCTCTATTGAAGTAGCACTGCACTATTTTTACAGTGCTGGCAGTCACAGCAGAACACAGCACACTCTGCCATGTCAAAGATACTCAGTCCCCAGTGTTGTGATCGTGTTCTTCCATGATGCTGGTCCTTCTTTTTTTTTTATATATTTTTCTCCCCCCACCGATCCCTCCCTCTCGGGTCCCACCACCCTGTCCCCCCCATAAACATAATAGTGACATTAGGGGCCCTAATACCCTAGTGTTGCAATTGGGTATCCTCTGTCCTGTTTTTTTTCTTAACTTGTAAAATGAAAAATGTCAATTGATGTCTTTTGCGCAGTTTCTGACCCCACATCTGACTCTTCCACTCAACATCCATCCCCCACCCCAAGCCCTTACTTACCCATCGGGGGTCCAAGGTCATAATCCTCTGTGGACCACATATACATTTTCACTCTTCAAAGCCAGTCCACAAACTGATGACATGGATATGCTGTTCAATGTATTTCAATGGGGTTTTGAACTTAGAGGCATAACTTGTCCATGTTTGCATAGTTTTGGCCCAAATTTTCAACATGCCTTTTTTGGGACTTAACCTCATCAATAATCACATTGTCATCAGGCAGATCTATCTTGAAAGGTGATGTAATGGTCTCTGTGAAAAATTACCTTTTGGACAGGAGTTGAAAATTTTCTTTGCTCGTGTTCATGGGGTGGGATCATAAAAAGGTTATGTTGAAATGTTGGTGTACGAATATTAAAAACAACAAAGTTATGAGCCTGCATTGAATTTTGCAAACACAGCCTCATAACTTTGGTAATTTGCAATGTTTTTACACTAAATTTACAACATAGCCATATTAATAAAGCTCCACATAAATGCGATAACTGTCATTTTTTAGATCCTGGCCAAAATGTTTTTTTTCACATCCTAAAGGGTGATTTCACAGTCTTTGCCTGAAATCACCTTTCAGGTAGGAGTTAAAATATTTTGCTGCCCTTGTTCTTGAGGTGAGGTCAAGGGCCCTGAACTGATAACTTGTCAATAAGCCTGCGACAAGGCCTGGCAAAACTACAAATCCTCACCCCTCCCATGCAACTAAGTCACCTACCACATGCTCCACAACAAGTGCACAAAGGCCATCCGATTAGGCAAGGCTGAATATTTCAACAACACCCTAAATGCAAATCTTGAAAGACCCTCTAAATTCTGGACAGTAATTAACTCCCTATTCTCCCCTCAAACAGCAAGCACCCCACCTCTCCTCCTTGCCCAAGAGCTCTCCTCTCTGACTCTGGAAGGTAGCCTCTGAGTGTAATTCCTATTTTACTACTTGCGCCCTGGCCCTTCTTGATTCCCTACCTCCTGCACCCACTCCTGCTCCCCAGCCATCTACCCCCCTACGGCTGGTAGGAACCCCTTCTCCTTCAGACTCATCTCCCCCACTGAAACCCTAGATGCCCTTCACTCCCTGAACCCCTCCAAAGGCAAATCCCCTGATAGTCTTGATAACAAACTCCTCTTCCTATCTGCCCCCACCATCACCACTCCTCTCGCGGCCCTACTAAATCTTTCTTTCTCCACTGAGTCACTCCCCACCAAATGGAAGCATGCCATTGTCCTACCCCTTCCAAAAGGTGGTGATCCTACCTCCACAACTAACTACCATCCCATCTCCCTCCTCCCCACCCTTGCCAAACTCCAGGAACACCTAGTGCTATCCCAACTCTCTCACTTTCTCAGAAACTAACTTCTTCACCACATTTCAGTCCAGCTTTAGAAAACACCACTCTACCACCTCCTCCCTACTAAGACTCACAGACCCCATCCTCACTGGGATGGACAAAGGGTTAATCACTGCCGCTATTTTTATTGACCTAGCAAAAGCCTTTGACACAGTATCCCATTCCCTCCTACTATCCTGTGTATCAGGGGCTGGGCTAGCAGCATCTGCCACAAACTGGTTCAGTGTCTACCTTCTAAATAGAACCCAATCCACTAAAATAGCTGACCACACCTCCCCCCTCTCCCTATCACCACCGGTGTTCCCCAAGGATCAGTTCTTGGCCCCATCCTTTTCTCCATCCTTCTAAACGATCTGCCTAACTCTTGTTCCACTTTCGCAATCCACATGTACGCAAATGACACAGTCCTCTTTACCTCTGGCCAGACCCACGAAGAAGTCTTCTCCAAACTTCAATCCGATTTCAACAAAATCCAACACTGGTTCAATACCAACCAACTCTCCCTAAATGCCAAGAAAACTGTCTCTATGTCTTTTGGCACTAGACAGCACCTTTCCAAACACTCTCCTCCCCTCTGATCCCCTCACTAACTTGCTTGCACCAAATTGCAACTGCCCCTGACCTCTTCCCCCCGATAGCTCATCTCCCACCATCCCCCCATAGCACCTGACCAGTGGCTTGGCCTTCACCTAATAGTCTGGCTTATACACTGCCCTACGCACTTATACTGTCTCTCTTACTCACTCTTATTCATGCCTAATATCTCCCCTCCCTCCTACCTACTAACCTACGGTCTTCAGCCATACTCACAGCTACTAACTCCCCTCCCCCACCCCATCTCCTCTAACTCACCCCTTACACACCGAGTGTTCTAGCCCACTCCTCCCCACCCCTATCCTTACTCTCCAACTCTTACTGTCAACTTAGTGCAGCTTGCTTCAGCTCAAGTTCTATCACTGGCACTTAAGTTCCACTACTGGCACCTATGTAACATGTATTACCCTCGATGTGTACCATGATATGCATACCATGTCCTTGAAGACCATGTTCTGTTCTGTTCTCCAAATGTAACATGTTCAAATGTAATCCCTCCCTATTCTGTACATTATCTGTATTGCTCTACTTCTATGATTAATTATTGTCTGTATACCTTCCTCCACTGTAACCTGTCCCCACAGGTCACACCGTGAGATGAGCATCTTCTTGCTCAATGTGCCTTTCCTGGTGAAACATTTTCAATAAATAAATAGATAAGAAGACTGTTTAAAATTTGGTGTACAAATATTAAAAAATAAGAAATTTATGTGCCTATGCTGACTTTTGCGAATGCAGCCTCATAACTTCGGTAATTTTAAAAATTTTTACCCAAAATTTACAACACAGCAATTTCTTTAAAGCACCTCATGAATGTGACCGCTGTCATTTTTCAAATCCTAAACAAAATTATTTTTACATCCCAAAATGTGATTTCATGGTCCCTGCACTAAATCACCTTTTGGGAAGGAGTTGAAAAGTTTCTGTGCCCATGTTCATGAGGTGGGGCCATGTTGGAAATTTGATGTAAAAATAATAAAAAGCAACAAAGTTATAAGCCTACACTGAATTTTGCGAAGGCAGGCTCATATGTTTAGTCATATTCAATATTTTGCCCCAAATTTTCAACATAGCCATTCCTTTACAGTACCTCATGAATGTGACAGCTGTCATTTTTCAACTTCTGCCCAAAATGTGTTTTTGCATCCCAAAAGTTGATTTCACAGTCCAAGTGCAAAATCACCTCTAAGCCAGGAGTTGAACATTTTCTCTGCCTGTCTTCATAAGCCAGAGTCATAACAAGGCTATATTGAAAATTTGGTTAAAAAATACTACAAAATAAATTTATGAGCCTACGCTACATTTTGAAAATGTAGGCTTGTAATGTTGGTAATTTAGAATATTCTTACCCCTAACTCCTCAGCTGCAGACCTATTGGCTCTGGCCAGATCTTGTTTATATGGTATCAGCACTTGCATTAGAGCCTTATAAAATTCTGCTTATTTTTGCCAGCCAGTAATATTTTACAACATCCAAACTCCCAGGAGAGAAAAAAAACTGACAGCAGTGAAATCTCTGGGAAACCCTGGCCTTAGATTTTTCCCTCTTCCACCTGGGACCATGCAATGAAATGAGCACTGAACATATTTGTAACATCTGTTTAACATAAGGGGACAGTATGTGTTATGTATTGTATTGAATTTTGGTGCTTGTGCTTACTTGCACAGTGCGTGACATGTGTGCAGTAATGTGTATACTGTAGTTAGTAAAAACTGTGTGTTTTTATGGCTGTGTGGGAGGAGCCCTGCAGACATTTTGGGATGTCTAGGAGAAAGAAAGAGGATTGTGGAAGCACATGACAGGATTCTTCAGTCATGTGCTTCCACTGTGCTGTGGCAAGATTCCAGTAGTCTATCATTAGTGCATCTCTCCCCTCTGTGGCTGCACAACTCCCTCTCTATGAGGGCACTATTTTTTCAGCCCTTCACTTCTGCAATTGGGTCAGAAAAAAACTGCCATGCCCAAGCTGGCCACTGCAAGTTTATTGCGCATGTGTGAGAATTGCGCATGAACACCTATGTCACAGGAGCCATTTTGGTCACAGCTGCTATTTCCAGCACACGTGCAGTGATCAATAGTCACTGTACATGTGTGAGAATCACACAAGTATGGCATCAGTTGCAGGGGATCTCTGAGTACTCTTTTACCCAAGCACACTGCTCTGCAACTGCTATGGTGGTTCTGATAAGATCTTGTTTATATAGCCTCAGCACTTGTATTAGGGTCTTGTGAATGTGCGTCATATTTTCACAAGACAGTATCTTTCACAACATCCAGACTCTCAGGAGAGAAAATAACAGCCAGTAGTAGAAATGTCTGGTAAACCATGGCCTTGGATGTGTCTGCCTTCCTCCTGGCAGCACTTAATGAAATGTAGCATATATCCTGTGTTTTATATTCATTACTGTGTGTACTGTGCTTTATCATGTTTTTTTAAATACTTCACAGTATAAAACATTCCATAGTGCAATAAAGTGTCCCCTACATTTTAACACTGTAACATTTCCATATGGATGACAACATCATAATCATAATTACACAGTACAGTAGGTACTATATTTTACAAAACAAATTGTCATAGGAAAACAGAGTTCAGCAGTACAGTACGATGTGTTATTCACATTCATGTCACACATCTGAGTTTGGCCACCACAACAGCCAACACATTTTGTAAGTGTGCAATGTATCTTTTGCAGTGCCTTCTTTTTAACATCTTCCAAAATCGCTTGCTAGCATCACGTCTTTGCTTTGCCTCTGGTTCCTGTGGTCATACTGCAGTTCAATTTGCACTAATAACAATATGTGACATTTTAATGGTTTCTGAAACTGCAGTACAATTTAGCATCACTAACCCTTGAAAATGTGCTGTGGGCGATGCCTGTGGTTACATATGGTGCCCCAAACAAGAAGGTTTAGTGCATGCTTTGGCTTCAGCTTCATGGAGTCACAGCTCTTCTTACAAAGCAAGATGGAAGCAAACTGTTCCAAAGACACTGTCATTTTGTCAAAAAACAAGACATCATGAAGCATCTCCTTGTTCTTTTTCCATGTCCTACCTTGCTACAGTTTTTTTTCTTTGTTCACGCCCTGTGTCATCAGGCAAAACCTTTACACATATTTAAAAAAAAAGATAATGTACTGTACCTTACGAGATGCAGTATGCTGTGATAACAAAGTATTGGGTAACATTTTAAATAACTTATCATGCTCACCTGTATGTCCACCTCATCTGACAGCACATTGGCTTGACAGATGAGACAGGTGCCACTACTCCATGTTCAGTGGCCTGACATTCAACAGTTTCTCTTGTGGTGGTCTTGTTGTCTTCTGTTAGCATGGTGGTGGTGGAATAAACGCAATTGTAGGAATGTCAAGAATATGGCAAAGACCCTCAAAGCAGCCCAGAAAAAGGCACCTAATGTAAAGTATAGTACTGTTCATTACTTTTGTTTTTGCAATGAGTACTGTATTATTAAATTCTATAGCACATTCTTGTTTTAACAAGCAGTATGTGGCAATAACTGTTATTCTAATTTTTATTTCTAACAGAATAAGCTTGTTTCCTTCAAACAGTGTACGCTTGTTGATAAAATAATTGACCGTGGAGCATCAAGCAGCTGCAATGAAAATGACTACATAAAGTGAAGAAAATGGCACTAAAGAGGTACCAAAAAATGAACAGGAAGAAGCTAGAAGAGAAATGAAGACATTACTAGAGGAGAACAATTAAGTACTGCAGGAAACAGAGGAGGACCAAATAGAGGTTTACAGAGAACCTGATTTTGAAACTGAGGCAGAGCAGCCAGATGTTAACAGGGTTGTGGAACATGCAATCAAGGAGGAACTCCAGATGTTATCAGGGAAACAGAAAATACAGTCGAGGAGTAACTGCCAGCAAAGATGTTAACAGTGGGATGGAGAATAACATTGAGGAGGAACAATGAACAAGATGACATTCCAGGTGTGCATGAACAAGAACAGGAAGAGGATATGCCAACTCTCAAAACTGAACTGCATGACATGGCAGAAAGGGTACTGAGCATTGAGAAAAATATGGACCTCTTGCTCCACTTGTTACAGATGTACAGTGTCACGTGCTTTTACATCTGCATGAGTGATCACTCGTGTCTTTCATCCAGCTTCTTGAATCTGATTTGCAGATTCCAAGCAGCGGAAGCAGCAATGGAACTGCATTAGTAAGTTCAGACTCAAGAGTCTCAACATATGCAAGTTATGCCTGCTATTGAATACAATAACATTATATCCTCCCCACATGAAATGCTAATTGTTCTGATACTAGTGACAAAGTTGACTGGCTGTCCTAAGCATCATGCAGTTCTGTTTTTTTGGACACTGGTGTCTCAAACTCAATATCTGTCCTGGGGGAAAGCATAAACTGGGATTGGAGCAGGGGGAAGAGACAAACACCAAGTAAAATATGCCATGAGATTTTATGGATAGTCAGGTGGCACTTGGAAGCTGGCAGTAGCCACATTGAATTTATAAGGGACAGAGTAAATGAACAGTTAAGAAACTTAATAACGACTGCAAATCTTATCAATGTATAAGCACAGTACAGTAGGAGACATTTTATGATTTGTGTAAATTTTTTTTTTTCATTTGAATTAAAATTTAAACCTAAAGTGCTATTTTGGCATGGATTTCATTTTTATTGATAATGTACTGTAATTGTGGTGCCATATTATAACACCTTTCCATATTATGATGTAACACCTTGCCTTTAAAGAATACAGAGGTATGATTTCAGTTTGGATAATGCTGAGGAGGTGCATATGCCAATGCTTCTAATGGCCATTAGTAGACCCTTAGTGTAACAATAATCACAAGTGTGTTAATAAAGTAAATCACAGTTTGCACACTTTATAAGTGCTATTACTGTGTGATTTCTAGATGCAGTTTTAATTTATAAGGCACTATACTGATGCAGGCAGATAAGTCAGTCAAAAACAACTTCATCTCATGCCTCTAGTCCTGGAACATCTTTTTCACTTAAAAATAGTGAATTCCTGCACCCTGTTCCTCCCTGTAAGATACTTGTATGTCTCTATCATATCCCCTCTCTCCCTCCTCTCCTCCAGGGAGTACATGTTCAGTTCCTTCAACCTGTCTTCATAGGACTTGTGATGCAATCCATGCACCATCTTTGTTACCCTCCTCTGAACCTTCTCTACCCTGTCTATGTCCTTACATAGGTATGGTCTCCAGAACTGTACACTGTACTCCAGGTGGGGCCTCACTAGTGTCTTGTATAGTGGAATTATGACCTCTCTTTTCCTGCTGGTGATGCCCCTGCCTATACATCCCAGCATCCTATTTGCTGTACCTGCTGCCTTGTCACATTGATTCCCTACCTTGAGATCATCAGAGATGATAACCCCAAGATCCCTTTCCTGCTTGTTCCATGCTATATTCTCACCCCCCAACTGATATATTGTGCCAGGGTTTTTGTGCCCCATATGCATTATCTTGCACTTCTTTGCATTGAATTTCAACTGCCAAACCGTTGACCATTCTTCAAGTTTCTGCAGGTCCCTTCTCATTCTGTCTACACCCTCTGGTGTGTCTACTCTGTTACAGAGCTTTGTGTAATCAGCGAACAGTGAAATTCTGCCTTCTAGGTCCTGTGCAATGTCACTGATGAAGATGTTGAATAGGACCGTCCCAGCACTGATCCCTGTGGTACCCACTGGTCACTCTTCCCTCTGTGTAGTGACAGCCATTTACCACCACCCTCTGTGTCCTGCCACCCAGCCAGTTACCTACCCACCACACTACTGTCCTGCCCACACCCATATTCCCAGTTTGTGTAATAGTCTTCTATGTGGCACAGTGTCAAAGGCCTTGCTGAAGTCCAGATAGGCCATGTCCACTGCCCTCCCCTGATCCACCTCCCGAGTCACCCTGTCAAAAAATTCAACCAGGTTGGTCTGACATGACCTCCCCCTGGTGAAACCATGCTACCTTGGGTCCTGTAGTACATTGACAACCAGATGTTCCACCAATCTCTCCTTCAGTAGTGCTTCCATGATCTTCCCCACTACTGAGGTGAGGCTGACTGGTCTGTAGTTCTCTGCTTCCTCTGTGTTCCCACTTTTGTATAAGGGGAATACATCTGCTGTCCTACAGTCTTTGAGTACCTCCCCTGTTTCCAGTGATTGGCTAAACAGGATAACCAGAGGTCCAGCCACCACCTCTCTTAGTTCTTTAAGGACCCTGGGGTGCACCCCATCTGGCCGCATTGCTTTATCAACTCTTATTACTTCCAGTTCCTTCAGGACCCTTTCTCATGTAAAGGGACTTGTGTCCATTTCTGCACCATTCTCACCCCTTGTACTCCATTCAGACCCATTACCCTCCTCTTCCTCAGTAAAGACTGAGCAGAAATACCTGTTCAATATGTCAACTTTACTGTTGTCATCCTCCACACAGCCCCCATCCTCCCCCTTCAGTCTCACTATCCTCCTTTGTCTTTCTTTTTTCACTTATGTACCTGTAAAAGGTTTTGTCCCCTCTACCCACTGATTTTGCAATGTGTTCTGTCTGAGCTTTGGCTTCCTTACTGACCTCCCTGCCTCCCTTTGCTTCTCCTGGTACTTCTCCCTATCCCCTTCTGCCTGTGTTCTTTTGTATTGCATGAATGCAATCTTTTGCTTTCACTTTCTTTGCTACCCTTTGGAAACCATAATGGTATCCTCTTCCTTTTCCTCTTGCTAACCTGCTTAATGCATAATTATGTTGTTCTTATAATCCCCATTTTAAATACTGCCCACTGTTCCTCAACCCCTGATTCCTGTCCCATTCCCCTTAATGCCTCTTTCAAGTATCTCCCCATTTTCCCAAAGTCTGCCCCCCTAAAATCCAGGATACATGTTTTTGTGTGGTTTGGTTCTGCTCTTTCTGTGATTTCAAACCACAATGACTGGTGGTCACTGTTCCCAGGTGCTCCCCCACTGTTACCCCCATCACACTGTCCCTGTTTTTGAGCACAAGGTCCAGTATTGCCTTCTGCCGAGTTGGTTCCATGACCAGTTGCTTGAGGAAGGCACCCTGAAGGGAGTCCAGGATAAACCTGCTCCTAGCTGCTGCTGCTGCTGGGATGCTCCAGATGCTCCAGTCATTGTCTGGAATATTGAAGTCTCCAACCAGTACTACCTCACCCTTGTCTGCCATCCTTTTGATGGCTAGCATCAGCTCCCTATCTGTTTCTTCCTCCTGGGCTGGTGGTCTATAGACCACACCCGTGTGGATGGCTGTCTGCATTTTCCTTTCCAGCTTAACCCACAGTATCTCTCCCCCATTTTGTTCCTTCTGGATCTCTGTGGCCCTTATGTCATTTTTCACATACAGTGCCACTCCTCCTCCCTTCCTGCCTGCTCTGTCTCTTCTGAATATGTTGTAGCTAGGTATGGCCATCTCCCAGTATTGGTTATCATTACACCAGGTTTCAGTGATGGCCACAATGTCCAGGTCTGACTGCACCATGACAGCCTCCAGATCTTCCATCTTGTTGCTAAGGCTCCTGGCATTTGCACACATGGCTTTCCATGATTTGACCTCCCTAGACTGTTTTGCTGTTCTACTCCAGCCCCTTCCTTGGTTGTCCTTTATCCCTGGTTCTCCTTGCTGTCTGCCCTTCTGCTGAATTTTGCCCCTTTTCTGCCTATCCACCCTATGGGCACTAATTCCATCTTTTACACACTGCTTTGCAGAGATAGCCACCTCTGGTTCACTGGTTCCACTGCTAGCTGTGGGGTGAGCAAGCAGGTACCCTCCTTGCTGGCCTGCCACCCCTTTGCTAGTTTAAATGCTTGTCAATGTAGCATTTAAACTTATCATTGAGTGCTTGATTCTCTCCAGGATGGATGCAGGCCGTCAGGCTTGAACAAACCTCCATCCCTCCAGGTGAGTCCCCAGTCACTAATGAATCCAAACTCTTCCTCACAGCACCAATTCTTCAACCATGAGTTAAAGTTCCTGGTGCATGCACTCCTATGCTCTCCCTTGCCTCTCGCAGGTAGTACTCTGAGAAAGGGACAGAAGTAGCTACTTGCTTGAGACCCTTCCCCAATTTCCTAAACTCTTCCTAAACTTCCTTTGGCTCCCCATTTGCCAGGTCACTAGTACCTAGGTGGATAATGACATTCAGCTCACCCTCCCATCTTGCCTTCCCAGTGATCCCCAGGATCTTCCTTCCATCCCTCCATGATGTGGCACCTGGTAGACACCTCACCTCCCTGTCCTCCCCCTCCTGTGTTCCTAGCTGGAACCCTCTTATGATGGAGTCCCCCACCAGGATTCACTTTCTCCTCCTCTGGGGTCCACTGCTTTCCCCACTGAGGTCACCTCCTTGGCTAACTTCCACATCCTTTCCTTCCACTTCTCTGGGTACCTCTATTTGGTTGTCCCCATTTGCTAGTGTGGCATATGAGTTCTTGAGTCGAATAGGATCTGGGATGTGCCTCTGCTTGACTGCTTTAACCCTCCCTGAGCCCACTGTCATCCAAGTGCTCCTCGTTCTCGGCATCCTTTGAGGCAGTTGCGTTGGACTGGGTGGTCTCTGGATAGAGGTGATGGGACTCCTGACCCAGTTTACTTCAGCTCTGAGTCTGGCTACCTCATCCCACAGTCCAAAGAGATGCATGCAGATAGGGCAGCACCTCAGAGTCCAGAAGGTCTGCCTGAATATGGCTGCCCCACAGCCACTGCATTGCACCACTCTCCACATTATACTGCAATTATACTGCTATTCCACTACTTGTCTGCTACTGAAGCTCTCCTAGTTCCCTTTTTATTAATTTACTGTCCTAAAAATCCTGCCACTGATCCTCAGATAATTTTCTTTAAAAAAAAAAAGAGAAATAAATAAATAAATGAGTCAAAACCACTTGTGCTGAGGGTGGGCTTCTTCCCCCTTATGCCCCTCCTACTTCACACCCCTTACTATACCCTGTGTTTAGCTCCTGTAAATCAGATTTAACAGACCCCTCCTCCAGTTATCACGTAGCTGAGGTCAGAGGCCAGACAATTAACACCCCTCACCCAACTGCAGGGCAGTCAGACAAGCCAAGATAAAATTTGCAGCAATTAAAGACAGCACACAAATACACCACCACTACGTTTTACATTTTCAACAGCCCAAAAACAATTCTAAGTAAAGGCAACAAAGAAAGTACAGTGTCACTAAAAGCCGACAATCTAAGTTTAAAAGAAAAATAGCAATTACCAGTTGCTCTAAAGAACTGAATTGAATATGTTTCCTTCCTTCCCCTTCTGGCTTCTTCTGAGAAAATAAAACTCACTTGCTACCTCTACTCTGACTAAGCCCCACCTCCAGTTATCATGTAGCTGAGGTCAGGGGCCAGACAATTAACGCCTCTCACCCAACTACAGGGCAGTAAGACAAGCCAAGATAAAATTTGCAGAAATTAAAGACAGCTCAGAAATACACCACCACTATGTTTTAAATTTTCAACAGCTCAAAAACAATTCTAAGTAAAGACAACAAAGAAAGTACAGTGTCACTTAAAGCCCAAAATCTAAGTTTAAAAGAAAAATAGCAGTTACCAATTACTCTAAAGCACGGAATTGAATATGTTTCTTTCCTTCCCCTTCTGGCTTCTTCTGAGAAAATAAAACTCACTTGCTACCTCAACTCTGACTAAGTCCCACCTCCAGTTATCACATAGCTGAGGTCAGAGGCCAGACAATTAATACCCCTCAGCCAACTACAGGGCAGTCAGACAAGCCAAGATAACATTTGCAGCAATTAAAGACAGCACAGAAATACATCACCACTATGTTTTAAATTTTCAACAGCCCGAAAATAATTCTAAATAAAGACAACAATGAAAGTACAGTGTCACTAAAAGCCCACAATCTAAGTTTAAAAGAAAAATAGAAATTACCAGTTACTCTAAAGCACTGAATTGAATATGTTTCCTTCCTTCCCCTTCACATCACCTCTGAATATAGCACAGAATGTGCAGGGCACATATACAGTGCACTGGCACATCCCCCAGACAGGTAGGACTTGAAATGCTACAGCACAAATGTAGCTGTGCTGGGCACAAGTCCAGGATATTCAGACCTGGACATGCAAATGGGGCCATAATGTATGCAAGGTACAAATGGGGCCATTTGCATGTCATTATGGCTCCATTTGCATGCATTGCACAGGGTGGCTGGTGAAATGCACCTGGCACCCTGCATAGTATGTAGTGTGGACAGAGAGAGTCATAGGGCACCCCCTGCCCTGTAGCAGTGATTGCCACACAACATGCATCCCAAATGTCCCTGGTAGTCTAGTGCACCCCATCCCATCTGTAGCTGTGCCACCCATACAATAAAATGTACTAATCCCTGGTAGTCTAGCGGTCCAGCATAGGTACCCTATCCAGTGGTCCAGTACTCCCCACCCTCACAGGCCCCCTGCTCACCAGCACCCCCCATCATTGGTGGGCACTTGCAACCCACCAGCATACCACCTGACTGCCCACCAAATGACATTGTACTGTATGAGCTGTAAGCCCACTGGTCCACACTGCGGATCAATGGATGTGCAGTGCATACTGTACATGTCACTCACAAATATGTGAATGAATGAATGACCCTTCATTCACATATCTGTGTGTGACACGTACAGTGTGCACTGCACACCCACTGGTCCACAGTTTGAACCAATGGGCTTACAGCTCATACTGTATGATGTCATTTGGTGAGTGGCTGAGCAGTATGTGGGTGGGTTGCAGCTTCCGCTGATGATGGGGGGTGCTGTGTGGGCAGGGAGTCCGTGAGGGTGGCGGGGCTACTGGATCACCAGCTAGGGGACCTATACTGGACAATCAGTGCTCAGGGATATGTTCGGAGTCTGGGGACCACTAGTCTACCAGCACTGTACAGACTTGTACACTTACAGTACAGGGATGACCGCATTGGGGGGAGGTGGGACCCAATGGACTACTAGGGTTCATTTATTATTATAGCCTAGGAGATCAGGCTACAGGGAGGGTGGGGGATACTGCTAGACTACCAGGGATTGGTACATTTCATTGTATGGGTGACATGACTAGGGGTAGGAGGGGGGAACCACTTGACCACCATTGAATGGACATATTTATTGTTACTGTGATCAAGGTTATGGGCAGAAAGGGAGGTACCACTAGACCATCTGGGTACATATGGGTGCTTGTGCACAGTGTTCTGGGTGGGTGGATGGCCACCAATGACTGGCAGTTGCTGTGCTGCATTGTCCAGTACAGCAGCCAACCTGTGGGTGACCAGCATTTGAGCCATTTTTTGGGGCTCAACTGTGTGCCCCAGTATGTGGTGCTTCTGTGGGTTGTGCCAGCATATGAGCTGCACATCCCAGGCTGAATATCGGGATGTGCCACATATGCATGGGCTCACCCCCTTCAGATGTGCCACATACATTACCACTGTGATCCGGCTCATTGGGACTTGCGCTGCGCAGGTCCCCTTGAAATATTACCCAGGTGCATTGGGGTTTGCTGGTGCAACTCAGTTGCACCAGGTGCAACCCCTTTAAGTATCTGGGCCATATAATCCTGTTGTACTGTACTGCATGAATGCCTTTTTGCATATTTCTGCTTAGAGTGCAAAGCCTCTTTATTGTACAGTGCCCCTTTAGTGTGCATTGCCCTTTAAATGTCCCACAGCATCTCTCTGTCCCAGGGTACATATAGTCTTGCAGGACTAGCCAGAGTTGCCAGAAGGATGGGGAAGGTGAAAAAGACACAGTCCATCCATGGCACATGGCCTAGTGCTGGCTTCACCCGATCCTGTTGACTTTTAACAGGGAGTGCCTGATTTTCAGGGTCAGGTGTGGGACAGCAAGCTACCTATTCCAGTAAGCACTAAACTGCACAGTATGTGATGTAGTAATAATAATGTGTTATTTTATTACTGAACAGTATGTAATGTTGGTTGAGGAACCTTGTAGTTTGTGAAATGCATCATGTACATTTAGTAATATAATATACTGCATACAAAGTTACCGTTAGCAACTTTCATTTGCTCTATTGTGTAATAAAAATATTTTAATGTTTGTTTACATTAGCCATTGTAAAAGCTTTATGATTTAGTACAGTAAATTGCTGTTGGTCTTTTTTGTATCACTATAATTACTGATATTATTTCTCATCCACTGCAGGGTCAAGCTGGTGAGAAGGTGAAAAACATATTCATTAGCCTGTAGGAGGCCACTGTGTACCCCTTTGGATGGCATATATATCACAAATAAATTTACATTCAAAACTTGGTTATCACCAAAACCAGTTGGTTGTTTTCAGTGTGGACACTGAATGGCATGTAAATATGTCATGCAAGGAAATGTTTTTCAACATCCAACCAAAAATATTCAGGTTGATATCAGGGAATTTATAAATTGTTTAGCAGAATACATAATGTATGTGCTCAATTCCCATACCCCCTACTTTAAGTAGGTAGAACAATAAAACATGCTAAAGAGAGGCTTTTGGAATGTATCAGGGATATTAAAAATAGTAATCAAGAATCAGCTATAGCACTACACTTTTTTGAAATGCATAATAGCAATTTTCTGTTATTGAAATTCATGATCATTGACCATGTACAATTGCCACCATGGAAGGGAGACAGAAGAAAGCTTTAGCTTCAAAAAGAGTCAAGTGTCTACCTGTAGGAATTTTTAAAGTTTAAAATTATTTTTCTGGACCTTGATTGTCTGGTATGTTATGAAAATAAATTGAGATTCTGTTGTTCTTTTCCATTTCTTCTCTTTCTCTCCTTTTCTCTTACTGTAAATATGGCCCCTATTTTTTTGTTTTTGTTTGTGTCTCTAATCCATATTTTCAGCTCTAACATACAGTTTTCTCCCACTGTTTTCTGCATACATTTTATGTTGCTTACTGCATTACTCCAACACCAGGTAGAATAGACACAAGTGTAGTTGGTTTGAACTGTTGGTTGAAATTATTTAGGTAAAGTCACTGGATAGCTGAACCTATTACATTACATAAAATCAGGCTAAATACAAAGCATTACAAATATTAAATAATATATTTAAAAAAGTGAAAGAAAATGTAATTCTTACAGCCCAAAATTCATTAGGATATAGAGTATAAATGATGCACATTACTATTTCAAATTTGGATTATTATGTTTGTTAAACTATATCCATTTGCCTAAGTGGTTCTAGAATGCTGATCATTGAAACTGAATTTGAAAATAATTTTAATTTTAAAATGAAGCACATTATGAATGCACATATGCAAGCACCTTTTAGAAGGCTATACTTGCAGTAATCACTAATAGGAATGAATGTGTGTTAGTGGATTGATCTGACTGGATTTTTTTTTGTCACATGGTGTAATTAATTGTTGTGTATTTATACTGCTGCTCTCAATGTGTGACTCCACCCACCCTGATGAAGAAGGTAGATACCCTCAAAGTGCAGGGGAGCTGTTAGTATGTTCACATTAAATAACTTTTAAACATGAAAGTTTTTTTGCATGCATCACTGTTTTCTTTGTGTTTTGGATTGTCATCTTATATCTGATCTGTAAATGTGCCAGCCATTTAGCACACCTTCTATGTGTTTTTTTTTTAATCAAAATTTGGATTGACCTCCTGTTGGTGCAGCTTCTCTAGCTGAGAATGTTTCTAGAAATGGATAGAGCATTATTGAGTACTTCAGAGTTTTGATTACTGTCTTGGGTTTTCAAGGTATCTCCCTTTTAGAAAAGAATGGGGATTGTTAGATTGACCTAGTGGTTTGTGCAGAGGGGTTTTCCTGCCTACCTATAGTCACTTCTAAACTATTTTTTAGCTTTTTTACATCTCCATGCAACTTGCTTATTTTAATGAAGGACTAATGTGCTAAATTTAGAAACAATGGCACCATGTTACAAAATTCAGAACCATTATTCAAACAAGGCATTTATGGAGCAGTAGCACCTACCGGAACACTATCTGCACCACTTGAAGTGGTAGCCAATCGACGAACAATTTAGCGCAGGTGCTGTGGTAATGTGCTGAGGCAACATGATTTGTCAAAGAAGTCCTGCTAGCAAGGTTTGCTCAAGTTCCCTGTTAATTTTATAAAAAGAGCACAACAGAAAAGTTAAACAAACTATGATACAATGGACTAAAACTATGTAGAACTGTGACTAGAGCTGTGTGGAGACCTCTTAGAGGTTTTGTTGTGAAGAAAAAACAGTATTTAGGCAAGCAGGGATCTGGAAGAGAATTTAAGCTTTGAAGAGGATATAATCCAGTGGAGGAGGTGTCTTGCTTGGAATCACTGCAGGACAGAGTGAGGAGAAGAGAGCTGAAATGATCCCTCCTCCAACAACAGTAAGTGAACCACCATAAAATGCTGTTGAATCATAAGCCATTTTCTCTTAGTTCGAGAAACAGTTAAAAATTGAACTTTCATTATACTATAACATTAACTGTTTAGATGGAGAATATCTGACAAATAAAAGTGTACCGAGGGGCCTCAGGCTGGATATAGAGCCAACTGCTGTAACAGAGAATTGTAAACACAAAAATGAATGGGAGACTGTGTTAAGTACTTGTTCAGATAAGTTGACTAAAATACTAGTAAAGGAAGATGAATTGAAGTATGAAGAGGTGAAGAAGGGAATAGAAACAATATAAAAAGAGCTGGAACCATTTAAGTTACACCCACTATTTAAGTTAAAAGAAAGAGAATTAAATAAGAGCATGGACTTGCATGAGAAGGAGGTAGTTTAGAGAAAGCAAACCAAACATGAACGTGAGTTAAACCTATAAATTTAGGCAGATTTTGATATGGGACAAAAAATTAAAACCAAACAATCAGGGATGACATAAAAATCTTAGCCAATATAGAAATCGAGGAAGAAGTAATAACAGGAGTAACTCTAGGAACTGGAGACAGAACAAAAATAAAGGAAAGGGTGTATCAGAAAAAGAGCCTCAGGGGACAACTGGGAACATAATAACAGATGCAGAATACAACCTGGAACCTCTGTACAAAACCAAAAAGTGTTTTTTTTCAGACAGGAGAAAGTAAGAAACAAACAAAAACAGGGAGAGGAAAACAAGAGGGCAAGGCCCAAAAAAATAAGATGACAAAACCAAGAGAAACACATGCAACAACAAAAACAAGGTGAATCAAAAGAAGTAATAAATCTGAGTTCTTATGAATTAACTCCTACAGAAATTAATGTGCTCAGTAAGGGGTTCTCTTTTGTTCCCTCCCCCAAGGTTAATCACTTTAATATACAAGTTGTATTGTTCAAGATTTTCAGAACAATTAATTTGACTCATTTTTTTTGAGATAAGAAAAATGTGTGGCTCAAATTTTCAAGAGACTACTGTACTAAATCTAGATAAAGGAAATTTGAACACAGAGTCATTAGACATTTTGGATTCAAATGCAACATTGAGGGATGTGGAGCCTTGTTCAAGTCCTACCACAGAGGACTCCGATTGTCTAAGTCTTGTAGCATTTGACAGTGAGTAAAACACTTTTGTGAGTGACATACAAGGAAATGAGGAAGAAAATATCATAAGGGACTTTATCACCTTGTCAGAGACTGATAGAAATCATAGATGTCATCCAAAATCCACCTTTTGTCCAAAAAGTTATGATTCAGCTATCCAGACATACCAGAAGGTGGTTCTGAGGGAGGTTGACTTTTTGTTCCAAAGGAAGTGGCATAATGTGAACAATTTGACACCTGATGAAAATGATGCATTAGAACACCTTAAGAAATTACAAAGTATGATTTTTAAACAATCTGATAATGGTGGAAATGTGATCATGTTTAATAAAGAAAATTATGAAAGGGAATCTGCTAGATTATTGTCTGACAGGGAAACCTATGTAGTTCTTAAGGGGGACACAACACGACAATTCCAGAAGCAGTTATGGGGACTTATTGAAAAGGTGACCAGGAGGGACTTTATAACAGCAAAAGAAAATGAGTTTTTGAATGTTAAAATACCAATAATTGACATATTTTACTATTTACCTAAAATAAATAAGGATGCACAGAACCCTCCTGGGGGACCTATCATATTTGGAGTTGGTTCATTATGTGAACATTTGTCAAAATGTTGTGATTTGTTCCTTCAACCATTTGTGACCCAACTTCCATCATTTACAAGGGACTCATTGCATGTCTTAGAAAAACCTGAAGGTATGCAATGAAAGGAAAACTACTGGTGAGTCACTATTGATGTATGTTCCTTCTATATCTGTATACTACACAACTTGGGTTTGGAAGCTGTAAAGGTTTTTTTCTGAAAAAAGCTGAATTTAATAATGCTCCTCCACAAAGTTTTTTGAAGTGGCAATAGAGTATATTTTGACATATCATGTTTAATAACAAATTTAATTAACAGCAAAGATGAACAGCCATGGGTACAACAGTATCACCAACTTATGCTAATTTGTTTTTAGGTTGGTGGGAAAAGAGATACATTTTTAATACAGGGAACGAACATCAAAATAAAATAATTTTTAGAAGTTGCTTTATTGACGGCTTATTAATAATTTGGGAGGGAACAGAAATGGAAATGAGAGCATTTGTAGATCTTTTCGATAATGATCATATGAACCTGAAGTTTACTTATGAAATCAATAAAGAAAAAATATAATTTTTGGACTCAACTCTGACAGCAACAGCAAGTGGAACGACTGAAACAGCATGCTTTAGGAAGGACACTGTGGGAAATTCGGTACTGCATGCTTGCAGTGTCCACCCACCAGCTTTGATTTCATTAATACTTTATGGACTGTACCTCCTGTAAAGAAGAAACTGCTCTTGTGATGAGTGTTTTGATGCACGATCAGCAGAAATGACTGAGAGATTCAATGCCAAGGGCTATAATATGGTGATGCTAACAAAGGCTAGAAATAAAGCTAAATTACAAGACAAACAAAGGCTTTTAACTCTGAGAATTGAGCAAAATAAATAAAGTGATAAAATTACCTTTGTACCTGAATACAATTGTGTTGCACCACAGATTAAGCACATTTTGTTGGACAATTGGAAATTGTTATGACATAGTACAACACAAGTAATATTTAAGGAAACAACAAGAGTAACACATAGCAATGCAAAAATTATTGGGGGCATGGTCTGTTTCAGTCATTACAGTATATCACAAATAAACTTGCATTCCAAACTTGGTTACCACCAAAACCAGTTGATTGTTTTCAGTGTAGACCCTGCATGGCATGCAAACATGACAGGCAAAGAAACGTTTTTCAACATCCAACTAAAAATATGCAGGTTGATATCAGGGAATTTATGGATTGTTCAACAGAATACATAATTTATGTGGCTCAATGCCCCCTACTTTATGTAGGTAGAACAGTAAGACATGCTAAGTAGAGGCTTTTGGAACATATCAGGGATATTAAAAATAATAATCAAAAATCAGCTATAGCACTGCACTTTTTGGAAACACATAATAGCAATTTCTGTTATTGAAATTCATGATCATTGACCACGTAAAAATGCTACCACAGAAGGGAGGCAGAAGAAAGCTTTTGCTTCAGAAAGAATCAAGGTGGATTTTTACCTTGGATTCTATGTCCCCCACTGGATTGACCAAAGAATTGGACTTAAGTGTCTATCTGTAGGAACGTTTAAAGTTTCAAATGACCTTTCTGGACCTTGACTGTCTGGTGTTTTCTGTAAATAAACTGAAATTCTGTTGTTCTTTTCCATTTCTTCTTCTTCTTCTCTCATTTTCTCTTCCTGTAAATATGACCCCTGTTTTTTGTTTTTGTTTTTGTTTCTGTCTCTAATACATATTTTCAGCACTAACATACAGTTTTCTCCCACTGTGTTCTGCATATATTTTATGTTGTTTGCTGTATCACTCCAACACCAGGTAGAATAGATACTAGAATAGTTGATTTGAGCTGTTGGATGAAATTATTTAGGTGAAGTCACTGGATAGCTGACCTTATTACATTATATAACATCAAGCTAACTAGAGTTTTGAGGAGACAGTTACCAGTTAGCAAACACTCTACATCCACCCCTCCCCAAGAACCATATTTACCTTGGACTCTTAAATGGTTCTACCATTGGCATTTTGGCTTACTTAATAATTCAGCACAGTATACTGGGATAAATATTACAAGTTATGGGAAAACTGGTGGATCATGGTGTAGTCAGTGCATGCACATATGTGACATTTGAAAATTATGCACTGTGGTAGTGCTCTGAAACCACACCGAAACATTTTGGCACAAAATTAAACATGTTCAATGCTTTGGAGGTGACCCACACAAAATCTTTAGGAAGTGGCACCGAAGTGATGCACTGCAATGTGATCACAAGGCGATAAACAACATACAACTGGGTACATCTGTAATTAGCAGTTTATTTAAACTGCTGTAAACTAACCAACAGTTTACATAAACAGCAGAAAATGAATCAGCAGTTTATGTAAACCACAGAAACTAATCAGCAGCTTATGTGACCAGAGAACTAGATCAGGGGGAGGGATGATGCATCCTACTTAGACTTCAGCAAGGCCTTCAATGCCAAACCACATAATAAGCTCATAAAAAAAACTGGGAAGCTTGGGAGTGGGAACCAAGATGGTAAACTGGGTGTAAAATTGGCTGACAGATAGATAAAAAAGTATTTGTCAATGCTGAATGTTAATTGCATTGGTCTGTTGAGCTCGCGCAGTGGGCCTCTGTCAGTGGCTCGGTCTGTCTGCCCCAGTGTTGCAGGCTGCTCTTTTGTACTGGGCTGCTGCGTGCATTGGCACCTTGTTCTGCCGAGGAAGAAATACGCAGCTGTCCTGAGAGAGCTCCACTGAGGTGGCTCACTCCCCCTGTCTCACTCGCTCATTCTGTTTCTCTTGGCGCTGCAGGCTGCCCTTTTGTACTGGGCTCCTGCCTGTGTTGGTGGCTTTTTCTTCCCAAGAAGAAATCCACAGCTGTCCCGGCAGAACTCCATTGAGGTTGCTCAGTCTGCCTGTTTCACTCACTCATTCCGGTTCTCCTGGCACTGCAGGCTGCCCTTTTGTACTCGGCTCCTGCCTCTGTTGGCACCTTTTTCTGCCCACAAAGAAATCTGCAGCAGTCCCAACAAAGCTCCATTGAGCTCGCTCACTCCGCTTCTCTCACTCGCTCATTCTGTTGTGCTGGCACTGCAGGCTGCCCTTTTCTACTGGGCTCCTGCCTGCATTGCTGCCTTTTTATGCCCACAAAGAAATTTGCAGCAGTTACAATACAGCTCTGTTGAGCTCACTCACTCACTCATTCTGGTTTTCCTGCCACTGCAGGCTGTCCTTCTGTACTGGGCCCCTGCATGCATTGCTGCCTTTTTCTGCCCACGAACAAATCTGCAGCAGTCCCAGCAAAGCCCCGTTGAGCTCACCGACTCTCCTCCCCCTCATGTGGCCATTCTGTGTCTCCTGGCACTGCAGACAGCCCTTTTGTACTGGGCTCCTGCCTGCATTGGCGGCTTTTTCTGGCCAGAAGGAAATCTGAAGTAGTCCTGACACAACTCCACTGAACTCACTCACTCCCCATCTGTCACTCTCACATTCCATTTCTACTGACACTGCAAGCTGGCCCTTTGTACTTGGCTTCTGCCTGCATTGCCGCATTTTCTACCCACAAAGAAATCCGCAGCAGTCCTGACAGCACTTCAGTGAGTTCGCTCGCTCTCCCCCCACTCGCTCTCTCATTCTGTTTCTCCCAGTGCTGCAGGTTGCCCTTTTGTTCTGGGCTCTTGTGTTGGTGCCTTTGTCTGCCACAAACAAATCCACAGCAGTCCCGACAGAGCTCAGTTGAGCTTGGTCACTCCCCCCTCTCACTGTGTCGATCTTAATCTGTCCCAAATACTGATTTCCCAGAGTGACCATGCTATTGTCAGCAGGAGAGCAAAACCATATTTTAGTCAGGATGTGAAAAATGACAGCTGTAGTGTTCATAATGAGTTGTGAAAAAATTTCATTTGTTGAAAATGTGGTGTGACAGTATTACAAATTTGCGAAGTTACAAGCGTGCATGGAAACAGTTCAACGCACGCTTGTAACACAGACATGCTATGGAGTTTTGTCACCAAATTTTCAAAATAGGGATTTTAGGGCCTCTGCTCAGAAACAGTGCCACTGTCATTTTCTTAATCTGTCCTGAACCCTGATTTCCCTCAGTGACCACGTTATTCTGTGCTGGAACTATGAAAACACATTTTGGTCAGGATGAGAAAAATGACAGCTATACTGCTTATAAGGAGGTGTGAAAAAATGGCACTGTTGAAAATCTGGTGTGACAGCATTACAAATCTGTGAAGTTACAAGGGTGTGTGGAAAGTGCACAATGCACACTTGTAACACAGTCAATTGATGGGCTATCGTCACCAAGTTTTCAACATAGGCATTTTAGGACCTCTGCTCATGAACAGTGACATTGTCATTTTCTTGATCTGCCCCAAACAGTGATTTCCCACAGCGACTGCTCTATTCTGCGCCAGAAATGCGAAAACACATTTCGGCCAGGATGGGAAAAATGACAGCTGTACTGTTCATAAGTAGGACTGGGAAAATGGCAATGTTACACATCTGGAGTGAAAATATTAGAAATTCACGAACTTACGAGCATGTGTGCCAACTGTGCAAAGCACGCTCATAACACAGTCATTTTATGGGGGATCATAACCAAATTTTCAACATAGGCATTTTAGGACCTCTACTCATGAACAGTGTCACTGTCATTTTCTTAATCTGTCCTGAATACTGATTTCCCACAGTGACCATGCTCTTCAGCTGTCTCGACAGAACTCCGTTGAGATGGCTCAATCTCTCTCTCTCATTGCTCATTCTGTGTGTCCTGGCGCTGCAAGCTGCCCTTTTGTATGGGGCTCCTGCCTACATTGGTGCCTTTTCCTGCCCACAAAGAAATCCCAGCAGTCCTAACAGAGCTCTGTTGAGCTCACTAAGTCTCCCTGTCTCACTTGTTTGAACTGTTTCTCCCACCACTGCAGGCTGGCCTTTTGTACTGGGCCTCTGCCTCTATTGATGCCTTTTTCTGCCCACAAAGAAATCCACAGCAGCCCTGACAGTGCTTCAGTGGGTTCACTCACTCCCCCTCCCTCACTCGCTCTCTCGTTCTGTTTCTCCCAGTGCTGCAGGATGCCCTTTTGTACTGGGCTCTTGTGTTGGGGACTTTGTCTGCCACAAACAAATCCGCAGCAGTCCTGACAGAGCCCAGTTGAGCTTGGTCACTCCTCCCCCTTCACTCGGTCGATCTTAATCTGTCCCAAACACTGATTTCCCACAGTGACCCTGCTATTGTCTGCAGGAGTGCAAAAACACATTGTAGCCAGGATGTGAAAAATGACAGCTGTAGTGTTCATAAAGAGTTGAAAAAATGGCACTGTTGAAAATGTGGCATGACAGTATTACAAATTTGCGAAGTTACAGGGGTGCGTGGAAACAGTTCAACACATGCTTGTAATACAGTCATGTTATGGAGTTTCGTCACCAAACTTTCAACATAGGGATTTTTGGACCTCTACTCATGAACAGTGCCACTGTCATTTTCTTAATCTGTCCCAAACACTGATTTCCCACAGTGACCATGTGATTCTGCACCGGAACTGTGAAAACACATTTCGGTCAGGATGTGAAAAATGACAGCTGTACTGCTTATAAGGAGGTGTGAAAAAATCTGTGAAGTTACAAGGGTGTGTGGAAAGTGCACAACACACACTTGTAACACAGTCAATTGATGGGCTATCATCACCAAGTTTTCAACATAGGCATTTTAGGACCTCTGCTCATGAACAGTGCCATTGTCATTTTCTTGATCTGTCCCGAACAGTGATTTCCTACAGTGACTGCTCTATTCTGTGTCAGAAATGCGAAAACAATTTTGGCCAGGATGGGAAAAATGACAGCTGTACTGTTTATAAGTAGGGCTGGGAAAATGGCAATGTTGCAAATCTGGAGTGAAAATATTAGAAATTGGCGAAGTTACGAGTGTGCGTGCCAACTGCGCAATGCACGCTTGTAACACAGTCATTTTATGGAGTATCGTAACCAGATTTTTGACATAGGCATTTTAGGACCTCTACTCATGAACAGTGTCACTGTCATTTTCTTAATCTGTCCTGAACACTGATTTCCCACAGTGACCGTGCTATTCTGCCCCAGAAGTGCGAAAACACATTTTCAGACAGGATGTGAACAATGACAGCTGTACTGCTCACAACGAGGTGTGACAAAATGCCAATGTTGAAAATCTGGCTTGAAAATATTGTAAATTTGCAAAGTTATGAGCGTACGTAGCAACTGCGCAATGCACACTCATAAAGCAGTCATTATTTTGGATTTTTTCCACCAAATTTGCAACATAGGCTTTTTGAGAGCCCACTCATGAACACTAGTACTGTAATTTTATTAATCAGCCCTGAAGGGTGATTCCATGCAGTGACCACAAAACCACCTTTTGGGCCACTTAACACCATGACAGTTCAAGAATTCATGAGGAGGGGTCCCAAAAAACCCATGTTGAAAATTTGGTGAAAAAAATCCCATAAATGCCCGAGATATGCACTAAAGTTGAAGAAACCCTATTCATTACATTATACAGCTTACCGGCATTTCCTCAGTTCGCTGGTTGGCTTTGAAGAGTGCAGACGTGTTCCCAGTCCAGCAAAGATCGTCGCGCTGAGCTCCAGAGGTAAGTATGGTGTGAGAGGATTGTGGGAAGGCTCAGTGAACAGTGGGTGGGTGCAGGTTGTGGGAGGGGGTGCGAGGAGACAATGAGGGACCGTTTCCCTTCTTTCAGGTACAAGAAAATGTTGTGGGATGCTTTCAACATTTCAGGGGCACGGGGCACACTGGGGTGGGCTCCCAGTGTGCCACTGGAGACTGGGAGGACAGCTGTAGCTGACGGGGGATTGGGCACCCCCGTCAGCAAACAACAACAGGGGGGGATTTATTTCTGCCAATGGGGATTGGGCACCCCCGTCAGAAAACAACAAAAGGGAGGGATTTATTTCTGCCGATGGAGACTGGGCACCCCATCAGCAAACAACAAAAGGGGGGATTCTTTTCTGCTGACAGAGATTGGACACCTCGTTGGCACACAATTAAATGGGGGGGTACATTATGCCGAAGGAGAGTGGGGTCCCCCATCGGCAAATAAACATTGAGGGGGTTCATATTGTTTATGAATATGGTGGCAAGCCACTGCCATGTTCACAAACAATATCACAGATCCTACATCTGGCCCTGCAATGATGGGTCACTCCTTCATTGCAGCAGATGGCTGACGCTGCAATGACGAGGCGGCCCCTGATTTCAGCGGCTGATTTTTTAGAAAGTTGTGGCATGCTGCCTGAACTAGTGTCAGCAGCAGCATGCCACAGCATTGGAGGATGGGGAACAAGCCTTTGTAGGCTGTGGGAGCATTAGGCACAACAGTGCCACGCCTCCGAAACCTGCTTCTGCAGAAACCTGCTACAACATTTTTCTTGCGCATGTGCACAATCAACATAAAAAGGGTGGTGGTTAATGGTACTCACCTGGGAAAGGGACAGTGATCAGCAAGGTTCCAAGGCTCAGTAATGGGTCCAGTCTTCTTTAATATCTTTATAAGTGACATTGCAGAAAAACTGGAAAGGAAGGTGTGCCTCTTTGCAGTGGACACCCCAAAGAGAGTAGAGAGAATGAATACAGACATGAAAAAGCTTGAGGAAAGGTCAAGAGTATGACAGCTGGTTTTAATGCCAAAAAAAGTGTAAGATCATACACATGGGGCTGGATATTCAAAAGGGTTGCGCAATGCGCAATAGGGTTGCACCAGCACATCAGAAAATGCACCATTCTGCAATATTGCGCCACTGAAAACATGCTAAGCAACAGTGCAATGATAATGAAGGCATGCACAACCGAAGGGGTGGAACCATGCATAAAGTGTGAAGTGCGATGTTCAAAGACTTGCTCAATGTGCAACAGTGGAGCATGCGGAAGTTACGCCATAGCGGAAATGAGCCAAAATAAAAAGGAGCAAGAAAGAGGTGCAAGAACGCTACAGGGAAGCCACATGAGTCAGAGACAGGTATAGAGAAACAGGGAGAAAGAGGGCAGGCCAGGGAAACCACACGACAGAAGAGGGGCAAGGAAAGGTGTGTGGGGCCACTGAGTGCAGAGGTCAGTAGGTGTACCCAATGTAGGGGAGGTAGCAGTCAGGACAGCTGGGGCAACACAGCAACATCAGCTGGGGGGGAACACAAGCCAGGAACATGGACAGTGCCACCTTCTACATGGATGCCGTAATGAGGGGGGTGAGAAGGCATGCTGCAGGGGGACGTGGCCGTGGAAGGGCCCATCGGCAGTATGCCCCCAACAGGCAGTACCGAGCCCGCACCAGCTTTGAGCTGTACATAGATGTTGGGATTGTGGGCCAGTACCACCTGAACAGGGCAATACTGAGGTGGCTCTGTGAGCTGTGCAGTGATGTGATGCAGGCACCCACATGACAGAGTCATGCTCTGTCAGTGGAGACAAAGGTAACAGCCTGCATGTGCTTGCTCGCCACGGGTACCTTTCAGAGACCAATAGGGGATACCACAGGCATAACACAGTCAGCCATGTCACGCATCCTCACCCAATTCCTCAGTGCACTGCTGCCACATGCTGCAGAGTACATCCATTTCCCCAGCACCGCGGCGGAGCTCACAGCAAACATACAGGAGTTCCACAGGGTATCATGTATGCCTGGTGTGCTAGGGGAGATAGACTGCACCCATGTGACCATCCGCACTCCACCTGGCCCCGATGGGGCCACCTACATGAATTGGAAGGGATATGCCAGTGTCAACTGCCAGGTGGTGTGTGATGCCAGTGGGTGCATCATCAATGTCTGTGCCACGCACCCTGGGGACCACATGATTCCTTCATATGGCACCAATCGGCACTGTGCCATCGATTCAAGAGTGGGGACATCCCCACAGGTCATCTTGTGGGTGAGTATGTATGTATAACTGATGAATCGTGGGCAAGGAGGGGTAAGCCAGAGGTGCCATGGGTGTGGATCACAGGGTTTGGGGTAGTCTGAGCCTGAACAAGACACTAACCTCCACTATCTCCACACAGGTGACAGTGGATACCCACTCCATTCCTGGCTGCTTACACCCTACTGGCAGCCCATGACCCCATCGCAGAAACACTTCAGTGAGACACATGCCACCACATGCAATGTTATTGAGTGGGTGTTTGGGATGCTGAAGGCACGTTTCTGTTGCCTGAACATCTCTGGTGGTGCCCTACAGTATAGCCCCTCAAAGGCCTGTGGGATATTCCTGGCCTGTTGCATCCTGCACAACATGGCCAAAGACTGTGGGATAGCCATACAGGTTGAAGAGGGAGACAGCGATGGGGACGATGGTGTCACCGGTGACGATGGGGATGGGCATCCCCCCTTGGCTGGCTGAACGGACCCCGACTGATCCAGCTGGCACAGCTGCACCGGGACACCATCACAGAGAAGCACTTCAGCCAACACAGGTAAGTCATGGGGCCATGTACAACCACCAGTGGCTAGGGCACAACCCACATACATGCATGGAAAACACACCAGGGGTGCATGCTGGCAAGGGATGTGGCAGGGCACAGGAGCACACACATGCAACCAGGGAGGGGTGAACAGTAATACGCCACATGGACGGACACACACACATGCATGCACAATAGGCACAAAGTGCACAGGGGTCAGGTGCAAAACAGAGCCGGAACACAAACATTAGCAACACACATGTCCACAGACCACCACATCCACTGACTGTCTATGTGCGTGTGTCAGATGCTGGGCACCATTGCACTTTGGTGTACAGCACAATGCAGGCATCATCATGCACACGTATGTGTGGACAGCAGTCAGGAGGGTGTGCAGGTGGACTGTGTGTCAGCGTGCAGGGCCAGGCACCCACCTGTGCACTGCCCACCGAAAACACACAATGCACACAGGGCAGCACCAGACAGTGCCCATGCTGGGAGACAGGTCAGTCTTGCTGCACAGTGCCACATCTGCCTTGGATGCATGGGCAGCCCCACTGAGACTCAGCAGCACTGGCAGGCTGACCACGGGCCTCCTGGAGTAGCACCTGATGGTCCACCAGGGGTTCCACGTCGCGAACGTGACCATGCCCACACTGGAGTTTGCAGCACACTGAACATACCTGCACCAGGAGTGCTCGGGATGCCCTCAGCTGAACCCGGTGTCGACAGGGTGGGTGTTGCATGACGCCGGGAATGGCGAGTGGATAGCGAACTGCGTGGTGTGAGCAATGCATGGGCACCTGAATGTGTGCCCATTGTGGCCATGACAGCGATCAATGCCTGTGTTTGCCTGTCAATGGCAGCGGTCACATCCTCCCACAAATAGTCAATCCATGACAGAATCCTATCTGTGTCCCTGCTGTGTCACTCTTCTACCCACTCCAGAGCCACACACAGTGCCTCCATGGACATTGCAAGCTGCATCTTCTGCTGTACTGATGCCTGCAGTAGGCAGGTGTGCTTGTCAAAGAGGTTGTCTGCCATCTCGGCATCCCGTCCATCAGGGTATGGAAGGGCCTGATGTTCAGCACCCCTTGAGGGTGGGCGCTGCCCACCTGGAACAGGTATGGGCAAGTCCACAGGTGGTGCACAGACGCTACCGCTGAACTCTGAACCCCCAGTCCCGGTGGGTGACTGCTGCCCCTCCACCTGCTGTGCCAAAGGGATCAGTTTTTCCACCGCTGTGGCCGCAACAGTCCCACTGTCCTGACCAGCCACCGGTGCTGCACCACTGGTGCTGACAGGCACAGCCTGGGACTGTGCTGACACACTGGCACACACTCAGAACTAGCCAGGTCCATGGGAGTGAGCTGGCCTGCTCTATGTCCATTCTGTGGCACACACATGTCACTGCCCATAATGGTCATGTCATCATCATCATTGGTGCAGGTCTCTGCCACAGCCATAGACACAGTGTGCTGGCATCCTTGGATACCAGAACGCTGAGACACAGGAAGAGCCTCCCCCACACCTGTCTCAACGACATCAGTGTGGACAGCCAGGCGGACCCACTGTTGCAATGCTCGCCTGATACCTGTGGAGGTGGATGGTCCCTCCTCCAGCTCCAGATGACTGTCCGCAGTGGACAGGCCCTCCACCGCTGACCCCTGCAGATGTGCAGGATCTGTAACACAAAGTAAGGTCACGTTAGTGCATGTGATCTACCCTTCCCCCAATAGACCATGACCTACCATGCAGTGATGGGCTACCTCCTGTCTGGAAGCCACCTCCTGGAACACCCTCTATGGCACTGCTCTGCATGCTTGCAGTGAGCCTGTCCTCTGCCGGTGTCAGCTGCACCACCTCCGGCTGGCCCCACCTGTTGCAGCACATGCCGCCCTTGATGGCAGCCACCTTCTCCTTCACCCTTCTCCTGTCGGTGTACCATCTTATTCTTACACCCTGCACAGAGCGCTGGTGGCTGCCATGCAGGTTGACAGCTGCACATGCCACCCTCCCATGCAGCAAGATGGGCCTGAGGGGTGCCCCGACGTCCACTGAGCAGGGGCTCCTGATCGAGGTAGGCCTCGAAGAGTGCCTCCCTCTCAGCCTTGGTGAAATTGGGTCTCATCTTCCACCCACCATCGTAGTCCTCCTCACCCAGACCTCACTCGGTCATTATTCAGCCTGTATGGATGACAGTGGTTACCTGTGACTGTGCAGTACAAAGCAAGTCCCTGATACCACAGTCCAGAACCCCACACAGCATGCAACTCACCAATGAACTGCAGTAACTGAATTTGGCAACTGCAGAACAGTGTCACAGTTTTATAGTGAATTCCATGCAAATTAGGTGAGGACCAACTTTAATGAGATGCAAATCTTGCTGCTGCGCCATTGCATGGCTGATTGGATGATTAGCATATGACGGCTCAATATCGCACTTTTGCTCTTTGCACAATTGTGTTGAACGTGCTGAGTCAATGGTGCAGTTCTGTGGCATGCGTAGTACACCGCACTGCACATGCCCAGGTAGCTTACACAGGCATCTGCCATGCTGATGATGTGCTGTGCACGGTAGGCAATGCAAGGCACAGCCACCATTGTGCCAGTGATGCTGTAGCGAAGGTCACTACATGGCGCTGTGGCAATGGGCCTTCATAGGTGCAATGGCACAACTGCACGATAGTCCGCTGTGTCATTGGCACACAGGCAGCCAATCGTGCTACATGCATTGTCGTCCAATGGCGCTGTGCGTGTCCTTGTGCCAGGGACCCTTGACCCTGTGCCCGACCTTTGCTCCCTTGGCACCATGCATCTGGCATAGGTGCACCTCTATCGCGCTGTTTGGTAACAGCGCGATAGGGAATGGCAGCGCTGTACCACGCAGCATCTGCACGTGGGGTACCACGCTGCATAGCGCCATGTTGCCTACTCTAGAATTCACAATGGCACGGAGAAGGACTGCTCCCTGGTCTGCGATGGAGTTGGCAAACCTGGTGACCACAGTGGAGCCACAATGTGGGCATCTCTTTGGGGAGGCCTCCCTGGATAGGCCTAGGTCCCAGGTGTGGAAAGATTGTGGCCACAGCCCTAGAGGTGGTGACTGGCAGGGGCAGGACAGTGGAGCAGTGCAGGCACTGATATGGTGACCTTATGAGGAGGGAGCCTGAGTTGCTGGCCAGACTACAGTCACGTGCCAGGAGGGGCATAATACCACGACCAGGTAGAAGTTCCGTCAACACACTGTTATCGTCCATATGAGTCACATTGTTGTTTGTGTCCAGCACATAGGGGAGGGACTGTATGTGGTTGGCCGTGGCGGTGTTCACAGGGTGTGGGGTGAGTGGGTCTGGCTGGGTGGGGGGGCACACTCCTAGGGGCAGGGGGACTTTGCTTCAGGACTGCACTGATGTCCTTCTCTCCTTTTTGTCCCCACAGGCCCAGAAGAGGTACGCCACTTGAAGGCAGAGTGCAGGGCGGTGGAAGCCACAGCCAGGCAGGCCGAGGGTCCACAACGGCCACCTGACCATCCCGATGAGGGTGAGTAACAGACATCCATTATTAATATTGCATGCTGTGTGACAAGGTGGGCAGTGGGGCATGGCCACTGTTCACTGACATCACTGCCATACACGACACTGGTTATGGTCAACACTGTCCAGTGGCAATGCATGCCTTGTTGTGCTTCATTGGTGGTGCATGCATGCACCAGGTGCATGGCTGTGCCACTGCCTTTGCACCACATAGCCATGTCACTGGACAGCCACGGTGGTGCTGTGCATGACTTAGCTGGTGGGTGTGTGCAACATTCTGCATGGCTGTATGTGCCTGGGAGGGCATGTCCTGTGGACCTGATCACTGTGGCTGGTCACACACCATCACAGTGGTATGTCCCATGGCCATATGCCATGCACAGTGGGCGGGCTGTATGGGGCTATGCATTCCCACCTATTGACTGTGCTCCCTTGTCCTAGGTGTGAGACATCTGAGGGAGATTCGAGACACCCTGAGGGAGCTACTGGCCCTGGCCCGGGAAACAGTAACCATCCTGCAGAGGATTGATGAGGCAGGGGTCCTAAGGAGGCACAGAGTGAGGGGGAGCCAGAGCCTGGACCAGCATGGGCAACCTTAGTCCCTTGTCCCTACCCTCCCATCCCACCCTGAACCCACCCTCCCACTCCTCCTATCCCATCCCATTTGGCCACCCCTTTCCCCTGACCATCCCCACCTCTTTGTGTCCCTAACCCATGTATATAGTTGTTATTATTGTAAGTAGTTGGTTTATTTAGTTTTCTAATTCATTTAACTTTTCTATGAATACCGTAGTGGTCTCTGATTTGCAGCAGGCTATAGGTGCTCAGCTGCAGTGGTGTGCAGGCATCAGGGGTGGTGCAGTCATGGGTATGTGTGTGTGTCTGTGTGGAGGTGTCTATGATGTGGGGGTGGATATCAGTCAGTGTCTGTGGTGTGTGTGTTGTTCCCCGTGCACTGGATGGCTGTGTGCAGTGGTCAATGGTGCATGCTTTGTGTCCATGGTGCACCCATCGGCCTGTCCATGGCATATGCAGTCGATGCACATGCCTGTCTGTGATCTGCATGATCTGCTGGCATGTCAGTGGTGGCATTCCCTGCATGGTGGACACTGTACCCGTCGCTTTGCTGGGTTGCCCATGTCACTGGTGTGGTGCATGCCTGTCTTGGGTGGCACTGTGGACAACACGGTCATTGTCCCACCTCCATGCTGTGGCTTGTGAATGTTGCAGGGGATGTGCCCCACTGTCTGTGGCTTGTTCTCTGGGTGACTCATGGTGGGGTATTGGTCCATGATGCCGGTGCCGGGTCGTTGGCACCCCAGTGCCATGGTGGACTGCAGGTTGTGTGTACACGGCTTACATGGGCCCACAATGGGGGCTTGGTTGCCCCACCACTGAGTCCCTGTGTTGTTGTGCCCTTGGGTATGGGTGGGTGTCTGTCCAGACACTGTGTGGCATCTGGTGTGTTACATACTTCCACGCACCACTGTGGGTGTCTGTGCTGGCTGTTGTGGCCAGTGGTGGGACAGGGTGTGTTACTGGAATACTGTGCAGAGCGCTGTACCACTGAGAGAGGTGTCACTTACACAACCATCCAAAATGGGGTCACTCATGTGCCAATGCATGGTCGATCTTTCAGCAGTACATCGGTGGACTGTGCATGGTGGCACTTTGTCTGCCATTGTTTCATTGCTGTGTGTTGCAACCTGCTGATGGATGCTCATGGTGGGGCTGGCTTGCATGGTTCTGTGGTGCACAGGGTTGCATTGCCACTGTGGGGGTGGTGGCATGCATGGGTATCCCTGCAGTGCTGGTCACTGCTCCTGGGGGGTTGTCTGGGGATCACAGTACAGGGTGTGCTGTGCACTGGGGGGATGGTGTGACACAGGGTGGTCTGCCCTCCTTGTGTGCCAGTCACAGCTTGCCGGTAGGTGTGCTGGGGCACCATAGTCCAGCTGTGCTTTGTTTGCTTGTCCCCATGGGCCAGTGGATATTCCAGCCTTCCCCCAGTTGTGCTGTGCTTAAGGTGTGGGGGGGTATTGTCAGTTCTGCTGTGTGTTCCTGTGCCCATCTGTGACATGGGTGGTGGGCCCCTACCTCCCTGGTTGTGCAGTTACATTGCTCTGCTACTGGGGGGCTCCCTGCTTGTGCTATGGCACCTCTGGGCTGCTCAGCTGAGCAGCCCTTGTTGCACCATAGCGCATCAAATCTGCTCAGCTTCCCCTTCCTAGTTGCGCTATGGTGCAGGTTGTGCGATATTCAGACGTTAGCTGTTGGCGCAATTTGGCTTGCTCCTTTTGAATATCGCTCTATTGCACATGTATGAATGGACTTGTGTTTGTTCTGCTATTGTGCACTTTTTGGGCACAGTTCGAATATCCAGCCCATGGTGTGCAGAAATCCACAGGCAGAATATAGAATGGAGGAGTTATTGACTATCACTAAACAGTAAAGGGACCTGGGAGTAATCATAAAGGATGATCTTAAGGTGGCAATGCAATGAATCATAGCAGTATAGATAGTCAGTGGGATACTGGGGAGCAAAGGGTGTGATATCACCAGCAGAAGGCAGGGGACGGTGCTGCCATTGTATCAGTTACTGGTGAGACCACACCTGGAGTATTATGTCCAGTTCTGGAGATCACATCTCAGAAAAGACATAGAGAAGATGCCATCCAAAGAAGAACAACAAAAATAGTGCAGAGTTGCCTCAAATGTCCCATGAGGGGAGACTGAGGGATCTAAACATGTACACCCTGGAAGGCAGGACATGATCAACACCTTTAAATTCCTCACAGGGGTGCATAAGCAACAGAAATAGAGCACTCAGAAAAAAACTGTATAAGTACTAGAGGGCATGCAATAAACCTGGAGGGGGAAGTTTTGGAGGAATGTGAGGAAGTATTACTTCATTGTTAAAGTGGCGGATGCCTGGAATAATCTTCCAGTGGAGGTGGTGGGGCCAAAAACAGTGGTGGGCTTCAAGCATGCATGGGATGCATATAAAGGAAAACTGATATTAAAATGGGTAAGAGGGGGTAATAGGTGGCTGGAGACAAGGTAGGGTCTACAGTTGCAGATTATTCAGGGAAAAGATGGACAGACATGATAGACTAAGCGGTACTTACCTGCCAATAACTTCTTTGTTTCCATGTTTCTGTGTAAAGCACAGAAAACTAATTATTAGATTATCTAAACCAAAGAAACTGAATCAACAGTTTATGTAAAGCATAGAAAACGAACCAACAGTTTATGCAAAGCACAGAAAACTAATCATTGATTTATCTAAACCAAAGAAAACTAATCATTAGTTTATCTAAACCAAAGAAAACTGATCAGCAGATTACGTAAACCACAGAATACTAATTGGCGGTTTATGTAAACCACAGAAAACTAACCAGCAGTTTATGTAAACCACCGGAAACTAAACCAGAGTTTATAAAACCACAGAAAACTAAATGGCACTTTATATAAAGCACAGAAAATTAACTGACGTGCATGTAAATCACAGAAACAAATTGGTAGTTTATGTAAACCACAGAAAACTAACCAGTAGTTTTCATAAACCACAGAAAACTAACCATCAGTGTGCGTAAACCACAGAAAACTAATTGGCAACTTACGTAAACCACAGAAAACGAATCTGAAGTTTATGTAAACCACAAAAAAGTAACCCACGGTTTATGTAAACCACAGAAAACTAATTGGAGTTTATGTAAACCACAGAAAACTAATCGGCAATCTATGTAAACCACAGAAAACAAATTGGCAGTTTAAGTAAACCACAGAAAAGTAACCAGCAGTTTAGGTAAACTATGGAAAACTAACCAGCAGTTTATGTAAAGCACAGAAAACTAACAAGCAGTTTATGTAAACCACAGAAAAGTAAACATCAGTTTAAATAAACCACCAAAAACTAATTGGTAGTTTATGTAAACCATAGAAAACTAATCAACAGTTTAAGTAAACCATATAAAACTAAATGGCAGTTTATGCAAAGTACAGAAAACTATCTGTCAGGTTATGTAAACCACAGAAATCTAATTGGCAGTTTATGTAAACCACAGAAAACTAATTGTCAGTTTATGTAAACTGCAGAAAACTGACCAGCAATTTATGTAAACCACAGAAAACTAACCGGAGTTTATGTAAACCATTGAAAACAAATTGGCAGTTCATGTAAACCACAGAAAACTACTCGGCAGTTTATGTAAACTACAGAACACAAATTAACAGGTTATATAAACCCCAGAAAACTAATTAGCAGTTTATTCAAACCATAGAAAACAAACTGGTCATTTATGTAAAACATAAAATATTAATTGGCAGTTAATGAAACTAAAGAATCTAACTGGCAGTTGACATAACAAATAGCAAATTAATGGGCAGTCTATGTAAGCTGCAGAAAACTAATCATCAGTTTGTGTAAACCACAGAAAACTAATCAGCAGTTTATGTAAACCACAGAAAAGTAAATGGCAGTTTATTTAAACCACAGAAACTAATTGGCAGTTTATGTAAACCATTGAACACTAGTCAGTAGTTTATGTAAACTGCAGAAATCACATACATAGTTTATGTAAACTACAGAAAACAAATCAGTAGTTTATGTAAAGCACAGAAGACGAATAGGCAGTTTATGTAAATCACAGATCACTAGTCAGCAGTTTATTTCAACTACAGAAAATTAATTCATGATTTATTGTAATGACTTCCAGAATTCTGTGAAATTTATTGAAAAATTATAATTTGATAATGTCAGAATTTATGTTTGAAATCTGGATTGTGTTTCCATTAAGTCAGTCATGTTCACAGGTTGTTGGACAGGGAAGGATGGGGTTAGCATTCAAAAAACACAAAAAAACTAAATTGTATAATAATATAGTTCTATAATGAATATCATATTTAAATGATAATGGAAAGAACACAATAAAGGATGGTTCTGTAATACTTCTGAGTTACTTCTTTGAAGTCTGTTCATAGTGAGAGTGACATTCTAATGAGAGTGAAGTTCAAATGGTTTATGATGTCAGGAAAGTAATAAGATGTATATGCTGCCATTGGGAGACATTATGTTATGGGCTGAGTTTTTACTGCTATGCAGATGATATTCAGCTCTATGTGTCCTTTGTACCCAAACAGAATGATGCATTATCAGTCTTTAACAACTGCCTCACTGAGATCCAGGACTGGATGAGTGCTAACTAGTTGAATCTGAATCCGGATAAGACTGCGGTGTTGGTTGTGGACCCCAGTCATTGTGCAGAGAAGTTGACTCCTGGGTCTTCCTCTGGCCTTGTACTAGGGGGCAACCAGTTGAGACCTTCTGAACAGGTGCAGAATCTGGGCATAATTCTTGACAGCAGGCTGACACTGAAGGCACAGGTGTTGGCCGCTGTCAAGTCTTCCTTTTACCATCTGAGGAATATCACTCGGATAAAACACCTTGTTTCACATGATGACCTTCCTGTGCTGGTCCACACATTTGTTTCCTCACATCTTGATTACTTTAATGCTCTATGTCTAAGGTTGCCAGGAGTGGATCTCCGTCACCTGCAGCTGGTGCAGAATGCTGCAGCCAGGTTGTTGACTTGGTTACCAAGAACTTGCCACATCACACCTGTGCTGTGCAAACTGCACTGTCTTCTGGTGCAGTGGAGAATCACTTTCAAGGTCACGTTGCTGACCTATAAGACCCTACACAGTCAGGGACCTGGCTACTTGCAAGATATTCTTCGACCTTACTGCCCTCTTCACCCACTCCGCTCCGCTGATGAGGGATTGATAGAGATTCCCAGGGTTTGTCTTCAGTCATCTGGGGCCAGAGCTTTTCCTTTTACAGCCCAACCCTGTGGAATTCTCTACCTTGTCAGATTAGAGAGTGTCTATCCGCTGAGTCATTTAAGGCATCTCTGAAAAGTTATCTGTTTGAATTAGCGTTTGAATAAGTTTACTGCTACTTTTATTGTTTTTATGCTGTTATTCATTATGTTTGATGATATTTTGATATGTAATTGCACTTTGATATGTAGAAAAGTGCATTATAAATAAATTTGATTTGATTTGAAATACATAAATAGAGGTCATAATTTATACTGTGCCAGTCAATATTGGTTAAAATATATAGAGCCAAAGATTCCCCAAAGCTCCACAAAACCACATCTTAAAAATAAATGTGTTCTTTGGGACTGTTCACTTTTTTATTGGGAGAGATAACACCTGTAGAGGCTTCAGTCACTTGACTGCTTCTGCCTCACCTGTTAGACAGCCCCTAACTCTCTTCCGTTTTTTTAGTTTTTTTTTTAAATACGCTGATGCACTGTATTACTATCTGTTCACCCTCCAGTGACTATACACAGGCCAAGCTTTGAGCATTCATGCAGTAGAGTGGGAAAGCCATGAATAGCAGCAACTACATCCTGCTATATTTATTGTAAATAGGGATGTTGCAAAATAAAATTTCACAAGAGAAATTGCTGCAAAATTGGCAATTTCACCATGTAAAAAATATTTTGTGAAATTCCTGAAATATTTCATGGGTGTGAAATGTGAAACTGTGCCTGAAAATTGTGAAACTACACCTGAAAATTAAGAAATGTCACCAAAAATTGCACAGTTTAACATTTCACCATGACATTTCATCATTGTTGCCAAACATTTGCAATTTGTGGGTGAAACTTTGCATTTTCTGGTGGAAATGCCATCATTTTGGGGCAAAACTGCATATTTCGCACACATGAAATATTCCATGAAATGTGTGAATTTTGTGAAATATTTTGCATAATGAAATTTGTTAGTTTCAAACAAGATTAATTTCAAACCCCAGTCCAGTTAATTATAAACACTTTGTTAACAGAATTTCACTGACAGTGTGTTTGATAATGTGAACAGGAGTGCAGAACATAGTAAACAGGATTTTTTTGCTTGTTGTCACACGTAACCTCTTATCCTAGAGCATGGCCAAAAATAAGACTCGGTCATGGGGTCAATGTTTTTACATTGTAAATCAAATCAATAAAAAGATAAAGAAGAAAGAGGGGATGTGGCCAGGTAAGCAAAACGACTTAGTGATATGTACAGGAAAGGAAAAATAAGGTTGGACTCAGTGGATTCTAGTTACAGTATTTTTTTCTCTAGATACATGAAGAATATATGGGCCACCATACACAACAACGTTGTGTTTCCATCAAGGGATGAGATGATATCATCTACTTCAAGGTTGAAGCTTGAAAGATCTCTGTGATGTCATTACACCACAGTTTGAAAACATCAGACTTGTTATGTATTGCTGCCCAAACAATATTTTTGTATAGTACACGATTGCTTTAATTTGTTTACCTTCTTTTTGACTGTGTCTTGAACCATGATCAAATAAACTGAAAACAACAGAATATTAAAAGAATTTAGCATGATTCAATTAATAACTACTGTGCATAAGTTATCAACATTTCTAGTACTTCATTTTTTAAATAAACAGTTCTCTTGAGGTGTGTTATGTCTTGTTGATAGCTCTGTAATTAGGAATCTGTAGTGTAGGCAAACATGCAGAATCTTAACAGACACAGGATACTAGGCAGTAGTACCACAGTAGGGACATACCTACTATGGCACAACAGCATTCTGACATCACTACTATGGTGCAATACCTTCTGGAAGTGTATGGCTTTTCACAAACAACACTGAACCATATACTATATAAGGAATTAATGATGTTATTTTAACATTTTGGTTACTGAGAAAGGCACACTGGGCCAATACTTGTTTCCAGGTGCAACCTGGAGAGCAAGGGATTCAAGTACAAAACAATGGTAAATGGCCTAGCAGGTACCTAGCAACTTAGAATATAAAACATAATGATAATAACAGTATAACACTAGCATAGGAAAGCCATCAAACAATAAAGCAAACAACGTAAATATTTCAGGCAGGCTACAAGGACTTTATGAGATGAGAGCAATGGGTTTATATATCTTTAGGGACATAAAGATGCTGGGGGGATTAAGGCAGTGAGACATGGGCATTATTGGGGCAAGAACGAGGGAGCAGGAGTAAGATGTAGCAGGCATTTTAGGATCAGGAACGGGGAGGAAAGGGGAGTGTCAGAGGGAAGCTGATGCCAACAGAAAGGAAGGTGATAGAAAAAAGTAGACAGACCAGAAGATGTGTGGGGTTCAGGAAGGGAGAAGATGTGGGAGTCCCAGGAGCACAGAGGATGGGGGGGACTATCAGGGGATAAAAGGGAGGACAGATAGGAAGGAAGGGTCCCAAACCTGTATCTGGTAGTAAAGACCAGACAGTGGATCAGTCATCAGTGGGGAAGGGGTGTGATAGAGAGAGAGAAGAGTAAAGAGAACAGTGGTGTGTATGAAAAAGGCAGTTGGATGCAAAGCAGCAAATTAATTTTAGGAGTGTGTCAAGCCTGGCATGAGATACTATGGGGCAGTGCCGTAGAGTACATCAGTATAGTCAAATACTGGAAGAATCATTTTAGTTAAAAATTCATTACAGACAGGGAGTGAGATGCTGTCTTTGTTCTGGTAAAGAATACCTAATTTGGGGCAGAGCTTAGAATGGATTACATCAATGTGAATGATGAAAGTGAAATGGGTATCCATCCAGACCTCTAGGTATTTAAAAGTGGGGACCACCTCAAGGGTAGGGGGGGCGCAAAAGGGGTGGAAAACTCTGGGAGAGTCTGAAACCTTGACAACTTTTGCCTGGATCTGAAAGATACTGAGACTGTCTTTTTCATGTGATTACTTTGAGTCGGTTGGTATTAAACCAATTTAGGACTTTATTGAAGTTGTTCTGAACAGAGTCTTGCACAACTGCTGGAGATGGACCTGAAGTGTAGATGACAGTATCATCTGCGTACATTTGGATGTGGGAGATAGAACAGATAGAGGGAAAGTCATTGATGAGGAAGGAGAAGAGGATGTAGCCAGGTATGGATCATTGGGGAACCCTGCAGTGATAGGGAGAGGGGGTGATATGATATTTTTCACTTGGACTGATTGCTGCCTGTCAGAGAGGTAACTGTGGAACCAGTTTACTGTTGGTGCAGACAAGCCAACTATGAGTAGCTTGTTTAGGAGGAGTGAGTGGGAAACCTAGTCTAATGCTTTAGCCAGGTCGATAAAGATAGCTGCAGTGACATGACCTTTGTCCAGCCCTGAGGATGGAATTCGTGACCCATAGTAGGGAAGAGATGGTTGAGTGATGCTTCCTGAAACTGTCTTGGAAGGGTGAGAGAATGTCAATGTGGGATAGGAACTCTGGAAGTCTAGCATAAACAGTGGTCTCTTGGAGGTTAGCAAGAGATGGAAGTAGAGAAATGGGTGGATAATTGCCCATGGAAGATGGATCACTGCCTTTATGGAAGGGTAGTATCATAGCAACCTTCCAGAGCAGTGGAATGGTGCAGGATTGAAATTAGAGGTTTAAGAGTTGTGCAAGAGGGGTGATTATTGCCAGGGCAAAGATATGAAGGAGCTTTTGGTGAAATCTCTCCAGGTTTGATTTGGCCAGGTTTAAGGGCATTAAAGCATGGTATGCCTCCTAATGAGAAACCAGTGAGAAGTTGTAGCCACCAAGGGATGGGGGGAGTCTCAAAGGAAGCAGGTAGAGTAGTCAAGAAGAGCATATGTTGTAAAGAATGTTTTGAAGATCTCAGCATCAGAAGTTGGGTCAGAGATGGGGGAGCCATTCACTGTGAGGGCTGTGGAGGCAATCTGGGATGGTGGGTTGTGAAAGGAGAGTATGCCTTGCCAGAATGTTGCTGGTGAGTTACAAGTGGTTTGGAGGTGGTCCTTAAAGTACTCAGCCTTGTCCATATGGACAGCCTTTGTGCAGGTATTTCTTAGCAACCTGTACAACTGGAGGTCTGAATGGGAGTGAGAGGATTAAAATTTCACCAAGGCTTGATCATGGGTTGTTGACAAGGCAGTAAGGTCACTTGAGATCCAAGGGTGGTGAAGGCATTTAACCCTGGACTTTTATAGGGGTGCATGGATGTTCCAGATGTGTATGAGGATATTAGAGAAGCAGCGTAGAGAAAAGTCACTATCATGTGCAGAGTACACCAAAGACCAACCAGCACTAGCTAGATCATGAAGAAGGGTATCAGTATCAAGGGCATTAAGCAGATGAAACCAAATATATTTGGGGAAGACTGGGGAAGACAGACCATTCTGACACAGTAGCCAAGGCAATGATCACTGAGGGTGTCTTGGAGCAGACCTGAAGAAGTGATGTGGTGGGGATGGGAGGAGAGTGACCCATCTAGAAGGCAGTGGTTAGGGGAGTGAGGGTCATAGTGGGTAGGTTCAGATAATAACTGGGTACGGTTAAGGGATATAAGGAATATTGTATGGGTGACCATACACAACATGCCCGTGTTTCCATCGAGGTGTGGAGATAACAGCATATGGATCTTGAGAGCAAAGCTGTCAATGTCCATATTTTGTTATTTTGACCCCAAGATAGAAACACAAGGCAAGTTGTTTGTGTTCACCCTTATTTTACTTTTCACAGTATGTTTCTCTGCTGGAAGAACTAGAAATGTGCTGAGTACCAGTACAGAGAGAGAGAAAGAGAGAGAGAGATGAGGAGTGGCTATGCTGAGTAAGTGGTTCCAGTACATATTTTAATTTACATTATATCAAAAAAAATGTAAAATCCAGTACAAAAGAATGAATGAAGGCAAGTACAGAAAGAGTGAGTGAGCTGAGGAGTGGTTTTGCCTAGTAATTGCTATTGCACTCTTTGGGGAATCTTCTCACACATCCTGAGGGCAGGCATCACAAACCACTCATGCATTTGCAAAGGCAGACTGTGGGCTACACAAGTTGTGCTCAGTGAAAATCAAAGCTGGTGGCAGTGCAAGCAGGAACGTAGGTGCACTTGATGATAGGATGTGCATAGCAACTTTTAGAACATGCAGAACAAATTTTATAATGTTCAGAATAAGTTTTAGAATGTGCAGAACAACCTTTAGAACATGCACAACAATGTTTGAGTAGCCACTGATGTCCATATAAATAGGCCCTAAACATATACTATTACAATGTAACAGAGCTACATTGCTGGAAGAATGTTTTCCAAAAATTCTATGTGTTCAGTCACTGTACTACAGTATAGGATTAAATGCTTTTGAAAATAAAATAACAAAGAAACATAAAAACCCATTGGAGTAGCATTCACTTTTGTGTATATAGTCAGGACACAGACATCAATTTCCAGTGCCATCAGTTCCTCACTTCTTATGAAAGCTGAAGATACATTTCCAGTTTCCAGCAATAAATTCACAGTTTGCATCAGGGGGACACTGTGATGAATTCTCCCTTCTGAGCTGTTACAGCTTTCAGAGAGTTGTGTCCTTTCTTGCAACTACCATCAGCTGAGACCCCCAGGACATTTGATCTCCCTTCCACAGAGCTTGGAGGTCAGCACAGGTCAGATCTGATAGAGTGCTCTTTGACTGATGAATGCTAGACAGAGATCCCCCTTTGCCAGTAAATATAATACAATTACCTTTTCAAAATAAGCCACAGTCACTGCTTCTATGTAAATAGATTCTTTATTGCAAAATTCAGGTTGCAAAATAACAGGATATATACAGTACTAAACAGAGAAATTGCACGTTTACAGGAAAAGCAAATAAATGGTCTTAAATAAGTATCAGAAAGGGAAATGCCACAGACTAATTTAGTCTGCAGAATACTTGCGTTCCAACTACACTCAGAGAGAACTGGACACTTATTCTATCTCTGTCTCCCCCACGAACTGGAATGCAAGCTATGTCTTATCAGGACCATCCCTTAAGGCTAAAATCCTTGTCTGTAAGCAAACCCCTGAATTTATAGCCTAAGGCTGAAACCCCCTTTGATTAGGTTATTTTCAAATCCAGCAAACATTTTAAATTCTTTAACAAGTTTGCGCTCAATTGCTCCAATCAACTTAAAACCTTTGTCTGTCCAACCAGGTCAGTTCTGCATCCAGTTTTATTACAATGTTCCAATCCTTTAAAACGTGTGTGTGTGTGTGTGTGTGTGTGTGTGTGTGTCTGTGTGTGTGTGATTTATCACCCTGTGAAGAGGTATTTCCTGCTAGTGACATAGAATCCCAATGTTTTTTCCCCTTTTTGTTAGCACGACAGGCAAAAACCACTCTGGTAAGAATAATGTAGAGTAGAAAAATAGTTTCACTAACATAAGCAGTTCCCTAATTAGTCTGCATTCCTGTCACAGGCACCAAGGTGACTGGTGCTGCTCCACTTCTAGCTTTACTGCATTTTGCTTGGCATTTTGACTTTCTTTTAGCACTTTATGGATATTTTCCTGAAATAATCCGGTTTGGCAAAGTATGGTTTTTACAGTATCTATAACATTTGCTTAGCAGATTCAGATAATTTCTACAATGACTTAATGCCAGCACTGCCAATATCAAATCCAACACTAATGCTGGAACACCGGATTTCAATGCCATGCAGGAAGAGTGAGGTTGTTAATGCATGATTTATGTGCATTCTTAATACTCCTATCTTTTAATGGAGCTTCTGCTATGACCCTTGTTTTGGAAAGATGAACAACATTTTAATTTTTTTTCTAAGTGAACACAAACCACCTTGAATGTATGGAAACGGATGCCTGCAGGAGCTTCCCAATTCCTGACATGGCTGGTGATGGTTTTTGAGGGAGAATGGAGAAACCTGGAGCCATGGTTGCACTTGATGTGCTGTTGGACTAATTTTCACCATTTAAAAGGTAAGACACCAAGGTTGGTGGGTGTTAATATTAAACCTAAAGTGATTAAGTTTACTCCACTCAGTGGGGTGATTCTCTGTACTTATTCCCCAGATAAGCATCTTTAAATTAAAACTGAAGGCTCAAGAGCCAAAGCTGTAGCTGGTGGAGATGGAAGCATAGGAGCCTGGAAGAATCATAGAATCATAGAACTTGACAGCAGAAAAGGACCTCTTGGCCCATCAAGTCTGCCCCTTTTCCCCTGCTAACCTTGAGCACCCCTCACTCCCTTGTAACTCCTTATGCCTGCCCCATGCCCTCTTAAAGCCTGCCACAGTCTCAGCCCCCACCACCTTCTCCAGAAGCCTGTTCCATGCATCCACCACCCTCTGAGTGAAGAATCACCCTCTCATGTTAGCTCTGAAGGGGCCCCTGAAGTCTCAGGCCATGCCCCCTTGTAATGGTGCCCTCCCTCATGTTGAATAATCACCCCAGTTCCACTTTGTTTATCCCTTTGGCATATCTGAAAGTCTCTATCATGTCCCCTCTCTCCCTTCTGGTCTCCAATGTGTAGAGCCCCAGCTCCTTACATCTCTGTTCATATGGTATGTCCTTCATCCCTTGCACCATCTTGGTCACTCTTCTATGAATCCTTTCAATCAAGTCAATGTCTTTGTCCAAGTAAGGACTCCAAAACTGGACTTCACACTCAAGGTGCAGTCTCACCATGGCTTTATACAGGGGCACCAGGACTTCTCCTCCTCCTGCTAGTGATTCCCCTGCTTATACTTGCCAATATCCTGTAAGCCTTCCCCGCCACCCTTGTACACTGCTTCCCCAACTTGAGGTCACTGTAGACTACAACCCCTAAATCCCGCTCCATTTCTGTAACCCTGACTACCTCCCCCATAGAGTGTAACCCGTCCATGGGTTTCTGTGCCCCAGATGCATGACTGCATGCTGCTTGATACTGAATTTTATTTGCCAGGTCTCTGCCCACCCCTTCAGCATCCTCAGGTCCTGTCTCATTTCTTACACCACCCCTTCAGTGTCAACCCTGTTGCAGATTTTTGTACAATCTGCAAAGAGGGTCACACATCCCTTCAGTCCATCTGCTGTCACATATATAGATACTGAATAGGTGTGGCCCCAGAATCAACCCCTGGGGTACCCCACTCTTTACCCACCCTGATCTTGAGTGCACCCCATTAACTACCACCCTCTGGCTTCTATCTTTCAGCCAGTTTTCTATCCATCTAGTTATATTGTCCCCACCCCCATACTTTCTAGCTTGTTGACCAGCCTTCTGTAAGGTACAGTGTCAAAGGCTTTGCTGAAGTCCAGATAGGTCATGTGCACCACACCCCCCTGGTCAATTACCTGTGTCACCCAGTTGAAGAATTTGATTAAAATAGTCTGGCATGACTTCCCTCTTGTGAATACATGCTGGTTGTTGTCCAGCAGCCCATTCACATCTAGGTACTCCATCACCCTATCCCTAATGTGCCTCCATGACCTTTGCCACCACTGTGGTGAGGCTAACTGGGTGCTAATTTTCCCTTATCTCTCTGCTCCTCCCCTTGTGAATTGGCACAACATTTGCCTTCTTCTAGTCCTCCAGCACCATTCAAATGTCCAAAGACAGGTTGAACAGTCTCGCCAGTGGAGCAGCCAACTCCTATCCCAGTTCCCTGATCACTCTCAGGAGTAGCCCATCCAGCACTATGGCCTTGTCCACCTTTATCCTGCTGAGTTCCTCTCTAACTATCTCCATACTGAAGGATTTTGTTTCCATCTGTATAGCCTCCTCCTTCTCAAATCTTGTCCCCTGCACTTCCTCTCCTTCGTAAATATCAAGCAGAAGTACCTGTTTAACACTTCTGCTGTCTCCCAGTCCTCCTCTAATAGTTCCCCTCCTTCCCCCTAAGCCTTGCAATCCATTGACTAGTCTTCCTCCTATCTGTCACATATGTAAAAAATGTTTTATTACCACTCTTGGCCTGCTTCGCTATCCTTTCTTCCACTTCAGCCTTTGCCCTCCTTATTTCTTTCCTTGCTAACCTTCTCATTTTCCTGTAAACCTCACCGTCCTCTGCCTTCTGCATTATCTTGTATTTCCTAAATACCCTCCTCCTGCTCCCAACCACCCACACTACATCCCTATTGAACCAAAGTGGCCTCCTGCTTCTTGTACCCTTCATAACTCTCCTTATGCACACCTGTATAGCTTCCATAACCCAATCTCTAATTGCTCTCTATAACTCTTACACTTAATTTATTTTCCTCATCCCTTCCATCGCCTCCCTCATTAATCTTCTCATCTTCTTGAAGTATACTCGCCTGAAGTCCAGCACTGTTGTGCTGGTTCAGCACACTCACCTTCCTGCCCTCAATTTAAACCTGATGGTCCTATGGTCACTATTCCCCAACTCCCCACCACCACCTCCTCCTCCTCCACATTCTCCCTATTAGTCAGGCCTACATCCAGCAGGTTGTTCCCTCTAGTTGGTTCTCTGATCAACTGTTGAAGGAACACCCCCTGCAGCACCTCCAGGAACTCCTTGCTTCTGGTCAAAGCTATGTCTGGGAAGATGCTGAACGTTATCTGACAGGAGAATTGTGAGGACCCTCGGGGGAGAAGTGAACTAAAATTGGCCCCTGGAATAGTTAATCAACTCCTAGAGAGGGAGAAGGCAACATTCTTGGGTCAACATGCAGGTGGATTTCTTGAAGTGTTTGATGTAACTATAATGACTCTTTCAGTGGAATATGAAATTCACTTAAACTCTGGCATACTGTAGGTCTAGGGCTTGCATTGAATCAGAATGTAGTAAGTCTGGAGTGTGTCATTTTGTGGCAGTGAATAAGGCTATTTTACTGCCTTTTAACTGGCTCTACCTTATGCTTACTTAACCTCTAGGGAGCTGCATAGCTATGAGAGGTGCCTATTAAATATGATGGGATGGAATGGAAGTGTCATTACTCAAACCTCCTGAAAGGAACATTTTATTTCTAACTGAAATTAATTTCTCTATATCTATGTGCTGTCTTTTAAATATGTGTTTGACATGTGATTAGTTAGTGTGATTGAGTCATATGCAATGTAGTGTTTGTTTAAATGAACAAAAAGTTAAGAGTAACAGGAGAATATAAACTTTAAATAAACCTAAACAGGAATGGTGCAGGAAACATTATAGCTCAAGTATTCAAGTTTATGAGAGAAATTACAATCTTTAATCATTACTCACTGGATAAATGGTTTAGATAATAAGAAAAAAGATGTGTTCAAACTTAATTTTGACCATTGGATACCAAGTATTGATTTAGCCTTCCAAATGATTCCTGCTGCTCTTAGTTAAGTGTAGCTTGCTCAATAATAGGATTACACTGTGATTTTATTCATATATAAGATGAGGTATCTTCTGCTAGATACTACAAGTCCCACTCATGATATACAACAAAAGAAAAGCATCTGTAACAGGAAAGGACACAGACATGTGGGACATGGTGCAATGCACTGGCTGTGGAGCAGCAGTCTTCCTGGAGACATTCTTGAGGCTGCGTTGCTGCCCTATTTGCAGGCACCTCTCTATTCTGAGGGAGGAGGTTGTTCGTCTCCATGCTTACCTGGCAAGGATTCAGAAAACCTGCTCCCCCACCCAGGGACCACCCAGGCCACCACCACTACTTCAGAGGTTGCCAAGAAAGAGGAGAGGTTGTACCACAGTGAGCTCAGGGAGGGTAAGGGTGGTGGAACAGAGGTACATCCTTCCAGTTGTGCCTCACCACAATTCATTTGCCACTCTGGTGGATAATGGTTCCTCTATGGAGGCACCCGCAGTGGAGACCAAGCAGGATGCTGGGAACCTCCACAATGGAGACCCACAGGAGGGTGGCATAGGACCCCACAGGGGAAGGAAGCAACTCCTGGTGGGGGACTCAATTGTTAGGTGGGTAGAACTGGGGGAGGGAGGGGAATGGGAGGTAAGGTGCCTGCCTGGCTTCATGGCTTGGAGGGACAGGAAATTAATCCTCAGGATTATGGGAGCAGCTGCAAGGGGGATGGAGCTGGTTGTCATGATCCACCTAGGGATGAATGACCTGGCTAAGAATGGGATCAGAGCAGTACAACAGAAGTTTGTGGAGTTGGGGAGGGGCCTTAGAAAAGTAGCACACATGGTAACTTTCTCAGAAGTGTTACCTGTCTATGACATGGATGAGGCTAGGGTACTCTGGACCATGGGATTCAATAACTGGTTGAAAAACTGGTGCAGAGCTCAGATATTTGGCTTCATTGGGGACTGGGGCTCCACCTGGAGGGATGCAAGCCTATACAGGCGCGATGGTCTGTATCTATCCAGGAGGGGAACCAGGATCCTAGTTGATAGGTTTAAATGCTTCATTGGCAAGCATTTAAACTATCCAAGGGGGGGAGGCACTGAAAAGGAAAAGGGAAATCCTAGCCCCCCCAAAAAAATCAGGGTAGTTAGTCAGGTAAACACCAGGATAGAACAGTCGATAGGGAGAAGGGCAGGGGTAAATGGAGAAAAAGACAAAGGCAGTAAGGACAGGAATGGAAAAAAATAAATAAAGCCATAAAAAATGGAGGGTAATGAGTACAAATGCTTGTAGTGTAGGTAAAAAGCTCCCTGAAATTGTGGCCTTGATGGAAGAGGGATGTCTGGATGTCATGGCAGTCACAGAAACATGGTACACAGAGAACCATGACTGGGATGTCAACATAGCAGGGTACACAGTCTACAGGAGGGAAAAGAAGGGAAGAAGATGAGGAGGAGTAGCTCTCTATGTAGGGGAAGGGATCAAAGCAACAGAACTAATGGGTAAACAGGGAGGCGACAAGGCACTGTGGGTCACCATGGAGACTGGAAATGGCTCCACAATCCACACAGGGGTTATATACAGACCCCCATTTCAGGGGAGGAAATAGACAAGGAAACGATAGAATGCATCCTTGGGATGGCAGAAAACGGGGCGATATTGCTGATGGGGGACCTAAATATGCCAGATGTTAACTGGAGCACCTTTGCTATAGCCACATCCAAGAGCAGGGCCATTCTCAATGCCCTACATGGGGCATGCCTCAGACAGTTAGTTTTGGAACCCACTCAGGTGGGAACAATCTTAGTCCTGGTACTCTCAAATGGGAACAGAGAGATGATCTCTGATATTGAAGTAGGTAGCCATCTGGGAACAAGAGACCACCAAACAGTATGGTTCATGATAAACTTAGCTGTATAGTCAAGCCACACTAAAGTGAAGGTTCTGGACTTCAGGAGGTCTCATTTTGTCAAAATGGGAGAGTGCCTCAGAAAAGCACTAGCAAACAGGCAAAAAGATGGGGTGGAGCAACAATGGGGAAACATTCAAACCACCATCACAGAGGCAACAAGCCTTTGTGTGAAGCAAACCAACAAATCAAAATGAAAGAAGAAACCTCTATGGTTCTCAAAAGAAGTAGCGGGGAAGGTAAGAGAGAAAGATAGCATTCAGAAAGTATAAGGAAACACAGAGGAGCAGAACAGAGAACTGTACCAGTTAAAGCAGAAGGAAGCGGGAAAGATAGCCAGAATAGCAAAGGCCCAAACCAAGGACAAGATAACCAACTTAGTTAAGAGGGGGGATAAAACCTTTTATAGGTACATTAGGGAGCAAAGAAAGACTAAGGCAAGGATACCGAGGCTGAATAAAGAGGAAGGTGGTTGGGCAGAGAGCGACAGTGAAAAAGCAGGGATACTGAATGAATACTTCTGTTCAGTATTCACCATGGAAAAGCAGGGGGAGATACCTAATCCAGTCAATAGAAGCACTCTGGATAGGGGTAGATATTAGTCCTTTCACAGAAGAAAGGATTCTGAAAGAACTCTTAAAACTGAAGGCGGATAAAGCAATGGGGCCTGATGGGATTCACCCCTGAATTCTAAAAGAAGTAAGGGAAGAACTAGTAACACCACTTACTACCCTTTTTAATAAATCATGGGAGGATGGTGTGGTACCTGAGGACTGGAGGGGGCAGATGTGATTCCCCTTCACAAAAGTGGGAGCAAGACAGAGGCATAAAACTACAGACCTGTCAGTTTAACCTCAGTGGTAGGGAAAATGATGGAATCACTTCTGAAGGAAAGAATTGTTGCGTACTTAGAGGCCAGTGGGGCACAGGACCCAAGGCAGCATGGATTCACAGCAGGAAGGTCATGTCAGACAAATCTAATTGATTTCTTTGACTGGGTGACCAAAGTAGTAGACCAGGGAGGGGCGGTGGGCATGGCCTACCTAGACTTTAGCAAGGCATTTGACACAGTCCCACACAAAAGATTAATAAACAAATTAGCCAGCCTGGGAGTGGGTCCCAGGTTGGTAGCCTGGTTATAACACTGGCTGGACAACAGGACACAGTGGGTAATAGTAAATGGAGTCCACAGTGAAGAAAGGAGGGTTACTAGTGGGGTACCACAGGGTTCAGTACTGGGGCTGGTCCTTTTTAATGTCTTTATAAGTGACATTACAGAGGTACTACAAGGGAAAGCATGTCCCTTTGCAGATGACACATAGATCTGCAACAAGGTTGATATGCAAAGTGGGGTCAAAAGGATGAAAAGGGACTTGGCAAGGTTGGAAGAATGGCCAAATGTATGGCAGCATAGATTCAATGCAAAGAAGTGCAAAGTAATGCACTTGGGAAACAAAAACCCAGGGGAAGAGTACACAATGGGGTGTGAGATGCTGACAACAACAAAAATGGAAAGTAACCTAGGGGTAGTCTTATCAGATGACTTAAAGGTGGGCCAGCAATGTGAAAAGGCAGTAAGGAGGGCTGGGGGGATACTGGGATGCATAAGAAGAGGCATCACCATTAGAAAACAGGATGTTGGTGTCCCTCTGTATAGACACTTGGTAAGACCACATCTGGAGTACTGTGTACAGTTCTGAAGAGCCCATCTGCACAAAGACATAGACAGGGTGTAGGTTGTCCAGAGCAGGGCAACCAAAATGGTGCAGGGTCTGCACCAGAAGACATATGAAGAAAGACTAAAGGAGCATAAGATGTATAGTCTCGAGGAAAGGATGGAGAGGGGGACATGATAGAAACTCTCAAATACCTCAAGGGAACCAATAAAGTCCAAGAGGGTAGCATATTTCAGAAAAAGAGATGTGCAAGAACAAGCGGGCACAATTTGAAGATAGAGAGGGAACGGCTCTGGGGTAATGTGAGAAAGTATTTCTTCACAGAATGGGTTGTAGATGCATGGAACTGCCTTCCTGAGGAGGTCATAGAGCCAAAAACAGTGGAGGAATTCAAGAGTGCATGGGACAGACATAGGGCAGTTCTAGTGGGGGGTAGGAGGAAGTGGGCTATAGGTTAACTAGGATCTGCAGCTTATCTGTTAGGTAGGGAAATGGGCAGACTAGGTGGGCCATGCGGTCCTTATCTGCCATCAAATTCTATGTTTCTATATCTAGAATGGAAATTCTGGGGCAGAACAATCTCTAATGGGCCACAATGTGCACACTGGGTGAGGACCAATTGTTACCATATGACTTGCTATCACTTGGGCTACTCAGGGTTCCTATTCCCAAGTTTAGCAGTCAAGAACCATTAATGGCCAAACTGGAACATCAGCCTAGGCTTTTTAGCCAGGATTGACTATTACCCAGGCCTACAGTAATCTTGGTATCATACTGCCCAAGGGATGAGAAGGTCCCATAGAGATATTGCCCAAGACAGCAAATAGTCGGTCTTAAAAACTGGTGGAGTCCACATAGTGCACATATCAACTATATGATAAAGTATGCTGTTGAAGAGTATCAGAAAAGTTAATTGTGATTTGGTAATAAGTATATGTCTGATAGATTTTTTCTCATCTGAACATGGGGGGGCAATTTTCTAACCCCCCATAGATCAGAGCACCATGCACCGAACTGCTGCCTGTGGCAAGCTGAAGTGTGCCAGGGACCCTGTGCTGGATATTGGAAGAACAGGGGTGCCAGTGCCAAAGTCCCCAAGTTTGCCATAAGCCAACCTATGCACTGAACAAATGGTGATTAGGAGGTGAATTTTCCAAGCTGTAGTACATTTGGACAGCAGGATTTCCATGGCAGGGACTGCATGCCACGCATCAGAAGGCTATTAGGGCCCACGGAGGGCAGAATGGGGTGGGATGGAGGGAAGGGGTGGTGATGGATTCCAAATGGGGACATGGCATGGATGCCTTAGTGCCAAGAACTGTGTGTGGGGGGGGCAGTCATTTGTCTGGCACCAGGGGCGCCTTGCCGGGCAACTGTGGCTCCATCAGTGATGAGACAGTTGGCTGGGTGAGGTATGGCCACATAACTCCACCACTGCCACCTGCAACAGGGGAGCATGGACCACTACACACCACATCACAGCACTTGCAATGGTGCATGGGCCATTAGACTAGTACCTGTCTGGTCTAACTGTGGCACCCAATGCACCCATTGCTGCAGTTTGCAGAATCCCAGTTAAGGGGATATTGCAGCATTTCCCTGGTGCAATCACCTGCCTGCTTTGCTGCACTGGTGCATCCATCACAAGGACAGCACAAGCTGGAGTGATGCAGGCAGCCCCTCCATTTCGTACAGGTGTTGTCTGAAAACTGGAAACAGCACATGGTACAGTGCAACATGCCTCTTGTATCATTTCTTGTTGGTGCAAGCACCATGCGTCATTCAACATCATTTGAAAATCAGGCCAAGGGTATTTTATTATGCCCCCTTTTAACCTTAATAGACAATCCTTATCAGTTAGTTTGAAACCTGAAAAATGGGCATTTTCCCCTGTGGCAATAGTTTGGACCCTGTTGGAATATAATAGATAGCCTCTAGATCTCACTTTGAAAACCTGAAACAGGATTATACTCTTAAAGTTGAAATTAACTTTGGTTTATTTTAAAGTATGTTGAACTGCCTTTCTTATTACTTGAACAGACTCCAGCACATATTAATTATTTATTGATTGATCCCTCTTATAGTTATTGGTAGAATGCATTGTCTATATTACTATGTTTACTGTGTTTTGTATTATATCTCAATGTTCTTTATATTGTCAATTTGTAATGATCTAATGGTTAAACAAATATACCTTTGATACTGATACTGACAGTTTGCATTGGCTGACCTGGAATATGCACAATTCCTCCAAAATGTTACCTTACATTTTTTTCATTTCTGAAGAAATTTTGGGTTAAACAGGATTTTTTCTCCTCAGATGTCATCAGTTCATGTTGCTTATTCTTTCTGTGACGTTATAATACTTTGCTCATGACATCACAACCTGTTACCACAGAAATGAATCTGATGTTAAAAGCTGAGCATCATGCTTTATGGGCACTACAATCACAAGTACTAGATGAAGTCTAAAGGGCAAAGAGTCCAGTTTCAGTAGCTGCTATTAGCAATAAAGAATGGAATTTCCTTACAATCAAATTATTGCATTTTTGAATGTTATGAGACTTGAGTTCTACTGTTGCCAGCAGAATGTATTTCTTTTGTTTCTTTTGCAAGAGAGTGACAAAGACTGACAAATCAGCTGACACAAATAAAAAAATGTTCATGTGCTGTATAAATCATGCATTCTAGTTTGACAGTGAAGCAGTCCTGAACTTTTTAATAATGGTGACACAATCTAACACACCATAATGCTCTAATATACCCCCCTCTGCACTATTATACAGTTATGTACTGGTACTTGATAAGTTATGTGATCCCGAATGATAGTTTTCAAAAATGTGTCTGTCTTTTAATAGCTTGCCTCAAAAATGCAGTCATGTCTCCCATCCTGATTCATTCCTGCTGTCACTGATCAGCTGGAGTGGTAGATGCCCATGGGTTTGCTGCAGGCTCTGAAACTCTATCTGACCATTAATTGCCTGGGTAAAGGAAAGGCATGTCATGCGTTATTACTTCAATAAAAACATAATACTGTGGTCCAAGTATAGTTCTGATTTACATGAGACAATTCCTTTTACTTATTTAAATTCCTCCCAGCAGCCGTGACATACTGTGATTTAAAAAAAAGATGATATCTGTTGATTTATGCAAATGAGAGAACATCAAAGCAAACAGAGGCTTCTCTTCTTTTTAAGTTGCTTTTCATATGGAGGTGGGTCTACAGATAAAAAGTTTTGAGTTCATGATAAAGTAGATTGTTGGGTTATTTTCAGGTGGCTTTGTCACATTGATTCAAACTGAAAAAGATGGTTAAACTCAGCTATATATCTTCAGAAAACTTATACAGCCAGACCGATTCAAAACAAATCCAGTGCTTAAGCTCAGTGCCCATGCCCACCATGACATGACTATTGGGATGAGTCCTGTTTCTTCCTGTCTAAATTGCTGGACCAATTCAATTCTATACTACAAAATGAAAACTTCTGGTCTGTTGGCTATCTGGATATTATTGCAGCAATTCTTGTTCTAGACCATTCCAGGGAGTTCAGAATGCCATGTGGTCTCAGAGTGATAATTAAAAAATACAGGAAGCTCAACCAAATAAGAAACACCTCCACATGGTATGTATAGTAACACTCCTACAAAACAGTCTAAAGACTACTGATGAGATGCCTTAAAAAGACAAGGATCTGTCATTTTAAATAGCATTATTAAAATGATTAGATTCAAATATTTTGGATCATGATTAAGGGAAATACTTTGGAAAACAGTTCAACATTAAGTTGATTTAGCCTTTATTTCCAAAACAGTAAATATGGGTACAAATAAGGTACACACACAAAAGGAAAATTGCATCATGCTTAAAGATGCAGTGAAGTTAAATTCTGCCCTCGAAGTAGATATGAAGTAGCCCATTTTGCATTATTTTCAGGCTATGCGTAGTGTCCATTAAAAACTGCTACTTCGCCACGTCGCCTTGTAATAATACTGATAATGACTTTACGTTGCTTACTCCACCTTACTTCACTTTAAAGGCAGAGTGAGAATTTACAGGCAGCCCACAAACATCACATGGCTTACACAATGTAGGTCACCTCCAGCCCCAATTGTGCAGCAGCAGCAGCCCCTGGCTCCAACAACACCTGGGACCCCCCACCTGTGCCTGGTCCTCCCCACACCTCATTAGTGTGGGAGTTCTTTACTGCACTGTCTGGGGACAGCAGCATAGTGAAATGTAATCTGTGTGGTGTGAAGATGCGCTATGGCCCCAAAGGAACTCACCTTGGCACAGGTGGTCAGTGCACCCAACCCGTACAACCACCACCATGTACAGTGACAAGCAAGGCTGCAGAACAGGGCAGTAATGCATCTGCTGGCCCTGCTGAGGAAGAGGGGGCAGCATGGCGTCCAACTGCACATGGTGGTGTGAACTGGAGGAGAGCCATGTATCAACCAGCTGCTTCACCACCACAACCTGCAGCAGGTGACGGTGGCAACCTTGTCCAACTACCTGCCACACAGGCCAATTTGGGCCTGATGTGGAGTGAGTTAGAGGCTGTTTACAACTGTCTTGACAATATTGAGCAGCACTTGGAGCTAATTGAGGGGCACCAGCTACAAATAATGGGGATGCTTCAACTACTGCTGTCCCATCAGAATGTGGATCATTAGTTTAAATTTCTCCTTTCACCCACCACCCTATGTGAGAAAAAATAGTTCCTGCTGTTGTCCCTAATCCGTCCTTCTTCTATCTTCAAATGTTGTACCCTTCCTCATACACATCTCTTTTTCTGGATGATGCTACCCTCTTGTACCTTGTTGATTCCCTTTCAGTACTTGATAGTTTCCATCATGACCCCCCCCCTTCCTTGCAATTATATGTAATGTCCTTTAGTGTTTTTTCATCTGGCTTCATCTGGGTGCATACCCTTCAACATTTTAGTTGCCTTCCTTTGTACCACCTCCATCCTGTATATATACTTGCAGAGATATGCTCACATCATTACACGCTGTACTTAAAATGAGGTCTTACCAAATATATGTACATAGGCATACGAACATCCATTTTTGGACTTCATTTTAATGTGATAGCTCCCAGTACATCCCAGTATACCCCCAGCCCTTCTTACTGCCTTCTCACTTTTCTTGCATACCTGTAGGTCATCTGAAACAGGTCACTGTCCATTTTTGTTGTTGTTAGTCTCTCTCCCCCCTATTGTGCACTGTTATGTGTATAATGTTAAGTGTGTGTTCTGTTTTTCTTTCACATAACCTTGTTTACCTCCCAAGAATGGTAAGAACCACGGCCAGAAACAGCTGAAATAAAATAACGTATAAAAAGTGGTGTCCTCACCCTCATTATATTCCTACTTAACAAAACCAGAAAGCCAGCACTCCAGACAAATAAATGGCAAGAAAAAATGTTCACTGCTAGTGCAAATTTATTGATGGCAAAAGAAGCCACACAAATGACCCTTGCACTTTGGCAGTTAGGCCTTCATTAAGGGGCCCCTCTAAAATGGTTAACTGGTCAGAAGTGGAACTTAGGGCAGCAATACTCATGCCAGCAGCAACTGCACTAACATCACCAGAGGGACATCATCATCTCCTTCAACTATCAGTGAAGCAACAGATTGCACTGTAAGAAACATTGATGGAGAAATCCCTTTACTGACATCAGCTGTGCACTGCTGTGTACTACCACGCCCATGGCCAATCTTGCCACTGGCAGCAGTGCTATGGCCAGAAACAACTTTGCTTGCACGTCTGTTTGCAGACAGTTTTGAGGATCACCCAGAAAATGCAAAACAAATTTAGATTTATGAACTTTCAGTCTGGACCGGTGGATGGGAAACCAAAAAAAAAAAACAACTGTGGCTTGCAGATGGAGATTGGGTACTAAACAAATGCAAACACACAGACAGATTAAGATTGTGCTGTGCACTCAAGAGATGCAGACGCAAAGGCACAACAACACCTTAACCAGTGCTCACAAGTCAAAAATCCCAGATCTGGAAAACAGTACCTTTTGCTGGTTGAGGGGGAGCAGTGCACTGCAGTAACAGACCCCTACCAAGATACCACAAAGCAGTACAAAATAATGCAGATGGATAGCAGGTTCACAGTGCTGTAATTACTGTGTGGCACAATAAAATGTGTCTGATTTGGTGGCAAGCATCGCACACACACTCACACATACACTACAGGTAATGTGCAGCAAATTGAAAACTTCAGTAATATAACCAAACTGAAATTATGTACTGCACTACAACAATCAGCAAAAAAATGTCAAAAATTACTGAAAATATTACTGTGTACATGAACACAGTTATACGAGAAAACTATAACCAAAACAGAAACAATGCCTTTCTCCCAGTTAATCTACCTCCACCACAGATACAACCCCTCCCCGAAGCACACTACAACTGTCCGTCAGTACACAGACTGAATGTTAGATAGAATTTGTTATAAATTAACATTCAAAATCCATACACAAATAATAAACACTTGATGATATGAGCAATGGAGGGTTTCCTACAATCGATGTACTAAATTCTGAACCAAAAAGTGCTCAAAAAGGCTTTTTAAATGGTTTTTAGAGGGTTTGAATCTCAGAGCTCTGACAACAAACTGTCTCCAGCTACCACTGCAAACACACTACACAGAACTGAGGTTGTGAAGAACAATCTAGAGCCCATGTGACCCATAATCTCATTAATCACTGCAAAATTCTCCTTGAATCTCACTAACAAGGTGAAGTGATGTGAAGTACATTGATTCCAATGCACTTCACATTAAAATTGGTGTAGAAGTGGTTGTAGACAGGAAGAGTAACAAGAAGTCATTGTTTCTCATTGTTTCCAATGGACTTCGCAATCCTAATTATAAGGTGGATTACTCCATTTAGCATTGTGGATTACTTCACAGATTCCTCCTTAATACACAAATTGCTTTTCATAGCAGATTTTGGCCTCTTCGCCCACCTCTAATCATGTTTACCCCAAAAGCTGGATTTTAGGATTTTTCAGGAGGCTTTTATTTCATAGAATCAAACTATATAAGATGATTAAACTCACCTACATCTCCAGGCAATTTCTATAGCTGGGCAATGGTTCAAAATTATTTAAAAGTGTAAGCTCAATGCCCCGTCAAGGCATCACTGTAAAGCTGATAGAGCCATATAGCTCATCATATAGCAGATTTTAATCTACATTTTGAGAATACTGTTTAGAATTAGGGATATTTCTTTTCATGGATAAAGGTAAAAGAATATTTGATTGAAACTTAGTTCGGCTACAGTACACCATGAATGTTGAGGCCATTTACTATAGAAAGAATCATGAAAGAAGCATTTGTCAATTCAGAATGCTTGCTTGCTGGCATTGGCATTGGTAGTGCAGGAGTTAGAGAGATAGAAGGTCCAGATGCAATCTTAACTGATATATTTAAAGCATTTGGAGATTGATGGACACTGCTCTTTCATAAATTAACTATTGTATATATTGGGGAACAGTTCCCAAGATCCGGAAAGGAAGTTTAGTATGCCCAATTTTAAAAAAAAACAGATACATTACACCCTATTATGTACCACCCAATATGTTTATTGGACACATCCCAGAAAATGTCTTGTAGAATACTCTTCAATAGATTACAGTTATGAGTTGAACAGAATAATATACTTGAGGAATGTCAAAATGGATTTAGGGCTAAATGCTCAACCATACAGTATTGTTTTGTATTACAACATATCTTTTGGAAATGTATCACAATTAAAAAAAATCAAAGCTTTATTGCTGTTTTGTAGATTTGAAAACAGCATTTGATTCAATTAGTAGGAACATTTTCTGGGATAAACTCAACAAGTATAAAATAGACCTCAATATTCTGGGGATACTAATAGATTTACATAATAACTCATAGCTGAAAATAAAATATGATCAGCAAGGAGATTTGACATATAATATACAAACTAATCTTGGAGTCCGGCAAGGTTGCGTGTTAGTGTCCTTATTGTTCAACTTATATATAAATTCAGCCTTAAATGAACTGAATAAATCACATTTTTGTTCACCAGATATATTAACACAAAAGATTCCTTATTTAGCATATGCAGATAACATTGTCCTTATTTTTACCTCATTCTTAGGCCTTCAAAGGAAGTTAGCATATTTTGGTGAACTCTGTAAAAAAGATCAGTTGAAAATCAATCTAAAGAAAACAAAGCAGGTTATAATTGGTAATAAAGCTAAAATGGTCAATACCCTTTACTTAGACAAGGAAAAGATTGAAACTACTTTATATTATGATTGTCTAGGTCTGAGATTTTCAAACAGTACAACTTGGATTCAACATACAAAAATTATGCTTAAGAAACTGACTGAGGCATTTAATGCTTTTAAGAGGTTCATTGTGGAAATGGGGCAAATATCAAAAAAAGGATTAGTAGATGTGATAAATACTAAATTAAAAACAAACATACTCTATGGATTGAAAATATGGACCCCTACAAACATAAAAAGTTTAGAAACAGATAAATAAAATCTGCTGTTATAGACTGAGGGTGCGACAGTCAGTG